>CM056049.1:132171047-133371047 GCA_029574335.1 Rana kukunoris
CCCAGCTGGGACACCGTGATAAAATCTTGAAGTTGCTAACCCTTCACCACTCCATCCAGAACTAAAATAACAACTTCAGGTATATTTTATATAGTAACTTTGTAGCCCCATTATCATGTCCTCACCCAGTGATATATTGTGTCAGTATACATCTCTTTCATTCTGCCACAGCATGCCCAGTCTTCTAGGTTCACTGCCTCTTTGGTGACACCAGTCATAGAAATGAATGATCTGTCTGTCTTCCTGTGGTAAGCAGATGCAATTAAAGTAGGCAGGATGGTAAAGCTAATTATACCACATATAATAATTACAGCCAGAAGTTTAATAAAAGTCCTATTGTTATCATTCCTAATTTTATTTTGTATTTGCATATTTCTCTTGTACTTTTAGGGCGCTTCTGTTCTACTAATGCTTAAAGCATACCTGTCTGAGGAGAAGTTCCATCAGTGTATCATGCAGTATTTAAAAGAACATGAATATGGATCAACAAAGAGTGATGGTTTATGGGACAGTATGAACCTGGTAAGTATTTATATATGTTCTGTAGATCAGCAATCTCTGGTGTTATCACTAGTAAATGTTAATATCCAGTTATGTTTAGTACATTTAACATGGCATCCAGCATTGAAGGCACCTATTCAACCTTTTTTACAGCTCTAAGACCGCGTACACACGATCAGTCCATCCGATGAGAACGGTCTAAAGGACCGTTTTCATCGGTTAACCGATGAAGCTGACTGATGGTCTGATGTGCCTACACACCATCGGTTAAAAAAACGATCATGTCAGAGCGCGGTAACGTAAAACACGACGACGTGCTGAAAAAAACGAAGTTCAATGCTTCGAAGCATGCGTCGACTTGATTCTGAGCATGCGCTGCTTTTTAACCGATGCTTTTGCATACTAACGATCGGTTTTGACCTATCGGTTAGGCGTCCATCGGTTAAATTTTAAAGCAAGTTCTCTTTTTTTTTGACCGAAGGATAACTGACCGATGGGGCCCACACACGATCGGTTTGGACCGATGAAATGGACCTTCAATCCGTTTTCATCGGTTTTGACCGATCGTGTGTACGCGGCCTTACTGTGAAGCAGCCTTTCCATATGTGGAGGCTAAATATCTTCTCCAGATGTAAGGCTTTCTACCTTGATCTTGGTGTAGACATTCACTTAAAGCGGAGGTTCACCCTAAAAAAAAATTCTAACGTTATATTGAGCCGACTGGTTAGACTGAGAGTATGCTGCCTTTTTTTTTTTGTGCCGTACATACCTGGTTAGCGCTATTTTATTCCCCGGCTTCCGGGTATGATTCTTGCGGGACTGGGAGTTCCTAGTCGCAGGCTAATTGATTGACGTTCTTCCGGCGCATACTGTGCGTCACGACTTGCCGAAAGAAGCCGAACGTCGCTGCGCAGGCGCCGTATAGAGCCGGGCGCAAGTACGTACGTGAATCACCGCATTTCCCTCATTTGCATATGTAAATGCCTAATCAATGGGAGAAGCAACATACTTCCAGACCATATTTGCGTCGGCGTAAGATACGTCGGGGTAGGATGGCCTTTTTTTAGGCGTATCTTGGTTTGCGATTCTGGCGCACACATACGCCGGGCGCATATTTACACTACAGGAAAAGTTGAGTTACGTCGGCGTAAGTGCTTTGTGAATCCGGGCCATAGTGGGTTTTTCAAAATTGACGCTTTTTTTTTTTTGTTTATAGCACAAAAAATAAAAACCGCACAGGCGATCAAATACCACCAAAAGAAAACTCTATTTGTGGGGAAAAAAAGGACGTACATTTTGTTTGGGAGCCACGTCGCACGACCGCGCAATTGTCACAGCGACGCAGTGCCGGAAGCTGAAATTTTGCCTGGGCAGGAAGGGCGTATATGTGCACAGTAAGCAAGTGGTTAAAGTGAATGTAAACTCAATTCATGAAATTTGAGCTGGGCACATATATCTGCAGTATTTTGTTATCTCTCCTCAAAGAGCTAAGTGCCATAGCTCTCTCATGAACCGTTCCTCTGTTAACTCCTGACAAATTCTCTGACACATAAAATAAGAGCAGCCTGAAATTTCTGTCAGGGGAGGTTGCTAAAATAGATTAACAGGGAGCTGGCCCTGTTACAAAACACCTCCACATGTGGAGAGAGGGGGGTGTGTACCTTTCCTCCAATCAGCAATTTTAGCTATCTTGGCTGTATGCCCAGACATCACACTCTGTTAACAAGAAAGAGAACATTTCCTAACACGATCTGAACTTTCTAAACGACAGCAGATATAAATGTAAAACCTATGTAGGGAGATTTGGCTCATCTCAGAGTATCATCTGAGGCTGTTCACTTCACTGGGTGTATGGAGGGTTTACATCAACTTTAACTCTGGTTACTGTATGTTCATGACCTCCGTTGTTTTGTAAATCGGGTATCCTCCTTGGCTAGTACAGATGAGTCTTTTGGTGTTAAAGCATGATGAGGCTACTGGTCTTACAGACTGTCCTTGGTTCTAATGCATGGTGAAGTCCCTCGTGTTTAAGGCATCATAAGTCCGTTTATATGTCAGTTTTATTTACCATAACAACCGAGATAACAGACATCTCTGTAGCTTTTAAGTTTGAGACACTCTATTACCTGTTTACTGTAGATATACAGACAATAGACTGTTCAAACAGTCAATTGAATACAACAATGGCATCTACGTTCCCATTTGATCCAACAGCATTTTGTTTGAGAAGTTCTGTGTCTGTGAAACCAGAATGCTGTTGCTGTCTTATAATAAAAAAATCATATTTTATATTAACCACTTAAGACCCGGACCATTACCCTGGCCCCTTTTCTTTCTCGTACATCACGGGACACAGAGCGGCATATTCATTACTATATGGGTTATATGGAGTACCTTCAGGTGTGGACACTGACAATCTCAAACAGGAAGTCCCCTCCCTATATAACCCCCTCCCCTAGAGGGAGTCCCTCAGTTTTTTCGCCAGTGTCTTAGGTGTTGGTCACGGAATAGCTTTGCTCCACATCCTTGGGATTAAGGGCGGGCTAACCGGATCTGTCCAAGGAGCCTCAGTGCCAAAGTGGACAGTACCCGGGCCCCAAACCGTGGGGTTTTGCCTATAATGCTCCTCTTTGGAGGGCTGGACCCTGGGCCCAGGACTTGGAGTTCGTAAAGACCATAAGTTCCTGTTTGCCAGGGTGCTATATAGGTCCAGGACAGTGGGTACCTTCCAGGACCCCAGGGCCTGAAGGTCTACTACGCTACCCACAGAGATGGGAGAAGATTGGACCGTTTTGCTAGGCAAACGTCCTGCAGCATGGAGCAGGTAAGAGGGGAGCCTGCGGGACTTGGTTCGACAGCAGGCTCTCCAGGGAGACCTTAAAGGGGGGTAGCCTAAGTATGCTCTGCATTGGCAGCTTTGCTCACTATGTCTGAGAAGACAGGATGATCTCATTTCCCCCATCACTGGGTCCCCCTGTCTAAGAAACGTTGAGTTTGCTAGCTACCTGCTGCTTTCTTCCCAGGGCTAGTAAGGATCCCTATGTGGCCTTTTGGAGAGTCCTACCTGGCCGGGGGTTTGATTCTGCCGCCTGAAGCTGCAGTCCTGGGTCTCCAGCAGCGCGGCTCCTCCATGTGCTCCCTTCTCCGGCATACGCGCGCGCGCACGTCTTATAGACGTTTTTCGCGCCGTTCGGAGGGGAGGGCGGGGGGTTCGTGCCTGCAGCGTCATCAGGGGCGCGCCTTATTTCCTGTTATAACAGCAGGCTATGGTCATTGCTCAGTCTGAGGCTGATCTGGAAGGGAGAGGACGCAGAGCGGCAGAACAGTGACTCCCGGTGGCGGAAGAGGGGTAGTACATGCTGGACTTTGTTCCAATGCTTTTGTGTTAAGCCAAAAAATCCCCTTTGGCAACAGGTTGGAGGCTGGCAAACTAAATTTGGGGCGACGCTGTATGTTTTAAAAAAAAAAAAAAAAGTTATATATTATAAAGAAAAAAAAAAAAAAAGAACATATGGGGCCCCATCGGTTTTTAGGCATTAGTGATCTATTGTCCCCTAAACCCTAGTTTTGTACTCCTGGCCACTACAGTCTGTTGTTGTAGGCGGAGTCCCTCGATTTTGTATTATGGCTTCCAAAGGTTCGGGATCAAAAGGTACAAAAAAGACCAAAAAACAAAGGGGTTCCCCCTCTGATTCTGACGATATGCCGATACTTTCCCCGCAGCTTATTCCCATGAAGGTCGCCTTGGATGAGCCATTGGGGGGGTCTGGTGCTGAGGCTGGCCCAGATCAGCCCAGCCCTGTGTTTATCACAGAGGAGATGCTAGCCGTCTCCCTAGGGGGGCTAGAAAAAAGATTAGCAGCGATGATCGCTAGCTCTATTCCTGGCAAGAAACGGGCTAGATCCCCATCGCCAAAAGGTGTATCCTCAGATGCTGAAATTCTCTCTCCGGAGGAATTGGAATCGCAGGAGGATCAACTAGACCGGAACCAAGAGGGTTCAGGGATTGAGGAATCTACCTCTGAGGAACCATTTTCAGACTCCCAGACAGAGAGACTGTGGGTACAGTCTTTGACGGACATGGTCCGCTCGGCATTTAATTTACCATTACCAGAGCCTCAGGTTCCGGCGGTATCCTCTCTGGGCTCTTTGAAAGCTCCTTTGAGCAACGCGGTTTTTTCCGGTCCATCCTCTGTTGGAGGAATTGATCTTTCAGGATTGGGTACGACCGGACAGGATTTTTCTGCCGCCTAAGAGATTTTCGGTCATTTACCCTATGGAGGAAAAATTCTCGAAGAGGTGGAAGCTCCCAGTGGTGGATGCAGCCATCTCATGTGTGAATAAATCACTAACTTGCCCGGTGGAAAACATACAAATGTTTAAAAATCCGGTTAGAGACACTTTTAAAGGCATCCTTTGCTACGGCAGGAGCAGTGGTACAGCCAGCTGTGGCTGCAATTGGAGTTTGTCAGGCGTTAAAGGACCAGACAAAACAAATGCTAAAAGACATGCCTACCCAACAGGCAGAAGAGTTTTCTGACATTCCCAGAGCTCTGTGTTTTGCGGTAGATGCTATAAAGGATTCCATCCAGCAGGCCTCTCGTTTATCACTATTTTTGGTGCACATGAAAAGGCTCTTATGGTTGAAGAACTGGGCGGCGGAGCCCCCATGCAAAAAACTTCTGGCAGGGTTTCCCTTCCATGGAGGACGACTCTTCGGAGAGGATCTGGATAAATACATTCAGACTATTTCAAGTGGCAAAAGTACTCTTTTACCAGTCAAAAAGATTCCGGGGTCCTACATTTAAAAGGCAGCTCTCTCCTGTCTCAGGGCCCCCAAATTCCAGGCAGTATCGACGGCCGCCTGCGCGATCAAACTTTAACAATAAATCGCAGGGACAGGCCCCTGGAGGTAAGAGGCCATGGTATCGCAAGCCGACAAAGCCAGCCCCTAAGTCTGCCTTATGAAGGGGCGCCCCCACTCTCGCGGGTGGGGGGAAGGCTTCGTTTCTTCTCAGAAGTTTGGGAAGCCAAGATCCACGACAAATGGGTCCGGGCGTCTGTAACCACAGGCTACAGACTGGAGTTTCTAAAGTTTCCTCCGCCTCATTTTCAAGAGTCAAGGCTACCAAAAGATCCAGCAAAGAAGGCCTCGATGCTGGCAGCTTTGGATCACCTGCTTTGCCAGGGCGTGATAATAGAGGTACCAGCCCAAGAGCAGGGGCTAGGTTTCTATTCCAATCTCTTTGTCATACCAAAGCCCAATGGCGATGTCAGGCCAATCTTGGACCTAAAGAGTTTAAATGTTTACCTAAGGGTTCGTTCCTTCCGAATGGAATCCGTCCGGTCAGCAGTCGCCACGCTCCAGAGGGACGACTTTCTGGCTTCCATAGACATAAAGGATGCTTACCTTCATGTACCAATCTTTCAGCCGCATCATAGATTTTTACGCTTCGCAGTGGGGCAGCGACACTTCCAATTCAGGGCGCTCCCCTTCGGGCTGGCCACGGCCCCCCGGGTATTCACGAAGATCCTAGCCCCAGTTCTGGCCAATCTAAGGATCCAAGGGGTCACAGTCCTAGCATACTTGGACGACCTTTTAATCATAGATCACTCACGGCCGTGTCTGGAACAGGCAGTAAACCTCACGGTTCAGTACCTCGAGAGGTTCGGCTGGGTCCTAAACCGGGAAAAATCAGCGTTTCATCCTACAAAGCAGTTGGAATACCTCGGCATGAGGTTAGACACAGAACAGCAAAGGGTGTTCCTGCCCCTTGTAAAGGTCGAGGCTATCAAGGGGTTGGTTCAGTTGGTTCTAAGCAAGAAAAAAACAACTATTCGCCTGTGTATGCGATTACTAGGCAAGCTAGTGGCCACGTTCGAGGCAGTACCATACGCTCAGATCCACACTCGCGTCCTACAGGCAGCCATTCTAGCAGCCTGGAGCAAGAGAGCACATGCCTTGGAGTCCCCTTTGACGCTATCATCAAAGGTCCGACAAAGCCTGGCCTGGTGGTTAAACCCTCAGAATCTTCTAAAGGGAAGGTCCTTCAGCCCCGTTGTCTGGAAGGTAGTTACCACAGACGCCAGCCTGGCAGGGAGTGGTCTCTGCATCCCCAGGTCTTTCAGACAATCTGCCAGAAGTGGGGAATGCCAGACATAGATATAATGGCATCCAGGTTCAACAAGAAACTAGACAGGTTCGTGTCTCGAGCGAGGGACCCTATGGCCTGCGGAACCGATGCGTTGGTTTGCCCTTGGCATCAATTCAAACTTCTATATGCATTCCCTCCGCTACAGTTACTTCCTCGCCTGTTGCGCAGGATCAGAGTGGAGCACAAGCCAGTCATTCTAGTAGCTCCAGCTTAGCCCCGGAGGACATGGTACTCACTAGTCCTGAAGATGGCAGTGGGAGACCCTTGGACTCTTCCTCTACGACCAGACCTACTCTCACAAGGCCCGATCCTCCACCCTACATTACAGCGTCTAAATTTGACGGCCTGGAGGCTGAATCCCTGATTCTCAGGGGTAGAGGTCTGTCTAGGCAGGTAATTCCTACCCTGATTAGGGCTAGAAAGCCGGCCTCCAGGGTGATTTATTACAGGGTGTGGAGGACCTACGTAGGCTGGTGTGAATCCAAAAGATGGAATTCCCGCAAATATACCATTGATAGGGTGTTAAGTTTTCTCCAGCTAGGAGTGGATAAAGGCCTGGCATTAAGCACAATCAAGGGACAGATTTCAGCTCTGTCAGTGTGGTTTCAGAGGCCGCTGGCCACCCACTCGCTGGTAAAAACCTTCATACAGGGGGTCTTGCGTATTAATCCTCCTGTCAAGTCACCAATTTGTCCATGGGACTTAAATCTTGCCCTGTCCACTCTACAGAAACAACCCTTTGAGCCGTTGGCTGAGATTCCTTTAGTTTTACTGACAAGAAAGTTGGTATTCTTGGTCGCCATAGTTTCGGCCAGGAGAGTGTCAGAGTTGGCAGCCTTATCGTGTAAGGAACCATATCTCATTCTACATAAGGACAGGGCAGTTCTCCGGCCTCATCCTTCCTTTCTACCAAAGGTTATATCCAATTTTCACTTGAACCAGGATTTGGTACTTCCATCCTTCTTTCCGAAACCCACATCTAGAAAGGAGGGGTTGCTGCATACCTTAGATATTGTCCGGGCCATGAAGGCCTATCTTAAAGCTACAGAAAAGATCCGGAAAACAGAGGTGTTGTTCGTTTTACCAGATGGCCCCAAGAAGGGGCAAGCAGCTGCAAAATCCACCATCTCGAGATGGATTAGACAATTAATCATTCAAGCCTATGGTTTGAAGAGGTTGCCTCCTCCTTTGTCGGTAAAGGCCCATTCTACCAGGGCCATGGGCGCCTCCTGGGCAGCACACCATCAGATCTCTATGGCTCAGATATGCAAGGCGGCGACGTGGTCATCAGTCCACACGTTTACAAGGTTTTATCAACTAGACGTGAGAAGGAATGCGGATTCACCCTTTGGGCAGGCAGTACTACAGGCTGCGGTTTAAGATCCTCGGGATCGGGGGGCACCCTTGGTTGTAAAAGAAAAAAAAAAGAAGAAAAATTTCAAAATTATTTCTTGACTAAGTTGGATTTATTATTATTATTTGAGTATACCTCTAAATTAAATCCCTTTTGAGAAGATGTCTCCCTCCCCTCATTAAAGCATTGCTTTCGGACATCCCATATAGTAATGAATATGCCGCTCTGTGTCCCGTGATGTACGAGAAAGAAAAAGGGATTTTTTAATACAGCTTACCTGTAAAATCCTTTTCTTGGAGTACATCACGGGACACAGAGCTCCCACCCCTCTTATGGGAACATGTTTTGGGAGGCATACTGCTTGCTACAAAACTGAGGGACTCCCTCTAGGGGAGGGGGTTATATAGGGAGGGGACTTCCTGTTTGAGATTGCCAGTGTCCACACCTGAAGGTACTCCATATAACCCATATAGTAATGAATATGCCGCTCTGTGTCCTGTGATGTACTCCAAGAAAAGGATTTTACAGGTAAGCTGTATTAAAAAATCAATTTTTTGCGATTCGGCACTGCGTCGCTTTAACTGACAATTGCGCGGTTGTGCGACGTGGCTCCCAAACAAAATTGGTGTCCTTTCTTTCACCACAAATAGAGCTTTCTTTTGGTGGTATTACCTCTGCCGTTTTAATTTTTTGCGCTATAAACAAAAATAGAACAACAATTTTTGAAAAAATTCAATATTTTTTACTGTTTGCTATAATAAATATCCCCCAAAAATATCTAAAAAAAAAATTCTTTCCTCAGTTTAGGCCGATACGTATTCTTCTACTTATTTTTTGGTAAAAAAAATCGCAATAAGCGTTTGGTTTGCGCAAAAGTTATAGCGTTTACAAAATGGGGTATAGTTTTATGGCATTTTTATAAAAAAAATTACTAGTAATGGCAGCGATCAGCGTTTTTTTTTTTTCGTGACTGCGACATGGTGCACACATCAGACACTTTTGACACATTTCTGGGACCATTGTCATTTTCACAGCGAAAAATGCTATAAAAATGAACTGATTGCTGTGAAAATGGCAGTAAAGGGGTTAACCACTAGGGGGCGCTAAGGAGTTAAGTGTGCCCAAAAGGAGGGATTCTTACTGTAGGGCGTGGCTGGACATGTGATGTCACTGATTGTCGTTCCCTATAACAGGGAACAGACGATCAGTGACACTGCCACAGAGAAGAATTGGGGGGGCGTGTTTTACACTCGCCTCTCCCCATTCTTCAGCTCCTGTGACCCGATCACCGCGGGCGCGGTCACGAAGGTTTACAACGGATCGCGAGCGTGCCGGCGGTGGTGCTCGCGACCCACGGCTGGACACTTAAAGGGCAACGTACCTGTATGTGCCCAGCCGCGCCATTCTGCCGACGTATATCGGCATTACGCGGTCATTAAGTGGTTAAACGCAACACAACATGGTGATCATATCGCCCCTTAATCACTTCTTAACTGAATTCAGTTCAGCTAATACTTTCTTATAGCGCAGCTCATTCATGCTGCTTATCAGTTTGGTTGACCTCCGCTGCAATTTTTCCAGTTTCCGAATATCCTTTTTGTCAACTGATGGGTAAAACTGAACTGCATATTCTAGATGAGGTCTTATGCTGCGTACACAGAATCATTTTTCGGGTTGTAAAAAACAAAGTTTTTTAAAAATGTCATTTAAAACGATCGTGTATGGGCTTCAGAGCAAGACTCTCCTGTAGTCCAAGGGAGGGGGCGAGCACAACACTTCACACCAGGGAGAAAGCCTTGCATTACTGTGTGGAGTTAGACAGACGAACAGGAAGTGAGGATTTCTCAGAAGAAATAAGGACATTTAAAAGCAAAATCGAAGAGTGAGGTAAGTGAAAGAGGACTGCACTAAGGTAAAGGAAGCTATTTAGGAAACAAATTGTACCTTTACAACACCTTTAACCACTTAACACCCGCTCGCCGTGAAATGACGGCGGGCGGAATGCTCTATTGTTCTGACAGGACGTCATATGACGTCCTGTCATTTAAAGCCACTAATGGGGGCGCGTGCACGCCCGTCGCGTTACTGAGAACACAGTGCGCGTGCCCGGCGGTCGCGATGGCCGCCGGGCACCTACGATTGCCCAGTAACTGAGCAGGGACGTGGAGCTCTGTGTGTAAACACAGAACTCCACGTCCTGTCAGGGAGAGGAGACCGATCTGTGTCCCTTGTACATAGGACACAATCGGTCACCTCCCCCAGTCACCCCCCTCCCCCTACAGTTATAACACTACTTAGGACACACATTTAACCCCTTCCCCGCCCCCTAGTGGTTAACCCCTTCCTTGCCAGTCACATTTATACAGTAATCAATGCATATTTATAGCATTGTTCACTGTTTAAATGTGAATGGTCCCAAAAATGTGTCAAAAGTGTGCGATGTGTCCGTTATAATGTCGCAGTCCCAAAAAAAATCGCAGATCGCCGCCATTACTAGTAAAAATAAATAAAAATAAAATCATTATGTCTATTTTGTAGGCAATATAACTTTTGCGCAAACCAGTCACTATACGGTTATTGCGATTTTTTTTTTTTTTTTTTTACCAAAAATATGTAGAAGAATATGGATCGGCCTAAACTGAGATTTTTTTTTTTTAAATGGGATATTTATTATAGCAAAAAGCAAAAAATATTGTGTGTGTTTTTTTTTTTCAAAATGTACGCTCTTTTTTTATGTTTATAGCCCAAAAAATAAAAACCGCACGGGCGATCACATACCACCAAAAGAAAGCTCTATTTGTGGGGAAAAAAAGGACGTCAATTTTGTTTGGGAGCCACGTCGCACGACCGCGCAATTGTCAGTTAAAGCGACGCAGTGCTGGAAGCTAAAATTTCGTCTGGGCAGGAAGGGGGTGTAGGTGCACAGTAGGCAAGTGGTTAAGGTAATGGCGGTTAGTCTCATTCAATTGGACTTCTGTAATGTTGAGGATGTTTTGCTATTCACTCAAGTAGCTTCTTAAATTTTAAATGTTTTATACTGTACTTTCTACAGTTATGTTTTTTGTGTATCATTCTTATTTAGTAGAGTAAGTTTAAAAAGGTATTAAAAAAAAAAAAAAAAAAAAAGAAACATTTATTTTGTTGGTAAATAACTTTGTAATGCTTCTTACTAGAAGCAGCATTCCAGTGTCATGATAAATAGGACAAATCGCAGGACTAATTTCGTACTTTGTATAGCAAAAATTATTTTGTATGAAAATTACCTTTGTTCAAACTGGCATTTTTATTTATTTTTTTACTTTGTTTGGCCTTTTAAAATATAGTCTTTAAAAACAATATCTTCTCCCAAAAATTTAAATTTATATAATGTTGGTATTGTATGTACTTGTAAATAACAGGCCTCTAGCCAAAATATGAACGTTACTCTGGAGCTTCAACTGTTAATAAAAAAGCAGATTCATGTGGTTACGCATCTTTTAAGGATTTGTGCAAAACCTCAGTTAAATTAAAATTTTGAAATACTGCAGAAAATGTTAGCGAGCCACTGAGGTCTCCCACTGCTAACAACAAGCTAACATTCTTACTGTTTTTATATAAATGTTCATAAACATTGAGTTTACATAAAAAAAAAATAGTGCGCTTATTACAGGCACGAGAAACGCTCCTTTTCAGTGTTTGTAAATAATATGTACATTAATATTTTTTAATTTTGCTATTCGTCAACAGCACAGGAAATAATTTAATTTAAAAAGAGTTCATTGAGAGTTTACAATGGTATTCCTAACTAATACATTTTGATTTGGGTGATATTTCAGTATGAAATGTATAATTCCCCCTCCCCCTTAAAAAAGAGAAATTTTTATGAAGGACCATCTGAGAGCATTCTGATGACACCACTTATCAGTTCCAGTGTTCATATTGTCATGAGACAAACGTTTCGCTTTTCAGGTCACCAAATCCAATCCAGATGTGAAGAACATGATGAGGACCTGGACACGGCAAGCTGGATATCCTCTGGTGACGGTGGCGAGGAAGGGGAAGGAAGTGTCAGTGAGTCAGAAGCGATTCATACGAGCTGTAAATCCAGCCAGTGCCACTGGGAACTCCAGGTGTGTGCGCCTTGCCTGGTTATATGTTGCTTTTCATTGTTCTTGACATGTTTGGCAAATGTTAATTGTAGACTTGCAGCCTTTTTTTCCACTGGAGTAAATGTGAGGAAAAGAATATGGCCCGGATTCACAAAGCACTTGCGCCGACGTAAATCACTTTACGCCGACGTAGTGCAAATGTGCACCCATCGTATGTGTGCGCCAGAGTCACAAACCAACATACGTCCAAAAACAAGCCATCCTACCCCGATGTGTCTTGCTTAGGCTGGCGTAGCGTGGGCGCAAATATGGTTTGGACGCATGTTGCTTCTCCCATTAATTAGGCATTCAAATATGCAAATGAGGGAAATATGGTAATTCACGAACGTACGTGCGCCCGACGCATCTATGCGATGTTTGCGTAAGATGAGGCGCAAACCCAGCAATAGACATGCAAAGGTCTGCCCCAGAGAACACAGGCCGGTGTATTTGGCGTACGTTACGTTCACGGCGTACGTAGTGATCTGGCGTAGCTTATGCAGTTTTGCCGGCGTAGTTGTGAGCATGCGCATAAGGGTGCAGTTTCATGCGTCCACGTCACGACGCATGCGCGTTCGTGATAGGCCGGGCGTAAAACACTGCACCATGCTCAGACCATCATTTGCATGGGGTCACTCCCACTTCCACTTTCGCTGGCCTGCGCCTTCGAAAATACGCTACACTGGTGTATCTTGGTGAGCAATAGCCTGCTGAATACAGTGCATGCCTCTCCACGCTGCACCGGCGTAGCGTACTGTGTGTGCGCGCTACGCCGGCGTAAATGTGCACCCACTCTCTGTAAATCCGGGCCTATGTGTTTAGATCATGAGAATGCATACCCTAAGGCCGCGTACACACGAGGGGATATGTCCGCTGAAAACGGTCCGATGGACCGTTTCAGCAGACATCTCCGCTCGTGTGTATGGGCTAGCGGACAGATTTCTCCACCCGACAGATTTCAAAGCATGCTTTGAAATCTATCCGGTGGGAATCTGTCCGCCCGACATGTCTGCTGGTTAGTACACTTACCAGCAGACATGTCGGCCCCCACCGCCGCCGCGCCGCTGCCGAATGGATTCAGCGCATGCGCGGAAGTGTTTTACTTCCTGGTGCGGTGACGTGGCGGTGACGCGGCGGCGTCAACGTCACCGCCGCGTCACCGCCACGTCACCGCGCCGTCCGGCGGCGGGGAATTTGATCCGATGGTGTGTACACGCCATCGGATCAAACTCCCGATCGGACATATCCGATGGAAATGGTCCGCGGACCGTTTTCATCGGATATGTCCGATCGTGTGTACGCCGCCTAATACATTCTAGCAAAAACAAGCAGGTTGGTGGGCACTCTTAAAAGCAAGTTCAGGAAGATGTATTGCCATCTACTGTGTACGGAGCAATATTATGCTGTATACAAAGCGGTGTATTTGGCTTATGATTGTTTGTTTTTTATGGATCCTGCACAGCACTGCTCTTTTCTACTTTTCTTCCAAAAAAGGGCCACTGTTCTGGGAGCTTAAAGCTGTTGTATACCCGCTTTAATTTTTTTTTTTTTTTAAACCTGAAAAGCAAAAGCCATAATCAGCTAGTATGCATTGCATACTAGCTGATTATAAAATACTTACCTTGGAACGAGGTGAGAGGAACTTACCTGATCCACGCCGAGGGAGATGTCTTCTTTCCTCGGCGTGTCTTCCGGGTATTGCCGCTCCAGCGCTGTGATTGGCTGGGAGACTTCTCTCCGGCCAATCCAAGGATCCCCACTGCGCATGCGCCGCTGCAGTCAGCGATGCATTGCGGGGGGAATATCTCCTAAACCTTACAGGTATAGGAGATATGGTTTATACCTACAGGTAAGCCTTATTATAGGCTTACCTGTAGGTTAACGTGGTAGTACAGAGTTTACTACCACTTTAACCCCTTGCCATCAAGGCCAATTCTGGCACTCTGCTACTACATTACTCAGAACCCCCAAACATTATACAGTAAAACCTTGGATTGCGAGCATAGTTAGTTCCAGAAACATGCTTGTAATCTAAAGCACTTGTATATCAAAGCAAATTTCCCCATAAGAAATAATGGAAACTCAAATGAGTTCCACAACCATTTATTCATAGGTCATTCAGTTTATAGTGCATATAAAAAGATTATAGCAATGTGATCGGTTGTATTATCATAAAAGATCCATCCACAAATAGCAGCATCCCCAAAGGGTTTAGAAGCAAAATCCATTAGGAGCTACAAAGTATTAGAGAAGGGAGGCGCCTCTAAGTGTAGCAATATGGTGCTAAATGTTGTACCTTCATTACATGTAACCATATTGCTACACTTGGAGGCGCCTCTTATCTCTTTTATACCCAGTTGTGACATGACGCTACTCTTATATCAAGACATCGCTTGTATATCAAGTCAAAAGGTATTAAACATTTTTGCTTGTCTTGCAAAATGCTCTCAAACAAAGGTTTTACTGTATATATTTTTTCAGCAGCAGGGAATAAAATGGCGGGCATTGCAAGTTTTACGTAACATGGTATTTGCGCAGCAATTTTTCAAACGCGTTTTAGAACCAAAGAATGGTTTCGTAAATTAAAAAAGTTAGCCCGATTTTTTTTTTTTTTGTATAATGTAAAGGCTGTTATGCTGACTAAATAGATACCTAACATGTCACGCTTTAAAATCTGCACACTCGTGGAATGTCGCCAAACTTCAGTACTTAATCTCCATAGGCAACGTTTTAATTTTTTTTTCTTGGGATAAAATTGAATTGAACGCCGTCTACATATGTGGGCACAACATAGGCATTTTCTTCTGTGTGCGGGCACGGGGGCACTTTACTCTTTTTCTATTTTATCACTTTTATTCCTTTTACAATGAATGTAAACATACCTTGTAATAGGAATATGGCATGCCAGACCCCACATCTTTCCTCCAGGCTGGAAAATAAATCTCTGCTTTCCTGTCATGCACACGGCTGGATTAACAACTGCCAGGCCGGACGTGACGTCATAATGCTGCGCTCGAGCCTCTGCAAGCCACCATCTGGTCACGGTTTTCTCTATGGTGCACTTCCTTCTCCGGCCGATTCCTTTTCTGGCTCGTCGATAGCACGGGAATCGCCGGCTGAATTTTTTTTATCTCTGGCATCATTCAGATATCGCCACCAAACATTGATGTTTTTGCACATTAGGATGCCACTGCTTTATCAACAATGATGAATAATAGGCAAACATTATAATTTAAGCAGTTGCACCCATGATCCTTTGGTTTGCCATAGCAGTAGCTTGCACTTATACAGAGTGATTGTCGCTAGCAATCTCGTTGTACATTTTTTTGAGAGTGACCATCTCTAGACTGCATGTTTTTACTACATTTAGTTTATGAACTTACCAGTGCATAGTTATTCATATAGATGAGAACTTTTATGCAATGGTAAGATAGGGATAATATAAATGCTGTACCTCAGTTTAGTTACAATAGAACAAGTTGATAATTAAAGGAGAAGTACAGCCACAGCTTGTTTGGTTGTACGTCTCCTGTGGATCACTCCTGTAACTTGTTTTCATCAAAGTGCAGGCTGAAGCTGTTGTCAGCTGTGGCACAGAGCTGGTCCAGGCTCAGGAAAGATTGTGCGCCCACAGGATCCTCCCATATGCCTGGACTGGCACCCGGCTCAGCCTCTCAGCAAACTACTGAGAGCCTGGGCTAGCCGCTCCCGCCTCTCCAACAGCCCAGCGCTCCAGTGAGTGAGGAGGGGGCAGAGCAGAGAGCCAGCGACTGACAGCCACCAGCTCTCTGCTCAGGGAGCTCTGAGAACTGAGTGATCAGCAGTTTGATCATTTGGATCTCAGTGTTAGAGCCGGTGGGGGACAGATGCAGCATCAGACCAATGCTGTATCCACCTAGGTAAGTATGAAAAAATGTAAATAATCCCATACTTTTTAAATTACACACTCTAGGATTAGACAAGGATACTTTTGTTAGAGTATATTGGTACTCAAAAAACCTCATAGAAGCTTTGCATGTAATTTCAAAAATAGTTTTCAATCTATTGCTTTTATTAGCATAATAATTTGTCATTCTACCGTGAAGCTTCCTGTTTAGGCACTGCCTGTTTACAGGATGACAACTGTTTCGCAGTTAAGCTACTGCATTGTTACCTTGTCATATGCACTCCCAGCGAAGCCTACAGACAGCCATGCAGACACAGATTGTGCAGGCATGGTCTATTGTCGCCACAGCAAGCCAGTCCACAGAAATGGTGTGCAGACAACGCTGTATAGAGTGCATGTAGACTGAAAGAGGCCTATGTAGGCTGGAAGGGATCAGCAGCATTGTGACGCAAATTTTTTTTTAAAAAAAAGGTACTACAGTATCTTATGAATTAAAGAAAAAAATAAATAAAGCATAACTGCGTACACAGTTCTATTGCAAATTACTTGTTTATAAAAAATACAAGTAAAGAAAATACATGTTCATAGCCACCAACAAAATACCATCTTTTATCATCTCTATTTTCTTCTCTGTCTACAGTAGTTTTACAGATGAATAATAGTGACCTCTAAAAGGGAAACTTTCTAAAGAATTGTGCAAATAGGCTTTTGCTACCTATGTGCTTTCAGCTATCTTCTGAGCTGCTTCTACCCTTTGTTTGGACTTTTCCCACATTCCCATTAGGAGAAAAGCGGTTCTATGACGAGCAAATATGCTCATGTACACAAGCCCTAAAGCTGACATAGAAAATATGGATAAAATGTGGTCAGCCCATGCCATGTTAGTCCTAGATATTTAACAGCTGGATAGCTTTAGATGCATGGCAGGTTTATATATGTAATATTTTATTCCTGAGCTTCATAGCATGCATTGCATATTTCTAGTACAACTTCTATTTAGGGCCAGATTCAGGTAGATGGGAGCATCTTTGCTCTGGAGTAACGCTTCTCATTTACGTTACGCTGCCGAAATTTTAGGAGCAAGTGCTGTTATTCATGAAGCACTTGCTCCTAAAGTTGCGGCAGCGCATCGCAAATGAGCCGGCGGAATTCAAATTGGGCGGGTATGTTGCGTGTATTATTTAAACTAATCGCGATCCCGCGGCGAACGTACTGCGCATGCGTCGAGTGTCAATGCATCCCAGTGCGCATGCTCCAAATTCTGTCAGTGAACGTCAATGACGTCACATCCCCATTCATGAAAGTTTTTCGCAAGCGACGCGATTATTTTTTTTTCCGACGCGATGACGACGCCTATACTTAACATAGCATACTCCACTAGGGGGCTGCTTTATCTTTACGCCGAGTATCACTTACGGAAACGTCGGAAAGTCACTGCGTCGCGCCCGAATACGATCGTGAATTGTCGATTCCCGCTGATTAACATATTTTTTCAGCGGGAACGCCCCCGGCGCCATTTTTAAATTTAAAGTTGCGATGCGATGGCGAAATTCAATTGCGCCGATCGCATCGGAACACCAACCCGGCGTTTCTGGTTTTCTGGTTACAGAAAACAGAAACGCCGGCTTAAAGTGACAGGCTGGAGTATCACAGATACTCCAGCCTAACTCTACCTGAATCTGGCCCTTAGATGGCTTACTTACTAATAATTTTTCTTTTTTTTATAGTACCATATGGCATGTACCTCTATCCTATACTTATGGTCCTTGTGACAGAACTTCTTGTGAATCGGTCCACTTACTCAATCAAACGGAGGGTGAGTAATATATATATATAAAGACTCATGTACCCCAATAAAATGAAATAAATGCAATTGGCCTAAGTAAGTAGGAAGTCCTAGTTTTTGCTTTCTATTATTTTTTTTACCTCTCCTAAAGCTTTTGGGTGTGTGAGATTGTACACCACCATGTATGCATTGTACTGTATGCGGGAGAACTGATTAGAATGAACTTTGTCTTCTCTCTTCTGGTCTCCATGTTCATTAGTCGTCAAGGGCAGGTCAGCTTTTAGCTTGGTATCTGTAGGAAAATCCTGTGCTGGATTTTTTTATTTTATTTTTAGCATTGCACATGGCTTTAATTTTAATAAGTGTATCCTCGGCTTTATGAAATGAGCCTGTGATCTGTTGATAACGTTTTAGACGGGGTAGAAAGCTTTCAGCTGATGCATGTTCCCTCCCTCCCTCTGCACATAGTTCTTTTTTAACATGTGATTGTATATCTTAAAAATAAATAAATTAATTTAATTTCTTATTATATAACTGTGTTGCTCCTATATTTAGGTGTTGACTTCCTCCCTTTTAAATGAAAGTGCTGTATATTTTTAATCAATGGTATTAGTTATGTTGCCCTTG
This sequence comes from Rana kukunoris, assembly GCA_029574335.1. NCBI lineage: Eukaryota > Metazoa > Chordata > Amphibia > Anura > Ranidae > Rana > Rana kukunoris. The sequence continues at coordinate 132,189,484 of CM056049.1, forward strand.
GTAACTAGCGTGTTCTGATTTTTGACCTGCAGAAACATGGAATTTGGTCATTGTGGACCACAAACTATTTGGAGGATTTGTGTTTTTGTTTTTTTTATCCAATAGAATGGAAAAAGATTAGCACCCCTCTGTTCTCATTGTTGTCTGTGTCCCTGTTAAAAAGATTCACCCTCTTTATTTGTCCTGTTTACCATTATTTAAAGTGAAAGTAAAAGAAAATCCCAGATTTCGGGTTGTCTTCATAAAAGTAATAGAGGGGGATTTTCCAATGGGGACATTAGTTCTGGTGACCTGGGGGTCCCCAAGGAGTTTCCTTTAATTTTCAGGATTTCCTTTCACTTGCTCTTTGGTTATGGACAGGAAGTGAAGAAAAACTAAGACACGGGGCCAGATTCTCAAATATTTGCGGCGGCGTAGCGTAAGCCATTTACACTACGCCGCCGCTGCGTACTAGAGCAAGTGCTTTATTCTCTAAGCACTTGCTCCGTAGTTTGCGTTGGCGTCTCGTAAATCGCCAAGCGTAAACCCGCGCAATTCAAATGGGGCGGCTTGTATTTAAATTAAGCGCGCCCCCGCGTCGCACGAACTGCGCATGCGCCGGCCGGGGAAAAAGCCCAGTGCGCATGCTCCAGCTCACGTCGGGAAGCGTCGTTGAAACCGACGTCAAAACGACGTGAGCGTCATTTACGCAAGTCCCTATTCGCGAACGAGTTAGTAAAACTACGTAAGCGACGGAAAAAGCCGACGCTGACCCGACGCCATACTTAACATGGCGTCCGACGGGACACGACGGCATCCGACGGGACCTCGTAAGGTTACTCCACATAGAAGCTGGGGTAACCTTACGAGTTCGTAAACGACGTACGCGACGACGGGGCGGCGTAAAAGCGATCGAGAATCGGCGTACTACTTCATTTGCATATGCAAATGAAAAAACAACGTAAAGGCCACCTAGTGGCCGGAGTTGTCATTACACCTATGATCCGAAAGTGTAATTGTATTACACTTGTCGGATGTAGAAGCGTATCTATGCAAAAGTGATGCTAAGCATCACTCGCATAGATACGAGACAAAAAAAAAGGCGATACAACGGGGTATCTGAGATACTCCGTCGTAACGCCTCTGAGAATCTGGCCCACAGATGGTGAAAAAAATCTGACAGGGGTTATAACCCTCCCGTACTCTATCCAAAACTACCGCGGGAATTGGCAAGGGCCTACAGGATTTAGTGCTAAACAAAGTCTCTCTTCCCATTCTATACATTTCGGAGACATGGAAATTAAACAGCAATGTATATAAATATGCATTTCTTTACATATAGGGCTGGATAGCTCCCTTTGACAGCTGGAATCGTATTGCTATCTAAAGGTTCGCTCACACAAACACTGTTGTAGAAATATTTCTACTTGACAAATATTAGGTTACTTTTATGTACTGCATTCATTTTCTACCTATAGATTTTTAGTATATATTGTTTCATTTCAGCAAATAAATAGTAAGTGTTTTTTTAAATTTTGCAGCAAAACGTCCTTCATACATTTGTCGTCTAAAAAGAGTTGTGTTAATTTTTCACATGAAACGATCCTGATGTAATTGAACCACAAGTAGCAAAAATATTGTGGACTATTCATTGATCTCTCCTCTGAACTGAGATTGTAGTTTTGGGTCGACTGACCCATTATTATAAAATAAAGTCTAGTACACATGATCAGAAACTCAGCCAAAAAATGGCACTTTCGAATCTGATCGTTCATGCACAGCCTTCATGAGCTGATCACGACCATTCATGCAAAATTATCCAAAGGGACAAACACAAAAATGTTTTGCGTACGATACCAGAATGAACAATGTTTGTTTAATCAGTACTGTATCCGTGGATAAAAATCGCAAGACCACGCATGCTCAGAAATGAAAGAATACAATCCAGTACATCACTTCCAAAATTGTATTCTGTTGATGGGAATTTACGCAACCTCTTCATTTTCGATATGAGACCAAAAAAAAAGTTCAATCATTTGGCCGATATAGCGTGTATGAGGTTTAGTGGTGTTTGAGTAACTTAGGATTCCATCATATGATCTCTGCAGATAAAATTGTTCTCCAAAGTGAGCCATCCTGGTTGAAGTTTAACGTGAAGATGACTGGATACTACATAGTGGATTATGGCCCAGAAGGCTGGAACGCTCTCATTGATCTACTCCAAAATAATCACACTCTTCTAACTGCAAGTGATCGAGCCAACTTGATCCATGACATATTTGCTCTGTCTAGGTAATAACTGATTTGCGGTTCTCTTATGTATGCTGTTTTATTTTATTCATCTAGCTAATGAAATGCAGACAGCATTCGTAAAATAAATGCACGCTTTTCACTTTAACTCTGTGATAAGGAATGATTTATCGCTTGTCTGTTAATGTATTTTTTGCTGTCTGCCAGCAAAATGTTTCATTGCTTATTGGAATGTTGTTTGTATTTAATACTGGACAGGAAATATTCACTGACCTCAAACTTTCTGTGGACGTTTTAGTTTATGGCAGATTTATTGACATTGCTAAGTGAACTAATCTCTGCATCTTGTGGTTTTTACTGTGAACACATCCCTACTAGCCCAGATCCTGATACACTTCACTTATAATTATTAGATTAATATTCTGCTGCACTAATAACCTGCAAATATATTCATCCTGTAAGTCCGAAGCAGCACAGTTTCTTTAAAGTAAGCCCAAGTAAGTCAGACAGAACGTATAAAAAAAAATGCATAGGTAGAGGTTACCTGGGGCGGGAGGCGCCGTGGCGGTATAGCGTCGCTAAAAATAGCGGCGCTATACCGTCGGAATTGCCGCGGGATATGGCCGCTAGCGGTGCGGTATTAACCCCCGCTAGCGGTTGATAAAGGGTTAATACCACCCGCAATTCTCCTCTGCAGTTTCCCATTGTTTTAAATGGGAAGGAGCGGTATACATACCGCTCCTCTTACCGCTCCAAAGATGATGCTTGCAGGAGATTTTTTTCTCTCCTGCCAGCGCATCGCCTTTCACATTGAGAAGGCTGGGCAGGAGTTTTTCAGGCGGTATTTAGGCGCTATTTTTAGCGATATACCACCTGAAAAACTCTTCAGTGTGAAAGGGGCCCTAGTGAACACTGCATGCCAAAATGTCCCAGAAATACAAGTGCTTTAAACTGTATGCAAAACTTCCAGTAAAAGTGTACCTTGGCCCCGATGGTTCCCAAGCATACTTTATTGCATTATGTGGTTGGAGGCCTCATTGATCAGTGTGAAGACTTAAAGTGAACCTGCGACCAGGCTATGGACATTTCATATTAAAGTGGTAGTGAAGGAAAATTCAAAACCTGTTACTTGCCTTCTCTGTTCAATGGTTTTCTGCAGAGCAGCCCTAATTCTCCTTGTCTCAGGTCCCCATAGGTGCTTTGGGCTCCTCCCCTGCTGATTGCCCCTTATAGCTCATGTGTGCTATCTCCCAAGCCATTGACACACAGAAGCAGTGCTCAGTCCCAACAGCAGCGGGAGTTGACCCAGTGAGGAGGGAAGAGACGAGAAATCCGCTGCTCTTGTGCACATCACTGGATCAAGATTGTGCTCAGAAGTGTTATGGGGGGGCTGAGGGGGAGCTGCACACAGTTTTTTTTTTTTTAACTTCATGCATACTGTAGAATGCATGAAGGTAAAAAAAATCTTCAGCCTTTAGAACTGTTAAGCCCCCCGTTTTTCTCACCTGAACCCTGGACTGTCCCACGGCGAGGATGCTTTGTCTCTCTGCCCTGGGTTCTCGTCTCTTGATTGGAAAGATTGATAGCAGCGCAGCCATTTGCTCCTGCTGCTTTCAATTAAATACAATGACGCGGGTTGTGCCGAGTCCTTCATTCGGCAGCTATGAATGCAAAATGATGGACTTGCGCACCGGCAAGGTAACCCCCTGGGAAAGCACTTCTCCCAGGGGGGTTATCTGATGTGGGGAGGAGCCGCGAGAGTCGCCGGGGGACCCCAGAAGATGGTGTTCGGGGCCACTCTTTGTAAAACAAGCTGCACAGTGGAGTTAAGTATGACATGTTTGTTATATAAAAAAAAAAAAAAATCAAACCTTTACAATCACTTTAATATAAAAATAGGGTTTTTGACTTTTCAGTAAAAAAAAATTCTTCCCAGTCATCTGAAGGTGTTTGTAACCTGGCAAAACTAAAGTGTTAAGACAGCCGGCTTATAACCCCCTCCTTCCAGCAACCCTCAATTTTTTGCAACTCAGGTGTTGCACATTTTTACTCTACTAAGAGAAGCGAATGCCTCCTTTATCTGTAGAAATTATTCCATCAAGCTTCTGGCTACACTGCAGCCACCTTCAGGTGATTGGTCAGTGGCAAAAGAGTTAAGAACAACCCTCATATACTCCCTCCCACTCTCAGCAAGCCTCAGCTTTTTTAGCAAGAAATTGGAGTGAACCACTGAAACAGAGGAGAAGGACCTGTGTCCTGTGCTGTACTCCAGGAAAAGAATTGTACAGGCAAGTCAAAAATACTATCTTCTTAATCGTGCAATGCAGGGTACAGGGTTTAGACTAACGGGGACCCCCGAAAGTCTTTGGGTACTCAAGAGATAATCATAGATTGAGCTGCAAAAGCAGTAAACAAGAGCAGTGGCAGAATGTACAGGCATGGAAAAAATGGCTCCAAATATAAATGGATGGTTAACTCCTGCCTATGACATATTAGGGTGGCACAGCACTCGTCTCATGGCTATACAAATTGAACTCTAGCAGCCCACTCTTTAGCCTGTGGCACAAACAAAAGCAATACAGCCTGTGCTTCCAACTGCCCAGACAGATGTAGAGGGTCACAGCCCATACTCCCATGTGAACCATGAGGGGTATCGATGTTACAGCACCCCGGGACCCTAGTTTAAAAGACAAATCTCTGACTTGCCTGCACCCCCGGCAACAGGCCAAGAAGATATCGGGGGAACAGTCCCACCCAGTCTTCACTCTTCGGGGATTTGTACTCCTAGAAAGTCCTTATTTACAGGGCTCCACCAGCTTATGGACCACAGCCTTGGACTTGTATAGCAACCTGCAGCTGACTCAAGGTGTTTCACCATGTGCCAAGGTGCGTGCCTAACACAGTGCCTGAAAGGAAGACAGCCATGCTGGCTAAAATACAACCAGAATCATGACAGAAGAAGCTACAGTCACCAGTAAAAAAGCTATTATTTTTCTCAGTAGAGAGATGATGTTGAACACATAAGGAAGCTAGCAAAAAAATGTGTCAGATAGAACAGTAACCATATAACCTAACAACTTTGTTTGCCAGTGTCCAATCACCGAATAGTGGCTGTAGGGCTGCAACTAACGATTATTTTCATAATCAATTAGTTGGCTGATTATTGTTTGGATTAGCCTTAAAAAAAAATAAAAAATTTGCATTTTTTTTAAATGTTTGGCCAATTTGTTGTTGGGCAGATTACAAAACACAAATTGCTGCAATAACACATGACATGCTTTTCTGCAGCTTCTCCATTGAAGTATATTGAACCAAAAAAAAAAAAAAATAGCACCGTTTTGCGTTAAAAAGGTCCTCGCCCTTTTCAAATATGCAGCAACTGAAAAAAATCATGGATGTGAACGTGTCCCATAGGAAACCATGTAAATGAACTGTAGTGTGTTTCTGCAAAAAGCACCAAAAAAACAGAGGTGTGATCCCAGGCCTGAGATGTTTAGTAACATAATGGTGTTAAAAAAACAAAAATAAGTACAAAGAGAGCAAATAATCGCTACTGTAAGGGGTTTATTTTTTTTTTACTGTGGGACAGTGAAAGTAATATTTACTGTAGCGTTTTTTTGCTTTTTTGTACTATAAAGGGCTAATTTTAGTTTTTTTAACCCCATTATGTTACTGGCCGATCGATTATGAAAATGGTAATTGATTAATTTCATACTCGATTAGTTGTCGATTAATCGATTAGTTGTTTCGGCCCTAAGAGTGGCTGCATATAATATAGTCTAAGGCCGCGTACACACGATCGAATATATCTGCTGAAACTGGTCCGCAGACCAGTTTCAGCGGACAGATTCGATCGTGTGTACGGGCTAGCAGACAGGTTTCCAGCAGACAAAAGTTTTAAAGCATGCTTTAAAACTTGTTTGCTGGAAACCCGTCTGTCTGACATGTCCGCTGGTTAGTACGCCTAACCAGCGGACAAAAATCCCCCGCATGCGTGGAAGTATTTTACTTCCTGGTTCGGTGACGTGGCGTAGTCAACGTCACCGCCACGTCACCGCGCTGTCTGTGCGCGGGGATTTTGGTTTGATCGTGTGTACACAGATCAAACCAAAATAGCCCAGCAGACATGTCCGATGAAAACGGTCTGTCAGACCGTTTTCATCGGATAAATCTCCTCGTGTGTACGCGGCCTAAGACCAAACATGTGTCCTGTACTGTACAGTTAAGAAATTCGCTTTGAAACAGGCCCGCACTGACCTTTACAGCTGCTGTCACTGTGGAGTAAATCATCCTCAAAGCTCATGCTTGTTCTTCATATCATTTTCTGCACATGCTTCTCCATAGCCTTCAAGACTTCTAATTTCTAATGTAAACATGACGCAAGCTGTAGTAAGGGAGAGCAGGGGTTACTGAGCTGCTGAGAGAATTATTTGAATGAGTTCAGTTTTTCTGCTGTGAACTTTTAAAATGAAATGCTGTTCTCAAGATGTTTGACCACTAGAATAACATTTTTGGCACAGACCAGTTTGACATTTTTGTTATTTTGCAGTTAAACATTGCCCAGTAAGGCCAACAGTCTGGGCCTTATTCAACAACCTAGGTTTTATGTGCCAAACACATATGTATTTTGTGTTTTTTACACCGTTTTTGTTCTTGCTTTCTAGTGTAGGTAAGGTTAACCTGACAAAGGCGATGGATCTCATTCATTACCTTGAGAATGAAAAAGACATTGCTCCAATTAAACAGGCAGCTGTCCAGGTATCGCGCATTCAAGATCTTCTAGCTAAACTTGGATACAATGATATGGCTTATCGATTGAAGGTATGCCACCTATTTTCTTCTGTTTTTTATTCTGCTGTATACATAAGATGTATAAAATAGAAAGAGACTGGTTCATAGCAGATAAATGAAAAGGTAGATATTGCGTTGCTTGTGGAGAGTTATTATGGGAAGGCATTTACCTGTTGTGTAGGTTGCTTCTTCCTTTTTATATTCATATGTCTTTATGCATCTGGCATATTACTGTAGAGCCCTCAGTAGACCACTTGCTCTTTTTGCCATAACTCTGTGAATCTTCTATTTAGGGTAGCCCCGATACCACTTTTTTGAGACCGAGTACAAGTACCGATACGTTTTTTCAAGTACTCGCTGATACCGATACTTTTTTTTTTATTTATTTTTTTAGGTCATGTGACAGTGGCTATTTTTTTTTTTTTAGGGGGGGGGGGGGGTGGATTGTCGGTGTGTTTTTTTTTTTATTTATTACATTTTTTTATTATTTATTTATTTATTGCAATTTTTTTTCTTTTTTATGAGCCCTGTTGGGGGGTCTTTGGTGAGATATCAGGGGTCTTAACAGACCCCTGACATATCCCCTTTAAGACAGAGAAAGGGATTAAGGACACAGATTCCCCAGTCCCTTTCTCTGCAGCCTCAGCTAAAATGAATGAAGATAAGCTCCATTCCATTCTGGGGACAGCACGGAGGGGGACATCACAGGGACAGTCAGTGGTGATCAGTGCGGCTTTGGAGGGTGTTATAAGCACCGCTCACCGCTTTATAACTTTAACTATAGCAGCTGAAAAGGGGGCAGATCAGTGCTTGCAACTCCCCTGCTGCATCGATTACCCTGACTGCCCAGGTATCGGGAGAAGCATTGGAGCATTTCCCAGAGTACACGTACTCATGGAAATGCTCGGTATCGGTACCGATACTAGTATCGGTATCGGGACATCTCTACTTCTATTGACAGCTAAAAGCATGGGTATAAAATGCCATACACCAAACCAGCATAGGGGGTTATTTACAAAAGGCAAATCCACTTTGCACTACAAGTGCAGTCGCTGTAAATCTGAGGGGTAGATCTGAAATGAGGGGAAGCTCTGCTGATTTAATTATCCAATCATGTGCAAGCTAAAATGCTGTTTTTTTTTTTCCCTTGCATGTCCCCCTCGGATCTACAGCGACTGCACTTCCAAGTGCACCTGCAGTGCAATTTGCACGTGTAGTGCAAAGTGGATTTGCCTTTCATAAATAACCCCCATAGTGACCTCTCCAGCAGTTTTTAGACTTGTCATCCAGATATGCCATTGAAATCAGTTTTGGCAAAGTAGAAAAATAAAGTATTTATTTTTATTTTATTTCTTTAAACTTGATTTCAGAAACGTCTTGTGGACCTACTAAATAAACTTATAGACAAACAGACATGGAGTGATGAAGGATCATTGTCTGAGCAAGAGTTGAGATCATTACTTTTGAAATTATCTTGCTCCCTTGGACAGGATAACTGTATAGGAAATGCCACTGAGCTGTTTAACCATTGGATGAATGGAACACGGTAAGGCTTGGTTTCTATATACCCATATGAATGCTAGAAAGCAAAGCTTAGAATGGATTACATCTTATTTATCAAATGTAAAGGGAAAGCGTTGTCTAAGACTGTCTGAGTTGCATACCGTGTTTCCCCGAAAATAAGACACCGTCTTATATTTTTTTTCCTCAAGAAATCACACTATGGGCCAGATTCACGTATTCCAGAGCATCTTTGCTCTGGAGTAACGCTTCTGATTTGCGTTGCGCTGCCGAAATTTTAGGAGCAAGTGCTGTCATTCACGAAGCACTTGCTCCTAAAGTTGCGGCAGCGCATCGCAAATGAGCCGGCGGAATTCAAATGTCGCGGGTACGGGGCGTGTAGTATGCTAACTACGCGCGATCCCGCCGCCAACGTACTGCGCATGCGTCGAGTGTCAAAACATCCCCGTGCGCATGCTCCAAAATCTGTGAATGAACGTCAATGACGTCACATTCCCATTCATGACCGTTTTACGCAAGCGATGTTTTTTTTTTTTTTTCCGACGCGATGACGACGCCTATACCTAACATAGGATACTCCAACCCCATGTAGGTATATCTATGCGCCGCGTATCCCGTCCGGAAACGTCGTATCGTCATTGCGTCGCGCCGGATTTCGATCGTGAATTGCCGATTTCCGCTCATTAACATATTTTTTGAGCGTAAATCGGCGGGAACGCCCCCGGCGCCATTTTTAAGTTGAAGTAACGATGCGATGGCGAAACTCAGTTACGCTGCTCGCATCGGAACTTCAACCCGGCGTTTCTTGTTTTCTGGTTACAGAAAACAGAAACGCCGGCTCAAAGCCACAGTTAGGCTGGCGGATCACTCGATCCGCCAGCGTAACCTTTCCTGAATCTGGCCCTATGGCTTATTTTCGGGGGGTGTCTTATTTTTATTACAGAAAATAAAGGTTGCCTACCTGAACCACACTTGCGCTTCTTAGCATTTCCTCTGTCCACCTGTAGACTGAGATTATCGTATTCTGTACGCCATTTTTGGACCATTCGGATATCCAACTTCTTCTCTTTGCAAAAAGCCGTAAGATTCTTGCCTCGGGAGTCCTCCACAATTCCTTTCTTGTACTCAACAGAATAACTCTTTCTTTTTGCACTCATCTTGTCTGGTTGTACCACTACAAGATATCACTACAAGATTCGACACTACATCTTATTTTCGGAGATTCGACACTACATCTTATTTTCGGAGATTCGACACTACATCTTATTTTCGGAGATTCGACACTACATCTTATTTTCGGAGATTCGACACTACAGCTTATTTTCGGAGATTCGACACTACATCGCTACGTCTTATTTTCGGAGGGGTGTCTTATATTTCTATCTTGCGTCGAAATCCCGCTACGGCTTATTTTCGGAGTACGTCTTATTTTCGGGGAAACACGGTAGTAGCAAGTTACGTTTTTGCTTTCATTCTCCTGAAATGCACTGTAAAAAGAAAAAGAAGCATCTGATTGGTTCCTACAGTCAACACAGACTTTCCAAGACAACCTCTCGCTAGTACTTTTTATGAACCCAATAAAAGTAGTGTGCAGGTAAGGACATATTAATTATGTATTAAAGACTACATTCTCTGTAAAGTGCTGTGGATCTGGTGACCGCATTGTACAGATGAATAAAACATGTGAACTTCATTGTGCACCTCATTACATTACACATAAATTTCTACTGGTGGCTGAGCTTTACGCTGCAGTTAAAAGCAGCATACATTACAGCTAAAACGTCTATACTTTAAAGCATCTAAAACTTTGCAAACTGCTTTTAAAAATTCGCTGTAGTTGGAATCATTTACCTAAATTAAGATTCCATACTTTTATTTAGAGACTTTTCTCTCATACAAGCATTTTTGCCGAAGGTGACCCTATATAGTTCAAGCTTCATTCAACGGTCGTATATGGCTATTGAATCAAAGAAGAAATCTGTCTGTTTATGGCCAAATTCCCAACATCAAGCCAGAGGACAATTGGACTGAAATGGTCTTAAGCCTCCATAGCTTGTTTCTTTATCGTACATCACGGGACACAGAGCGCATAGCCATTACACTTGGGTTATATGGGTACCTTTAGGTGTGGACACTGGTGTAATCAATTTCACAGGAAGTTTCCTCCCTATATAACCCCCTCCCACTGGGAGTGCTTCAGTTTTTTCGCCAGTGTCTTAGGTGTTGGTCACGTCTAGCTGTCCCTCGGAGGTCTCGGGACCCAGGATAGCTAGCCGGATCCGTCCGAAGTGCTTCAAAGCCAAGGTGTACGGTACCCGGGCCCTGCTGGATGGGGTTTTGCCTATAATGCCTCTCCTTGGAGGGCTGGATTCTGGGCTCCAGTGCCTTAGTCTCTTCCAAGAACCAAACGCTACTGATGCCAGGATGCTATATAGGTCCAGGGGTGTGGGTTCCTTAACACAGGACCCCGGTCCCTGAAGGTCCAAGACAATACCCACGGAGATGGGGGAAGGCTGGGCCTCTTGCATTTTGCAATACCCTGCGGCGTGGAGCAGGTAAGAGGGAACCTGCGGGACTTGGTTCGACAGTAGGTATCCCCCTGGGGGTTCTGGGTTGGCTAATGGTATGCTTGTGCATCAGCCACTATCTCCACTATGTCTTTTGAGGCAGGATGGGATGTACTAATGTTTACCCAGATAACATGTAGATATATATATGCTTTTAAAGATATGTATTTTGCTACTCCCCCCAGATTTGCCTGTTAGCATGATACTGCAGCCCCACGTGTATAGAGAGGAAGTGCTGACAAAACTCCTGTTTCCTAGGAAGCCTAGAGGGACAGCTTCCTCTGTGTGCACTACAAAGATTAGTGGCTTACCGGGTGTCTGTGTTACTAGCGCTGGTCCAAGCTTCTCCTCTGCTCTCTGCTTCCTCCATGTTGGTTTCAGCGTGGGGGGGGCGGGGGGGCGCGTGCGCGCCGCCTTTTACAGCGTCAGCGTGCGTGGGGGGGGCGGGCCAGCAGCGTCAGGTCTCAGATAAAGCAAAAAAGCATTTCCTGGCTGGTCATTCCCTCCTGAGAGCAGTGGAGAGTGAGGACATAGAGCGCGCAGCTGAGCCAGTTCTGGCTAACAGTGACACCCAGTGGTGGTTTGTGGATCTTCAGGTCTGGACTTAAGTCCACACTGACCAGAAAAAAAAAAAAAAAAAAGATTTTTTTCTTAAAGGGACTCAGCCTTAGATCTGGCAGTATCTGAGTCGGTGCAACCTTGGACTCCAGCTAACGGACATTGGTGTGGCAATACTCACAGGACTTTCCTCGGTATTGCCGCCTTCTCAGGCGTATGAAAATTTAGATTTTTTTTTACCATAGCCTGTCCTTATTAATGTTTCACTTCTAGCTACAACAGTTGGGTGTTGGCTGTAGGGGTGTCTCAAGGTTGTGCAATGGCTCCCAAGGGATCAGGACCAGCTAAGGCTGCAAAAGGTGCCAAAAAAGTAAAGGGGTCTCCAACGGGGTCAGAGGATTTGGGCCAGGCTCCAGTGGTCCCACCCTCACCAGATAGACCACCGAACAGCATCGTGCAGGAGCCATTGAGGGTGCTAGGGGCAGAGGCGGCCCCCAATCAACCCATTCCCGTTTATGTTACGGAAGAAATGCTAGAATCCACCCTGGGTGGGCTAGAGAAAAGGTTAACTGCTTTAATTGCCCGCTCTTTGCCGGGTGGCAAACGGGCTAGATCCCTGTCACCTAGAACGGTGTGTTCGGATGCAGAGGTCCTCTCTTCGGAGGAATTGGACCCACAGGGGGATCAAGCGGACCTGAGTCCTGATGGGTCAGACATTGAAGATTCCACTATAGATGAAATTTTGTCGGCTTCTCAAGCAGAGAGTCTGTGGATCCAGTCTCTGACGGATATGGTTCGCACTGCTTTTAAACTTCCAGTGTCAGAACAATTAGCCCCCGCGGTATCCTCTTTAGGTTCCTTGAAGGCACCATTGAGTGGTGCGTCTTTCCCGGTTCACCCCCTTCTGGAGAGTGATTTTTCAGGATTGGGCTCGACCTGATAGGATTTTTATCCCTCCTAAAATGTTCACCATTCTCTATCCTATGGAAGAAGAATTTGCAAAGAAATGGGCACTCCCTACCGTGGACGCAGCCATTTCCTGCGTAAATAAATCCCTGACCTGTCTGGTGGAAAATGTCCAGGTGTTTAAAGATCCAGTCGACAAAAAATTGGAGACCCTACTGAAGGCTTCTTTTACCACAGTAGGTGCCGTGGTTCAGCCAGCAGTGGCAGCCATTGGCGTTTGTCAGGCTTTAAAGGATCAGACTAAACAGATATTAAGGGACATACCGGCTCAGCAAGCTCGTGAATTGGCTGACCTCCCAAGAGCTCTCTGCTTTGCAGTAGATGCTATTAAGGACTCCGTTCAACAGGCGTCCCGTTTATCTCTGCTGTTGGTTCATATGCGTCGCCTTTTGTGGCTAAAAAACTGGTCAGCAGAGGCACCCTGCAAAAAGCTTTTAGCAGGATTTCCCTTTCATGGTGGGAGACTATTCGGTGAAGACCTAGATAAATATATCCAGACCATATCAAGTGGTAAAAGTTCTTTCTTGCCTGTCAAGAAAAGATCGCGTGGGCCCGCATTTAAGCGACAGGCCTTCGCAGGCTCGGCCCCTTCAACTTCCCGTCAGTATCGACGGCCTCCCGGGCGTTCAGCATTTAATAGCCGCCCACAAGGACAAGCCACGACAGGCAAGAGGCCATGGTCTCGCAAGCCGGTTAAACCAGTCCTCAAGTCAGATTCATGAAGGGGCGCCCCCACTCTCTTGGGTGGGGGGAAGGCTTCGGTGTTTCTCCAAGTGTGGAAGGCCAGAATTCCCGACTCTTGGGTAAGATCCGTGGTAACCACGGGCTACAAGCTAGAGTTTCGGGAAGTCCCCCCTCCTCATTTTCAGGGGTCAAGTCTTCCAAGCGACCCATTAAAGAGGGCCTCTCTTGTAAAAGCATTGGATCGTCTCTTGCTCCAAGGGGTAATTGTAGAAGTACCAACCCAGGTATGGAGTCTGGGATTCTACTCCAACCTTTTCATAATACCAAAGCCCAATGGCGACGTCAGGCCTATCTTGGACCTCAAACGCCTAAATCGCTTTCTAAACATTCAGACCTTTCGTATGGAGTCCATACGTTCGGTGGCAGCCAGCCTACATCAAGACGACTTGCTAGCATCTATAGACATAAAAGATGCGTATCTGCACGTGCCGATCTACCCGGCACATCACAGGTTTCTTCGTTTTATGATAGATCACCGCCATTACCAGTTCGTAGCCCTCCCTTTCGGGTTGGCAACAGCTCCGCGGGTATTCACAAAGGTGTTAGCCCCGGTGCTAGCCGTCCTAAGGACAGAAGGCATTTTAGTCTTGGCATACTTGGACGATCTTCTGGTTATCGACAGCTCCGCTTCCAACCTCAATCAGGCAGTAGGTCGCACAGTTCAGCATCTAGAGGAATTTGGGTGGATTGTAAACCTAGAAAAATCGGTATTGAAACCCACAAAGCAGTTGGAATATCTAGGCCTTCGGCTAGATACAGACTGCCAGAGGATAATTTTACCTCAAGCAAAGATCAGATCAATAGCTCAAGCAGTTCAAGTGATCTTAGGCAAGAAGAGGCCGACTATTCGCCTATGTATGCGACTGCTGGGGAAGATGGTGGCCGCCTTCGAGGCTGTGCCCTACGCCCAGATCCATAACAGATATCTTCAGGCAGCCATTCTCTCTGCTTGGAACAAGTCCATTCAGGCGTTAGATCGTCCGTTAGTGCTCTCCCCGAAGGTCCGGCGCAGCCTGTCTTGGTGGCTGGTCTCTCAAAATTTGTCAAAAGGGAAATCCTTTTGCCCCATCACGTGGAAGATAGTATCCACGGATGCCAGCCTGTCAGGTTGGGGGGCAGTTCTAGAAGAACAGACCCAGCAAGGGCAGTGGTCGGAGGCAGAAAAACTGCTTCCCATCAATATCTTGGAGATCAGAGCTGCTCGGCTGGCCCTGATCGCCTGGACTCTCCCCCTTCAGGGTCTGCCAGTAAGGATACAGTCCGACAACGCCACTGCGGTGGCATACATAAACCACCAGGGGGGCACGAAGAGCCCAGCAGCCCAAAGAGAAGTAAACCTGATTTTCTCATGGGCCGAAGCCCATGTACCCTGCATCTCGGCGGTGTTCATCCCAGGGATAGACAATTCTCAAGCAGATTTTTTGAGTCGTCAACAGTTGCTCCCGGGGGAATGGTCTCTTCACCCCCAGGTATTCCAAGAGATTTGCCAAAGATTCGGAGTCCCAGATGTGGACATTATGGCAACGAGATCCAACAAAAAGTTGGACAAATTCATATCCCGAGCCAGGGATCCCTCGGCCTACGGGACCGATGCCTTGGTTTGTCCTTGGCACCAGTTTTCTCTTCTGTATGCGTTCCCTCCACTGCAGATGATTCCCCGCCTTCTACGGAGGATCCGGGTGGAGCGCAGGCCTGTGATCCTGGTGGCCCCAGCCTGGCCCAGGAGGGCTTGGTACGCACTCATCGTGAAGATGTCAGTCGGGGCGCCGTGGCCGCTCCCCCTGCGCCCAGATTTGCTGTCTCAGGGCCCAATCTGCCATCCTGCTTCACAGCAGCTAAATTTGACGGCTTGGCGGCTGAATCCCTAATTCTTAAGGGCAGAGGCCTCTCAGATCAGGTCATATCTACGTTGATTCAGGCTAGGAAACCGGTCTCCAGAAATATTTATTACAGAGTCTGGAGAACCTATGTGGAGTGGTGCGAGTCTCAAAAATGGCATCCTCGAAAGTTTGTTATTAACAGGATCTTGCGATTCCTCCAGGTTGGCGTTGACAAAGGGTTGGCTCTTAGTACTCTAAAGGGGCAGGTGTCGGCTTTATCAATATGGTTTCAAAGACCCTTGGCCACCCATTCGCTTATGAAAACCTTCTTGCAGGGGGTCTTGCATGTGAATCCCCCTATTAGAGCTCCCCTCTGCCCCTGGAATTTAAATCTGGTCTTGTCAGCTTTACAAAGGCAGCCGTTTGAACCTCTGACAGAAATCCCTCTTGTGCTACTAACCCGAAAGTTGGTTTTCTTGGTGGCTATGGCTTCAGCCAGAAGGGTTTCCGAGCTGGCAGCCTTGTCATGCAGGGAGCCATACCTTATTCTGCATAAGGACAGAGTGGTTCTGCGGCCTCAACCTTCTTTCCTTCCTAAGGTCATATCCAGTTTTCACTTGAATCAGGACCTAGTCCTACCATCCTTCTTTCCTACTCCCCAGTCCAGAGAGGAAAGACGGCTTCATACTTTGGACGTGGTTCGAGCCATGAGGGTCTATCTCAAGGCTACAGAGAAGATTCGGAAAACAGATGTGCTTTTTGTTCTTCCGGATGGCCCCAAGAAGGGTCAGCCGGCTGCCAAGTCTTCCTTGGCTAGGTGGATTAAGCAGCTGATTTTTCAGGCATATGGTCTGAAGCGCGTTCCACCTCCCTTATCAGTTAAAGCCCATTCTACAAGGGCCATGAGTGCCTCCTGGGCGGCACACCATCAGATCTCTATGGCACAGGTTTGCAAGGCGGCAACCTGGTCTTCCGTACATACGTTTACTAAATTTTATAAGTTGGACGTTGCAAAGGGTACGGACGCAGCTTTTGGGCAGGCGGTCCTACGGGCAGCAGTATAGAATCCTCTGGCCCGGTTCACGCCCCCTTGTTTTTCTGTTGGTGGAGCCATGTTTTCTCCTGACAATGTTTTTATTTGGCTATTCTTGGCCTTACGGTCTCCCTCCCTTCATAGAGCATTGCTTTAGGACATCCCAAGTGTAATGGCTATGCGCTCTGTGTCCCGTGATGTACGATAAAGAAAAAAGGATTTTTAATAAACAGCTTACCTGTAAAATCCTTTTCTTGAAGTACATCACGGGACACAGAGCTCCCACCCCTCTTTTGGGGAACATTGTGTAACCTCGGGAGAATTGCTTGCTACAAAACTGAAGCACTCCCAGTGGGAGGGGGTTATATAGGGAGGAAACTTCCTGTGAAATTGATTACACCGGTGTCCACACCTGAAGGTACCCATATAACCCAAGTGTAATGGCTATGCGCTCTGTGTCCCGTGATGTACTTCAAGAAAAGGATTTTACAGGTAAGCTGTTTATTAAAAATCCTTTTTTATCCTGGCAATTATCTTATTGCCTTTTAGGGGTCTGACTTTTTTCCACGTTGACCTTACTAAGATGTATGTTGACTAACAAGGATATATATCCACTTGAGCTCTGGGAGATCGTACCCCCTTCATGGCCAGACCATTTTGTTATTTGGCGCTGCGTTAATTTACCTGGTAATTGCTCGGTCATGAAACGCTGTACCCAAACAAAATTTATATAATATTTTTCACACAAATGGAGCCCCTTTTGGTGTTATTTTTTTTTGCAATATAAATGAAAAAGACCGAAAATTTTGAGGGGGGTGGGGAGGAACCCAGTATTTTTTTACTTTTGTGCTATAAAACATATCCAATAAAAATATATATATACCTTTCTTCATACATTTTGGCCACAATATATTTATATTCTGCTACATGTTTATGATAAAAAAAAAATGTATATTGGTTGGTTTACGTAAAAGTTATAATGCCTACAAACTATTAATTTTTTTAAACAAAAAAAGGTCAGTATATATATGCCATAAATTGATGCTACTAATGGCAGTGATCAGCAACTTATAATGGACTTGCGATAGTGTGGTGGACAATCTTACACTAACTGATGCTTCGTTGAGGGGGCTGGACTCACATCACCAGGGTCATTATTACAGTGGTATTACTAAACACTATTACTAAACTAGTCACGTTGGCTGGGAGGGGGTTAAAATCTAGGGTGATAAAGGGGTTAAATATGTGCCCAACTATGTGTAATGTGTGTAAAGTGTGCTGCCTTTACTACCAGAGCTCTGTTTCTCATCCCATTTTTTTAAATATTTTATTATATCTTTTCATGTGCAAACACTGAAGAAATTACACTTTGCTACAATGTAAAGATCATGCTCTGCTTCAGTATGTCACAGTACATGTTGGAATTCATGGTTCCCTCAATGAACTGTAGCTCCCCAGTGCCGGCAGCACTCATGCAGCCCCAGACTAAGACACTCCCACCACCATACTTGACTGTAGGCAAGACACACATGTCTTTATACTCCTCACCTGGTTGCCAACACACGCTTGACACCATCTGAACCAAATAAGTTTATCTTGGTCTCATCAGACCACAGGACATGGTTCCAATAATCCATGTCCTTAGTCAGCTTGTCTTCAGCAAACTGTTTGCAGGTTTTCTTGTGCATCATATTTGGAAGAGGCTTCCTTCTGGGACAATTGCCATGCAGACCAATTTGATGCAGTGTGCGGCGTATGGTCTGAGCACTGACAGGCTGACCCCCCCCCACCCGTTTAACCTTTGCAGCAATACTGGCAGCACTCATATGTCTATTTCCCAAAGACAGCCTCTGGATATGATGCTGAGCACGTGCCTGTTCTAAATGGAACCTGTCCTGTTAAACCGCTGTATTGTACTGGCCACCGTTCTGCAGCTCAGTTTCAGGGTCTTGGCAATCTTCTTATAGCCTAGGCCATCTTTATGTAGAGCAACAGTTTTTTTTCCAGATTCTTGGAGAGTTCTTCGCAATGAGGTGCCATGTTGAGCTTCTAGTAACCAGTATGAGAGAGTGAGAGCAATAACACCAAATTCAACACACCTGCTCCCCTTAACCTATTTAACTATTAGTTGTTTGGGTAAATGTCTCCATTTATACCTAAAACCATTACTTTAAAAACCCATATAAGCTTTAAAATGTTAATGTATTTTCAAAAGTAGTATTCAAAATTTCTAAATTCTTGGCTTTTATTAAAATAATAGTTGGTAATCCTGCCATGAAGATGGACTCCCTGTTACAGGGTGATAATGCTCTAGCCCTGTCTGCCCAATGTTTTTCTGTGACACAAGATTCCATGCTAACACACAATACACAGGCTTGGTCCACCGTTGTTGCTATAAGGAAACTTACCATCAGAAATGCCATGCAACCATCGCTGGAGTGCGTGCATGTCGACAAAGTGGTTCACCAGTTCTCATCTATAACAAAGTATGAAAATAAAGTGAAAGTAGTACCAAGAATATGAAGATCTTACCACATAACTGAACTGGAAAATCGGCTTAGTTTGTTAAACACGGGATACAGCACTTATGTGTTTTACGCTCATCCCTTTTTCTTTCTCGTACATCACGGGACACAGAGCGGCATATTCATTACTATATGGGTTATATGGAGTACCTTCAGGTGTGGACACTGGCAATCTCAAACAGGAAGTCCCCTCCCTATATAACCCCCTCCCCTAGAGGGAGTCCCTCAGTTTTTTCGCCAGTGTCTTAGGTGTTGGTCACGGAATAGCTTTGCTCCACATCCTTGGGATTAAGGGCGGGCTAACCGGATCTGTCCAAGGAGCCTCAGTGCCAAAGTGGACAGTACCCGGGCCCCAAGCCGTGGGGTTTTGCCTATAATGCTCCTCTTTGGAGGGCTGGACCCTGGGCCCAGGACTTGGAGTTTGTAAAAACCATAAGTTCCTGTTTGCCAGGGTGCTATATAGGTCCAGGACAGTGGGTACCTTCATAGGACCCCAGGGCCTGAAGGTCTACTACGCTACCCACGGAGATGGGAGAAGATTGGATCAGTTTGCTGGACAAACATCCTGCAGCATGGAGCAGGTAAGGGGGAGCCTGCGGGACTTGGTTCGACAGCAGGCTCTCCGGGGTAACCTAAAAAGGGGGATAGCCTAAGTATGCTCTGCATGGGCAACCTTGCTCACTATGTCTAAAAGAGACAGGATGACACCCTTTTCTCCCCCATCACTAGGTCCCCCTGTCTAAATATGTGTTGCTAGCTAAACCTGCTGTTTCTTCCTAGGGCTAGTAAGGATCCCTAGGGGCCTTTGGAGAGTCCTACCTGGCCGGGGGTTTGAATCTGCCGCCTGTTCTGCGTTCCTGGATCTCCAGCAGCGCGGCTCCTCCATGTTCCTCCTGTTTCCGGCATGCGCGCGCGCGCACGTCTTATTGACGTTTTTTCGCGCCGTTCAGACAGGGGGGCGGGGGGGGGGGGCGTGCCTGCGGCGTCATACAGGGGCGCGCCTTTGTGCTGTTATAGACAGCAGGCATTGTCAGTGCTCAGTCTGAGGCTGATTTTCAGAGGAGAGGACGCAGAGCGGCAGAACAGTGACTCCCGGTGGCGGAAGAGGGGTAGTACATGTGGACTTTGTTCCAATGCCTTTTTTGTTAAGCCAAAAAATCCCCCTTTTTTTGCAGCAGGTTGGAGGCTGGCAAACTTAGTTTGGGGTCACTGTATGTTGTCAAAAGTAAATATATAAAATATTTAAAAAAAAAAAAAAAAACATACGGGATCCCATCAGTTTTTGGGCATTAGTGATCTATTGTCCCCTAAACTCTGGTTTTGTACTCCTGCCCACTACAGTCTGTTGTGTGGGCGGAGTCCCTCGATTTTGTATTATGGCTTCCAAAGGTTCGGGGTCAAAGGGTACAAAAAAGACCAAAAAACAAAAGGGTTCCCTTTCTGATTCTGATATGCCGATACTTTCCCCGCAACTTATTAACATAAAAAGTGCCTTGGATGAGCCATTAAGGGGATCTGGTGCGGAGGCTGGCCCAGATCAGCCCAGCCCTGTGTTTATCACAGAGGAGATGCTAGCCGTATCCCTCCGCTACAGTTACTCCCTCGCCTGTTGCGCAGGATCAGAGTGGAGCACAAGCCAGTCATTCTAGTAGCTCCGGCTTGGCCCCGGAGGACTTGGTACTCACTAGTCCTGAAGATGGCAGTGGGAGACCCTTGGACTCTTCCTCTACAACCAGACCTACTCTCACAAGGCCCGATCCTCCACCCTACATTACAGCGTCTAAATTTGACGGCCTGGAGGCTGAATCCCTGATTCTCAGGGGTAGAGGTCTGTCTAGGCAGGTAATTCCTACCCTGATTAGGGCTAGAAAGCCGGTCTCCAGGGTGATTTATTACAGGGTGTGGAGGAACTACGTAGGCTGGTGTGAATCCAAAAGATGGAATTCCCGCAAATATACTATTGATAGGGTGTTAAGTTTTCTCCAGCTAGGAGTGGATAAAGGCCTGGCACTAAGCACAATCAAGGGACAGATCTCAGCTCTGTCAGTGTGGTTTCAGAGGCCGCTGGCCACCCACTCGCTGGTAAAGACCTTCATACAGGGGGTCTTGCGTATTAATCCTCCTGTCAAGTCACCAATTTGTCCATGGGACTTAAATCTTGTCCTGTCCACTTTACAGAAACAACCCTTTGAGCCGTTGGCTGAGATTCCTTTAGTCTTACTGACAAGAAAGTTGGTTTTCTTGGTCGCCATAGTTTCGGCCAGGAGAGTGTCAGAATTAGCAGCCCTATCGTGTAAGGAACCATATCTCGTTCTGCATAAGGACAGGGCAGTTCTCCGGCCCCATCCTTCCTTTCTACCAAAGGTTATATCCAAATTTCACTTAAACCAGGATTTGGTACTTCCATCCTTCTTTCCAAAACCTACATCTAGAAAGGAGGGGTTGCTGCATACCTTGGATATTGTCCGGGCCATGAAGGCCTATCTTAAAGCTACAGAAAAAATCCGGAAAACAGATGTATTATTCGTTCTACCAGATGGCCCCAAGAAGGGGCAGGCAGCTGCAAAATCCACCATCTCGAGATGGATTAGACAATTAATCATTCAAGCCTACGGTTTGAAGAGGTTGCCTCCTCCGTTGTCGGTAAAGGCCCATTCTACCAGGGCCATGGGCGCCTCTTGGGCAGCACACCATCAGATCTCTATGGCTCAGATATGCAAGGCGGCAACGTGGTCATCAGTCCACACGTTTACAAGGTTTTATCAACTAGACGTGAGAAGGAATGCGGATTCTGCCTTTGGACAGGCAGTACTACAGGCTGCAGTTTGAAATCCTCGGGATCAGAAGCACCCTTGGTTAAAAAAAAAAAAAAAAAGAAGTTTTTTCTTGACTAAGTTGGAATTATTATTATTATTTGAGTTTACCTCTAAATTGAATCCTTCTTTGGAAGATGTCTCCCTCCCCTCATTAAAGCATTGCTTTCGGACATCCCATATAGTAATGAATATGCCGCTCTGTGTCCCGTGATGTACGAGAAAGAAAAAGGGATTTTTAAATACAGCTTACCTGTAAAATCCTTTTCTTGGAGTACATCACGGGACACAGAGCTCCCACCCCTCTTTTGGGTGACCATTTTGGGAGGCATACTGCTTGCTACAAAACTGAGGGACTCCCTCTAGGGGAGGGGGTTATATAGGGAGGGGACTTCCTGTTTGAGATTGCCAGTGTCCACACCTGAAGGTACTCCATATAACCCATATAGTAATGAATATGCCGCTCTGTGTCCCGTGATGTACTCCAAGAAAAGGATTTTACAGGTAAGCTGTATTTAAAAATCCCTTTTTTTTCCACAGTTTGGTTTGGAGGTAATTCCTTCATATTGGTAATTCTCTGCCAACAGGATGGCGTAGAATACGGTTAGTGTTACTAAACCCAGGACACTGCATTCACTATATCTGGTCTTCCAGAGTGCACAGAACATGGAAATGAAATCATTTTAGTTAATATAAACTGCTAAATACCTTCTCTAAGTAGCAGTAAATGGCAGTCTTGTGACTTCCATCAGTCTCTGGTTAAAGCTTGTACGAGGATTTTTTTATTCTACTCTGACTGGCCTATGAGGCTGTATGACCTCTGACTTTCTGTCTGCACAGTGCTGATTGGCCCTGTGCTGATAACATGCACCCTCTCAAGAAACAGCATGTGCAGAGTGCCTCCTAGACTCTGTACTATCCGGAGATGGAAGGAGGGGAGGATCAGAGTGGACAGAATCAAACAGTCTTTTTACACAATGCGCTGGATTAACCCCTTAGGTTCCACAGTGAGTATAACAAGCATACGTTACTGCATATACTTATAATTTACTATTGTGGGTTTAGTAACACTTTAAAAATCCAGTATCTATATAAACCTTGTTGGTGGGATTGTTGGCTTTTATGAAACACAGCAGTATTGCTACTTATAGGCAGCTCATGTTTATTTTTTCTCAGTCTTCCAACATCGGTCATGAGCATTGTATTTAAAGTTGGGGCTCGCACAGAAGAAGGATGGGAGTATCTCCTGAAAATGTACAGCGTGTCCTTATCTGAGGCGCAAAAGATAAAAATGCTGGAAGCTCTTGCAACTACGGACCATGGCGAGAAGTTAATCTGGTATGTCAATATTGTGCCCCATTAATATTTAGGATTTATTTATTAATCTGAATGAACTACAGCATTAATAGGTGCATATGTGACTGTGAAGAACTTCTCAGCTCTCAAACTCAAATTGCTCCACCACGTGTGGTTTAGGGGTGCACTGACCAGATCCACATGGCCATAAAGACTATTGGCACGATGGATGGGACTAATTGATTCATTACAGGTACATCACTGAACATCGCTGGTTATACCCCAGTATTGTTTTTTAGAGCCGGCAGCCGCCTCCCTTGTATAAGCAATACTATTACAAGCAGCGAGAGGGGGATGTCCTTCTTGGTCTCTCCCGTCCCACCAAGAGGAGACCGAGGGACCAGCGGGTGTGTCTGCCCGGCTGGCCGGACAGCTAAACAAAGTTGTGCCTTTGATCGGCTGTTCCTTATAATAAACAGGAAGCAATGACATGACATCATTTTCGCTTTACTCGGAAACTATCGGCGCCAGCTTTTGAAAATCAAAAGCATGCAAAAATACAGATCTTGGTGTTTTTAATGCTTTTAGGTGCAAAGTAGGGATTTGGGGTATTATAGACCCTAGATCTCTCCATAACCAGGACCAATAAAAGTGACCAATAAAATAATATAAAGCAACAGTGTAAAAATAAAAATAAATAAATAAATATTTTAGGTAAATTTCATTCTTCCCGTGCTTGCGCGCAAATGGGAACGCAGGCTTTGGTCCTACACACGCACAAACAGCGATAGTCCCACACATGAGGTATCGCAATGAAAGTCAGATCATGGGCAGTAAATCTAGTACCAGACCTCCTCTGGATATTTAAAGTGGTAACATGTAAGCCCCCTTTCACACTGAGGCAGTTTTCAGGCATATTAAGCGTGAAAAATAGAAAACTGCCTTTTAAACCACCCTAGTGTGAAAGCCCCAGTGCGCATACAGAACGGGATAAAAAGTCCTGCAAGCAGCATCTTTGGGACGGTATATACAAATCTCCCAAACCACCCCTGCCCATTGGAATGAATGGGCACCGCTTCCGAAGTGGCGATATAACAGCGGTAAAGCGCCGCCAAAATGAAAGGCGCTTTACGGTTTAAAGCCGGTACCTCCCCAGTGTGAAAGTAGCCTAAAGGCTTTTTAAAGCGTGGCCTATTGATAGTAAAATTAACGTTGTTTGTTGCCGTTGCAATTTAAAAGTGTGAAATCTTTTTCCTCGGCATAACTTCATCTTTTACAGTGCGGAAAATAAGTATTTGAACACCCTGCTATTTTGCAAGTTCTCCCACTTGGAAATCATGGAGGGGTCTGAAATTGTCATCGTAGGTGCATGTCCACTGTGAGAGACATAATCCAAAAAAAAAAATCCAGAAATCACAATTTATGAATTTTTAACTATTTATTTGTATGATACAGCTGCAATGAAGTATTTGAACACCTGTCTATCAGCTAGAATTCTGACTCTCAAAGACCTGTTAGTCTGCCTTTAAAACGTCCACCTCCACTCCATTTATTATCCTAAATTAGATGCACCTGTTTGAGGTCATTAGCTGCATAAAGACACCTGTCCACCCCATACAATCAGTAAGAATCCAACTACTAACATGGCCAAGACCAAAGAGCTGTCCAAAGACACTATAGAGACAAAATTGTACTCTTCCACAAGGCTGGAAAGGGCTACGGGGAAATTGCCAAGCAGCTTGGTGAAAAAAGGTCCACTGTTGGAGCAATCATTAGAAAATGGAAGAAGCTAAACCATGACTGTCAATCTCCCTCGGACTGGGGCTCCATGCAAAATCTCACCTCGTGGGGTCTCAATGATCCTAAGAAAGGTGAGAAATCAGCCCAGGACTACACGGGAGGAGCTGGTCAATGACCTGAAAAGAGCTGGGACCACCGTTTCCAAGGTTACTGTTGGTAATACACTAAGACGTCATGGTTTGAAATCATGCATGGCACGGAAGGTTCCCCTGCTTAAACCAGCACATGTCAAGGCTCGTCTTAAGTTTGCCAATGACCATTTGGATGATCCAGAGGAGTCATGGGAGAAAGTCATGTGGTCAGATGAGACCAAAATAGAACTTTTTGGTCATAATTTCACGAACAGTGTTTGGAGGAAGAAGAATGATGAGTAGCATCCCAAGAACACCATCCATACTGTGAAGCATGGGGGTGGTAGCATCATGCTTTGGGGGTGTTTTTCTGCACATGGGACAGGGCGACTGCACTGTATTAAGGAGAGGATGACCGGGGCCATGTATTGCGAGATTTTGGGCAACAACCTCCTTCCCTCAGTTAGAGCTTTGAAGATGGGTCGAGGCTGGGTCTTCCAACATGACAATGACCCGAAGCACACAGCCAGGATAACTAAGGAGTGGCTCTGTAAGAAGCATATCAAGGTTCTGGCGTGGCCCAGCCAGTCTCCAGACCTAAACCCAATAGAGAATCTTTGGAGGGAGCTCAAACTCTGTGTTTCTCAGCGACAGCCCAGAAACCTGACTGATCTAGAGAAGATGTGTGTGGAGGAGTGGGCCAAAATCCCTCCTCCAGTGTGTGCAAACCTGGTGAAAAACGACAAGAAACGTTTGACCTCTGTAATTGCAAACAAAGGCTACTGTACCAAATATTAACATTGATTTTCTCAGGTGTTCAAATACTTATTTGCAGCTGTATCATACAAATAAATAGTTTAAAAAAATCATACATTGTGATTTCTGGATTTTTTTTTTTTTTGATTATGTCTCTCACAGTGGACATGCACCTACGATGACAATTTCAGACCCCTCCATGATTTCCAAGTGGGAGAACTTGCAAAATAGCAGGGTGTTCAAATACTTATTTTCCACACTGTATACACTACAAAAAAAAGTTGGGTTATGTATTGTGTTTTTTTGCATTAAAATGAAAAAAAAGTGTATTTTTTTTCCCAAAACATTGCGTTTGGAAAAACTGCTGGGCGAATACCATGTGACATAAAAAAAATTGCAAGACCCACCAATTTATTTTCTAGGGCCTCTGCTTTAAAAAAAAATATACTGGTATGTAATTTTTTGGGGGTTCTAAGTAATTTTCTAGCAAAAAATACGGATTGGTATATGTAAACAAAAAGTGCCTTTTTGACTTGTGGCTTAAAATGGACACTTTTTGAAATTTATGTGGACACTGTTCTATAATTATTTAGTTGAAAATATTTTTTCTGATGTTTAATTTTGCACACTACAGTATATATTGTGGAGAACGCCTTGCATATTGATTGCATACTCTAGCCTTATAGTTTCTGTCGAATAGGTTTAATAGGTTCACACCAAGGAAAATTTTGTTTTGCACAGTATTGAATTTATTTTTGCACATATTCACATTTATAATAAAATATTATTTTCCCCTCTGTTTTAAAGATGTATCCATACTACAGAAGTTAAAAGTATCACAGAACGTAAACCTTATGCTAACTATGCCTTAAAGTGGTTCTAAAGCCTCATATTTTTTATTGCCTTAATGCATTCTATGCATTAAAGAAAAAATCTTCTCTGCTTCAGGATCCCCCCAGCCCCCCCACCCCCCTTTATTTTTTGACTGGGCCGATCTGAAAAATGATAAAGTAAAACAAAAACGCAATTTTTTTAAAAAAAATTGCACCTTGTTGTTGCTTTTGAAAACCCTAACACAGAACGTCTCCTATTTCCTCTAATTGGGTCTGTTATGATATATCTGTTAATATATCGAGAATTCTGTAAGTAATTTTACTACATTTGTTGAATAATTTTTTTTCACAACCTAGATAATTATGATTTATCAGTGACAGAAATATGTGATTTCCCTTTACATTTAATATGTCTATTTGGTTTTAAATTGATCTTATGTAGAACGTTAGTCTTTCAGCTC
The DNA here is from genome assembly GCA_029574335.1 of Rana kukunoris. NCBI lineage: Eukaryota > Metazoa > Chordata > Amphibia > Anura > Ranidae > Rana > Rana kukunoris. The sequence continues at coordinate 132,216,268 of CM056049.1, forward strand.
TGCCAGTGAATGTATCAGCAAACTGACATTTCCAGTAGTGTAAATATTTCCCCTGGTAGATCAAATGAACTCCAGATGTGCTGCAATTTGTGGGAAATTATTGATGTCATGTTTCATCAAGTCGTCTTCATCTACCAGGAAATGTCATTAAATGCAGCAGTTCTTCATGTGCAGTATTGTTTTATCATATAGAAACAATGTGTGTGTTCACTGTATTGATTAGAAATGGCCCTGCTATGAAATATGGTAGAATCTATAAAGCTTGGGTGTCTTGGATAAAGCATGCAAAGAATTTATGGATATCTAGATAACAGCTTTGTGGCTGACCTTTTTGTTTATATGGTGGGGGATGCTAGTACCTCAAACTCCCCAATAGCTGGAGAATTATTGGACACCTTTCCTGGTTTCTGCATGTTGCATCACTACCACAAAAGAGGAACTTAAAAAGGAAGCTGCAAGCTTGGTAAATTAGAACTGATCACTTTGGTTCTCTTATTTTGCACTTAACTTTTTAAATACAGCTGGTAAAAGAAGTATTGAACATGTCACCATTTTTCTAGGTAAATACATTTCTAAAGGTGCTATTAACCTGGCATGTTTACTACATGTCAGTAACAACCAATGCAATCCATACAAACAAAGAAACCAAAACAAATAAGTCAAAAAGTTAAGTTATGTGTAATAAAATGGAATGACACAGGGGAAAAGTATTGAACGCGCTAACTGAAATGTATTTAATACTTGGTACAAAATCCTTTGTTGGGAATTGTTGTAATATTCACATATATGTGTAGGTTTTTAAAATATTGTGTTATATGTATGGCATGGAATTTATGTGTTACATACAAGCATTCAAGGTTAAACATCAAAGGAGGTTTGCTGACCAAAAGGGTTAGTGCTGACTGGTGATCAAAATAAATGCGCCCTCCTGACTTTCCACCGTTGCGCTAGATGGAACAAGATATCTCAAAAGCTTCTAGCAAAAGTTGCACTCACAAAAAAATGTTTAAATAAAGCAGTGAATCACAGCACAGCAATCTTCCTCAATATCCTTTAACTGGTTAAACAATGTTAACGGAGGACCTACGATTAGCCTGGGATAATCTCACCACTCCACCGCACTGCAAATCCTCTGTATGAAAAATTCTTCTCATGGTAGCCGATCAAAATGGCTGCACTACGCGCTTCGAGTTGTTACGTCGGTTCAAATGTTCACTGTGTAGACACACCCCGACATGTTTCATCACAAAGGACTTGCTCATGAATCCCACACTGTTGGAATTGGAATCCTTTTAAAACGTATTTAAAGATCCTGTTTTATGCCTTTCTGCCAAAACACGTGAGTGTGAGGCATATTGCTCTGGTGAGTGGCCAATTTGATGGGTGAAGGAATCACTGAACACATTTGGTGTGGTGGAAGACTCTGAAGATTGCAAGATTTCTTATCACTTAAGAACTTTTTTGCTTTATCACTTTATTTAAATTTTCACGGGTTCATATGCATATTTATTTATTTTATATCGTTTTTCATTTATTTTTTAAAAACTATTCTTCATTTTAGCTACATTATTGTATCTAAATTTATGTGTTTGTGCAAATATCATACACGTATTCACTGCTTAATATTTTTGACACTGAAACAGTTTTTTTGGAGTCACTATATTTATTTTTCAAAAGGGTTAGTGGCCAAACACAGATCAAAGGGACAGCTGAAGACCTTTAGATGTGTTAATCTTGTCCAAGATTGCCTAGGTGTGTGAGGTATGGCCTGTTAACCTCAAAGGATAAATTGCTTACATACATAAGGAAGTATTTATTGATGGTAATTAGACTTGAGGGGGTATTCATTCAGGGAAACAGTTGGTTGACCTGAAAGAACACCTCCCTCCAGTGTGAGACTAGCATTTGAGGCAGTCAAGCTGGCATTCAGTTAGTCTTGTCACTCTGTATTATTATTACACAGGTCTAGAGCTGATCTAGTCAGATGGGACTTTGAACCACTCTGTTGGATTTGTATCGTCTGTGGAAGTTAGACTTTGTTCGTTATTGGAAGTTAATTAAAAATGTGTTCTCTGGAGAACCTGTGTTGCTGCGGAACAACATAATTTATAGTCATCATACTAACATCTAAACATCAATTATCTAAGAGGACTGGACACTATACATCTATATCACTACATTGGTGACTTTTGGTTTTTATAGTTCTCTATTGGACTTTATATCACTACAGTAATGACAGATTCAAGATGCCCCCCATATGGAGAAACTAGCCACATGCATTGCTCAAGTGTGGTTTTGGCCCATTCTTCCACACACAGGGCCAGATTCAGGTAGTCCAGAGCATCTTTGCTCTGGAGTAACGCTTCTCATTTGCGTTGCGCTGCAGAAATTTTAGGAGCAAGTGCTGTCATTCACGAAGCACTTGCTCCTAAAGTTGCGGCAGCGCATCGCAAATGAGCCGGCGGAATTCAAATTGGGCGGGTACGGGGCGTGTAGTATGCTAACTAAGCGCGATCCGGCTGCCAACGTACTGCGCATGCGTCGAGTGTCAAAACATCCCCGTGCGCAAGCTCCAAAATCTGTGAATGAACGTCAATGACGTCACATTCCCATTCATGACCGTTTTACGCAAGCGACGTTTTTTTTTTTTTTCCGACGCGATGACGACGCCTATACCTAACATAGGATATTCCAACCCCATGTAGGTATAACTATGCGCCGCGTATCCCCAGTCCGGAAACGTCGTAACGTCACTGCGTCGCGCCGGAATGCGATCGTGAATTGCCGATTTCCGCTCATTAACATATTTTTTGAGCGGAAATCGGCGGGAACGCCCCCGCCGCCATTTTTAAGTTGAAGTAACGATGCGATGGCGAAACTCAGTTACGCTGCTCGCATCGGAGCTTCAACCCGGCGTTTCTTGTTTTCTGGTTACAGAAAACAGAAACGCCGGCTCAAAGTCACAGTTAGGCTGGCGGATCACTGGATCCGCCAGCCTAACTGTTCCTGAATCTGGCCCACAGTCTTCAAATCTTGGAGGTTCCGTGGGCCTCTTCTATGAACTTTGATCTTTAGTTCTTTAGATCTTTCTTGGATGTTCTATTGCAGGTATAAGAAATTAACGGACCTCCAGCTGTTGCAAAACTACAAGTCCCATCATGCCTCTGCCTCTGGGTGTCATGCTTGTGGCTGTCAGTCTTGCTATGCCTCTTGGGACTTGTGGTTCTGCAACAGCTGGAGGTCCGCTAATTGTCTGGGCCATGTTAGCAGCTTTATTTTTTTCTTTGATACCAATTGAGAGTTTCTTTGGCTTTGTGTTTGGGATCATTGTCTTGCTGAAATGTCTACCTTCCTTTCATCTTCATCATCCTGGTAGATGGCAGCAGATTTTTATCAAGATTGTCTTTGTACATTTTTCCATTCATCCTGCCTTCAATGATATGAAATTTGCGAGTACCGTATGCTAAGAAACAGCTCCACACCATGATGTTCCCACCACCAAACTTTACTGTTGGTATGGTGTTTTTGGGGTGATGTGAAGTGCCATTTGACTTGGCATTTAATTTTAGTCTCATCTGACCAGATTACTCTCCCAGTATTTTACAGGCTTGTCTAAATGTTGTGCAGCAAACTTTAAATGATTCAACATGCTTCTTCTTCAGCCATGGAGTCTTGTATGGTGAATATGCATACAAGCCATGGCGGTTGAGTGCATTCGTTATTATTTTCTTTGAAACAATTGTACCTGCTAATTCCAGGTCTTTCTGAAGCTCTCCACAAGTGGTCCTTGGCTCCTGGACCTCTTCTGATGATTCTTTTCACTCCTCTATCTGAAATTGTGTGCGAAGCACCTGGTCGTGAACGATTTATGGTGAAATTATGTTCTTTCCACTTCTGGATTATGGCCCCAACAGTGCTCACTGGAACATTCAGTTTAGAAATCCTTCTGTAACCAATGCCATCAGTATGTTTTGCAACAATAAGGTTGCAAAGGTCTTGAGCGAGTTCTTAGCATTTACCCATCATGAGATGTTTCTTGTGTGACACCTTTTTATAGGTCATCAGTTGAGACTGAACCAGCTGATATTAATTTGCACTGACATGGGTACCGGATTGATTTCTAATTACTGATGGATTTCAGCTGGTGTCTTGGCTTTCCATTACTTTTTGCACCTCCCTTTCTTGATGTGTTCAATACTTTTTCCCTGTGTTATTCCATTATATTACACATAACTTAATTTTGGAACTTATTTGTTTTGCTTTATTTGTATATATGGATTGCTTGGGTTTTTAATGACACCACATGGTTGTTAACGACCATGTGGTGAAAATTCATGTTAACGACCATGTGGTGAAAACCTTTAGAAATATATTTACCTAGAAAAATGGTGACGTGTTCCATACTTGTATTACCCGCTGTATACCACATCTGTTTCATTTTTTATTTTTTTTATCATGCCTTAACCACTTAAGGACCGCTCACTGTGTATATATACGTCATTTTTTTAAAGATGGATATCTCGGGAACGGCAGCAGCTGCTGCCACAACCGAGATATCCATCTCTTCAGTGAGCGGTCCTGTCAATGATAACGGTGGTCTACTGTGGCGGATTCGCCGCAAGATCACCGTTATCGGCGGCGGGAGAGGACCCCCCCTCCCGCCGCTCTCCTGCGCCCTCCGCCGCTTACCGAAGCCGTCGGTAGCGGCGGAGGCTTTCGGGTCCTCTCCCCTGCTCGGCTGGGATACGCCATTCCACGAGCGAGCGTAATTTTGAAGCGTGACATGTTGGGTATCATTTTACTTGGCGTAACATTATCTTTCACTAGCTTTACTGTTGTCTTATTTTTAATACAAAAAAGTGATTTTTTTCCGAAAAAAGTGTGCTTGTAAGACCGCTGCGCAAATACGGTGTGACAAAAAGTATTGCAATGACCGCCATTTTATTTCCTAGGGCAGTGATGGCGAACCTTGGCACCCCAGATGTTTTGGAACTACATTTCCCATGATGCTCAACTACACTGCAGAAGGCATGAGCATCATGGGAAATGTAGTTCCAAAACATCTGGGGTTCCAAGGTTTGCCTTCACTGCCCTAGGGTGTTAGAAAAATATATATATATATAATGTTTGTTTGGGGGTTTTAAGTAATTTTCTAGAAAAAAAATGTTTTAATCTTGAATAACGCCAAATCTGAAAAACTGTTTTGGTCCTTAAGTGGTTAAACAACCAGTTATATTTTATTTTTAAATGATTGCATTACAGCATTGTCTCGTGTAGTGTTAACATATTCTTGTATGCCAGGTTGATGGAGGCTGGTCTTCGTGGAGACGTTATAAGATCACAGGATTTTCCAATTGTTGTTCGCTTCATTAGTGAGAATGTTCCTGGATTTATTTTGGCTTGGAACTTCGTCAAGCAAAAATGGGATGACATCACTCAGAAGTAAGTACAGCAAAGGGGTTTACTACACTCTACACTGTAACGTAGCTAAGGCTCCGTAGTTGGTTACTTTTGGGAACATTTTCATTTAATAGCTATACTGTGGATGTTAATAAAAGAAAAAGATAAAATTTGCCCTGTTGCTGGAAATGCATTAAAGAGGTCATCAGCCAAACAGCTGAATACACAGTTGAAATACGTATATGTGAATTCTTTCACCTGTTACAATAGTGGTTCTCAAGCTTTTTTTTGAGATCGGGCCCGGTAAATTTTTCCAAAGCCTTCCATGACCCAACAATAATAAAGACATTTTATACTCCACTACAATAAAATTGTGGGACTGATGCAAAATTAGTATTTCCTTTTAATTGTACGAGTATAAACATTTTTCGTGTGCCTAGTGCCTGCTATGAAAGTTTATTAATTTACCTTGCTGGGTACGCAACACTTATGTCCAGCTGCAGATAACTTTATTACCTTACAAGAACATACTAGTAACCTATAACAATAAGTAGGATCAGACGGCCCTATGCTTTTCTATACACATTGGAAGAGAGAATATGGAAGGGTAGCCACAGTAGTGCACTCTTGAATTTAGGATGTTGCTGCCGCAATCAGCAGACATCTACATCTCCAGCACACGAGGCGTATCCCTTGGCTTATGAGGGTGCTGTTAAATCCTATACCAATGCAGTGCTAAATGTGTCTTTCAGTGTTGGTCTCCCCCCACTTACCTTTGCTTTTGCTGACTACCCCAGGTTTTGTGTTATCACTCCAGTCAAGTGACCACCAAGGAGAGTGAGGAGGTGGGCTGCCATAGGTAGAGAGGGGAACACTGGCTCCTCCTTACAGTCCACACCCAAACTCGGATTCTCAGGACACTATGAGAACAATGGCGCATCCCCAACACTGGGCTTACAGGGAAATGGAGGATGGGGATTTTGGTTCAGGAAATGCATGCAACCCAGTAGCAGACTCTGGCCCAGTGGTTGAGAATTGCTGTGGTAGAAGGTCAATACTGAGCCAATCTTATGGTTCACACGCCCTGGTCACTGCGCATAGACATGGTAGTGATATAACTTTTGCATCTTCTAGTGTCAACTAACTGTTCATTGGACTGGGGGTTCCTCTCTGTGCAGCTCTGCCTACCTCTTCCACATAGACCTGGACATTGCTCACTTCCAGAGCAGACATTTTTCACAATGCTGTAACCATGTTTCTGGTTTCTAATATCAGAATGATGTTGGTCAATGAAGAATACCTTCCTCACTTCTTGTCTGACCAGCAATGAGACATACACAGTGCTTCTATTTCCACTTGACACCATTTAGACTGAAAGTTATAGGGGTGTTCTAGATTTGCTCTGTGAATTATAAACCATAAGAGTATAGCACAATGGCTAGATCCGATGTATTGTATCTGTCTGTCTGATTTGAGCTGTCTGTCATCCAAACAATTTTTCACAAGTAACAAGTATTTAGTTTGGCACTAGTGCAATAGGGGCCACAAATATGGACACTATGGGGTTGATTTACTAAAACTGGAAAGTGCAAAATCTGGTGCATAGAAACCAATCGGCTTCCATTTTTTTTGTCAAATTGAATAAGCTGAAGTTAGAAACTGATTGGCTACCATGCAGAGCTGCATCAGACTGTGCACTCTCCAGTCTTAGTAAATCAACCCCCATGCCTGCCAATGTCCAGTGCACTACCTCTTGCTCTCAATTTGTTTTCTGCAGTATGGGGGGTTAAGAAAAGAAAATAAGAATGGATTATACTAGCAGTATTTAAAAGTTTATTGCATAATTAAAATAAATATTTGTCTTGTTTAAAGTGTTCTTATCTTTTTGTATTTCACTGGAAATAGCCTGTTCTTTGCCTTCTGCCATGCAGTCAGGCAGCTGAAGTGGAAAAAAAAAACACATGGTTCTCTCCGCTATAGGGAGCATGTGGCTCTCTTCCTTTCCTCACACTGCAGCACTAACAGCCTGAGCAGCCAATAGCCAGGCACAACCACTGTCATGACAAGGCAGGGCGAGAAAGTTTTTAGCCCTTTTGTAAGTTTTGATCAGAGGGACTTTCACAGAGCTTCATGTGTTTCAATTTTCTGCATGGAACTAATAAGTCAAAGCATAGGCAGCAGTGGGGTGAAGGGGGATCATACTTGTAAGTAAACTGTTGTTTTGACCTATATTTATAATCACAGGTTTATATTGAGGCCATTTTAAAGTAAAAATGATGTGTGCTGTCTGGAACCACTCGTAGTAATTTATATATTTCCCACATTCCCCCAGCTCTTGTATTCTGTCCAGTGCAGGGGGTTAAAATACATTTTCTGCACCTACACCTGCTGTCCAAAGTCTGTCTTTTTTTTGTTGCACCTCCTTAAAATACAATAATATTTCAGTGCAATAGATGCTGCAAACAACAACGTGGCTCCTGTTGTTGATGATTTTATTACGTAAGCTTTATGGAAAATGCTGACTGTCTTGTGATACAGCATGGTTGGGTCCCAATCAGAATGAAGAGCTCCTTTGTTTTTACTTTTAATTGAAAGTTAAATTTTACTTTTCTGTTGGCTCATAGTTTTATTACTTATTGGCTTATGCATCATGGTCTTTTAATAAAACCAGCCTTAATCTGATTTTCTTATAGATTCCCACCAGGATCATATCCAATACAGTCCATTGTCACCAAGACCACTTCACAGTTTGCCACAGAGGTGTATTTAAATGAGGTAAGTAAAAAAAAATTGTTATTCTTGGAAGAGGTTGGTGTACAGAACAGTAAAGTGGTTGTTAACCCACTTATATAAAATTATCCCATCCCTCAGTAAAATACCAATAAGTGTGCCTGTGTTATATAAAAAATATGCTTATCTGTATCTAGATCAGCGCGGGTCCCAGCGCTCAGCTGGCTTTTCAGGTCTTTTCACTTTCTGACTCTCAGTACCAGTGGGCAGGGCCGAGCACTCCCGCTGACATCAGCCGGAGAGGAGAGAGAAAGGAGACAGTCAGCTGATCGCTGGGAACCACACTGCTCCACATACAGATAAGCATATTTTTTACATAACACAGGCATGGGGACACTTGGTATATTACAGCGTGGATGGGAGCAATATGAGAGCAGCAGGAGCAGGGGGGGGGGGGGGGGCACTGACAAGAGCAGACAGGCAGAGAGCGGGGGAGGAGGACAGAGGAGACAGACACAGGAGAGCAGGGCTGCGGACGACAGAGGCATGTAAACTGACCACAGTGTCGGGGCTCAGCAGCCGTGATACACCGTGGTCAGTTTACAGGGCAGAAACCAGATATTACAGGTGTTACAAAGTGATAAAAAATCCCTCTAAGTGCAAATAGGTGGATAATAGGATAACAATGTAAACGTCAATGAACAGTATCAGGATGAATCAGTAAATGGAAATAAACATAACAGTCCACAGCACAAGCACTGTGCTGTATAACATGCTTCAAAGGAGGAGAATAGTTTTTTATTTTTGTTTAACAAATGCTTTAAAGTGATTGTAATGTGTTTTTTTTTCTCCAGTCGTCTTCCAGGACGGCATACCTAAGTAGGCCTGCCGTCCGGGAAGACTGCCTAGAAAACCTGTTACCGGTAAGTGCAACTGGTACTTTTCTCCAGTTGTCTTCCAGGATGACAGGCCTACTTGGGTGTGCCGTCCTGGAGGACTTCCTAGAAAACCCGTTGCCGCTAAGTGTAACTGGTACTTTTTCTATTAAAATAACACACTTGTAATAATCACCTGCTCCGTGCAGTGGTTTTGCACAGGGCAGTCCAGGTCCTCTCTTCTCGTGTCCCTGGCTGGAGCTCCTGGTCCTTTACTCCTGCAGCTTGCTATGGAGCACCTAAGCTGAGCTGCAGCTCCATGTGTCCATTCAGTCACAGAGCTGTGTTTAAGCCCCACACCCTCTTTCCTCATTGGCTGACTAATTTTTGTCAGTAGCGAGAACCAATGGTGCCACTGCTGTGTCTCTGCCAATCAGGAGACAGAGTCCCGGAGACCGAGGCATTCGTGGACATCGCTGAATAGAGAGGGGGCTGCTGCACACAGGTTTTTTATCTTAATGCATAGAATGCATTAAGATATAAAAAAAAAAACTTTCTGCCTTTACAACCACTTTAAATTTAATGGCAATTACACAGAAAAAATAAAACATATTTTATTATACACTGCTCAACACAGGAATGCTATGCATAGGCCATGGGTTACACGCAGGCTACCCTCAAGTAATTGGACACTGGGAAAAAAAACATTGTTGAAGCTGCCCCCAGGGGCTTGCTCATATAACCATTCCGACTCCTTAAGTGTTCAGTTTTTTGCTAGTGTCCTTAGCTAATGGGCCTTTTTTCTGGAGAAATGTTTTACCCTTTTAACAATTCCTTTTTCCTTCAAACACTTCTATCAAGATTTGACTACTTTATTGAAAAAGGTTACAGTGTCTGCGCTGTGTGGGAAACTGCCAAGTGGCTAGGGTGATATGAAAGGGGAATAAGGCCCACAAGGGGCAGTACAGTGACGAGGATAAAAAATCCCTCTAAGTGCAAATAGGTGGATGATAGGATAACAATGTAAACGTCAATGAACAGTATCAGGATGAATCAGTAAATGGAAATGAACATAACAGTCAAGGAGAAGAGGGATCCAAGTGCAACATAGGGAGTAAATGGGTCAATGTGAAGAGAGTCTGAAGGTGATGGTTCCAGTAGCCAGGTCTGTGAAAAAGCGCAGCAAAATCCAAAAGTGCAGCCCACACCTCTTGTGATACCAGCAGCTCACCTCATAGCTACCGCATATAGCCAAAAAAGGGATCTCCAGCCTCCTAATGGATGGGTATCCTCCTGGGGGGTGGGGTGGGTTGTCTTGTAGACCCCAATACCAGATGGTGCATATAGGGAACACAATAGAAAACAATATAGCGCAATCCTGTCACTTGTGAAAACCCTCCGCTGTGATGGATATAAATGCACTTACACAGAGTCTAAAGACAAGGGGCCAGATTCAGATACACTTAATTTTGCGCTGCATAATCAAAATACTCTATGCTGCCGTATTTTACCAGGCTCTACATCGAATTCTGGTAGATTTTTTCCCGTACGCTACGGCGGCGTAGTCTATTTCTCGCCACGTAATCGAAATACGCGATTAGGGGGCGTGAAGCATTTAAATTAGGCGCGTCCCCGCGACGATCGAACTGCGCATGCTCCGTTCAGAAACTTCCCGCCGTGCATTGCGCGAAATCACGTCGTTACGTCATTCGTTGTTTGAGTAGCGTCGTTTACGGACATTCCTATTCCCGGACGACTTACGTAAAAAATAATAAAAGACGTCGGAAAACGTTGAAATTCGACGCGGGAACGACGGCCATACTTAACATGGGCTGTCTAATATTAGAGCAGCAAAAAGCTGGTATAGTGTTAACGCAAAAAAAAGATGCCGTAAGAGATTGCGATTGAAGATCGTAATTTCTGGGATCGCCGGCAAAAGCTCATTAGCATACCCCGACGCGGAAAACGACGGGAAGTCCACCCAGTGGCCGCAATTTTATTGCAGCGTAGATCCGAAGGCGTACGAACACGTAATCCAGTCAAATTGAAGCCCACAGCCGTCTATTCATGGTTTGAGGTTTCAGACTAGCTAAAAAACGCGCGTAATTTGAAATTACTCCAGTCTAACACCAGTTACGGCTCTCTGAATCTGGCCCAAGGTGCCTATCTCCACGAGCGGCGAGCTCGTCTGTGTCCTGCTTCTCCTCTTGTAACACTTCCCTGTAGTCACACTGCTCCCACCAATGGCTCAGGCGATGGTATTGCGGAAGGGGAGAAGGAGAGGAGGGCACATCGCGTAACACAGTAACGGTTTATTAAAACAAAGCATCAGTAAAAAAACACTCACATAAGGCAGACTGGGGCAGTTACACATCCACGAGCTGCGAGCTCGTCTACCGTCAGTCGGGTGCTGAAAAAAGGTCCAGTGCTCCGATCCCTGTCACTGTACTGCCCCTTGTGGTCCTTATTCCCCTTTCATATCACCCTAGCCACTTGGCAGTTTGCCACACAGCGCAGACACTGTCACCTTTTTTCATTGTGTTGCTTTTGTCTATTAGGATAGACCTTTTGGTTGTTTGCTGCAGTGCAAACTTTTCCCTCCCCCCCCCCCCCCCCCCACACTCACCTATTCACTACAGCGCAGGAGTTTCACCTGTTACCATTGACTACTTTATTGCCTAGAAGTTTCCAGATCCGTTACCATTGGACCCCATCCTGTGTGGGGCCAACCTGTAATATTTATTTCAGGCACTGGATGCTGTTAGGTGTTCACCTTGACTTGTTGCAACAATTGCAGTTAGTCGCAGAGTGCTATACAGGTCCAGGGCCTTGGTCCATATTGCAGGCCCTAAAAAACCCTTTGAAGGTATGCCCACCATGACGGGCAAAGTATGAACCCTTAACAAATACAGTGACAGGATTATGTGCAATATAGATGGAATCAGGGGCGGACTGACCATTGGGGTTTTCGGGCACTGAGTTGCCCCATATTCTTCTATTGCCCGGGGGCCCCATGAGTTATCAGTCCGCCCCTGGATGGAATCCTGCCAGACCATAACCCAGGTCTATGAATGGTAAATTTTTCACTTTATTGTGGTAATCCCCTTTCTACTCTTCTCTAACACCGTTAGTCCTCCCCGGCAAGGAGGTTGCTTCACACAGGGGCACTTATGCATTCTCGCTACGAGCCCCGCTGCTGCATCTATTGACACAGACAGCGAACTTTGCCCCACCAATGGCTCCCAGTGCCCCAGCAAAGCCAGTGAGATACATAAGTGAGGGAAAAGACGTGCTGCAGATGTGCACATTTTTTTTTACCTTGCTACAATGAATGCATTAAGGTAAACATGTTTATGCTTTAGAACCACTTTAAATGCCTCCGTTGCACTTGTAGGTCTTGCCCTGCAGCCAGAATTTGCTCCTATGTCTGTTTTCTAGATTATAGCCAGTGAATAGAGAACGTGAATCTGTATTTGAGGACAAAATTATGTGAACCCTTTTGGAATGATATGGGTTTTTGCACAAATCTGTCATAAAATGTGATCTGATCTTCATCTAAGTCACAACAATAGACAATCACAGTCTGCTTAAACTAATAACACACAAAGAATTAAATGTTACCATGTTTTTATTGAACACACCATGTAAACATTCACAGTGCAGGTGGAAAAAGTATGTGAACCCTTGGCTTTAATAACTGGTTGAACCTCTTTTGGCAGCAATAACTTCAACCAAACGTTTCCTGTAGTTGCAGATCAGATGTGTACAACGGTCAGGAGTAATTCTTGACCATTCCTCTTTACAGAACTGTTTCAGTTCAGCGATATTCTTGGGATATCTGGTGTGAACCGTTTTTTTGAGGTCATGCCACAGCATCTCAATCGGGTTGAGGGACAGACTTCTGACTGGGCCACTCCAGAAGGTGTATTTTCTTCTGTTTAAGCCACTCTGTTGTTGATTTACTTCTATGCTTTGGGTCGTTGTCCTGTTGCAACTCCCATCTTCTATCGAGCTTCAGTTGGTGAACAGATGGCCTTAAGTTCTCCTACAAAATGTCTTGATAAACTTGGGAATTCATTTTTCCTTCGATGATGGCAATCTGTCCAGGCCCTGACGCAGCAAAGTAGCCCCGATCCATGATGCCCCCACCACCATACTTCACAGTTGGGATGAGGTTTTGATGTTGGTGTGCTGTGCCTCTTTTTCTCCACACATAGTGTTCTGTGTTTCTTCCAAACAACTCAACTTTGGTTTCATCTGTTCACAGAATATTTTGCCAGTACTGCTGTGGAACATCCAGGTGCTCTTGTGCAAACTGTAAATGTGCAGCAATGTTTTTTTTTTGGACAGCAGTGGCTTCCTCTGTGGTATCCTCCCATGATATACATTCTTGTTTAGTGTTTTACGTATCGTAGATTTGCTAACAGGGATGTTGGCATATGCCAGAGACTTTTGTAAGTCTTTAGCTGACACTCTAGGATTCTTCTTCACCTCCATTGAGAAGTCTGCGATGTGCTCTTGCAGTCATCTTTACAGGACAGCCACTCCTTGGGGAGAGTAGCAGCAGTGCTGAACTTTCTCCATTTATAGACAATTTGTCTTACCATAGACTGATGAACAGCAAGGCTTTTGGAGATACGTTTATAACCCTTTCCAGCTTTATGCAAGTCAACAATTCTTAATCGTAGGTCTTCTGAGAGCTCTTTTGTGTGAGACAATTCACATCAGACATGGCTTCTTGTGAAAAGCAAACCCAGAACTGTTTTTTTATAGGGCAGGGCAGCTCTAACCAACACCTCCAATCTCATCTCATTGATTGGACTCCAGTTGGCTGACACCTCACTCCAATTACCTCTTGGAGATCTTGTTAGTCTAGGGCAGGGGTGGCAAACTCAAATTCATCGGGGGCCGCATCAGCAGTTTGGTTGCCCTCAAAGGGCCGGTTGTATCTGCACTCCACCATAGTGTTCAGTCTAAACAGTCTCCAAGTTTTCTTGTGCTGCATATGGACGCAGCGCAGGGTTCAGGAGTGCGAAGCACATCATTTCTAATATTACATTGTAATATAAAATTAAATCATTCAACTCGCCATAATGCAGAATCAGTGGAAGCCCGGAGTCTCTCCTTGCATCAGGCGTCCCCACCGGCCGAGTCCCCCTTTTACATCAGGCGTCCCCACCGGCCGAGTCCCCCTTTTACATCAGGCGTCCCCACCGGCCGAGTCCCCCTTTTACATCAGGCGTCCCCACCGGCCGAGTCCCCCTTTTACATCAGGCGTCCCCACCGGCCGAGTCCCCCTTTTACATCAGGCGTCCCCACCGGCCGAGTCCCCCTTTTACATCAGGCGTCCCCACCGGCCGAGTCCCCCTTTTACATCAGGCGTCCCCACCGGCCGAGTCCCCCTTTTACATCAGGCGTCCCCACCGGCCGAGTCCCCCTTTTACATCAGGCGTCCCCACCGGCCGAGTCCCCCTTTTACATCAGGCGTCCCCACCGGCCGAGTCCCCCTTTTACATCAGGCGTCCCCACCGGCCGAGTCCCCCTTTTACATCAGGCGTCCCCACCGGCCGAGTCCCCCTTTTACATCAGGCGTCCCCACCGGCCGAGTCCCCCTTTTACATCAGGCGTCCCCCCGGCCGAGTCCCCCTTTTACATCAGGCGTCCCCACCGGCCGAGTCCCCCTTTTACATCAGGCGTCCCCACCGGCCGAGTCCCCCTTTTACATCAGGCGTCCCCACCGGCCGAGTCCCCCTTTTACATGAGCCGAGTCCCCCCACCAGCAGAGACTCTCTCCGGTCTTCAAGAAAATGGCGGCCGGCGGAGACATTGTCTCTGCCCGGCCGTGGACAACTAGCGGTGGATGCCAGCAATGTAAAAGAAATCGGATGAGAGAGATCCCCCCTGCTGACGGGGTACCAATTCCTTAAGAAGAAAGGTTCAAAGGTTGTTATGCAGACGTATCCACCCCATTCCAGTCCTGAAATCTCTTAACAGATTTCTGTGTGTGCCAGAATTTTAGATGGAATCGCCTAGCTTTGTCATCACTTCTTTCAGACAAGGGGAGTTTCTTGCATCATTAGACCTACAAGATGCATTTTCTCAAATCTCCAGCTTCCTTCCACATCAAGGCTCTTTTGATTTTGGCACTGCCATTCAGACTCTCTCTTTTGCAACCCAAGGTCTTTACAAAAGTCCTTGCTCCTCTTCTTGCAGGATACTTGGATGACCTTCTGCCGAAGGAAGCCTCATCCACAACCCTGCTTGCCAATGTCCAAAGGATCATTCAGGTCACTCAGACTTTTGGCAGGTTAATTGACTTTTTAAAGTCTGCTCTTCAGTCCTAACACAATCTGACGTTACCGGAGTTTCATCTTTGACACAGCCCTTGCTAAAATATTCTTTCCTCCAGATGAGATTGCCCCCTTAAAAGCATTGTATAATTTCAAATATATTTATTATTTTAACTAGATATTAATGTAGTTGTATTCCTTTTGGCTTTTGTTTACCTTACCTTGTAATGATGAGCTCACATGTTATGGCTGAAGTTTGTAGTGTTATGACCAATTGTTTGCCCTGTGTCCCTATAGTTTTGGGGAGCTCTCTCACTGTAAACAGATGAGAGATAACCAATGAGATGCACCACAAAACCAGTAGCACAGAAAATGTATAAGACAGACTGATTAGCGGGGTGGGGAGAAAGCAAGTCCGCATAGTGTATTCATGTTGCACTTGTAGGAATATAGATTTGCAATACTATAAGGGCAGTTATGAGAAAAGTTATATTAGCATATCTAATAATGGGAAAATGTGAGGAACCCTAAAGAGGATGTGTTCTTTTATTTTTCACGTATTAGTATTTTACATAAATTGTGTAATTTCAGGTCGTCACATTCTTCAACTCGACAAAGAGCACTAGTAGAGACATGTGGTGTGTGAAGGAGGCCATCGAAAGCATCAAACTGAACATTCAGTGGATTAACAACAACCTGGACAGCCTCAACAGTTGGTTGTAGAGATCAGTCGGCAAAGCTAGTTTCACATGAAAGCTCTTGTGATCTAATGTTTAAGCACAGAAAGAGACAGGCATTCTGCAATGCTGTATGGACTATGGGTAGGCTCCTCGATAGCTCAGGGCTTAAAAAACAAAACAAAAAACACACACATCCTGTAGACTGAGTGACTTTTTGAGGAAAGACTGTATTTATTCTGAAGCTGTGATTGTCACACTGTCACTATGCAGGGCAGGACCGTGCCTTGTGTGGCTACAGTAGCAAAGCAATTTGTGAAACCACTGCGTGTTTTTAAATTGCCTGTTAAATTTTCTTGAAGATTATATGCAGTTTATGGCCACCGCACAAATTCATTGGGAGCGTGAATTTATTTGCCATGTAAATAATGAATATAGCCATAGTCACTATGGAAAGTGGGATTTTTTTTTTGCCGCTACAGCAGTGCTTCTGTTACCATTGATCACATTTTAACACTGGACAGATTTTCTTTTTTTTTCTTTTTTCCTTCTTTAAAAAAAATATTAATGTGTTAAAAGCGCCTAGCTGCCTTTTTCATCCCTCAGGTTTTGCATTTAGCTGTGACGCTTATGATGAATATTGTACATTGTAAGACTGTATATGATACATGATCGATTTTCTGACCTTTTACATGACGTGTTCTGCATATAAAGCTGTATGTTTGCAGACCAGATTCCAGTGTGTGTTTTGCTACAGGTAAGACTCACCTATTGCACTTCCCTAACCTGGCTGCTGACACATAAGACACGTCACATCTGCATATGAAGCACTTAAAATAGTTAACGTTATCATTTAGGTTTTAAACTTTGTTATGGCAGCTGTTCGTTACTCAAGATTCATTTTGATTTCATACTGGGACATAAAGTTGTTTTGCTTTTGGGGAGGCCACTTGTGATATGGGGATGAATGATCCCTCTCCATTCCTGGGCAGTTTAGAAGCTGCATGTGCATGGTAAAGCAGCAGTTAATGCACTATATTTGAAAAGTCCATGTGAGCTAGAGAAGACCTAGTTGAGAGTTATGCTGCTTACAGCTTGAGGTTAAATGTTAACCAGGATTTAAAAGCAGTTCACAGTACAGTAAAACATATCCTACCAATAATTCCTTGTTGGTTAATCCATAAAGCATACCACTAAATGAAGCTACTAGAAGTCATATTTTCTTAGTATGTTGCTGTTGCATTGCTGGGAACAAGCTCCAATCAAAAGATTGAGTTTAGTTACATAATGCAGATTATGTAAGCTAGGCAAATGCATAATTTATCAGGGAAAATTGCAAATGGGGCCTGGTACTAAAACAAATCTGAATATGATTTTATCCAGTAAATAAGCCCAAGCCTATCTGTTGCTCTAATTAATAATAAAAAAATGATTTCTATACTAAAACGTCAGTCCATTTATCGCTAAACGGCTGTAGCTCAGTATGAAAACCGTTAAAACAAGTGATCATTTGCTAAAATGTGTCATACCCTTAAATCAGGTACATGCATGATTCAACATGTATAAGGGCAACTTTCAGCAAGTTTTAAACAGATTTCCTAAATTCTCTAAGAACCTATGCAAATGCTCACCAAAAGCTTGCTCTGCACGGTGCTCTTATACAAGCTGATGCCCATAATTACAAGACTTTCCATGCGTTTTCAAATATTGCAACAAATAGCTGTAAAATAAGATTGTGTTTATTGAGATCCTAGTTGTGAAATTTGGAACCATTGTTATCACATCACAAGTACTTGTGCTTCAGCAGCTTTGAAGATGGCCCACTTCTGATTAAGTGCAATTTATCCAAATCCCTCCTTTTTATACTAAAAGATGCGTCCAGCCAAAACAAATATTTTATGTGATTGCACGCTTTTTAGGTTGAGCCATCTGGCTTTTTTTGGGGGGGATTGAAGCTTCCCCTCCAGAGTTACTCAACTTAGCGCCATTGTAAAAGAGGGCTGGGGGCTCAGCACTTGTGTTTTAGAAAGAATTAAGATGCCAGTGAGTAATTCAACAAATCCACACCTTCCCAAATGCAGAATATACGTTTTGTCTGGACCGCCCCTATAAAGGGAAATCCTTTTGTCTGTACCATCTTTTCAACACAAAATAATAATGCCGTTTCCTTTTAAATTGTCAAATCTTCTGAACTTAATTTTACATAATTTTGACGATTTGAAAGTCATATGACAATATGTTGTTTATAACTTTTGATTTTCTGTATTTTAGAATCTTTGTAGAATCATTCACTGAAAAAAACAAAAAGCTTTCTCTTGAAAATAATTGCTACTTTTTTATGCATCTGAATTATAGTGCTTGCACAGAAACCTGTATAGATAATCTAAACTCATTTTTATGACCCAGTTAAGGAATGGTGCATTTTTGTCCACCATGGAGGAAGCAGGTATGTACAGCCCCTCTGGGTACCGCACAAACTTCTGCATCCTGCAAGTGATTTTCTAATACAGCTTTCATGTTTTGTTTAAAGAAACAAATAAACCGTGCTAATAAATGTTTGAAAAGATGAAGGATTTGAGTATGTCTATTTGTCTATTAGGCCTGTTAATCTACATTTTAGCTATTGAACTAAAATTCTGGTACACAGTGTGTGTGTTGTGTGAAATGTATAGTTTAATCAAAAAAGCAACATTCAGGCTGAATTTACACCTTCACCTGATTTTGATGGCACCCCAATGAACTTCCACAGCAGACCCATAATTTCCTGGAAGTATCTTTTGTGTTGAGATACTCTGGGGGAAAAAGAGTCGGACAGTGTTGGGAAGGATGCAGAGGTGGGCACAATAGACATATGTAGCAGGCACTAGGCAGCGCTGACATCACAGCGCTGGAAGAGCCTAGTTTTAAGGTAAGTTTCACACAATACAAGCACATTATGACTTTACCTTGTAGGGGGGAAAAAAACGCCCAACCGTTTACAACTACTTTAATCACTTGCCGATGGGTTCACACTGATGTACATCTGCAAAGTGGCACGGGTGCGCAGAAACCACGTACCCGTATGTCACTCCGTGATCGCTGGCTAGCGAGCGCTGCGGCAGAGTGCCCGCAGGTCCCGCGGGCTCTGTCCGCTGGTGGCCGGCTAACGTGGCACAGAGAGGAAGGACGGGGAAATGTCTATGTAAACAAGGCATCTCTCTGTTGTGCCTAGCAACATGACAGGGATCTACTGCTCTCTGTCATTGCGAGCAGTGATCTCTGTCATGTTCTAGTGAGCCCATCCTCCCTACAGTTAGAACACACTGAGGGAACACACTTGACCCCTTGATCGCCCCCTAGTGTCAAAAGTGTCCGATCTGTCCGCCAAAATGTCAGTGTCACCGACATTACGAAGAATTTTAATTTTTTTTATAAAAATCCCATAAATCCATCCCCTATTTTCTAGACGCAATAACTTTTGCGTAAACCAATCAATATACGATTATTGCAATGTTTTTTGTTTTCTTTTATCAAAAATATGTAGAAGAATACATATTGGCCTAAACTGAGGAAGGATTTTCTTTATTTATATTTTTGGGGGATATTTATTCTAGCAAAAAAAAAAATGTTGGTCTTTTTTTTCTTTTGAGAGCGCAAAATATAAAAACCACAGAGGTGATCAAATCTCACCAAAAGAAAGCCCTATTTGTGAGAAAAAAAGACGTGGATTTTGTTTGGGTACAGTGTTGCATGACCGCCCAATTGTCGGTTAAATCGACGCAGTGCCAAAAAAGGGCTTGGTCAGGAGGGGGGCAATCCTTCCGGGGCTGAAGTGGTTAAGGCTGGGTTCACACTATTGCCGCATGAGTCTCGCAGCAGGGGTCCAGTGTATTTCAGGTCCAATTTCAGCCCAAGTTTTTGGCTGAATACGCACCTGAAACAAACCAAAAGACGCACAGGACCCCTGTGCAAATTTGCATCGAAGCCACAGAGGAGATATGCGAACCGTCTCTTGGCACAATCTCTTGCTATTGGGAATTGGATGTGGGGAACTAATTTTAAAATGTATCTACAGCCAAAAAAATTTTTTTCGGGATTGAGGGGGGATGGGGGGGGGTTAAACATCCCCCCAGTTTTTTCTCTATCTATCTCTCATTAGGGGGATTTCCTCTCACTTCCTGTCCTGGTAGATGCAACAGGCTGTGGAGGATATCAAACTTGAGGGGCAATGCTCTCATAGACAATAGTCATGGAATAATTGTTACAACTGGAAGATTTTTCCTCTTTATTCCTGCTTTGGTTACAACAAAGTTTTGGATTTACCCTTGCTTTCATTCCTAGTGACATTGGTGATCAACAATTAAATAGAGCAACTCTTCTCAACGGGACCACAGTGTAACAGCACTGGTGAACAGATTGAACCACAACTGAGGTTAGCAAGGATTTTAATGCGCTTCTTTATGTGACAACTCGGTATTGGGCCCCAGGCATCACTCCACACAAACAGGAGTATGGGGGATCTTTACATCTCTCTGTCACATAAAAAAGGCGTTGAGCTACTAGGGATGGACGCATTACACCATGCGACCAGAGCCTAGCGTTTTATAATTATATAATATATTTTAGAGATTCCAATACACCTTTATATATGCAAGTGATTATCAGTACGCGACCCCAGGCGTCACTCCAGACAAACAGTTTGGGGTTCTCTACATCAAATCACTTAAACATATAGGGATGTATTAGACCACTAAGGGAGGTGGTATGAAATACCATCTACACTTAGCATAGAAAAGTTAGCGAGAACATGTTCAAACAATTTAGGACAAGGCCTATAAGAAGTTTTTACTAATGTCAAGCACGTAGTAAATATGAAGTATAGTTGCATATGAGAGGCAATATAGCTCAGGTACTTTGAGAGTACATGTAGTAGTACAGGAGTTGTGGTAACTAATAGTTACATATAAGAGGTGATTATAGCTCAGGGTATTTGAGTGTATATGTCTCTTAAGCTATTCCTTAGCAAACAGTCCTTCAACATAACCGTATCCTAAATGTTGATTGTCAGGAGGCATGATAAACAATAGCAATTGTATAGATGGAACATTAGTGGCAGATCTTGCTATAGCACTACAAGTGATATAATAGCTACTTATCCGTGTTGCAGGCTTGAGTATAGGCAATAGGGATTCTGTAGTGAAGGATGTTCAGCAAGGAGGCCTCAAAGGTTGTCCCCAGCAATGGCTCTCAGTTGCAGTAGATTCAAATAGCACTAAAGGAGTAGTTGCACCTGGAGCGGCGTTGCGGAGCGATGACACTAATCTCTGTAGCGTGGCCGAGCTACCTCTGACAATAATAGAACACCCATTGAGTGTAAGGTCAACGCCTTTATAGGCCTGTGACCAGCTCTAGTGCATAGCAGTGGATTTTAAAAGAAACGCAGTTCGCCGCGGCGCACTTCCACGGTGGAACGCACAGGGCGCCGTGCGATGACATCATCGCGCGGTCGCCATAATGCATTCCTGTACGGAACGCATTACAAGGAGGTAACAGGCGCGCAGAACAGGAAGAGCAAAACCTAACAGTGGTCCTAGCCTCTCACCACTATCTGAATCTAAGAAAAAGTTTGTTATACTTTAACACATTAAATAATATGATGCTTTATCTTTAACCGCTTCAATACCAGGCTTTTATACCACCTCCATACCGGGCCTATTCTGACACTTCTCTCCTACATGTAATAATCATCATTCTTTTGCTAGAAAATTACACAGTACCCCCAAACATTATATATGTTTTTTTTAGCAGACACCCTAGGGAATAAAATGGCGGTCATTCCAAAGTTTTATCTTGCACGGTATTTACGCAATTATTTTTCAAACGCCTTTTTTTTGTAAAAAAATTGTTTTATGAATTAAAAAAATAACAAAACAGTAAAGTTAGCCCAATTTTTTTGTATTATGTGAAAGATTATGTTACACCGAGTAAATAGATACCCAACATGTCACGCTTTAATTATGCGCACACTCATGGAATGGCGCCAAACTTCGGTACTTAAAAATCTCCATAGGCAACGCTTTATTTATTTTTTTACAGGTTACAGTTTAGATTTACAGAGGAGATCTAGTGCTAGATTCGTTGCTGGCACTCTAACGCACGCGGCGATACCTCACTTATGTGGTTTAAACGGCGTGTACATATGTCGGCGGGACTTGCGTGTGCGTTCGCTTCTGCACGCGAGCTATCGGGGACAGGGGCGTTTTAATTTTTTTTTTTTCTTTTATTTATATTTTTTTGACTTATTTTTTATTTATTTTTACACTTTTTTTCATTTTTTTTTTTCCACTTTTATTCCTATTACAAGGAATGTAAACATCCCTTGTAATAGGAAATGTGTGTGACAGGTCCTCTTTATGGAGAGATGTGGGGTCAATAAGACCTCACATCTCTCCTCCAGGCTGGAAACCATGAGATCGGTGAAAAAAAATTCACCGATCTCATGAATGGGGGCTTACAGCCGCAATCGCGGCTTTGTTTACTTACGGGGACCCGGGCGTGACGTCATCACATCGCGCCCGGGTCCTCCGACGGTCATAGAGATGACTGGTGACCATCTGGAACCGCCGCTATGATCGTTCTTACATTGTGCAGAATCGTCGGCTGAAGAAGAGGATATCTGGATGATGCCTCTGGCTGCAGGCATCATCCAGATATTCGCCTGCAATGCCCAGGCCGTCAATTGACGGCCACTTAGGATGGTAAATCCCATCCCAGGCCGTCAATTTTCTATGGCTGGGTATTGAAGTGGTTAAAACATAATAAGAAAACTAAACCTCTACTGTGTTGGCTAAACCTCTAGTAGTTATTTGTCAGTTATTTACACATTCCACCTGTCAAAATATATATTTTTTGGTTCTTTACAGTGTACACCATTCTTTCTGTTTATTCATCCCTGAGTGCATTGCCCTTTAGCTAAAAATGTTCCTGAGAACATGACCTCTTTTAATTTTAGAAAGACCAAATTAATTTAAGGTTGCAGATCTAGATTTGGATATGTGCTTGCAAAAAACGTGCATCAAAATTTTGAACACAAGGGGCCAGATTCAGCAACACTTGCGCTGGAGTATTTCGATATGCGCCGCGTAACTGTGAAGATGTGCCGTCGTTTCTATGTGCCCGTACCCACCAAACTAGATGCGCCCAATAACGGGCCATTTGCGACCGGCGGAACGTTTCGACGCCAGAGTATCGTCAGCGCTTAATTTCGCTTGGCGCATCAGCCGCACCTATTGATTTCCCCTGCAAATATGCAAATGAGGGATTTTTCCCAATTCACGAACGGATTAGCACCATACGCTGGCTACATGCGTATCTCGTCCGTCCGGCGCAAAGTTATTTCTACAAAAGGCTGCTTTATCTTTACTCCAGACGGTCACAGGAGAGCAGCTACAGCAGCGTTACCGACGATAAGAGCTTGCAGGACAACACCTCTGTCCATGCTTGTCTGTCAAATTTTACAGCCATGGAGGAAGACATCATAGGTCTCCATAGCCGAGATGACGGCTGACAGCTCCTGGCCATTAAAGTTCAGCTTTCTCCTGTGTGTTTGCGGGGAACGGGAGCAGCCATCTCAGAACAAAAGTAACATCACTGCGGGGAGGGGGAGCAGGATATACTTTAGTGCCGGAATGGCGCTTCTACGGGCGCATTTAAACGCCCAATGGAAGGCATTGCGCTGACGTTTCCCGTGAAGTGGTGCCGACGGAAGTTGTGAGCATGCGCACAAAGGGGGCGAGTGGAGCCTCACTCACTGCGCATGCTCCGTGGTTGATGCGCTGAACGTAAGCCTCTGCGCTGGACTCCGCCCATCATTTACATATGATCACACCCACTTCCACTTGCGTCGGGTTACGCCAGCGCATTATCGTTACTCTGGCGCAAGTTTACGCGCAACTGCTATGTGAATAACAGTACTTGCGCTGAAAGGGTCGTCAGAGTAACGTAAATGAGAAGCGTTACTCTGGAGCAAAGATGCTCTCATCTACCTGAATCTGGCCCAAGGTATTTTTTTCACACCGGTTAAAAAAGCTCGGTAACCAGCCTTGCAGTCTTGTCATATAAGTTTTTATTTTTAACCATATCTGGCTGGCATCTTGCCCTTTTGCTTCAATAATTTGAATCACTGACCCAGGACAATTATGCAAGAAAGGACTTATAAATTTCCAATTCTATGCTTATACCAGTTCAGTAATTTAAATGATTGAATGCCATGGCTAGGCATAACAGCCAGTCATCAAGCATTTTGATAAAGAGGTTACCAGTAGCAGTTGCAATATTTTTCTACTAATGGGTATACTTTAAAAGAAACCTTTTACTCAATGCAGGTTAAGTTAAATTACCCGGAAGCTTGATGATAGATGGTTGGTTTGCACAAAATATGTTTATGGCTAGCTTCGACCTCATGGGCTGTAAATCTCCATGTGTATGCCACTGCAGATATAAAAAACAATCAGAAGCTAACCGGTGTGCAAATTTTGTTAACAAATCACCCCAGCTTACCTTAGTATGTCACCAATGGGAGTATAGAGATATTGAAAAACCTGTCAGAGGTTTTAACCCTTCCATACGCTATCCAAAAGAAAAACGAAATGGCTGGTGTTTCACTGATTTAAAGCTTTTGTAATTTGTTTCATAATCCTTTAATATTAGTTTGTTCAAAATGGCTGTCTTCACTGTACGCAGGTAAATGAAAATTTACTGGAAAGGAGAAATTAATACTTTTATTTCTGAACAGGGAAGAGATTGTCTTTTCAGAAAACCTCTCCAGAATTGTTCAATATGGCTAATGTAAACCTTATGAGGCCTGGCTGAAATAACTGCAACAGTCTCGGGAAATATCACTCACTCTGAGCATCAGTTAAATTCAACCTTTGAAGTCCGGCTTGTCCTACAGAGCACGACCACCATTCTTTACACCTGACACCAGTTTTATTGAGAACATATAAATGTCACAGCTTTTAAGTGTGCTTTCCATTATTTGTGACAGAAACCTTCATGAATATAGGCTGAATTTTAAACCCCAGGCCCGACTGAACAGGACATGCTGCTCTCTGCAGCACCAATCCCAACACTTCCCACTTTGACCTGGAGCTGTCTCTGATTTCCCCATGTAAAACAAAATGCTTTGGAATTCATTTATATCTATAACACTTGATGAAACATCGCTAATGGTTACCACATGAACTTCAATATTTCTTTTTTGTTTTCTTTGGCTAATATTTCCACAACAGATTATCTCTACACAGGGAAAAGGCAGAACGATCACTGTAATTCTTTTCCTGTTACTTTTTGCGGAGTAGAACGTGCAATACCCAGCCAGATATTAATAATGTACGAATAAGGACCTCCATAACTTTTCCAAAGAAATCTTTTCATTTCAGGAGCTTGGGCATCGACTAAATGGAAACTGTAATTTGTCTGGCTTCTTCTTGGAGCATTTATCAAGCACCTATTTCAATAGTCTGGCATGTGAAATAAAAAGTGAAAATGCATTTTGAGCGTTTTTTTTTTTTTTTTTTGTTATACATGGTTTTCCTAGAGGCATGAACTTTGATGGACCAGCATTCACACAATAATTGTTGCTGAACATTGGCAAAACATGAATGCATGTTTGCTTTTTTTGTGATCTATTTTTATCCACATTGCAATCTGGAAAAAAAATGTTTTAAGTAGAAGTGTGTTTTTTTTGTTTTGTTTAAGGCAGAGCAGTGAGGCATTAGAATACCTGTCAGGTTTTTATTGCTGAATGTGAGAGTTTGATAAGAGTCAACATAGAGAGCACAATATTTTAAGTAATAGACAGCGTGGGTTCATGGAAGACCCAGGTTGTCAAGACAATCTAATTTAATTTTATGGAGAAGTAAGCAAAAACTGGATAAAGGAGTGGCTGTGACTGTAGTATACTTGAACAAAGAAGTATTGCGCATACCATACAAAAAGCTAAGTAGTAAGCTGCGACTCAAAAAATGTTATACAACATATAAATGGATAGGAAAAAATAAAAGAATCGTGCTTAAAATTGAAGTGCCCTGAGAGTAAAGTCCAACACAGATGGGTAGTAGACAATATTGATCCCAGTGTGAAGTAGATCCAAAATTGTCCAACGACAGTGATGACAAAGATCCTCCACCACGATCAAACGCTGACCCTTACCAGAAAGAAAGATCTCAAAGAGATCAAACCAGCATAAAATCAGGATCTTCAGACCAGTCGGCTACCTCGAGCAGACCTAAACCAGTGGATGATTCCTCAGTATTGCCCAGCAAGAAGGAATATGCAGAGAGAAAGAAAAACTTGCATAGCATAAGACTAGGGTTGTCCCGATACCACTTTTTTAGGACCGAGTACAAGTACCGATACTTTTTTTCATGTACTCGCCGATGCCAAATACCGATGCTTTTTTTAAATGTCATGTGACAGTTTTCAAACCACAATACAGACTAAAGGCCCATACACACGGTAGGACATCCAACAAAATTTCCCTTGGATTTTTGTCCTAATTGATTTGTCCGATCACACCCATAGCATACACACGCTCGAACTTTTCTGCAAACTTTTCTAAAACTTTTCCATCATCGCGTGGTTTTTCTGCTCTTTACTGCCACCCTTTGGTTAACTTCTGCTATTGTTGGTTGATTTTAACATTGGTTCTGAGCATGCGAATTTTGTAATTTGTCCAAAAGTCCGATGGTTTGCTGTACACACGATCGGACTTTGCACCATCGGACTTTTGTTGCCTGAAAGTTGGTCCGTTCGCAGACCCAACTTTTTGTCCGATGAAAGCCAAAAAAGTTGGTCCGATGGAACGTACACACGGTCTGACAAATGCGAAAAGTGTCGGATTTTGATGTTGGTTGGGCAAAAGTCCGACCGTGTGTACAGGGCTTTAGGATATTTTCTTTAGAATTATGAAGAACTCTAACTCAAGACATTATAAAAGAATAAAAATGAGTAAAAATGAATTAAAATGTTTTATTTGCTTGTCACACAGTAGTAAAAAACTCAAAGAATTTTCACAGAACATGTTGATAAATACAAAAAAAGTATCGGCAAAAGCATCGGGAGCATTTGTGCGAGTACAAGTACTCCCGCAAATACTCGGTATCGGTCCCGATACCGATACTAGTATCGGGACAACCCTACATAAGACCTTTCAAAAATGTAATTAAATAAAAAGATGTGCACTTACATCCATGAAGATAAAAAAGAATCATATAAAAACTTAAGCCGGCCAGCTTCAGAACGTGCAGCCCGAATCTTCCGGGTACAGTCACGTGATGCGGTGACGTCAGAACGTCGCACCCCAATATAGTAGTATACTTTACTTGACCTTGGCAAAAACCATTTGACCCAGTTTCCCATACATGGCTAATGTGTAAGTTAAAGTCTATAGGCTTAGAAAATACAGTGCAAATAGATGTGGCTAAAAGATAGTATACAGAGAGTAGTGATTAATAAATCCCACTCTGAATTGTCTAAGGGTATTAGTGGTGTACCCAAGATCCATGTTGGGACCCTTACCCTTTTTCTTTATTAAAGTTGTACAAGGCATGTCCATACATAAATAGATTTACAGACAGTGAAAATGCAGTCAGTAATACAATAAAGACATAATCCTGAACATTTTTGTATGTGCAAAGACAGCAAATGTAGCCACTTGCTGATCGTGCTATAGCCAAATGACGGTTCCAGCGCAGACGGCTAGTTCTGGGATGGTGTCATATGACAACGTCCCGTGATTGTGTCCGCTGCCCCCTCCAGACACTGCTTGTTACAGATTGAGGTAAAGAGCCAATCAGCGGTTCTTTACCACATGATCAGCTGTGTCCAATCACAGTTAATCATGGATGTAAACAGAAGCCGGATATCTGCACTCCTTTCCTCACGCTGACAACGTAAAGAGAGGAGAATAGAGATAACTGGCTTGTGTAAAAGGGACATGTACACTGATAATCAGGGCACAGATTATCAGTATTCTGATTACCAGTGCAATCCCAACAGTGCCCCCTATCAGTGCAGCCTCATCAGAGCACCTCAGTGAAGACGAAAAATTACCTGTTTGAAACATTTTACAGTGGAACCTTGGATTACGAGCATAATCTGTTCCAGGAGAATGTTTGTAATCCAAAGCACTCGCATATCAAAGCGAGTTTCCCCATAGAATTCAATGGAAACAAAAATAATTTGTTCCACATTGACTTCTATGGCATGCAATACCGCCAGTGGTGGGGGCGACGAAGAGACTCGGCGACTGTTCAGCGGCATTCAGAAACCCTAGGAAAGGCTCGGGAACTGAGTCTTTCCGAGTATTTCTGA
Organism: Rana kukunoris; assembly: GCA_029574335.1. Taxonomy (NCBI): domain Eukaryota; kingdom Metazoa; phylum Chordata; class Amphibia; order Anura; family Ranidae; genus Rana; species Rana kukunoris. The sequence goes on from CM056049.1 coordinate 132,244,594, forward strand.
ACGGTTCTGGCATGTGATGATGAAGGGGCCCCTGCGTTACTCCGAAACATTGCACTATCCCTTGTGATGTGATCTTTTTTTATTAAAAACTTTTGGACGGAAGTTGTCGATCCATGGTATGCTGGCGAATATGTACGCTTGTTTGATGTAGGAACATGTCTGATTGGAGTTGAGTATTACCCTGTATTTGCAAAATAAAAAACTGCCTTGCCTATTACTATAACATAATTTCTACTTGACACTTGGTGATGGAGATCGGACATCGGTATACAAACGGGTAAATAATAATGAAATTCCTAGGCTACAATTTTCTATTTTTTTTTTCCTATGCAGGGATTATCCAGAAAAGGAACTATACTACTGAATAAATAAACAAATTCCAGATCCTGCTACTGGCTATTTTCTTCATAGAAGCTCGTTTTGCAGGTCAACTTAAAAGGAAAAGCGAGTACTTTGATACTTATCCAGAAATGGTAATAATCTTAGAAATGTTTATGTATGTCATACTGGGGAACTAAAGCAGAACAGGCAGATTTAGCTTGCAGCATCGCCGCTTCTGTGTCTATACAGACAGAGGAAATTGGATGTCATTTGCAGTCAGTGCACAGTGCGTTTTAGATGTGCTGTAATGAAATGGAAGAAGTTATGTCTACTTCTGAGACATTCACATATATTGTACTGACATTTGGAGGAAAACGGGGTTTTAATGACAGACCCCTTCTGTGTGTTCTGGGCCAGCTACACAGAAAGGCTTGTCACGTCCACTTTAAACTGGAACTATTAAGTGGATATGCTAAAAAAAAAAAAGTCCCAAAATACAGTATTTGGTATTCTTAACCATTTTGCAGTTTTTAGTTCACTACTACTAGTAGTAATAACTTTAAATACAGAAAGAGTACCTCCACTTTTGTTAAGAAAAGAACATTCCCTTTGAGTGATCAATTCACATTACAAGGATTTTAACAAACTTTTCACAGATTCTTACTATTTGTTGCTCTGAAGAAGTAGATGTTATGTCAATGTGCAAAGTGAATCCGGATGGTAGTGAATTGAATCTGATTTGTATCTTAGCGCAGTCTTCTGTGAAGATCAGTGAGCTAATCGCACAAGCAGGAAATTACATTTCTTGGGTTGCAATATACACTAATGGTGTATGGAAAGCATCCAGGTTGCCATATTGCATTGAATTTTACAGAAATTTACAGCACTGCAGCTTGAAATGTAAAGATAATTTTTAATAATCAATTGCAATCTGTCTTGTACAGCAATTATATATGATATATATATATATATATATATATATATATATAGCAAAACAGTGTATTTACAAGGCCTATAATACACTCCTCAGCGCCCAACAGACAATACCTTTAAAGGAAAAAAATAACAATATATGAAACACACTAAATATCTCTGAATTGAGGTATATAGATGTGTATAAACAGAAGCAGCTGTTAAAATGGTGTGTCATAAAATAACAGAAAAAGCATTCAGAGTCCAAAATGAATCATTAAGAGATAAATGCAAAACAGCGCTAAATATGGATATAAGTGTCCAACTCCACCATAAAGTAGGCAAAAGGATGGAAAATCTTGATGTCAAAAAAGATAACCAAAGTCTGTGCGTTTATCCAAAAAAGTAGTGTCAGATAGAGAAAAAGAAAGCGTGCACCAGCCTGCCCACTCTCAATCCACCACGTGTTGGAATCAAAATCCCCGCAGGGGTTCAAACTCACCAAACAGACAATAATATCAGGCACTTCATATACACATAGTCGGTCACTGATCGAATTTCCATCCAATGGGGATCACTTGCATGGAGTTAACCTCATAGAGGTGGGATATTTAAACAAAAAGAGGAAACAAATATAGTGTAATTCAATTTATTAAAAAGCCCCTTTCCAGCAAGTATCCCAAAAAATCCTACGTACAAGAAAAACATTAACAATGGACAATGTATGTATCACATCACCAGTCAGGCGTCCTCAACGCGACCACCGAAAGGTTTCCCAGCAGATCAACTCTTCCTGGTTCCTGCAGTGTGGCGTGGATAACATACCAGGCGTAGTATGCAGCTATCACTCTGACTAGTTTCGTCAGTAAATGACTTCAACGGAGAGTGTAGCTGCACATGCGACGCCATGAACTTAATAGTAAAGCTCCACTAATCTCAGCCAATCAGAGCCTGTGGTTTGCAAACATTCGACAGCCAATCGAAATTCCCGTATATAAGCCAATCAGAAGCAAGGATTCGACGGCCAATCGGGATTATCGTATCAAAATTTACGGCAGCGCGTCAGAGACAACGTAGGCACGCCGTGCGACGCCGTGAACTTAGTCACGCACGTCCACTATCGTCGGCCAATCAGAGCCTGATGTTTGCAAACATTCGGCAGCCAATCGAAATTTCCGTATGTGAACCAATCAACAACGGGAATTCGACGGCCAATCGAAATTATCTTATCATGATTTTTCGGCAGCTCGTCAGAAGCAACGTAGGCACGGAGGCGTTCCTAACGGTGCACGTCACGGTACTCCGTGCTTACACTATACTCGCTTCTGGGCTTCAGTGTAGCGAGTTTAGGGAGGTTTCTGTATACAAGAAAAAACACAGCAACACCGTGTTTTTTCTTATTAGTAGACCGGACAATCTGTCTCAGTCCAAAAACAGTGCTAGACTGTCTCACCCTTCATCCTTTTAGATAAATGTACGTTTGCATAATTATAAAGGCTGTACACCATACCATAACCATTAACAAATCATACTATAAAATAAACAAACATAATATAAAAATTAAAATAGTTTAGACAGACACGCCTAAAAACAATATTTAAAATTTCAGAATGCGCAGTTTTGCAATATACATTATATCAAATATACTTGTATTAAACACCACAGCTACCAGGCATACTGGTGCCAATCATATATGCATATATGCATCCTTTTGCCTACTTTATGGTGGAGTTGGACACTTATATCCATATTTAGCGCTGTTTTGCATTTATCTCTTAATGATTCATTTTGGACTCTGAATGCTTTTTCTGTTATTTTATGACACACCATTTTAACAGCTGCTTCTGTTTATACACATCTATATACCTCAATTCAGAGATATTTAGTGTGTTTCATATATTGTTATTTTTTTCCTTTAAAGGTATTGTCTGTTGGGCGCTGAGGAGTGTATTATAGGCCTTGTAAATACACTGTTTTGCTATCTATTTGTTGTTTTCTTAGCAGCCATGGACGCTTTACAATTTTTGGAAAATAGAAATATTGACATTACCAATGTATTTTCGTTCAATGAACATAGTACTGCACAAGTGAATTATAATGCTACAATGTCGGCACTAGGTAACGCCCTGGAAAAACAGGTGCGCACCTGGTGGGACATTCTCACTCTAGAACAATACTCTAAAGATCAAATTATTGTTAGAAGTTTATGTTGGGATGTTGTACCTCAGGATGGTCTGGATGACCCTAAGTCACAGGCTGAATGGTACGACTTTTTTAACACCATGGGTTTTAAATTGCAGGATTTAGTCCTGGAACGAAAACGTAGGAAAATGACCATACTGGAAACTAAAATTAATGAGCTTAAAATCAAATTAGACCCTATTAAAGAGTCACAACAAATCATAGATTTTAATATCAGAATTAAGAAAAAACTTGAAAAAGTGGATAAAGACACACAGAAGAAAAAAACTAAAAAATATCATCGTGATATGCTAGATTTTCAATCAAAAAATGTATACTTATGGCAACAGGGTACATCACCTACTAATAGGGAGCCAAATGTGGACAATAGGAGTGAAAATGTGCCAAGTCAGATTCCCAACACTCCTATACCAAATCCTAATGTAGGGAGAAATGATTATCCCGCGTCTCGGGCCCCCAGAGGTCAATCGACACCAGTGAGACCTGTTGGCCGTGGAGGGGATGGTTATGGCATTAATCGCCATCCTCCATATCCAGATATCCAACATCAGATACCTGTATATAACAGGTTTGAACCACTATATAATGACCCAAGAGTTTTCCACCAAACCCCACGTCCTTTTTTAGGCCGGGGGAGGGGGGGGCAGAAACGTGGTCGGGGACAACCACAACGAAGAGGCAAACCGCCTCAGCATGCCCAAACCCAGAACCAGAGGGACCCCATTTGGAGGGAACAGCAATACTGGGAGAGGGAACAGGCCCCTCAATTAAGTCAAAGGAGAAACGACCCAGAGGTTGTCGTGGAGGACGAAAGGTCCAGAAAAAGAAGAAGGGCCCCGGAATAACGGGTATTTTTAATTTAAGTAATGCGATTTTGAACCATAAGGAAACAAATATTTTACATCTAGGTCTAAAGTGCGGTCTCAGAAGACCGGTGAAAAAATAAATTCAACGTTTTTATCGATGTACATAAGTATATACGAAAAATAAATATGAAAAAATATTATTTGAATAAGAATTCACAAGCCACTATGAGCAATTCCGCAGTGGCAATTGATAGTGGGTAACGTAATAAATCTCTATTTAACCCCTTGAATAAAGCCAACCATCAGGTTGAGACTTTTAAAAATTTGGTTATACGAGACCTAGAATTTATTGTTCCTAAGAAAAAGGTAAATCCACAAAACATTATGGATGGTATAACTTCCCTGGAAAAAAGGAAAGATGTGATTGTCCGACCTGCGGATAAAGGGGGAGGGGTCGTGATCCTCAATAAAGATTTCTACTTGGATCAGCTCAATGTAATGCTGAGCGATACAAGTACCTATACTAGATTGGATAGGGACCCTTCCTCTCAATATGAGAAGGATCTAAAAGTTCTGGTTGAGATGGGTTTTAAGAGAGGTGTTCTTACATGCCGTGAGAAAAAATATCTGGTTCCGAGCAGTAATAGAACCCCAACCATCTACACCCTTCCAAAGATCCACAAAGACCAGATTAATCCGCCTGGCAGGCCCATAGTTAATGGGATTGGGTCAATCACTTCTCGTCTTGGAGAATACCTTGATATTTTTCTACAGAAAAGCGTGGTTGAGACAAGGGCATATCTGAGAGACACAAAAAGTTTGCTTCAATTGCTACAAACGATTGACCTTACAGGGAAAGATGACATCTATTTAGTTACAGCAGATGTATCATCGCTGTATACCATCATACAGCACGATGATGCTCTTTTAGCGCTTAATTGGGCTTTGTGTAAACGAACCGATATACCCCATGATCAGAAATTTTTTATTCGTAATGCCTTAGATTTTTGTTTAAATCACAATTATTTTTGGTTTGATGGCGTCTACTACTCCCAAAGTACTGGTGTCGCTATGGGCGCTAAATTTGCGCCCAGTATAGCGAACCTCTATATGGGAGAGTGGGAGGATAAAATAATTTTCTCTAAAGATCGGCCTCAACTATTGTTTTACAAACGATACATTGATGATTTGTTTTTTGTCTGGGAGGGGGTGGTAGATACTCTACAACTATTCTTGGAAGAACTCAATCAGAGTACTGATAGTATCAGATTGACAAGTGAATTCAATGCCACTCAGATTCACTTTCTAGATGTGGATATATTCAGAATGGGTAATAGACTATGTACAAAAGTCTTTTTTAAACCAACTGACTCAAATAGTTATCTACCTACCTGTAGTGGCCACCATCCAACGTGGCTTAAAAACATTCCTAAAGGACAATTGACTAGGGTAAAAAGGAATTGCTCTGAACCAGAAGATTTTCTTATACAAGCCCAAATTATTAAAAATAAATTTGTGGACAAGGGATATCGTGAAGAAACCCTGGACACAATTATTACAGAATTGGCGCAAGCTCCGAGGGAAGATTTTCTAGCTATCACAGGATATAAAGAAAGAGATGAAAAACGTGAATGGAATTTCTGCTCAGATTTCCACTCTCAGTATAAAGAGGTTGAGAATATCCTCTTTACACATTGGCATGTTTTGTTGATGGACAAAACACTGGCTCCGGTATTACCATCTAAACCAGGCTTTATTTATCGGAGAGCCTCCAGCTTTGCGGATAGAATAGTCTGCAAAGTACTTAATCCTCCATCCCGCCCAGCTACTTTTTGGGACAAGGATGGCTTTTTTGCGTGCAAAAAGTGCCGGGCCTGCAAGGAAGCTTCTCGTCCGGTAAAAGGAGTGGAAAAGTTCATTTCTACATCAAACCAACAGGAATTCTATGTAAATGAATTTATCACATGCAATACTGAATATGTTGTGTATGCCCTCCAATGCCCATGTGGGTTAATTTACATAGGTCGTACAAAGCGACAATTGAAGATTAGAATCGCCGAACATGTAGTCAATATTAACGGATTCAAGGACCATAATGTGTCTCTGCATTTTAAACTTTTCCACAACAAAAACCCTGGGGTTTTAAAATTCTGGGGTATTGACCACCTTAAACCAACATGGAGGGGTTCTAATCTGGTACGGGACCTCTCGAAAAGAGAGACCCAGTGGATTTTTTCTGTAGATACTTTAGCCCCTAGAGGCCTGAACGTAGATCTAGATATAAATTGCTTTATTAGCGATTTTTAGAGTAAATTTATTTTGAATTTAGCTATATTGAGGAAGTATCTACTAATAGCATGTTTTTGAGATCTGTATTAACAATCATTGTTCTCAGTAAGATATTATTGTATCTATAATAATCTTTTTTAAAGTATTGGTCATTTTTTAAATAAGCATGATTTGCATATATGATTGGCACCAGTATGCCTGGTAGCTGTGGTGTTTAATACAAGTATATTTGATATAATGTATATTGCAAAACTGCGCATTCTGAAATTTTAAATATTGTTTTTAGGCGTGTCTGTCTAAACTATTTAAATTTTTATATTATGTTTGTTTATTTTATAGTATGATTTGTTAATGGTTATGGTATGGTGTACAGCCTTTATAATTATGCAAACGTACATTTATCTAAAAGGATGAAGGGTGAGACAGTCTAGCACTGTTTTTGGACTGAGACAGATTGTCCGGTCTACTAATAAGAAAAAACACGGTGTTGCTGTGTTTTTTCTTGTATACAGAAACCTCCCTAAACTCGCTACACTGAAGCCCAGAAGCGAGTATAGTGTAAGCACGGAGTACCGTGACGTGTACCGTTAGGAACGCCTCCGTGCCTACGTTGCTTCTGACGAGCTGCCGAAAAATCATGATAAGATAATTTCGATTGGCCGTCGAATTCCCGTTGTTGATTGGTTCACATACGGAAATTTCGATTGGCTGCCGAATGTTTGCAAACATCAGGCTCTGACTGGCCGACGATAGTGGACGTGCGTGACTAAGTTCATGGCATCGCACGGCGTGCCTACGTTGTCTCTGACGCGCTGCCGTAAATTTTGATACGATAATCCCGATTGGCCGTCGAATCCTTGCTTCTGATTGGCTTATATACGGGAATTTCGATTGGCTGTCGAATGTTTGCAAACCACAGGCTCTGATTGGCTGAGATTAGTGGAGCTTTACTATTAAGTTCATGGCGTCGCATGTGCAGCTACACTCTCCGTTGAAGTCATTTACTGACGAAACTAGTCAGAGTGATAGCTGCATGCTACGCCTGGTATGTTATCCACGCCACACTGCAGGAACCAGGAAGAGTTGATCTGCTGGGAAACCTTTCGATGGTCGCGTTGAGGACGCCTGACTGGTGATGTGATACATACATTGTCCATTGTTAATGTTTTTCTTGTACGTAGGATTTTTTGGGATACTTGCTGGAAAGGGGCTTTTTAATAAATTGAATTACACTATATTTGTTTCCTCTTTTTGTTTAAATATCCCACCTCTATGAGGTTAACTCCATGCAAGTGATCCCCATTGGATGGAAATTCGATCAGTGACCGACTATGTGTATATGAAGTGCCTGATATTATTGTCTGTTTGAGTTTGAACCCCTGCGGGGATTTTGATTCCAACACGTGGTGGATTGAGAGTGGGCAGGCTGGTGCACGCTTTCTTTTTCTCTATCTGACACTACTTTTTTGGATAAACGCACAGACTTTGGTTATCTTTTTTGACATCAAGATTTTCCATCCTTTTGCCTACTTTATGGTGGAGTTGGACACTTATATCCATATTTAGCGCTGTTTTGCATTTATCTCTTAATGATTCATTTTGGACTCTGAATGCTTTTTCTGTTATATATATATATATATATATATATATACGGTACTTATTTTTTCCCATTTGCTAAATGTTCTTCCCATGAAAGTTAGAACGTTAGAAGCTGATTGGTTACTATGCACAGCTGCTGTGTGCACCAATTTTAGTAAATCTTCCCCATTGAGTTTACATGATGTGCACAGTAAGTAATCGTTTGTGAGAGTTTAGTTGTGCTTTAACCACTTCCTGACTGTGCTATAGCCGAAAGCTCTATTTGTTTGAAAATGTGGGTAGTGTTGCATGACCACACAATTGTCATGCAAAGTGCGAATTGGCCTGGGCAGGAAGGGGTAGGCAAGTGATTAAGGTAACTTAAAGGGGTTGTAAAGGTACAATTTTTTTTCCCTAAATAGCTTCCTTTACCTTAGTGCAGTCCTCCTCCCCTTACCTCATCCTTCGATTTTGTTTTTAAATGCCCTTATTTCTTCTGAGAAATCCTCACTTCCTGTTCTTCTGTCTGTAACTCCACGGTAATTCAAGGCTTTCTCCCTGGTGTGGAGTGTTGTGCTCGCCTCCTCCCTTGGACTACAGGAGAGTCAGGACGCCCACTAACACATGGCTCCTTTCTCTCTATCTGCAACGTAGAGAGTGTCCTGACTCTCCTGTAGTCCAGGGGATAGGACGAGCACGACACTCCACACCAGGGAGAAAGCCTCACATTACTGTGTGGAGTTAGACAGAAGAACAGGAAGTGAGGATTTCTCAGAAGAAATAAGGACATTTTAAAAGCAAAATCGAAGAATGAGGTAAGTAAAGGAGGACAACGGTAAAGGAAGCTATTTAGGGAAAAAAATTGTACCTTTACAACCCCTTTAAGTTACCTTAATCACTTGCCTACTGGGCACTTATACCCCTTCCTGTCCAGGGCACACTTTGCATGACAATTGTGCGGTCATGCAACACTGTACCCAAATAGCACAGTCAGCAAGTGGTTAAAGCACAACTAAACTCTCACAAACGATTACTTACTGTGCACATCATGTAAACTCAATGGGGAAGATTTACTAAAACTGGTGCACACAGCATCTGATGCAGCTGTGCATAGTAACCAATCAGCTTCTAACTTTAGCATGTTCAATTAAGCTTTGACAATAAAACCTAGAAGCTGATTGGTTACTATGCACAGCCGCACCACATTCCCTTTTAGTAAATCCTTCCCCCTTTATGAATGTCCAATATACCAGTACACATTATAGCTGGGACTGAACATGAACAATGTTTTACTGCAATTAGAATAGCAGAATGTACCAGCACACTGTGCATTGGCATGTCTGTTTTTAGTCCAGTTTAGGAGTGTGCAGAAAAGGAAAGGACGTGTCTATGGATACACCTTACTGGTATGATCTCATTTTTAGCAGGACATATAAAATAAAAATATTACATTTTTTTAAATTGAACAGCAACAGTATATTTGGTATGTTTTTGAGTTTAAATACGCTTTAATGTATAACTATAGTATAAACAAAATAAAAACTACACCGAGAGGCTGCATATACAGTGCCTCATGTAAACCCAGCATTGTCAAAAATCATATTCAATCCTGTAAGCTTATTCTTAATGCCTTGAAGTTGTAACTTTTACTGTAAGTGCCCCATAAAAATTGTTGAAAACCAAAATGAATCCTTTAACCACTTCAGTCCCCGCTCATCATCAATTGACGGCAGCTTAGGGGATCTGAATATCCAAGCTGCCGTCAATTGACGGCATCGTTTTCTCCGGCCACTGGGGGGCGCGCGCGCGCCGATGGCGGCGCAAACCCGGCGCGTCCCCGAGATGCCTATGCGTGTGCCTGGCGGTCGCGATGTCCGCCAGGTACCTGCTGATCGGCAGTTTTAGAGCAGGGACGTGAAGCTCTGTGTGTAAACACAGAGCTCCACGTCCTGTCAGTGAGAGGAGACAGATGCTGTTTCTCTTGTACATAGGGAGACAGCATCGGTCACCTCCCCCCACACAGTTAGAACACACCCAGGACTCGCATTTAACCCCTTTCTCACCCCCCTAGTGTTAACCCCTTTACTGCCAGTCACATTTATACAGTAATTAGTGCGTTTTTATAGCACTGATCACTGTATAAATGTGAATGGTCCCAAAAATGTGTCAAAAGTGTCCGATGTGTCTGTCGCAATATCGCAGTCCTGACAAAATTCGCAGATCGCCGTATTACTAGTAAAAACAAATAAAAAATTGACAGAATTCTACCCCTTATTTCCTAGCCACTATAACCTTTGCGCAAACCAATTACTATACGCTTATTGCGATTGTTTTATATGTATATTTTTTTTTAAAAATTGGATTTTTATTATAGCAAAAAGTAAAAATATTCTGTGTTTTTTTTCAAAATTGTCGCTCTTTTTTGTTTATAGCGCAAAAAAACAAAACGCAGAGGCGATCAAATACCACCAAAAGAAAGCTCTATTTGTGGGGGAAAAAAAGGACGTCAATTTTGTTTGTAAGGCACGTCGCACGACCGCGCAATTTTAATTTAAAGCGACGCAGTGCTGAAAGCTGAAATTTCGCCTGGGCAGGAAGGGGGTATATGTGCCCAGTAAGCAAGTGGTTAAAGTGCTGTTCTTGTCTTTATACGGTATATATACTGTATTTGCTGGCATTTAAGACTACCTTTTACACTTAAAAATAAAAGCATGGGTCGTCTTATACGCCGGGTCAGCTGCCCGGATGCCTGCTGGATGTACGGTTATACTGTATGTAGCTTCGGCTACATACAGTATATACCGCTTAGCCAATCCTGGTGAGCGATGTATTCAAATGAATACAGAGCCTGCTCGGATTGGAGTAACAACCTCTGCTAATCCGAGCAGGCTACATACAGTAGCCTGCTCGGATTGGCTTTGAAAGTCAGAGAGGCATGGGCTGATGATGTTGCAGCCTCTGCTAATCCAAGCAGGCTTTGTATTCATTAATAGAATACATTGCTCGTTGTGATTGGCTTCAGCAAGAAAGAAGAAGAATATGGCTCCAGCTCGAATGAAGAAGAATATGGCTCCAGAAGGAAGAAATGCAAAGCATCGGAAGCCTGGGATGGGGGGGTCGTCTTATACAGTGACTACAGGCAAAAAAAATATGTAAAATTAGGGGGTCGTCTTATACACCGGCAAATACGGTACATGCCAATAGTGAAAATTGAGTGCTGTGCTCCCCTCCTCCTGTGCCCTCACTCACCAAATTGCTGTAAATGCAGTGCCTGTGAGGGAACTATTTATTCCCACATAGCAAAGATAGATGGTTCACTATCAGGTTATGCAGGTTTCTCACATGTATATTTTATGGAAAGAGAACCAGGAGAAATCAAAAGTGTAATTTAATTGTATTAAAAGCTGATTGAAAACTTCACAAGATCGTTTCTTGTATATGAGCATGTAAAACACCGCCTGTATTTCTGATTTGCGCTCGAAATGCCTGACATGTTGTCGCCGGAAGTTCCCACCTGCCTTATGCATTTCGCTCCGCCCAGGAAGCATCACCGGAGGCTAGAGATTCTGGTGGCCAATTCTCTAGTTATACTAGTAGCTCCTTCCACTACTAACTTGCTTTAGCTCCTTCCACTACTCCCTCGAGAGTGCACATACTTGCACCCATAAATCCTTATGGGTAGAGCTCCAAAGGGATGAAGCTAAGGGGAAAATAATACTGGGAGTATGTTATAGGCCCCCTAACCTGAGGGAGGAGGGGGAGACAGATCTAGCACAATTTGGATTAGCAGCAAGGATGGGATGTGTTATCATAATGGGAGAATTTAATTATCCAGACATAGACTGAGCGGAGGGAACCACGCATTCACCTAAGGCTAGCCTAACATCAATAGTATGTATGCTCTTGGAGGGAATGATAAAGGACTATAGACAAGATTTTAGTAATGACAACGGTATAATTAGCAGTAAACTGTATAATTAGCAGTAATCGGCATGGATTCACGAATAATCATTCTTGCCTAACCAATCTATTAACCACCTTCTATGAGGTGGTGAAGTTGCCATCTGGATAAAGGAAGGCCTGTAAACGTGGTGTATCTGGATTTTTGAAAAAGCATTTGACACTGTTCCCTATAAATGTTTACTGTACAAAATATGGTCCGTTGGAATGGACCATAGGGTGACTACCTGGATTGAAAACTTGCTACAAGGGCGAGTTCAGAGGGTGGTGATAAATGGAGTACTCAGAATAGTCAGGGGTGGGTAGTGGGGTCCTCCAGGGTTCTGTGCTGGGACCAATCCTGTTTAATTTGTTCATAAACAACCTGGAGGATGGGGTAAACAGCCCAATCTCTGTATTTGCAGATGATACTAAGCTAAGCAGGGCAATAACTTCTCCGCAGGATGTGGAAACCTTGCAAAAAGAGCTGAACAAATTAATGGGGTGGGTAACAACATGGAAAATTAGGTTTGGTGTAGAAAAATATAAAATAATGCATTTGGGTGGGAAAAATATGAATGCAATATATACACTGGTGGAATCTAGGATGGAAAAGGACTTGGGGGGGGTCCTAGTAGATGATAGGGCTCAGCAATGGCATGCAATGCCAAGCTGCTGCTAACAAAGCCAACAGAATATTGGCATGCATTAAAAAGGGGATTAATCAAGAGATAAAACGATAATTCTCCCGCTCTACAAGACTCTAAAGTATACTGTCCAGTTCTGGGCACCAGTCCTCAGGAAGAATGTACTGGAAATGGAGCGAGTACAAAGCTAATAAAGGGTCTGGAGGATATTGGTTATGAGGAAAGGTTGCGCGCACTGAACTTATTCTCTCAGGAGAAGAGAAGGGGATATGATTTTTAATTTACAAATACCATACTGGTGACCCCACAATAGGGATAAAAAGAGGTTTAACCTTAAACTACGTAGAAGGTTCTTTACTGTAAGAGTGGCAAGGATGTGGAATTCCTTTCCACAGGCGGTGGTCTCAGTGGGGGGCATTGATGGTTTCAAGAAACTATTGGATAAGCACCTGAATGACCACAACATACAGGGATATACAAAGTAATACTGACATATAATCGCAGACATAGGTTGGACTTGATGGACTTTTATCTTTTTTTCAACTTCACCAACTACTTAACTATGTAACAATATATATCCTTACTATTTCCCGAGATCACTTCCATGCCGCGGTGAGTGACTACCTTAGTAGAATTTCAGTGTGTCACTCACTGCTGCTTCCAGGTGCCCATTTTCGTTTCTCTTACCGGACATCCAATATTGTTTGTGCCCTTAATTGATCTTTGGTTACAAAACAGTAAAAAATCTCCATATATTACACAATATTCATATTAACCGCATGCCGACCAGCCGCCGCAGTAATACGGCGGCAGGTCGGCACTGGTGCGCGAGAGCCCGTAGCTCTACGTCGCCACCTTCGGTGGCCACTAGGGGGCGCGTGCGCGCCGCCGGCCGGCCGCGCGGCGCGCCCCCCGCTCGCCCCCGAGTCCCGTGCGTGTGCCCGGCGGGCACGATCGCCGCCGGGCACACGCGATCACTCGTTTACAGAGCGGGGAACGGGAGCTGTGTGTGTAAACACACAGCGCTCGTTCCTGTCAGCGGGGGAAACGCTGATTTTCTGTTCATACAATGTATGAACGGAAGATCAGTGATTCCCCCTAGTAAGTCCACCCCCCCATACAGTTAGAACACAAATAGGAACACACTTAACCCCTTCCCCGCCCCCTAGTGTTAACCCCATTCACTGCCAATGGCATTTTTATAGTAATCCAATGCATTTTTATAGCATTGATCGCTAAAAAAATGCCAATGGTCCCAAAAATGTGTCAAAAGTGTCCGAAGTGTCCGCCATAAGGTCGCAGTACTGAAAAAAACCGCTGATCGCCGCCATTACTAGTAAAAAAAATAATAATAATAAAAATGCCATAAAACTACCCCCTATTTTGTAAACGCTATAACTTTTGCGCAAACCAATCAATAAACGCTAATTGCGATTTTTTTTACGAAAAATATGTAGAAGAATACGTATCGGCCTAAACTGAGGGAAAAAAATTTTTTTTTATATATTTTTGGGGGATATTTATTACAGAAAAAAGTAAAAAATATTGCATTTTTTTCAAAATAGTCGCTCTGTTTTTGTTTATAGCGCAAAAAAATAAAAACCGCAGAGATGATCAAATACCACCAAAAGAAAGCTCTATTTGTGGGGAAAAAAGGACGCCAATTTTGTTTGGGAGCCACGTCGCATGACCGCGCAATTGTCAGTTAAAGCGACGCAGTGCCGAATCGCAAAAAGTGCTCTGGTCTTTGGACAGCAATATGGTCCGGGGCTAAAGTGGTTAAAGAAACCGCTATCTCTAATAACAATAATTGTTCTTCTATGTAGACAGTACATTTTAAACTATTCATATATTATCTCTGTTAAAAAAAAACTATTCATATATTAAAAGATTTTCCCATATAGAAAATTCTTACATAACCCCATTAACCCTTTCATGAATGCCATACATAATGCAGTTTTCTTTGTTTAAATAACCCTTTCATGTGTAACATGAATGGGATTACATATATATAAAGTGCACCCTAACGCCAAATAAATTCTCCTATAGAACTATTCTATTTATTTTCCTTTTTATTGAAATGTTCTTCCCTTTCGATCTGATATCTATGAATACCCCATGGTATTTGTTATGTCGATGTCATTTCATGACACCAGCATCACCATATGGTATTCATGAATATTCTATGGTATTCTCATTGTGCCAATGTAAAAAAATATGAATTAAACTCTATTTCGACATTCGAGCCAACTGGCTCTATAGTATTTTAATCTGTAAATTCAAAAAGTATTTTTGTGTGTGCCCTGCCAATGGTTTTAGATTGTATCTATTGCACAAACGTTCAGATGAGTGGGATCCCTATTATGATGGTTTCTGAAATGTTCTGACAAACTGTGGTACTTAAAGTGGTTGTAAACCCTTACACACCACATATACCTACAGGTAAGCCTATAATAAGATACTGGAAACGTCTCCTAAACCTGCACGGTTTAGGAGATATTTACCATATACACTTGTGCCAATGTCTTTGGTGCATGCGCACTAAAGAAAGGGCACGGCCGTGCCATTTCTATCGGGCCTGTTTTGTGACCATCGTCACGCGACTCCAGACAGTCAGAGCTCCAGAGTCCACAGTACTGGAAGAAAGAGGGGTGAAGATGGATGTGGCAACCAGCGGCAAACTTCGTTTGCAGGTCAGTGCAACATAATGGGCTAGTATGCGATGCATACTAGCCCATTATGCTTTTACTTTTCAGGGGAATAAAGAGGAAGTATAACCCATCAGGGTCTACTTCCTCATTAAAACCCTTTTTAATGTTACTTATATGCTCTTTTAATCAAATTTTTTAGCTCACAGGTGGTTCTACGTACGTACTGTAACCCGCACGTACACTCCAAAAGGTAAGTACACTCCAAGATGCACGCCACACTTTTCAAGAAGAGTGATAAGTATTTTCAGGTGTTTGTGTCAAACAGGCACTAAACCAACCCCCTTGTTGAACTTCATCGAACTATGGGTGTGGACAAATTGCATCAACTTCCAATGCAACAGCTTTTTTCTTCACACTGGGGAGAGTTTTCTAGATCAGATTTTTTACCCAATCGTACGGCCAGAGGGGCGTGTCGAATGTGTGCTGGAGTTTTTTTTTTATTATTATAGCAGCAGACAAAGCTTTATGGCCAACTATCATGGGCATATTTATAACTCCATATGACAAAGTTTCACAATTTTACAAGCAGCATATTATTTTGGAGAATTGGGTTACTATTTGTTAGATGCCAAATATACAGATGTTATGCATATTTCTCTTTTGGAGATTCCGTGTGCATCCTAGACCTTGTAAATTAGGTGTATTTGGTGTCGAACAGGCTAGTATCTTCTTATCCATTGCTGTAACCATTTTTTTATAAGATAATTCTATTACAGTAGAAGTTTTTGGAATATGGATTAAACATTTTTAGATCTATAAAAACAGTTTTCACTGATCAAATTATAAAATTAACATAAAAATACATACTCCCAAAAAGTGGTATCCTTTTAAAATATTTTGGTAATTTTTATGCTTTTTTTTTTACAATTTTAATGAATTTTTATATTTGAATTGATTTTATATATTATAAATGCATTGGTGCATGCTTGTGTTGCCTTCACTGTATTTCTTTTTGTTTGCTATTTCAGTTGTTCCAATTTTTACTGTTATCTAAAAACTTAAACAAAACTCGTAGAAAAAATAATTTTAAAAAGGGGTATTTATTTTTAAATTCTCTTTTTTTTCTTTTTTATGAGCTTTTTTTTTTTTTTACTTTTTTGAATGGTCTGTGTTATGTAAACCCAGACATTCCATTCATATGCTACTTTATGGTAAAGGGAGGCCATTGGATAGTTTACATTCCATCCCATTCACAAAGAAGTCTTATTTATTCAGCAAGGCCCACTCAGTACAGTAGATTGTGAATCCTGAAGGTTAAGTGAGGACTAGTGTGACTCACCTACTTCACTGCACAGCCCTAGAGCAATGCACAAGGGAGAGATTGGGATGGAGAACACTTTGCTTTACTGCATAAAGCTTTACATCACAGTAATTTTCTTAAAGTGATTCGGGGCAATAGCATTTCATTTAGAAAAAAACATATATATACACACACACACACATATACATATACATATATATATATATATATATATATATATATATATATATATATATATATATACTCTAAACTGGTAGCCTGTAAGAAAAAAAAAGTGTTGCCTATAGAGATTTTTAAGTACCGGTACCAAAGTGTGGCGCCATTCCACACATGCGGAATTTTAAAGTATGACATGCTAGGTATCTATTTACTCATCTTTCATATTATACAAGAATTCCTGCGCAAATACAGTGCGACATAAAAAGTTACAATAATCACCATTTTATTCCATAGAGTCTCTGCTAAACAAAAACATATATTATAATTGGGGCTTCTGAGTAATTTTCTAGCAAAAAAATATGATCCATGATCCATGTAAAAATATGATTTTTACATGGAGAGGAGTGCCATAATAGGCCTGGTATGGAAGTTTTTAAATGCTTTCATATTAAAACTAAAACCGATTATAGACAAGTCTACACCTAAGTCTCTGTTCACATATATGCAAATCGGTTGCGATGTAAATTGTCAGCCTTCTAAATGCTGGCGGTTCACACATGTATGAGGCGGCCTAGGTACAGTTTTAAAGAGTCCTGTGCGTATTTCAGTCCGGTTCTGATGCGATTTCAGATAAAAATTAGCATCTGAATCACACTTGAACTGTTTCAAGGTGCATAATAAGGAGGCACTTGAAGAAAGATGGGCTGCATGGTCAAGTCGCCAGAAGAAAGCCATTACTATGCAAATACCACAAAGTATCTCGCTTACAATACGCCAAACAGCACAGAGACAACTCCAAAGTCATTGGG
This sequence comes from Rana kukunoris, assembly GCA_029574335.1. Classification (NCBI taxonomy): domain Eukaryota; kingdom Metazoa; phylum Chordata; class Amphibia; order Anura; family Ranidae; genus Rana; species Rana kukunoris. The sequence continues at coordinate 132,262,228 of CM056049.1, forward strand.
AGTGATGAGACCAAAATTGAGCTTTTTGGTCACAACCATAAACGCTACATTTGGAGAGGAGTCAACAAGGCCCATCGTTGATGTTTTTGTGGATGTGTGAGATACAAAGGCACAGGAAATTTGGTCAAAATTGTTGGCAAAATGAATGCAGTATGTTATAAAAAAATACTGGAGGAACATTTGCATTCATCAGCCAGGAAGCTGCACATCAGATGTACTTGGATATTCCAGCATGACGATGATCCAAAACACAAGGCCAAGTCGACCTGTCATTGGCTACAGCAAAAAAAAGTGAAGGTTCTGGAGTGGCCATCTCAGTCTCCTGTCCTGAATATCATTGAGCCACTCTGGGGAGATCTCAAACATGCAGTTCATGCAAGACAGCCCAAGAATTTACAGGAACTGGAGGCGTTTTGCCAAGAGGAATGGGCAGCTTTACCATCTGAGAAGACAAATGGCCTCATCCACAAATCCCACAAAAGACTTCAAGCTGTCATTGATGTAAAGGGGGCAATGCACGGTATTAAAGGGGTAATTCCCCCAAAAACCTTTTTTCTTTATCGTACATCATGGGACACAGAGCGCATAGCCATTACACATGGGTTATATGGGTACCTTCAGGTGATGAACACTGGTGTAATCAATTTCACAGGAAGTTTCCTCCCTATATAACCCCCTCCCACTGGGAGTGCTTCAGTTTTTTCGCCAGTGTCTTAGGTGTTGGTCACGTCTAGCTGTCCCTCGGAGGTCTCGGGACCCAGGATAGCTAGCCGGATCCGTCCGAAGTGCTTCAAAGCCAAGGTGTACGGTACCCGGGCCCTGCTTGCGTGGGGTTTTGCCTTTAATGCCTCTCCTTGGAGGGCTGGATTCTGGGCTCCAGTGCCTTAGTCTCTTCCAAGAACTAAACGCTACTGATGCCAGGATGCTATATAGGTCCAGGTGTGTGGGTTCCTTAACACAGGACCCCGGTCCCTGAAGGTCAAAGACAATACCCACGGAGATGGGGGAAGATTGGGCCTCTTGCATTTTGCAATACCCTGCGGCGTGGAGCAGGTAAGAGGGAGCCTGCGGGACTTGGTTCGACAGTAGGTATCCCCCTGGGGGTTCTGGGTCGGCTAATGGTATGCTTGTGCATCAGCCACTATCTCCACTATGTCTTTTGAGGCAGGATGGGATGTACTAATGTTTACCCAGATAACATGTAGATATATGTATGCTTTTAAAGATATGTATTTGCTACTCCCCCCAGATCTGCCTGTTAGCATGATACTGCAGCCCCACGTGCGATAAAAAGGAAATGCTGGCAAAACTCCTGTTTCTTAGGAAGCCTATGGGGACAGCTTCTTCTATGTGTGCACTACAATAAGATTAGTGTCTTGCCTGGTGTCTGTTGGGTTGCTAGCGCTGGTCCATGCTTCTCCTCTGCTTTCTGCTTCCTCCATGTTGGTTTCAGCGTGGGGGGGGGGGGCGCGCGCGTGCACGCCGCCTTTTACAGCGTCGGCGTGCGTGTGGGGGGGCGGGCCAGCAGCGTCAGGTCTCAGTTAAAGCAGCAAAGCATTTCCTGGCTGGTCATTCCCTCCTGAGAGCAGAGGAGGCTGAGGACACAGAGCGCGCAGCTGAGCCATTTCTGGCTATACAGTGACACCTAGTGGTGGTTTGTGGATCTTCAGGTCTGGACTTAGCTCCATACTGACCAGAAAAAAAAGGGACTCAGCCTTAGATCTGGCAGTATCTGAGTCGGTGCAACCTTGGGCTCCAGCTAACGGGCATTGGTGTGGCAATACTCACAGGACTTCCTCGGTATTGCCGCCTTCTCGGGCATATGGAAATTTGGAAATTTGGAAATTTTTTACCATAGCCTGTTCTTATTAATGGTTCACTTCTAGCTACAACAGTTGGGTGTTGGCTTTAGGGGTGTTTTAAGGTTGTGCAATGGCTCCCAAGGGATCAGGACCAGCTAAGGCTGCAAAAGGTACCAAAAAACTAAAGGGGTCTCCGTCGGGGTCAGAGGATTTGGGCCAGGCTCCAGCGGTCCCACCCTCACCAGATAGACCACCGAACAGCATGTTGCAGGAGCCATTGAGGGTGCTAGGGGCAGAGGCGGCCCCCAATCAACCCATTCCCGTTTACGTTACGGAAGAAATGCTAGCGACCACCCTGGGTGGGCTAGAGGAAAGGTTAACTGCTTTAATTGCCCGCTCTTTGCCAGGTGGCAAGCGGGCTAGATCCCTGTCACCTAGATTGGTGTTTTCAGATGCAGAGGTCCTCTCTTCGGAGGAATTGGACCCACAGGGGGATCAAGCGGACCCGAGTCCCGACGGTTCAGACATTGAGGGTTCCACTGTAGATGAATTTTTTTCGGCTTCTCAAGCGGAGAGCCTGTGGATCCAGTCTCTGACAGATATGGTTCGCACTGCTTTTAAACTTCCAGTGTCAGAACAATTAGCCCCCGCGGTATCCTCTTTAGGTTCCTTGAAGGCACCGTTGAGTGGTGCGTCTTTTCCGGTTCACCCCCTTCTGGAGAGCGTGATTTTTCAGGATTGGGCTCGACCTGATAGGGTTTTTTTATCCCTCCTAAAAGGTTCACTATTCTCTATCCTATGGAAGAGGAATTTGCAAATAAATGGGCACTCCCTACCGTGGACGCAGCCATTTCCTGCGTGAATAAATCCCTGACCTGTCCGGTTGAAAATGTCCAGATGTTTAAAGATCCGGTCGACAAAAAGTTGGAGACCCTACTGAAGGCTTCTTTTACCACAGTAGGTGCCGTGGTTCAGCCAGCGGTGGCAGCCATTGGCGTTTGTCAGGCTTTAAAGGATCAGACTAAACAAATATTAAGGGACATACCGGCTCAGCAAGCTCGTGAATTAGCTGACCTCCCAAGGGCTCTCTGCTTTGCAGTAGATGCTATTAAGGACTCCATTCAACAGGCGTCCCGTTTACCTCTGCTATTGGTTCATATGCGTCGCCTTTTGTGGCTGAAGAACTGGTCAGCAGAGGCACCCTGCAAAAGGCTTTTAGCAGGATTTCCCTTTCATGGTGGGAGACTATTCGGTGAAGACCTAGATAAATATATCCAGACCATATCAAGTGGTAAAAGTTCTTTCTTACCTGTCAAGAAAAGACCGCGTGGGCCCGCGTTTAAGCGACAGGCCTTCGCAGGCTCGGCCCCTTCAACTTCCCGTCAGTATCGACGGCCTCCCGGGCGTTCAGCATTTAATAGCCGCCCACAAGGACAAGCCACGGCAGGCAAGAGGCCATGGTCTCGCAAGCCGGTTAAACCAGTCATCAAGTCAGATTCATGAAGGGGCGCCCCCACTCTCTTGGGTGGGGGGAAGGCTTCGGTTTTTCCTCCGAAGTGTGGGAGGCCAGAATTCCCGACTCTTGGGTACTGTCCGTGGTAGCCACGGGCTACAAGCTAGAGTTTCGGGAAGTCCCCCCTCCTCATTTTCAGGGGTCAAATCTTCCAAGCGACCCATTAAAGAGGGCCTCTCTTGTAAAAGCATTGGATCGTCTCTTGCTCCAAGGAGTAATTGTAGAAGTACCAACCCAGGAATGGGGTCTGGGATTCTACTCCAACCTTTTCATAATACCAAAACCCAATGGCGACGTCAGGCCTATCTTAGACCTCAAACGCCTAAATCGCTTTCTAAAGATTCAGACCTTTCGTATGAAGTCCATACGTTCGGTGGCAGCCAGCCTACATCAAGACGACTTTCTAGCATCTATAGACATAAAGGATGCATATCTGCACGTGCCGATCTACCCGGCACATCACAAGTTTCTTAGTTTTATGATAGATCACCGTCATTACCAGTTCGTAGCCCTCCCTTTCGGGTTGGCAACAGCTCCGTGGGTATTCACAAAGGTGTTAGCCCCGGTGCTAGCCGTCCTAAGGACAGAAGGCATTTTGGTCCTGGCATACCTGGACGATCTTCTGGTTATTGACAGATCAGCTTCCAACCTCAATCATGCGGTAGCTCGCACAGTTCGGCATCTAGAGGAATTCGGGTGGATTGTGAACCAAGAAAAATCGATATGGCAACCCACAAAGCAGTTGGAATATCTAGGCCTTCGGCTAGATACAGACTGCCAGAGGATATTTTTACCTCAAGCAAAGGTCAGATCAATAACTCAAGCAGTTCAAGTGGTCTTAGGCAAGAAGAGGCCGACTATTCGCCTATGTATGCGACTGCTGGGGAAGATGGTGGCCGCCGTCAAGGCAGTGCCCTACGCCCAGATCCATACCAGATATCTCCAGGCAGCGATTCTCTCTGCTTGGAACAAGTCCATTCAGGCGTTAGATCGTCCGTTAGTTCTCTCCCCAGGGGTCCGGCGCAGCCTGTTCTGGTGGCTGGTCCCTCAAAATTTGTCAAAGGGGAAATCCTTTTGACCCATCACGTGGAAGATAGTAGCCACGGATGCCAGCCTGTCAGGTTGGGGGGCAGTTCTAGAAGGACAGACCCAGCAATAGCAGTGGGGCAGGTGTCGGCTTTATCGATATGGTTTCAAAGACCCTTGGCCACCCATTCGCTTATGAAAACCTTCTTGCAGGGGGTCTTGCACGTGAATCCCCCTATTAGAGCTCCCCTCTGCCCCTGGAATTTAAATCTGGTCTTGTCAGCTTTACAAAGGCAGCCGTTTGAACCTCTGACAGAAATCCCTCTTGTGCTACTAACCCGAAAGTTGGTTTTCTTGGTGGCTATGGCTTCGGCCAGAAGGGTTTCCGAGCTGGCAGCCTTGTCATGCAGGGAGCAATACCTTATTCTGCATAAGGACAGAGTGGTTCTGCGGCCTCAACCTTCTTTCCTTCCTAAGGTCATATCCAGTTTTCACTTGAATCAGGACCTAGTCCTACCATCCTTCTTTCCTACTCCCCAGTCCAGAGAGGAAAGACTGCTTCATACTTTGGACGTGGTTCGAGCCATGAGGGTCTATCTCAAGGCTACAGAGAAGATTCGGAAAACAGATGTGTTTTTTGTTCTTCCGGATGGCCCCAAGAAGGGTCAGCCGGCTGCCAAGTCTTCCTTTGCTAGGTGGATTAAGCAGCTGATTTTTCAGGCCTATGGTCTGAAGCGCGTTCCACCTCCCTTATCAGTTAAAGCCCATTCTACGAGGGCCATGAGTGCCTCCTGGGCGGCACACCATCAGATCTCTATGGCACAGGTTTGCAAGGCGGCAACCTGGTCTTCCGTACATACGTTTACTAAATTTTATAAGTTGGACGTCGCAAAGGGTACGGACGCAGCATTTGGGCAGGCGGTCCTACGTGCAGCAGTATAGAATCCTCTGGCCCGGGTCACGCCCCCTTTTTTCTGTTGGTGGAGCTACTTTACTTCCTGATAATTTTTTTGTTTGGCTATTCTTGGCCTTACGGTCTCCCTCCCTTCATAGAGCATTGCTTTAGGACATCCCATGTGTAATGGCTATGCGCTCTGTGTCCCGTGATGTACGATAAAGAAAAAAGGATTTTTAATAAACAGCTTACCTGTAAAATCCTTTTCTTGAAGTACATCACGGGACACAGAGCTCCCACCCCTCTTTTGGGGAACATTGTGTAACCTCGGAGGAATTGCTTGCTACAAAACTGAAGCACTCCCAGTGGGAGGGGGTTATATAGGGAGGAAACTTCCTGTGAAATTGATTACACCAGTGTCCATCACCTGAAGGTACCCATATAACCCATGTGTAATGGCTATGCGCTCTGTGTCCCGTGATGTACTTCAAGAAAAGGATTTTACAGGTAAGCTGTTTATTAAAAATCCTTTTTTTAACATTTATTGAGGCTCGTTATGTCAAGGGGAATCGGGTGTTTTTCTTTTAGAATCTAAGCAGTACTTACCGTTTTAGAGATGCATCGTCTCCGTCGCTTCCGAGTATGATCGTCTGGTCTGGGCGTGCCTATTTGATTGACAGGCTTCCGACGGTCGCATACATCGCGTCACGAGTAGCCGAAAGAAGCCGAGCGGCGGTGCGGCTCTATACTGCGCCTGCGCACCGTCGTTCGGCTACTTTCGGAAAATCGTGACGCGATGTATCCGACCGTCGGAAGCCTGTCAATCAAATAGGAACGCCCTTCCCCGAAGACCTTACCCAGGAAGCGTCGGAGACGATGCATCTCTAAAACGGTAAGTACTGCTTCGATTCTAAAAAAAAAACACCCGATTCCCCTTGACAAAACGAGCCTCAATCAATGTTAAAAAAAAAGTTTTTGGGGAAACTACCCCTTTAAGAACTGGGGTATGTAAACTTTTGATTAGGGTAATTTGGGTAGTTTCTGTTGCCATTATGATTTAAAAACAGTAAACACAATTGATTTGATAATAAATGGCCTCAGCCAAACACTAACCATGAGTTTAAGAAAAGTTTTTGTGTTATTTATATTCTCAGAAAAATTCTAAATTCTGCCAGGGTATGTAAACTTATGAATACAACTGTGTGTGTGTATAATTTTTAGGGTTGTCCCGATACCGATACTAGTATCGGGACCGATACCGAGTATTTGCGGGAGTACTTGTACTCGTGCAAATACCCCTGATGCCTAAATAGAATACTTCCCGCTGCCACTGTTGCCGCCACCGCAACCTGCCGCATTACACAAAGCCGCAGCCGCCGCATACCGCCGTGTATAGTAATCGCCGCATTGTTTGAATTCTTAATGCCCGCCGCGTATAGACACCCCCCCCCCTCGAGATTGGACGGATCTGTCCAATCCTGAGCAAGGGGGAGTGTCTATGCACTGAGCCGTGTGTATAGACACTCCCCCTTGCTCGGGATTGGACGGATCCCGAGAAGGGGGAGTGTCTATACGCGGCGGGCATTGAGAATTCAATGCGGCGATTACAATACACTGCAGTATGCGGCACCGTGTAGTAAAGGTATGGGGGACAGGAGATGGCTGCAATATGTGGGGGACAGGAGATGGCTGCAATATGTGGGGGACATGACATGGCTGCATAAATGGGGGACATGACATGGCTGCATATATGGGGGACATGACATGGCTGCAATATGTGGGGGACAGGACATGGCTGCAATATGTGGGGGACAGGACATGGCTGCAATATGTGGGGGACATGACATGGCTGCATATATGGGGGACAGGACATGGCTGCAATATGTGGGGGACAGGACATGGCTGCAATATGTGGGGGACATGACATGGCTGCAATATGTGGGGGACATGACATGGCTGCAATATGTGGGGGACATGACATGGCTGCATATATGGGGGACATGACATGGCTGCAATATGTGGGGGACAGGACATGGCTGCATATATGGGGGACATGACATGGCTGCATATATGGGGGACAGGACATGGCTGCAATATGTGGGGGACAGGACATGGCTGCATATATGGGGGACAGGACATGGCTGCAATATGTGGGGGACAGGACATGGCTGCAATATGTGGGGGACATGACATGGCTGCAATATGTGGGGGACATGACATGGCTGCATATATGGGGGACATGACATGGCTGCAATATGTGGGGGACAGGACATGGCTGCAATATGTGGGGGACAGGACATGGCTGCAATATGTGGGGGACATGGCTGGGGGGAAAAATGCTTTCATTTGAATAGATGTAGTGTTCCCGCCGCGTATAGACAGACACTCCCCCTTGCTCGGGATTGGATGGGTGATCGTAATCTGTCCAATTACGAGCAAGGGGGAGTGTCTCTATGCGGCCGGGAAAACAGCTATTCAAATGAAAGCTGTGATGTTCCCCGGGCGGCTGCGACGGCGGCTGCTGCCAGGTATGGGGGAAATGGCTGCGGGGACATGGATGGATGGATGGAGGGACATGGATTGTGGGGACATGGATTGTGGGGACATGGCTGCAATATGTGGGGGACACGATATTCGGTATCGGCGACTACTTGAAAAAAAGTATCGGTACTTGTACTCGGTCCTAAAAAAGTGGTATCGGGACAACCCTAATAATTTTATTTGTATTTTTTATTTCAATTAAGTGAGCTGCTTTGTTCCGTGGTGCACACATATATACACTGCTTACTGATGTGCATTGTTAAGCATATATACTAAATGTATGCATCTGTATATTAGACAATAGATTCATATTTTCTTCTAATGCAGTCTAATATCCTTTACTTTAAGTTGGCATGACAATCAGAATTTTCCTGATGAATATTATTGGAATCTTACTGATGTTCTTTTGTGATTTAACATTGTTGCTACTATAATATATTAACTTGCAATGCTTTTCGTTCTACAGTTACAGTTTGTTGGTGATACGTGTGTGTCTAATGTATACAGAGTTGAAAAAAAATGATATTTAATATAGGTATTATGACTGCTAAACAAAAACCTGATGGGGACTTTACACCCCCCCCCCCCCACCACCACCTCTCCATTCCAATACTATATAATAAGTTATATAATAAGGCTTGGAGAAAGTCCGCCAAGAGTTCTGCAGTTGTCAGTGTTAATATGCAGGAAATAGAAAATAGCATTTCATGTGTGGTTGTTTAGTGAAGCATTTAGCCCCATTTTCTACAGAACATGTCGACAGGAGATAAAACTTTATGGCAAGGTTGTTTCTAAACAAATGATTACCAGCCTCTAACCAATGCCGGGTATTGATTTTACATGAAGAATAAATTCAGTCATTACATTCTCTTGCTACCTTTCAAATTAACCAAAAATGGCAACAAGATTTGCTGAGAGAAAAATAAAACTTTCTTACCTAATGAACATCATATAAATGTTTTATTATGTTTGGAGTGTGATTTGCTTCTAGGCTCATCTAGTTAGTTACGAGAGATTTGGTCTAATAGTGGTGGATCTATAGTTTATATGCCTGACCTGTTTAGTTTTATATCCTGCACACTTATTTACCAGAAAGAACAGAGACCAGTGCAGTGGGTATGTTTATCCAGCTGGACTTGGATGCATCTAACACCCTGCTCTATTTTCACAGTCTCCCCCCAATTCAAGGTGGAGTAACTTTTGTTGCTGGCCAGAATTCATCCGTGCATCTGAGCTTCAGCACAACAAACCATTAAGCGCTTGGAAGGCAATTGTTCCATGGACGTGCTGATTGCCAGTTTAATATAGCTTTCATTGCAAGAAAGAAACAAACTGAAAAAAATGACTACATTATTACTACAGCCACGTCAGAATAATCTTTACAGATCCCAAAAGACATTAGCCAAAATGTATAAAGTTGTGGTTTTAAAATACAAAATAAAAATTCATCACTTCATAGTGAGAGTTATCACAACAGGGAAATATTTTAACAAAATTATTAAAAAAAATAAAAAATGATGTCTGCTTTTCCCTACCAAGATCAGTGCCAATATTATTTCCCAAGACTGCTTATTAGCTGGTACTCCAACTGGCATGGTTTCATTGTTCTGTGGCTTTAAATTAGAACACTTTGTACATCATGAGATCCCAAGGACACATTAAGAGCCAGAATATAAATCTTATAAAGACTTGTCATATCTAATTAAGAATGTATAAAATGAAAGCATAAAGATAAAATGTTTATTAAAAAGGGAGGGTGAAGCCATCATTTCTTTCTCTATCTGTGAATTTTAGTAACAATTTGTATTTGTACAAAAAAGACTGAAGGAAAGGTGTGTATTAGAACTGATATAGTGTTGGATGTGCACACCAAAACTAAAGTACAGGTTGTGACATAAGATATATTATATTTGTTTAGAATGCAAGGCAGGAATACATGAAACTGCACAACGCTGAACTGGTAAATAATTCAGATGCATCTAATCTTGTTTTTGTAAAGGGTGCTAATATTATCTCTATGAAAGGGTGTTTTTGGCAGGGAGTTGTGAGATGACCATATCCTTGCAGCATTGCACTCATCCACTTACTACTGCCGCATCTGGGTAAACTAGGAGAGTCTCTGCAAAGTGGGTTATTGGGGATTTTCCTACTGTTCTTCCCCTTTTACAGTGCCTCAACTTAAAAGGACCTTATGCCCTGTACACACAAGCAGAATTTCCATCTGAAAAAAGTTGGATGGTTTTTCCGACGGAATTCCGCTCAAGCTTGGCTTGCATACACACGGTCGCACCAAAGTTCTCTGAACTTTCGTGTGTTAAGAACGCAGTGATGTACAACACTATGACGAGGCGAGAAAAGAAAGTTCAATGCTTCCGAGCATTTAATTTTTTCTGTCTGAAAAATTGAGAACCTGCTCTCTATCTAAGTCCATCAGAAATTGCGACAGAAAAATTCAGAATGGGGCATACACATGGTTGGAATATCTGATTGAAAAGCTCCAATTGGACTTTTTCCATCGGAAATACCAACCATGTGTACACGGGCATTAGGCTTGCAAATGGAGCTTCCTCCTAAGAATACTTTGTCCTTATAAAGTCCCTTTACTTGTAGAATTCAACAAATGCAGAACCAGTCCTAAATGCATTTCCATACATTTCAATAACAAGGTACAATGCCCAATATGATTTTTTTTTTTTGGCTAGCAGTTGCTGGGTGGGTCACAGCATCAAGGAACTTCTAGCTACCACTAGATCAATGCAATCACAAAACACAGGTTAGTTTTTGGACTTTGGCATAGCACAACTCCAGGAGCACAGACTGTAAGATGGACAGATCCTCTAGGTCCCATGGTTCCAGCTCAGTAGCCTCTCAGTAAGAACACTTGCCTGCACTCATTAGGACATTTCTCAAAGAGCTCTTTCCAGAAGAACCATCTAGAACAAGACTGCGTTGTCTTCTTTTGGGCCACTAATGGCATACTCACAGGATTCTCTAATGCCTTGTACACACCGCGCAAAAGTCCACTGTGAGTCCGTCGCAGGTCAGACGGAAAGAACGAGAACAGGTTCTCTATCTAAGGTCCGTCGGACTTCCTACAAAAAAGTCAGATGAAGGCTACACACGGCTGGACTTTCCGAGGAAAAAAAAGCCTGTCTGACTTTTTTCTCTGAAAGTCTGGTCGTGTGTATGAGGCATTACAGTTAAGACAGACCGCTAACAAGACGAAAGAGTTTGTAAATACCTGTGGATCCTGCTAGTAGAATAATTGAGTAATTGAGTAGGCTCTTTCTTTAATTGGGGGACAAAACTCCTAATTACTGCACTGTTGTCCTCACTGCTACTGCTGCCTACATATTGGCACTATTGATAGCCCTATCAGTGAATAGCCACACCTAGATCTGCCCACAACCCTGTAAATTTAAAGCAAATTTCTTGATCTGCAGCTTATTGGAATGATTTAAAAGTCATGCTAGGTCCCTCCCACTCTCTCTAGCACTGTAGAGCAGGGGTCCCTCCCACTCCCTCCAGCACTGTAAAGCAGGGGTCTCCCACTCTCTCTAGCACTGTCAAGCAGGGGTCCCTGCCACTTCCCCCCAACACTGTCACGCAGGGGTCCCTGCCAATCCCTCCAGCACTGTCAATCAGCGGCCCCTCCCACCAGGGCCGCAATCAGGAATTATGGGGCCCCTTACACAGCTTCAGGCATGAGCCCTTTAATAAAAAAATATATATAAACAAAAATAAAAATGTATATAAAAAAAGGGGGGTTTGCCACATGGGGCCCTGGGGACCTCTGAGCCGTTTCATAAATTATATATAGATATATCTAATTTAATTTATGAAAGGGCTCAGAGGTCCCCAGGGCCCCATGTGGCAAAAATATATATATAATTTATGAAAGGGCTCAGAGGTCCCCAGGGCCCCATGTGGCAAACCCCCCTTTTTTTTTTTTTTATATATACATTTTTATTTTTGTTTATATATTTTTTCTTATTAACTGCTTGGGGACCGCCACATGTACATATACGTCGGCAGAATGGCACGTACAGGCACATTGGCGTACCTGTACGTCCCTGCTTAGACGTGGGTCGGGGGTCCCATCGGACCCCCCCCCCGGTACTTGTGGCAGTCCGGTTTGCTGTGGGAGCGATCAGGGATGAGGGGGCGGCTGTTCGTTTTTGTCCGCCCCCTCCTGATCGCTCCCAGCCAATCCGCGTCCTCCCTGCTCTGCACTTCCTCTGCCTGTATAATGTAAACACAGGCAGAGGAAGTGATGTCAGCTCTCCTCTCGGCGGTATTTTCAATCTGCCGAGAGGAGAGAAGACATCACAAGTAAGTCGCACCAACACTACACTGACACCACACACATAGGCACATTTAACCCCTTCCGATCACCCCCCACCCCCTGTCACACTGTCACTGATTGCAGTGATCATATATTTACTGATCACTGCATTTAGTGTCAGTGTGACAGGCAGTTAGTGTTAGGTCCAGGGTAGCCCCGTAGGTTTAACCCCTTGATCACCGCCCTAGTTAACCCTTTTACCCCCCTATTGCCAGTGTCACTAAGCGATCATTTTTCTGATCGCTGTATTAGTGTCACTATTGCCGCTGGGTAGCTATTTTTTTTTTTTTTTTATTGCGATTTTTTTTTTTTTACTAAAGACATGTGGCTGAATACATTTTGGCCTAAATGTTTGACTACAATTAAGTTTATTCGATTTTTCTTATAACCAAAAGTAAAAAATATTGATTTTTTTTCCAAAAATGTCGCACTATTTTTGTTTATAGCGCAAAAAATTTAAATCGCAGAGGCAATCAAATATCATCAAAAGAAAGTTCTATTTGTGGGAAGAATAAAAGGACGCAAATTTTGTTTGGGAGCCACGTCGCACGACCGCGCAATTGTCTGTTAAAGTGACGCAGTGCCGAATTGTAAAAACGTCTCTGGGCATTTAGCAGCATATTGGTCCGGGGCTTAAAGGGGTTGTAAAGGTACAAGTTTTTTTACCTTCATGCATCCTATGCATGAAGGTAAAAAAACATCTAGCAGCACCGCCCCCCCCCCCCCCGAGCCCCCGTTGTACTTACCTGACCGTTCGAATCTCCCGGGCGCGTCCACGTCGTCCTCTTCGGTTCCCAGCCTGGCCGTTGATTGGCTAGGCTGGGCGAATTGATAGCAGCGCAGCCATTGGCTAGCGCTGCTGTCAATCAGGGCGGATGACGCGGCGCGCTGGGGGGCGGAGCCGAGTGATACAGTCGGCGGCTATGGCCGCCGCTGTATCACGGGAGCGCGCTCGCAAAAGCTTTCCTCCATGCGAGCGCCCTCGCATGAAGAAGGAAAGCTTTTGCGAGGAGGAGTCCAGACAGCCGCCGAGGGACCCCAGAAGACAGGTTTCCGGGCCACTCTGTGCAAAACGAACTGCACAGTGGAGGTAAGTATCACATGTTTGTTTTTTTTTTGTTTTTTAAATCCTGACTTTAGTGTACCTTTAAGTGGTTAAAGGGCCCAGAGGTCCCCAGGGCCCCGGATGGCAACCCCCCTTTTTTTTTCTTTTCTTTTTATATATATATATATAAATAAAATAGTATAAAAAACATTTAATTATTTTTTATAAAAAAAGGGGGGTTGCCATCCAGGGACCTCTGGCCCTTTATATATATATATATAAAAAATCTTTTTTTTAAATATATTTTTATATATATATATATATATATATATATATATAAATATATTTAAAAAAAAGATTTTTTTTTTTTAATTAAAAAAAAAGGGGGGTTGTCATCCGGGGCCTGAGGGCCTCCGGGCCCTTGGGGACCTCTAAGAAAAAAAAAAAATTGGCCCTTTAACCACTTTAGCCCCGGACCATATTGCTGTCCAATGACCAGAGCACTTTTTGTGATTCGGCACTGCGTCGCTTTAACTGACAATTTTGCGTTCGTGCAACATGGCTCCCAAACAAAATTGGTGTCCTTTTTTTTCCCACAAATAGAGCTTTCTTTTGGTGGTATTTGATTATCTCTGCGGTTTTTATTTTTTGCGCTATAAACAAAAATAGAGCGACAATTTTGAAAAAAATGCAATTTTTTTTAATTTTTGCTATAATAAATATCCCCCAAAAATATATAAAAAAAAAATGTTTCCTCAGTTTAGGCCTATACGTATTCTTCTACATATTTTTCGTTAAAAAAAAATCGCAATAAGCGTTTGATTGGTTTGCGTAAAAGTTATAGCGTTATAGGGGGTCGGTTTATGGCATTTGTATTTAATATTTATTTTTTTTACTAGTAATGGCGGCGATCAGCATTTTTTGTCAGTACTGCGACATTATGGCGGGCACTTCGGACACTTTTGACACATTTTTGGGGCCATTGGCATTTTTATAGCGCTCAATGCTATAAAAATTCCTTGTATTACTATAAAATGCCATTGGCAGTGAAGGGGTTAACACTAGGGGGCAGGGAAGGGGTTAAGTGTGTTCCTGGGTGTGTTCTAACTGTATGGGGGGTGGCCCCACTAGGGGAAATCACTGATCTTCTGTTCATACATTGTAAGAACAGAAGATCAGTGTTTCCCCCGCTGACAGGACCGGGAGCTATGTGTTTACACACAAAGCTCCCGGTCCCCGCTCTGTAACGAGCGTTCGCGTGTGCCCGGCGGTGATCGTACCCGCCAGGCGCGCGCGGGACTCGGGGGCGAGCGGGGACACGCGCGCGCCCCCTACCGGCCGCTTTAGAGCGGATGTATACCTACGGGCTCTCGCCCAGCAGTGCCACCGTCCCGCAGTAATATGACGGCGGGCGGTCGGCAAGTAGTTAATAAAAAAATTAAATAAAAAATTACATATTTTTTAATATATACAATACATAAAAAAAGGGGGTTGCTATCTGGGGTCCTGGGGGCCTCTGAACCCCCCGGGCCCCTTACAGGTGTACTGCCTGTACCCCCCCCCCCCCCCCTGATGGCGGCCCTGCCTCCCACTCTCTCCAGCACCATCAAGCAGGGTGTATGAGAAAAAGTAAATTGTATTTAAGACATGTCCAATTTTCATTAAAAAAGCTTGTTCTGCCATTCTGATAGGAAAAAAGCAAAAATATTTATATGGATTGTAAATGTAATACCTTTTTAAACTAAGAAAGAAAGAAAGGACTTAAACATATCTGTTCTGCCCTCAGGAATTACCGGTAATACATAATTCTGCAGCCTAAAAAAATGACAGCTGACATTGAGGTTGTTGATCAATGCTTTTGCTTTTTCCACTCTAGTTTATGGAAAGGAGGCCTGTAGCCATTCCTATTTTTATGATTTTATCTTTAATTAGGTCAAGGGGTTAAATCTCAGGGTACAAGGAACTTTCCATAATTGAAATTTCAGAAATGAACTTAAATTGCTTACCAGACATGGCGATTTTCATCTATTTACTGCTATGTCCGTTTTTTTCACAGCAGCAGTATTTTAAGTGAAATGCAGTACTGGCATTATTTCTGGTTTTATATGTATATTATATAGTGGAAATGTGATTAGATCTTATGTTGTTATATATGATATTTTCATTGGTACGTACAAATATTCTTAAATAGCCTAATATTTTCTGATCTGCAGAAAAAATGTTTGACATAATATGGAAAATAAACATACCGTGTAATGTTTATACATACCTCAGATATTTGCTTTCGTTTTGGATTTTTCATTATGAATACAAAGTTCAAACAGTTTTCCATACTTTATCAATACATTTAACCAGACTCTGCTACATAAAACCTTTGCTTACTCTTGCCTATAAGTGAACCCAGGTGTAGTATATTCTAAACTCCATACAAGAGTAGTGATTAATAACACCCAATCATATTACACCTACAAAACCTTTTCCTTTTAAAAATGGCCATTTTATTACTTGCAAGGCATGGCAAATGCTTTATCTCAGTAGCAGGATAGGCTATTTTAGTTCATATGCTATGCCTGGATTTGAGCTTTAACATACTTATGAATGTTACACAAAGAGTGGAAGTAACAAGATTTATTGCTTTAAGCATTATTTACAAGCATTCAGTAATCCTGGTGCCACTGCAAACCATTCCTTTCTATTTATTCGTTTTAAAATATGTCTTTATAGTTGAACTGATATGAATGTGGGGCAAAGTTGTTTCAAAGCTTTTTACCTGCAGACATCTACACAAGAGGAACCCAGAATTTAACATCTGAAGCTATCTATCTATCTATCTATCTATCTATCTATCTATCTATCTGTGGGGGGAGGTGGCGCTTTCCCCTTCCAGTATGGAAAAATTAATAGCTGAGGAGGATCACTCAAAATTAATTTCAAAATATAATTTTACGCCTCTGACATCCTCTTTCCCCAGAATGGTGGCCACACAGTGGAAGATTGATATACCAGCCCTCACGGAGGAGTCTTGGTCTGAGGCCCTGAGATACTCTGGTGCCCTCGATCTCAGCCAGAAACTGCTACAGTTTAACCACTTAAGACCCGGACCAATACGCTGGTAAATGACCCAAGGTGTTTTTGCGATTCGGCACTGCGTCGCTTTAACAGACAATTGTGCGGTCGTGCGACGTGGCTCCCAAACAAAATTTGCGTCCTTTTCTTCCCACAAATAGAGCTTTCTTTTGGTGGTATTTGATCACCTCTGCGATTTTTATTTTTTGCGCTATATACAAAAATAGAGCGACATTTTTGAAAAAAAAAACACTATTTTTTACTTTTTGTTAAAAAAAAATCAAATAAACTAAATTTTAGTCAAACATTTAGACCAAAATTTATTTAGCCACATGTCTTTAGTAAAAAAAAAAAAAAATCGCAATAAAAAAAAAAAAAAATAGCTACCTAGCGGGAACAGCGACACTAATACAGCGATCAGAAAAATGATCGCTTAGTGACGCTGGCAATAGGGAGTGAAAGGGTTAACTAGGGCGGTGATCAGGGGGTTAAAACTTTATTAGGGGGGTGGGGGGGCTATCCTAAACCTAACACTAACTGATTTTACACTGCCTGTCACACTGACACTAAATGCAGTGATTAGATCACTGCATTCAGTGACACTGTGACAGGGGGGGTGGGGGGGGCAGATCGCAAGGGGTTAAGTATGCCTATGTGTGTGTATGTCAGAGTAGTGTTAGTGCAGGACTTACTGTGAGGTGTTTCTCCCATCGCAGCGGTTGGAAATACCGATGCGATGGGAGATTACATCACTTCCCCCTTCCTGTGTTTACACAGGAGGAGGAAGTGACAGAAGGGGGAGCGCGCGCATTAGCTGGAAGCGATCGCGGGGGGGCGGGTAAACACCGACATCCGCCCGCTCGTCCCATTTCGCTCCCGGAGCCAGGGGGACCCCCGCACGCCGCAAGAAGGCGGGGACGTAAATTTATGCCCTTGTGCCTGTACGAGCCATTCTGTGGCCGTATATGTGCGTGCGGGGGTCCTTAAGTGGTTAAATGAGTTGTAAAGGAAAAAAATGTTTTGCCCAAAATTAATGTCTGCAATGTAGACAGACAGAATAGTGTAATGATTCTGTTAACAAACGACTAAATACCTATTAAATTCCTTCATATATATCACCTCCGGCATTCTAGTTTCTGTTCTCTCATTCACTTCCTGGTTTGTGGAGCTCGTTCATGTAAGAACTACATTTCCCAGTATGCACTGCGGCACACCCAGTAATTTACACCTCCTTGAAGTCTCTAACACGTAGAGAGCGTCCTGCCGCATAGATGTAGTTCCCAGGAGGGGGCGAGAACGTGACTGACCCACCGCAACAAAGCCTCCCTTCATGGTGGTTAGTAACAATCAGACAAGCAGGAAGTAAACAGAACAGAAAAGAAATAGAGCAACTTCTGAGCAAAAACGAACAATGAGGAAGTGAAAAGAGGAATATCTGCAGGTAAAGGATGCTTATAAACATTTTTTTTACTTTACAAACCCTTTAACTACCTTCATAGAATATATTATACCCCCAAGCTCCTACATAAAATGGGTAAACAGGAGTCAGCAGAATGCCCTTGTTGTCAGAAAGCAGTGGGAGACTTCTTCCATATGGTATGGCATTGTCCCCAGGTGAAGAGATTTTGGAAAGCAGTCCTAAAATATTTGGAGGATACCCTAGACCTTTCAAACATCTATTCTCCAGCAAGATGTATTTTAGGAGACCTGGAGGAAGAAGAGATATCAAACTCGCAGAAGACCTTTTTGAAAATGGTCTTTTGTTATGCTAAGAAAGCACTGGCCCTTAGATGGAGGAACCCAACCTCTCCATCTCTTCAAAAATGGGGGAAACTGGTTAACAAAGCTCTGCCAATGTACAAATTGACCTACGCTGCTAGAGTTTGAGAAAGTATGGGCAGGTTGGATAAAATGTATCAGGAGGTATAGAGGTATGATAGCTAACAAATAGGGCTTAGATGGATATGTACCAGCGGCGGGTGTGACTTTGCAGAACTGCACATGTATTGAGTTGTTTTCTTGAAAACAGGATGGGACATAAATGAAACACAAAACTTGCAATAGGTTTACTCTGTTTTATTAAAAGGAAGCAGTAATGCCGCATACACACGGTCGAAATTTCTGACAACAAATGTTCGATGTGAGCTTGTTGTCGGAAAATCCGACCGTGTGTATGCTGCATTGGACATTTGTGTCGGAATTTCCAACAACAAAAATTTGAGAGCTGGTTCTCAAATTTTCCGACAACAAAAGTTGTCAGAAATTCTGACTGTGTGTACACAATTCAACGCACAAAAATTCTACGCATGCTCGGAATGAATTTGACGCATGCTCGGAATCATTGAACTTAATTTTTCTCAGCTTGTTGTAGTGTTGTACGTCACCGAGTTCTTGACATTCGCAATTTCCAACAACATTTGTGTGACCGTGTGTATGCAAGATAAGTTTGAGCCAACATCCGTCAGAAAAAAATCCATGGTTTTGATGTTGGAATGTCCGATCGTGTGTACGCGGCATTACTGTTTGACATGCTGTACATATTCTATTCGTTATAATATATGTGAATATGTACTGTAGAATTTAATTGTACCACATTGTTAAAAATCTAAATAAAATTTACCCTTTAAAAAAAAAGAGTGGGGGCAAAATGCACTTTGTGTCTATGGTGCACACAGCCCAGCTCGGGTTCATCTGTCCCCATAGCAAGTGGCTTGCTACCGTGGCAGACACAGAAGAGGAGATTGTGCTGCTCTGTACAATTCCATTTACACGTTTACAACCTTTCTGATGAACTGTCGCTAAGCTAAGCATTGAAGCATTTATGGAAAAATGCTGCTGCTCATTTTAAGCCTGTACATTTCTATATGATAGATTTTGTGTTTTTGCAGTGCAAGATGCTACCTAACCTTCTGCTGTGAGGTTTATAAAATGCGGTTTTATTATTCTTATATAAATATTGTACATCTGGAGCCCTTACAGGCAAACTTCTTAGTCCCACATATTCCCCCTACCGCATAGACAATGTCTGCACTTGCTTGTTGTGTAACTGTCTTTTGATCCAAATAGGAATGCTCTCTCTATCAATGCTGTGGTTATAATTGAATTATTAAAACCATCCAAATTGAAGCTTCCACATTTTTTCCACAAGTTAGAAATGATGGGGCTGAAATCAAAGTCTAAACGGCAGAACAGGATTTTTATTTTTTACTGCATTACTGCTTGCTAGTTTTCTTTTAAAACAAGCCCTTCTTATTTCAAATGGCATTATGTGCATATAGGGGATGATTTACTAAAACTGGTGCACTCAGAATCTGGTGCAGTTGTGCATGGTAACCAGCTTCTAAATTCAGCTTGTTCAATTAAACTTCGGCAATACAACCTGGAAGCTGGTTGGTTTCTATGCAGAGCTGTGCATGCTCCTGTAGCATGGGCACCAGGGTTCAATCAACTAATCTGAATTATGAATACAAAGCTGGTATAATCATATACATTTTCGCCGCAATACGAGAGCCCGTAGCTCTACGTCGCCAAACTGTGTTGTCCCGTTGTGCCCTGGGCACGATGATCGCTCGTTAGCTGTGTGTGTCACAATCTCTGCATGATCAGTGATTCCCCCTAGTGAGTTACAGTTAGAACACAAATAGGAACACATTTAACCCCTTCACTGGCAATGGCATTTTTATAGTAATCCAGGGATCCTCAAACTACGGCCCTCCAGCTGTTGCAGAACTACACATCCCATGCATTGTAAAACACTGACATTCACAGACATTCAATTGTAGTTCCTGAACAACTGGAAGTTTGAAGACCCCTGTAGTAATCCAATGCATTTTTATAGCATTGATCGCTTGGTCCCAAACATGTGTCAAAATCCGAAGTGTTCGCCATAAGGTCGTATACTGAAAAAAAAATTACTAGTAAAAAATAATAATAATGAACTACCCCCTATTTTGGAATTCAATAAACGAATTTTTTTAACACAATACGTATCGGCCTAAACATTTATTACTGAATCAAAATAGTCGCTCTATTTTGTTTATAGCGCACAAAATAAAAACCGCAGAGGATCAAATACCACCAAAAGGCTCGCCAATTTTGTTTATACATTAAAGCGACGCAGTGCCGAATCACAAAAAGGCAGCGTCCCGTTAAGGGCACACAGGCGCCGTCCCCCCTTTCAATCACCGCCACCCCATCCATGCACCCCTTTCGGGACAATAGCACATGGATTCCAGCGCGGGGGGGGGGGCTGTTTTTTTGAAGCACAGATTAGGACCAGAGGCTCAAATAGGCTTCAATATAGGGTGAGCTCGGGTCCCAGAGAGTGCACTTTGATCCCACCCATGTGTGTTACAACAGCAAATGAATGATTCAGCTCTGTCCTCACCTGAGTTAGTTCTTCACCGGTCTTCAGGTCCCTGGCACTGGCATTTTAGCCATGGGCAGCCAGCTGTGACTCTTTGTGGCTTCAAAGATGGCTACCGGCTGCACATTCGCGAAACAAGTTTTGCTTTGTGAATGGCTGACGGTTAAGGATAGAGAGGAGGGGAAGAAAACTTCTGCTTGGATCGCCTAGGCGGTCTGAGTAGGTACCTGTCAAAACTAGTTGCCAACTCCCCCCCCCCCCCCAAAAAAAAATAATGTTCCAAATATGGCAGAGGATGATGGGGAGGAGGAGAAAGAGCGGAACTTTCCCTTTTAGGTAAAGATTTACTTTAAGCAGATTGCCTCTTCAGGCATCCACTGCCTTCTACTGTCACAATGTAATCAATGTCTCTATGCGCTAGATCTCCTCGCAGCCAGCCAGTTCACATCACTTATTTGAACATTTTACCAAATAATATCGAAATCAGTTGGCACATAAAAACACTTAAAACGTGGTTCACAACTTATCCCTCAAATGTCCAAAATTTTTAAGTAATCATTGATCAATAAATGAAGCGGGTCATCTGGACATTGTAGATAATGCAGGTATTAGCATTTTACCAAAAAGGTTACCAAGATCACACTCGGGCAGATTTAGTTTTATCATAGGAAATTCTCAGCTACACATTGCTTTCATGAAGATAAACTCCTCTGTCATTCCCGTCTGATAAGTGAAATCAAAACCCTACTAAACAGTCATTGTTCTGTAGTTCAACAACACAGCTAGTCAGGTGTATTTGCTAATGAACAGCTACCTGTTTTGACAGCACTCCAGGGATGTTTAGACTGATAAACAGTACATACAACACCAGTCAGATGGTAATAGCCAATACTGGACTCAATCTGTAACAATCTCTCTCCCAGCATTGCTGTCAATGGTCAGTAGTGGTGAGCTTCTCTCTATCCTCACAGTGCTGTCCATATCCAGCATGGTCTCCCTGGCAGAGCTGTTCCTTCTGACAGGAGTCTCTCTCTCTCTCTCTCTCTCTCTCTCTCTCTCTCTCTCTCTCTCTCTCTTCATGAATTTAAAGGGCTACACATCCAGTATATAATCTTGTCCAAGGTTGGCACCTGAAGACAGAACTGAATGTAGAGTTATCCTTTGCACACACTCCCACCAAAAAACCCAACATGTTTAGAAGGCTATGACCCTTCAATAAGGGGAATTTTTATGTGCATGGGTTGTTCAGAGTTGGCTAATTTAGGTTTAATTTGCCCTCTACTGTCAGCTGCTAGTATCACACTGTATATTACTTCCTGACTCAGGAGTTGTTGGGAAAAGATTGTGAAAGGGTCAAGTGGAAAGAGAGAAGGTCTCAGCCACATGTCTATGCCATTATGTCCTGCCTATGCTACTAATACCAGATCAGAAGGTTAGTATGCAAGTATTTCTATGTTCTAATAGTTTAACTGCAGCTGCCCAAAGCTTCTTGCCGAGTTCTTGTTACAGAGTATCTCTGTCCTATAACTATCTTACATACACAGTGCCAGATAACTAGGACTGCTTTCCAGACTGGCTGGGGAACGGCTGGAGGGTCTCCTGAACATCTTCTTATCTGGTCTCTTAGACTGATTCCACATCATCCTCAGGGGCCCCTACAATGAGACTTTGCTGCAACATTCTGGAGGGATCTCTATTAACATCTATATATACCTAGGTGAGTATACAGTGCCTTGAAAAAGTATTCATACCCCTTGCATGTTTCCACATTTTGTCATGTTACAAGCAAAAACGTAAATGTATTTTATTGGGATTTTATGTGATAGACCAACACAAAGTGGCACATAATTGTGAAGTGGAAGGATAATGGTATATATTTTTTTTTAATTCAGTAATTTTGTTTACTGTTTTCTTTTGCAACAAATACACATTAACATTTCACATTCATAAAAATAAAAAAACAGATTCAGTTGGCAAACACATATTACCTCTTACATTATCCCCCCAATAGAAAAAAAATGTATTTGATATTTAATATTTTGGTGATTCTCTCTCCTTCCCCTGCACCTAACCCCCCCCCCCCCCTCACTCCCCTCCGTCTCTCCGCACACTTGTTTAGCAAGTTTGCTTATTGCTCAAGGCCCCAGACCTCCAACCAATCTTTCCAAATAGCTTCAAATTTCCCTTGATTATTTCTATGTAAATAAATATATTTCTCCTTTAATATAGTTTCCCTTAGTTGTGTTCTCTATTTCTCCAAAGTTGGGGGATATATGGAGATCCATTTCTGCACTATCAATTTTCGTGCCAAAAATAGGCACTATATTGTACTATAGATGTTTGCTGATATATTAGGTTTATTTATTATATTTAACAGACATATTCTTGGGACTGATATTAGTTTTATACCAAGTGTATTATTAATATTTTGAATTATATCCTCCCAATATCTTTGGCGTTTGGGACACCTCCAAAGCATGTGTATAATATTAGCTGGGGCGCCTCTACATCAAGGACATAGGGAGATTCCCTTTGTTTCCACCTGAATTGTTTTTCCGGGGTATAGTATGACCTGTGTAAAATGAACAGTCTTAATGTTTCCATTGTTTCCATTGTAGCCTGTCCGGGATCGCTACTTTTTTTTTTTTTTTTACTTACTATTTAGTATTTCATACATTTTTTTAAATTAAGCCCTGTTTTATTTCTTACTTTTTGAGCAATAATATTATTTTAGAGCTATTTAGCTTAAACTCAGACGTATGTGCCTGAGCCTGTACAGCATGTCTAAGCTGCAGAAACGGGAAGAACCTCTGTCTTGGTATCTCAAATTCCTCAGACAGCTGAGAGAATGATTTAAAAATGACCATGCCAAATCCATTGCTCAATATATCTAAGACCTCGAGTTTGCCAGAGCTCAAATCCCTCCAGTTTCTGCAATTCTACATAGTTTCCATTATTCCAGATTGGAGTGTAGGAGGTATAACCTGTAATATTTGTAATGTCCTTCAATTTTAATGCCATACTGTACATTAGTAAATAATTTACCTGAAACGCAATTTCTATCTTTTTGCATAATTTTAGCCTCCAATGTGGACATCAATGTATACCCATTACCCAACGGGAGGAGTAGTCTCTGTATGGGGTCCTCTTACATTCTGTCTAGCCAAAAAACTGTTGTGACTGTGCTGCTAAAAAGTAGTTCTTTGTCTGTGGAATAGCAAGTCTCTCCTCATACTTTAGCTAGCATTAGAGTTGTTAGTTATATCCGAGAGTGTCTTTTCCTCCAAATAAGTTCACGAAAGAGGGATTCTATCCTGCGGAACCAGAACATTGCTATCCACTTTGGACAATTATGAAAAATATACAATAATTTTGTAGGATCCATATCATTTTTATAAGATTTGATCCTCCAATTACAGTAAATGGGAGTTTGCCAACAGCTCTGGCTCTTTTCTTTAAATCTAAGTAATAATGGTCTAAGATTCAAGTCTATATAGTTCCCCACTTTTTGTGTTACCTCGATTTCTAAATACCTGATTTTGTGATTGATTTTAATTTGTTTTGCGCAGTCAGGAAGGGAGATGTTGACATTATGCAATGGCATCTACACCGATTTCTCCCAGTTGATGCAAAACCCAAATGTGAGTACAAGGGTCATAAGTTTCACTTAAGATTTTGTAGGGTCGCTCAGGAAAATGAGAGCATCGTCTGCATGTAAATCTATTTTGTCCTCTTTTCCTGCATGTTGAAATCCCTCTATCCCCTCGGACTGTCTGACCGCAGCGGCCAAACAGAGCCCTGTCTACAGCGAGAGAACTACAGACATTGTTCCAATGATCTTTAACCTAGCTTTCAGCTCTTTATATAATCATTTTAACCAGGCCAAGAAGGGCCTATCCCAAAGGCAGTCAATACTATCCATTGGGTACTCCCATTCTACCATATCAAATGCCTTCCTAGCATCCAATGACAAAATGGTATATGGTTTTCAGTTTTTTTTACAAATAAATATCTGAAAAGTGTGGGGTGCATTTGTGTTTAGCCCCCCTGAGTCAATACTTTGTAGAACCACCTTTTGCTGCAGTTACAATTGCAAGTCTTTTTGGGTATGTCTCGTCCAGCTTTGCACATCTATAGAGTTGCCCATTCTGTTTTGCAAAATAACTTCAGCGCCATCAGATTGGATGGTGAGCGTCTGTGAACAGCAATTTTCAAGTCTTGCCAAAAGTTCTCAATTGGATTTAAACTGGGGCATTCTAACATGTGAATGTGCTTTAATCTAAACCATTCCATTGTAGCTCTGGCTGTATGTTTAGGGTTGTTGTCCTGCTGGAAGGTGAACTTCCGCCCCAAACTCTTAACAGGTTTTCTTCTAAGATTACCTTGTATTTGGCTCCATCCATCTTTCCATCAACTCTGAACAGCTTCCCTGTCCCTGCTGAGGAAAAGCATCCCCACAACATGATGCTGCCACCACCATGCTTCACAGTAGGGATGATGTGTTCAGGGAAATGTGCAGCAATAGTTTTCCGCCACACATAGCGTGTTACTTTTAGGCCAGTGCATCTTTTTCCACAGATTTGCTGTGGGACACCTATTAGAAAATGTATGTAGGCATAAGACACACCCCCTTAAAGGAGAATTATACATACAAAAATTAACCCACAAGTGCTTTTTTTTACTACTATTATTCCTTTATATTGGTTTTGAAATTTACAAATGTAGCAATTAGGAAATTGGATGAAAGGTTTAGCACAGGGGGAAACACTTTTTGAAAGATGAAAAGTGCATTTTATATACAACTGTATAGATCAGACCAAAATGAGGGACAAATGAGAAGGAAAGAGCGACAGAGGGACATTGTTTCAAATCAGGGACAGTTGGAAGGTATGGACAACTCATCTTATAGAGAACAATAGCTGTTTATTTTTATTTTTGCACTCATGATTGTACCATTGATGTCAATTTAAAGTCCGATATTTCATTATCTGTTATACACCCAAAGCGTGTTCATATTTACTGTTTTACAAAAATACAAATTCTTCCATTAACTAGTTCTATCCACTTCCCTGAGCCAATCTTTCACTCTCTGTATTTTCTTTCATTTCCAATATTTCGGGATTAATACTTTCGCTGTATTAAATAGAAATGGATTGATGGCCCCTCCTATATTTTTTCCTTGATTCGTCTGTAGCGTGAAACAAACATTGCCAGGGATCTTGTCTGACTTCAACATTACTAATCTTCTTAAACGCAGCACTTCGTTCCAGTATGACTGAATCAAAGAACAATACCACCATATATATATGATGTATCTGAGTTGATCTTATGTAGTTTTGATGGATCGAAGTACCACTTTGTTAACAATTTATAATTCGACTTATTTTATTCTCATATCCATTGAGGTAGATTGTACATAGTCTATAACTTTATGTTTTAATACTTCTGGTAGAGATTGCTTTAGTTAATACTCCCTGCTCTCCAAAAGACCTGATGTCTCAGGATCAGATGGTGAAATCAACATCCTGTATATACTAGATATCACATGTCTGTTAATTCCCCCCTGGTCTACAAGTCTTTCCCATGGGCTGAGCTCATGAACAGAACAGAGGGGTTTTGGGAGGGTCGTCACTAAATGTTGGCATTGTCTAGACCTCCAAACAACCCATGGCCAAGAGCCGTACCTATTTCGTAATTCAGGTTATAAACAAACTGCGCTCCCATTCAGAATATCCTTCAAACAATCTGACAAGGTCCATTTTAAATACTTATTCCCCTTCCCTGGCAGGAAGTAATTTGTACCTGAGAGAGGCATCAAGGGACTATTATATTGCCAAAGCATACTTTAGCATTATGGAATGGTGTTCATGGACTGCATAGGGTATTTTTTTCTTTAAGATGAACTAACCCTTTAAAATGATGAAAGATCAGCATTTATAAGAAAACGCATTCATATTCAAATCAAAAAGTCATCATTTTATTGTATTCCACACCCTTCAGGAGATTATTGCATCTGGCATAGATATAACATTTCAGCAGCAGATTGTCCCTTAAAATTGTTTTAAGATGTTGGCAACAGTGATAGAAGGTGCTGAATCAGCAGATTTTACAAGCGGCAAGTAAGTATTTATAAGTCCTAGCACACATATCCGGATGACTTTATACATATCATACATGAAGATATAAAAGGGTTTAGGAATCCCCTGTGTGCACCCAGCACCATTCCGTTATACAGTTCCCAGCTGTTCATATTTTTACTTTGTTGGACAAAAATGTGGTTTCTAGATTTTGATAGAGCTGTTGGAGATCAGTTAAACGGTCGCATCCTGTTACATTTGTTTACGTATTTTTTTGCATGTAGTTCAGTTTGTTGTAAAGAATGGATTCAACTGGTAACCAAGAGCAACTATGGATCATAACAAATCGTTCTTATGGATTTATCCAGACACAAAACACATTACAGGGCTTATCCCAGGGAGATCGTCCACAGCTCATTCCTTTATTAACTAGAGATTTGCTTTCCCAAACCCACATCAACTGTACTGTTCCTCTGCTCCTCTATTTATCACCCTGCCAGACTGTTTTTTTCATTCTGACACAATTGCTATTTATTCTCTCAATATGTACTTTCTGTTTATGTCATCATTATAAAAATGCAAGCTTCATGGGAAATATGTTAATGATTTAAATCAAAAGGTCCCAGCATACTAACTTGTAGCATGTGTCTACAGCTAGGAAGACTATTAAAATCATTTTCATTTCACCTACACATAATATTTCTATTATGTAAATCTGTACTGTTCAGTGACCAGAATGGACTCCATGGCTGTTTGTTGACAAATTACACATGTGCAGCCTTGGCATAGAAATCATATCAACCTAAGACAACTTTCGCTAAAAAATATTTTATTCTAATAACTGGAAATGTTTATTATATATAATGATAGCATTAATTCGAAATATATGTTTTTTTTTACATTGTTTGGCCATTGTTTACTGGGGCTGTAGAAAATAATATGAATGTAAGTATTATAAGGCTTAGAATGTTACTAAACCCAGGACCCTGCATTCAATAGATCTGGTCTCCCATAGTACACAGAACATATACATGTAATTGTTTAACCACTTCCATACAGGGCACTTACGCACCGTCCCGCCCAAGCCAATTTTCAGCTTTCAGCCATGTCGCACTTTGAATGCCAATTGCGCGGTCATGCTACACTGTACCCAAACAAAATTGGCATCCTTTTTTCGCCACAAATAGAGCTTTCTTTTGGTGGTATTTGATCACCTCTGGGATTTTTTTTTGCACAACAACTAAAAAAAGACAACATTTTGAAAAAAAATAAAGTTTTTATTTTTTTCTGTTATTTTTTTTAAATAAGTACGTTTTCTCTTTCAATTACGGGCACTGATATGGCAGCACTGATGGGCACCGATGAGGTGGCACTGATAGGCGGCGCTGGTATGCGGCACTGATAGGCACTCATAGGCGGCACTGATGGGCACTCATAGGCGGCACTGATGGGCGGCACTGATGGGCACTCATAGGCGACACTGAAGGACACTCATAGGCGGCACTGTGCACTCATAGGCGGCACATATGGGCACTCATGGGCGGTACTTATGGGTGGCACTGATGGGTACTTATGGATGGCACAGATGGGCACTGATAGGTGGGCACTGGACATGGATTGGCACTGTGGGGTGGCACTGATGGACACTGTGGGGTGGCACTGATGGATCCATGTTGCCAATCAGTGCCCATTTGTGGGCACTGATTGGCATCTTTTTTTTACTGTCTTTTTTTTTTTCTATTTTTTTTATTTTTTTTTATTGCCCCTTTTTTTTTATTCCCTGGTGGTCTAGTGTGGGCTTCCCTGGTGGTCCAGTGTGGCGATCCGAGGGGGGGGGCTGCGCTGATAAACAATCAGCGCGAACCCCCCTGTCAGGAGAGCCGCCGATTGGCTCTCCTCTACTCGCGTCTATCAGACGCGAGTGAGGAAGAGCCATCAACGGCTCTTCCTGTTTACATTGTGATCAGCCGTGATTGGACACGGCTGATCACGTGGTAAAGTGTCTCTGTGAGAGACACTTTACCTAGATCGGTGTTGCGGGGTGTCAGACTGACACCCCATAACAACGATCGCCGAGATGCGCACCCCCGGGGGTGCGCAGCGGCTCAATATCCTGACGACGTCATATGACGTCCAGTCAGGAACTAGCAACCACTTTGCCGCCGTCAATCTGTCATTGGCGGGCGGCAGGTGGTTAAGTAAATATAAACTGCTAAATACCCTTTCTCATCAGCAGTATATAGAAGCCTTGTGACTTCTATCAGTGTCTGGTTAAAGCTAGTAGGAGACGTTTTCATTCTCCACCAACTCTCCTATGAGGCTGCAGGACCCTTCACCCTCTGTCTGCACAGTGCTGATTGGTCCTGTGCTGATCACATGCATCCTTCCAAGAAAAAAACAAAACTCTACCAATACACACCAAACTGAGCATGTGCAGCTGTTCAGATAGCTTGAGGACAGAAGAAGGGGAAGACCAGAGATGATAGGATCAAACAGCATTTTACACAATACAGAGGTTTAACCTCTTAGGTTCAACAGTGAGTATAACAAGCATGTTTTACTGCATATACAGACTGATTTTTACTGTTGTGGGTTTAGTAACACTTTAAAGAGGAGCTCCAGGCCCCTTCAGAAAACATTTAAAGTCAGCAGCTACAAATATTGTAATTTTACTTTACTTGTGTAGAATTGTATAAAACCCAGTGTTGCTCATCTTCCTTTAAAAAAGTAATTAGTTACAGTTACAAATTACTTGTTAGTTAGTGACTCAGTTACTACATTGGCAAAGTAATTAGTTACTCAGCAAAGTAACTGACTTTTTTTTGCATGTTTTTTTTGCATGTTACAGGCACAGTGAGGCATGTGAGGCATGTTACGGGCACAGTGAGGCATGTTACGGGCACAGTGAGGCATGTTACAGGCACAGTGAGACATGTATGATGGCACAGTGAGTCACTGTGCCATCATACATGCCTCACTGTGCCTGTAAAATGCCTCGACGACTATCTCCCTACCTTCCTCTCCTGTTCTCCATATCATGTCAGATGTGGGCGGCCATCCTCCATTATTCAAAAGCCGCGCCTCCTCCTCAGGCTGTCCCCTGATAGTCGGAACAGTAATTTTCCCAGCAGAACCTCTGTTCAGTGTTCCGCCTATCACGGATGTCCTCTCGTCCGAGGCTGAGGATGAGAGGGCATTCGTGATAGGCGGAACACTAAACAGAGGCTCTGCTGGAAAAATTACTGTTCCACCTATCACGGATGGAACAGTCAGAGGGGGAGGCGCGCTTTTTAAAAAATGGATGGCCGCCGGCGATGACACACAGGTTGGTACGTGTGTAATTGCGGTAACGCCGCACAAATAATGGGAACGGCGTTACCGCAAGGGTAACAGTAATCTGGTAGATTACTCTTAAGTTTTCTGATTACTGTTTTTTTAGAAACAGGGTTTTCAGGGGGAATATTGTGTTCTGCTGTCAATGTCACTGCAGTAGTTATGTGCTGTCTGGCCACAATCCTTATTTGGGTTTGACAGTCCTTGCCATTCAGTTTTGTCTTTCAGTTTACTATTTTTCTTCACCAAAGATGAGCTTAAAGTGATATTAAACAAAAAAACAAAAATATATTATATTGCAGCTTACCCATCACTAGATGGGGTGGCTGAATTTGTTTTTTCTTTGGCTTTTTCCCTTTGTTTCTGCCTGGTGATCTGACCAGTAGCACATTTCATGTATTACTGGGACAAAGATCTGGAGGAACAAGTACAGTAGGCACAGTAGACAGCAGCATTGACAGTGATGGGGCTAAATGTAATAGTTGTTTTAGATATACTAACAAATTGAAACCAAACTCCAGTTTACACTTTATAATCAGTTACAACAAACAGTTTGTTTCCTTTTGGGATAAAGGTTTTGCATGAATAAATAAAAGCTGATCACTTCTGCCTGTGTTAAGTGGTTCCACTGGAGAGCTTAAGCTTGTGAGAGGCGGCCACAATCTCTTGACATCCGAATTGGATGTAGAGAAAACCAGCTTAAGGTCTGGTCCAAACCTTTGGGCATTCAGAAGTCATTTAAAATAGTGGTATTACTTTAGCTGTTATACATGACTTCTTCCTGCAGACACCACCAAGCCCTTAACAACCAGTCACTGACCTCATTTACTTACATAGCCAGCAATTCCTTTAGGTCAGGTATAAATTTTAAAGAGACAACACACACACAAAAAAACAACAACAAGCATGTCCACCCTATGGAAACCTTTGATGATGACAATGGTGGGGTTTTTATGCAGTGCAGCCTTTTAGAATTTTGTTTTATTGAGGATGATTAAAGAAATCCATAGTCAACAAATGGCTCCTCAAGATCAACTAATTATGAAGGAAACATGTATTCACTGTGTACAGATAGATGCCGATTAGGACTAGTTTCTCTGATGTCCTAAGCGTCTCATGGCCCATAATGAAAAACCGGGGTCAGCCATTAAATATTCCCTCCACTTCCTGTTTCCACTGAAGAAGCTGGAAATAGAAGGAGCATTTTGTATGCCTCAGTGTCGGTCAGGCAAGGAGTGAAGAAGGCGTTATATTAGGCAGTTATATTACAAACCAGGGGCAAGGTTAGCATATAATTATCATATAAAATGCCCTAATATTCTGTAGTTTGGTGGTGAGTCTTCTAGTCTTTAGTAAATAAATGCATGATCTGCTAGTTTTGTGAAAACAATCTTTTCTCCATTTGCCTCGTTTCCCTTCTCCTAGGATAACAGGCTTAATTGTGTTTTGCTCAGAATTCTGAATTTACTTAGGCTGACAATTAGAGAATGCAAGACTTCCCGTTCTCTGTAAATGGAGTAGATGTGAACACTGTTGAATGACTTTGCCAGTCAGCCAACTTTGAAGTACAGCTTCTAAACATCTTGATTTCATTTGACTGTAAAAACTGTTTAAGTGGATGCTGGATGCCTAGACAGGTACAGCTGTTTCACTATTTCACACCACTATATGTGCTCATTCAAATGTGTATATGATAGGGTTACAGCGTCTATAAATGTTAACTCATCTTGTGTCTGAAGACTATAATGATGTTTAAGTGGAAACACAGAGTATATGGAGCATGCTAAAAAGATCTGCAATTTAGATTTGTGGCTGCACCTGTAACATTCCATCTATTTTCCTGGCAAAAATAGACTCATTTTCATTTTAAAATGGGTCATCACTTATTTGTCTGTTCTTATCAACACCTGCCTTATGACAAAACCTTTTGTTTCATGGGAAGCACCTTTATGTGTTGGCTACATTTCTTTTCCCTTTGTATTGTTTTCATAACTCTGATTGCCCGCCGCTGAACACCTTCTAAAATATATACAACCAAAAAAAGTTTTTACCAATTTGTATGATTTGTGGAATATTGCTGTAGGCTTATTTAAAAGTATATGCTTTTACAAATGAATGCATGATAATTTATTGTACATATGACATTTTTATGTATGCTGTACGTGTGTTTGTTGATTACCTCTGCAGGTGTGGTTTCCAAGTTGCAATTTCTCAAATAACTGCAAAGCAATTACAATGAAGCAAGTCATCTTTAGCCTTGTATAAGGTCATATGTATTTCAGTTTTAATAATGTTCTTCTAAAGCTTAACAAAGTTTTAAATAGTTATACAAAAGGGAAACATGCCAGGATATGTAGGAAAAACAAGGTAATAACATGATTGTTACTTTGTTATATATTTTATTGCTCTTTATGTTTAAAACAGATCATACCAGGATATTGTCCATATGATACTCGTGTTCCCATTTTGAGTGGACGTTGGCGTAATGAAGCTCCCTACTCTGCCCATTTGCAGAAGCCCCTTTTTAAAGGGAAGTCACTCTTCCTGCTGGATTTTTTAGCTACTTATTCATAACATAAGCATTTTCAAGAGAAGAAGAGATTCATCTCTGGGTAGGTAACATACACAGTGCAGGAGTCAGGAGTGCAGAATGCACAGAGTGCCAGGTTCAAGAGTGCAGAAACAGTACTGATCTTGCCCCAAGTACAGATCTTTTGCCCCTAGGACAGCTCCTCCTAGTACAGATTCCCCCTTTGAAGAGACCACCCTGTACAGATCTCCAACCCGAGGACCGATCTCCCTGTACAGATCCCTCTTTAGTACAGCGCTATCCAGTACAGATCTCAATCCTTCAGCATAGATCACTAGCCCTAGTACAGCCTCCCCCCCAGTACACCTCACCCTTGTGAGAGATTAGCTCGTGGGGATCACTTTTCTGAAACACAGTCTGTAAACAGGCACTTTCTTTTTAAGTCTGGCAGCTGCCAGGTTTATTTTACAAAAGGTTTGCAGGTTAAAACAAACAAAACAGTAAACTTAAATCCTTGCCGTCCGGCGCTAACTAAACATCAGGGTCTCCTTATCTATACAGTGTGGGGCTGGTCCCCACCACTCATAAAATAAACAACAACGCAAACCTTTTTCTTGCAATGTCTTTAGAGCTCCTCACACTCAGGTTCGCTCCTCAGTGTCCCAAAACCAGAGAGCTCCCTTCTGATCTCTTCCTGGTTGTTTTTAAGGTCCACCTGACATTGAACTCCAGTGGACCCAAATATCCGGACCGGAACACTAGAGGCCATAAAACCCGGCCCGGATTCCGGTTCAGCTTCTCAAAATAGACCGTATGCGTGGTGAAATATACCTATGGTCAAGTATCTCACCTTGCATACCGTCACACCCTGTACAGATCTCCGGCCCCAGGACCGTTCTCACTGTACAGATTCCTCCTTAGTACAGCTCTATCCAGCATAGATCACTCACCCCAGTACAGCCTCCTCCCCCAGTACATCTCTTTTCCTCCATAAACTCCAGTGTACAGCGACTGTCAGCTCTAGCAGATAGCAGCAGCTGCACTACAGATTCTTCGGTAGGATTTGGACCCCCTATCTATTCCCCTGGTCTGAGACTTTTAAAGTAAAGTCCAAACAAAATTATGGGGGATAATTTTTTTAGGATATGGCTATCTGCTCTTCCTTACATTTTTCTGTATTACTCATTACCATAATCTACATTTTCTGCAGTCCTTTCATAAAATGAAAGCCACAATACATAACCTGTGGTATTTCATAGAGTTATCTATGCCTAATGCAGCAGAGAGAACTCTGCAATTGGATGAGAGTTGGACATGTGATTTTGACAGATTAGATAGTTACCCCTCTTCACAACCACAGTGAAAGTTAATGCCAAAATTACACAGGCTGTGGTGTGAGATTTTTTGAAAACCAAAATACTGTCTGTGGTGTGAGATTTTTGGAAAACCAAAATACTGTTCAAAAGCATTCAAGAAAACAAGAACCGCTCAAATCCCTGTATAGATCACTTGCTGGCTCAGACCACTGCTGCCAGGAACAGAAACGCCAATGTCTGTCACTATGCAGTCATCCAATGTAGAGCCTGGAACGGGGGGGGGGGGACGACTTTAGACATTATTCATGTCAACCAAGTCTAACAGGTCCAAGATCGGCTTTAGCTCAATCTTCTCCCATAGGCCATGCCCCTTTGACACATTTCTCCCTGGCTTAATTGTAGAGGACCTATCGGGGGGGAAACACATCAGAGGTGCATGGTCTATGAGAGGAGATTGCACTAAAGCCAATTCTGGACCGGTTAGACTTGGTTGACACAAACGATTTGCAGCCCTCCATTTCTCTTTAAATTGGATGACTACAAAATACTGTTGCCTTCTAGAAATTAGTAGTGAAAACTGTATCATTATCAGTTATCGGCATTGATTCATGAAAAATTGTTAACCTATGAAGAAGTGAGCTGCCATCTAGATAAATGAAGGCCTGTGGATGTGGTGAATCTGGATTTTGCAAAGGCATTTGATACAGTTCCTCACAAACATTTGCTGTACAAACTAAGGTCTGTTGGAATGAACCATACTGTAAGTACCTGGATTAAAAAATGGCTACAAAAGGTGGTGATAAATAGGGAGTACTCGGAAAGTAGGGTCCCCCAGAGTTCTGTCCTGTGACTAGTTCTGTTTAATTTATTCATAAACGATCTGGAGGATGGGATAAACAACTCAATCTCAGTTTTTGTAGATGCTTCAGAGTTAAGCAGGGCAATAACTTCTATGCAGGATGTGGAAACCTTACAAGAAGACCTAACCAAAACTTCGGTCCAGCCAAATCTGCAGTATGCTGTCCAGTTCTGGGCACCAGTCCTCATGAAGGATGTGCTGGAACTGGAGAGAGTCCAGAGAAGAGCAACAAAGCTAATTAAGGGACTGGAGAATCTCAGCTATTGGGAAAGACTGCAAGCATTGAACTTATTCTCTCTGGAGAGGAGACGCTTGAGATTGCATATGATATCAATGTACAAATACGGTACTGGTGACCCCACAATCAGGGAAAAACTTTTTAGTGAAAGGGAATTTAAAAAGACATGTGGCCATTCACCAAAATGAGAAGAGAAGCGATTTAACCTTAAACTGTGTAGAGGTTTTTTTTACTGTCAGAGCGGTAAGGATGTGAAATTAGTTTCCACAAGCAGTGGTATCACTAGGGAACATCGATAATTTCAAAAAACTATTAGATGGGTACCTTAACGACCACAACCTACAGGGATATACAATGTACTATTAACAGAAAAGCACATACTCAGGTTGGACTAGATGGACTTCTGGCTTTTTTTAACCTCACCAACTATGTAACTTCTCTGTATAAAAAAGTTAAAATTATTTGTCAGAATAGAAAAATCATAGCTGGCTGCAGATTTAGATTTTTTTTTAAATTAAAGTTTTAATAACATAAATGCTCTTTTCCAATTCTGAATAGAGTCTGTACAATGAATAAGGCTATACATTGTAAAGGCAGTATATATCAAAATTTTTAACACAACTATTTTTATTTTTTTTACTATGTAAAGATGCAGCAAGATGGCCTTTTGTTACCCCATTTCAAACATGAACTGCTCTACAATACACCATGTAAATTGATGTGATCAGCGAAATCTTTAGACACAGTAGACTTGTTTTACCAGTGGGAGGACATAAAGTGAATGTGATTGCTGTCAAATCTCCTTGCTGAGTTAGAACATTATTCTGAAAACGCATACTGAAATCTTTTTCTCTGTAGATTCAGTGTGACAAGTTAGAAGTTTGTTTAACAGGTCATAATTGAAGCTCACATTTCACAGTGTGAGACCTAAAGACTCATTCCAGCCTTATCTAAAGTTTGCTATAAATGTTTGGAAATGTGTATTGCCTCACAAACTGGAATTTTGTTTTAGCTATTTTAATTTATAATATATGAATTTATGCTAAGGAGGTCAGAGTTGGTTTACACACTGTACTAATTTTCATCTGGAAAATAATAGTTGATAATTATTAACTTCACTGGATTTGAGTAAAGCCTTGTAGAGATCAAACAAGGTTCACTAAGAACATTTTTTAGCATATTAGTTAATTGGGGGTATATGAACCCCTGGAGTACATTCAACCTAATGCAGTAGGACCTCAGATACTGAAACTAGTATGGCCTATGGCCTCATCATACCTCCTCCCTAACATGGCCCCTTTAGAAAATCACAAAAGTTGTCCTAAAGACCAGGAGCATGAGATTTCTTTCACCTTGTATGTGGATGGAGAGAATTCTTATTTATACCAGCAGGGAAAAGAGAATGCTACCCTGAATAAATACCTCCTTTATGCCAAAAGTCGACTATTGTCCAAATATCCAAGTGGTCATACAATGTGTGTGAAACATTTTTGTGCACCAAACCTGTACACTGCACAACTTTATACCTCCCAACTTTCTATATCTAACACAATCTATTTGGACAATGGATACACCTCTGTGAGGCCTCAGTTATGTAGGCCATTTAGAATTGATATGCCAAGAATGACTGGCTTTTAAGGATAGCAAACATGACAATTTAGAAAAAGGGTGAAGCTGCAGAATAACACTTTTAATAGTTGAAGAGTATGTTTTCATAGATATCTATACATCAGACAACTGAGGAGAGAAGGACTGATGGATTTGTTTCCAAAAGAGGGGCAGTCCCTGTAAACTCTCCCCATTACACTTTTTTGCTGAGGGGGCTCGGGTGGAGTTGACGACAGGTTATGGTGGAGCTGTGCAGTGTTTTGGGAAGTGATCTGCGGAATTAAGTGGTTAATAAGACTGAAGGTTTTTTACCTTTATGCATTCTATGCATGAAGGTACAAAACCTCCTGTGTGCGGCAGCCCCTCACAATTACCTGAGCTCTCTTTCGATCCAGTCCACGAGAACATTGGCTCTCTGTGGACTCTCCCCTTTCATGTTGAGACAGCAGTGGGAGCCATTGAGGAGGTAGAGGGGTAGGGCTGAGCCATGGCTCTGTGTCTGAATGGACACACAGAGCAGCGGCTTAGGAGCACACCTGCTTGGATGCCCCCATTGCAAGCTGCTTGCTCAAGGGCCACTAGACAGGAGGAAGGGATCAGTACCCAAAAAGAGGAGGATCAGGTCTCTGTGCGAAACTACTGCACAGAGTAGGTATGACTTGTTTTTTATTTTAATGTTTTTTTTTTGCTATTAATATCACTTTAATTCGCTGCTCATAATGGGAGTATTTGTCTTTCCCTCTCCTGCGGTGACAGCACTTTATGTACTAACGCAGTGTTGTCAAAATGCTGTGAGCTGGATGTAAAATAAGCTGCCATGCAAGATTTGTGCCAAGTGTAGAGGGGTAAAGACAGGTTTAGGGGGGTGTGCTAGATGTAGGTTGTTCTGTGTAACTGGTAATGATGCAATGGATTTCAGGGGCATGCATGCCAAGAATAGTGGGCACTGAAAGAACTGAGTGGTAAAATGGTCACAGGAAGAACATGTGAATAAAAAGATGTGCGTCCTTGGGGTTCAGCCAAATATGATGTAAACCAATTATAATGAGGCGGAATATAATGTGTGCTATTTCTGAAGATGTCTGCCATAAAGTGTGGTGGGCAGGGCTGACAATAGGGATTATCCTTTGTGTCTGCGCAGGCCTAGCAAAGGGCTGCCTGTGGGTTGAGGTGGGGGTATCATGTAACACATGAATTGTCTGTTTGTCCCTACCTCACACCATAGCTAGGGGATAGGCTATGTAGTTTGTCCCCCCCCCCCATTGTTCTTGTTTTAGCCTTCATTCATTGCATGTACCGTATTCTGCTGGAGCTAGACATTTTTATGATTTTTTTTCATTGATGTTTCAAAAAAGTGGATTGTATGTCATCTCTTATTCAGCCTTCTCATAAGGCACTGTAACTAGAGGGAGCTCTCAGACAATTTATTGCTACCTGTGAGAGCGATCAAAGACTGTGCCTTAAATATAGGGCTGCGCATCTTAACCAGTCTCACGATTTGATTTGATTCCGCGATGCATCACGATGCATCAAGATTACTGCGCACGGTTTTCATCTGTTCTTAAAAAAAAAATTCTCTGCATGTAGCAAACTGTAAACACAGCAGACATCTTAAAGAGGAGCTGGACAGAGACTGCGGACAATGATACTAGAGAGGATCAGAGACTGCGGACAATGATACTAGAGAGGATCAGAGACTGCGGACAATGATACTAGAGAGGATCAGAGACTGCAGACAATGATACTAGAGAGGATCAGAGACTGCAGACAATGATACTAGAGAGGATCAGAGACTGCAGACAATGATATTAGAGAGGATCAGAGACTGCAGACAATGATACTAGAAAGGATCAGAGACTGCGGACATTGTCCCCATAAAGTCCTGTCAAACGACAATGTATGCCATGTCATAAATTGTGGTTTATGTATGTCTTATTGTCTTAGTGATTGATTCACATCACAACTTCATCGATACCTTTTTTTTGTACGATTTTTAGTTTTGTTCATTCCTGCCACACATATGCAATGCATGGCTGCATGTGTGTGGCATTGATGAGCAAAAGCAAAAATCATACAAAAAAAGGGTTTAAATTTCAAATCAATGATGTTAATCAATCACTAAGGCCTCGTACACACGATCGGACATATCCGATGAAAACGGTCCGCGGACCATTTCCATCGGATATGTCCGATCGGGAGTTTGATCCGATGGCGTGTACACACCATCGGATCAAATTCCCCGCCGCCGGACGGCGCGGTGACGTGGCGGTGATGCGGCGGTGACGTTGATGCCGCCACGTCACCGCCACGTCACCGCACCATGAAGTTAAACACTTCCGCGCATGCGCCGAATCCATTCGGCGGCGGCGGTGGGGGACGACATGTCTGCTGGTAAGTGTACTAACCAGCAGACATGTCGGGCGGACAGATTCCCACCGGATAGATTTCAAAGCATGCTTTGAAATCTGTCGGGTGGAGAAATCTGTCCGCTAGCCCATACACACGAGCGGAGATGTCTGCTGAAACGGTCCATCGGACCGTTTTCAGCGGACATATCCCCTCGTGTGTACGAGGCCTAAGACAATAAGACATACATAAACCAGTGTGCCATCAATTGCTGCCAGTGTGCCATCAGTGTGCCAATGCCATCAATTGCTGCCAGTGTGCCATCAATTGCTGCCAGTATGCCATCAATTGTCGCCAGTGTGCCATCAATTGCCGCCAGTGTTCCACCAATTGCCACCAGTGTGCCCGAATTATTGCTCATCAGTGTGCCACCAATTGCTGCCAGTGTGCCACCAATTGCTGCCAGTGTGTCACCAATTGCTGTCAGTGTGCCATCAATTGCTGTCAGGGTGCCATCAATTGCTGTCAGGGTGCCATCAATTGCTGTCAGGGTGCCATCGATTGCTGTCAGGGTGCCATCGATTGCTGTCAGTGTGCCATAAATTGCCGCCAGTGTGCCCATAAATTGCCGCCACTGTGCCACCAATTGCCGCCAGTGTACCACCAATTGCCGCCAGTGTGCCACCAATTGCCGTCAGTGTGCCACCAATTGCCGCCAGTGTGCCACCAATTGCTGCCAGTGTGCCCATAAATTGTTGCTACTGTGCATCCCCCAAGTACCTGATGATGACTATCAAATCTCTGCTGCCTGCAGTACTCGGCCATCTCGGGTCTCCCACAGCAGCCAGTGCAGTGTGCACAGCGTGAGGTGAGGAGAAAGGCTCTGGGGAGTCGGGACCTGGACCGAGGACACTTGCTCCATGTTTCTCCCACATGGCGACGGGCGGCTGGGAATGCCGTCAGCGGGGGGTGGGAAAGGAGGCACGGCGTCTTCGGCTGCATCAGCAGGGGGGCGGGAAAAGAGGCGCGGCTAAAGCCCACGGCTCCTTCAGCTGCATTAGCGGGGCAAGAAACGAGGCCCGGCTGACGCCTACAGCTAACGCCCCGGGGCTTTCGGCTTTCAGACTCAAAGTGCATATAGCGGCGCACAGGTGACGTCATCATAAAATCGATTATTGTAAGTCGTAGCATCGATACCGCATCGTGAGTGGTCGAATCTCGATGCATCGAGGCTACGATTAATTTCAACACCCCTACTTAAATACACCAACCTCTTAAAGCATTACAACATTGAAGAGTCACAGGAAGAAT
Source organism: Rana kukunoris (assembly GCA_029574335.1). Lineage (NCBI taxonomy): Eukaryota > Metazoa > Chordata > Amphibia > Anura > Ranidae > Rana > Rana kukunoris. Next base: position 132,302,445 of record CM056049.1, read on the forward strand.
TTAAGGGATTTGATGAGCTTAATTTAGAGATAGACAGTTTAGTACTACAAAGAAAAAGGCAGAGGTAAGAATCACACAACTTCATGAAACAAATTTTCTTCGCTCTGCATCTTTAAGTAACTCCTCTAGATTCCGCCAAGTCTCTACAACCAAGATCTTCCACTCTCAATTATATGTGATGATCAGAACACAATAATCTAAAGTAAAGTCAAATTAGAAAAATATATTAATAAAACAATTTTTCAGAAATAAAAAACTGATAATTGCCATGTGCGTATGTATTTGTTATGAAGCCATTAAAAATCTCTGGTGCAACCAATTACTTTCAGAAGTCACATAATTAACGAAATTATGTCTACCTGTGTGCAATCTAAGTGTCACACGACCAAGGCGATTTAGTTCGCATTTGTAGTGCTATACAAGTTACTCACTCACTCATGATCTGTCATTACAGGGTGCAACACCTAAGCAAGAGGCACCACTAACCAAACACTACCATGAAGACCAAGGAACTCTCCAAACAAGTAAGGAATAATTTTGTTGAGAAGTACAAGTCAGGGTTAGGTTATAAAAAAAATATCCAAATCTTTGATGATCCCTAGGAGCACCATCAAATCTTTCGTAACCAAATGGAAAGAACATGGCACAACTGCAAACCTGCCAAGAGACGGCCGCACACCAAAACTCACTGACCTGGGCAAGAAGGGCATTAATCAGAGCGGGAGCACAGAGACTAACTAAGGTAACCCTGAAGGAGCAACATAGTAATAACATAGAACAACAATAATCTGTACACTCCATAAAGTTGGGCATTATGGCAAAGTGGTCAGAAGAAAGCCATTACTTTTAGCAAAAAACAAAATGGCAAGTTTTGAGTTTGCGAAAATGCATGTGGGAGACTCCCAAAATGTATGGAGGAAGGTGCTCTGGTCTGAGGAGACTAAAATTGAAATTTTTGGCCCTTAAAGAAAACACTGTGTCTGGCACAAACCCAACACATCACATCACCCAAAGAACACCAGCAGAACACCAGCAGTCAGGACTGGGAAACAGGTCAAAACCTGTACCACTCTGTGTGTGATTTGAGGCTAAGACCTTCACCTTCCAGCAGGACAATGGCCCCAAACACACTGCTAAAGCAACACTTGAGTGGTTTAAGGAAAACCATGTAAATGTGTTGAAATGGCCTAGTCAAAGTCCAAACCTCAATCCAATAGAAAATCTTTGGTCAGGCTTAAAGATTGCTGTTCACAAGCTCAAACCATCCAACTTGAAGGAGATGGAGCAGTTTTGCAAGGAGGAATGGGCAAAAAAATAAATCCCAGTGGTAAGATGTGGCAAGCTCATAGAGACTTATCCCAAGCGACTTGAAGCTGTGATAACCGCAAAAGGTGGCTCTACAAAGTATTGACTTTAGGGGGGTGAATAGTTATGCACATTGACTTTTTTTGTTATTTCGTCCTATTTGTTAAGTTGTGGGCATGTTCTGTAAATTAAATGGTCAAAATCCTCAAACAATCCATGTTAATTCCAGGTTGTGAGGCAACAAAACACGAAAAATGGCAAGGGGGTGAATACTTTTGCTAGGCACGCAGTATTGCTTTTTTGTATTGCCTTACTAAGAAAGGCTGAGCAGTGGCATGTAATTTATTATTGTAAATAAATATTTTATACGTTTTTCCCTCGTGTTCAAGCTAGAATCGGAATATTTAATAAGAATCAAGTTGCAACTGAGAATTTTGTTAGATTGTTAAATAATACATGAGAACAGCTACTAACTGTTGCGTAGTAAAATGTTTGTCTCTGTTTGTTGCAGATTTTATTAAACACTAATATTTTTCAGTAAGTCTGGATGAAGCATCAATCATCTAGTTCAGTCCATTTCCCAGAGGGAACTGTTCTTAGGTACTTACAATTACATACAGATTCACCTATCCCTAAATCATATTTGAGGGAAGAGTTTTGGTCTCAGTCCTAAACTCCAGCATTGCTAGAGATTCCACTCCACGCCCCAGGGTAATGTGTTTCAGGTCTTAACAACTATAACAGATCCACCATATGTCATGGAAATCTCTCAGGTTACTAAGCCTATTGCTCAACTTTTTCTTAATGGGGCTGTTGAATGATGGGACAATGTTCCCACTAAAAAAACTATAACTGAATAGAAGAACCACAGCAGTGATAAAACGTGCATATTCTACATATTACATTACTGTCATAGCCTGATACATCTAGGAGGGGGAACACACCCTGTGGATCCATTAGTATCTTCACTTATATCATTTAATGTATTTTATTTCCACACCATACAATTATCATATACAGCACCCCCCCCCCCTTCACTACTTGATATATCTGTGTGTGTGTGTGTTATCAGTGCTCTACATCTGTTACATATCACCATGTTACACCAGAGAGTTCATTAATACATAGTTTACTTTACATTTATATTTTTAACACATTTTTTACATCACCAGTGCCTCGGTATAACATAGGATCAGCTACTGATTCCACAGTAGTACTTACACTGCTAATAGAAGTATATGTCTTGGCAAAATGCCATTGACATGATTTATGGGAGTCAGCGGGAATCCGTCCTTTAGAACTTGCACCCTGGGAAGGGTGTCAATGTAATAAATATATTGTACTAGTGATAAAAGGCCTTTCGATGTGATTTTAGAGTTAAACATTTTTTTTACTTTAGGCATAGCTAGAACCATACCCGTCTGTCCACCTATTTGTGTATATTCCAGTATGGATATTCAGGTTTGTGTCGAGTACGGGTTCAAGGTAAACATGTGCAATTCATTTAGTTCCGAATACATTTTTCGTTGATTTGTAAATATTAGAATTAAGAAAAACCTGTTTACCAAATTTTGCCGAAATTTGAAAATTTGAAAATCCAGAAGTTCGGAAATTCGAAAAACTCGACATTTTCAGAAAATCCAAAAATTCAAAGGGACAAAAATCTGAAAATGAGAAAACCTGAAAATTAGAAAATCTGAAATAACGAATTAATAACTATTAACTATTAAATTATAGGTATTGGAATTCCCTTTCAAATTTGTCTGTTAGTGAATGTAATGAATACGAATTTATGAATCATCCGAAATAAGTCTGAATGGAATGTAACAAAATAAAAATAATGAATATTAATTAAAACGTTTTATTAATATTATTTGTCATTATTAATGCAGTACGTTCCATTCCTTTTATATGCGGACTTCATTTTGGATGATTCATAACTTCAGATAAATTTGTATTCATTACGTTCACTAAAATTTTAAAGGAAATTCCAATTCCTATAATTTAATCGTTTTTAGAGTTGAAAATATATTTATTAGTATTTTAATAACACAAAACAGAAGAAAGACAAATAACATGAGTTGTTACAGTCTGCACACAGTCACAAATATGATCAGGGAGGAGTCAGCCAGATGGCTATCGCCCACAGCAGGACTCTTGCCATTTAATAGTTTTTATAAGTTAGTTAGTTATTTGGGATTTTAGAATATCCGAATTATCGAATATTTGGATTTCGAATTTTTGGATTTCTGAATTTACAAATTCATGCGAAATAGCTAATTACGATCATAACGAATGACCTGAAAAACATAAAAAAAAAAAGAAATGAAAACTATCAAATTTTTTGGCAGTGCACATGTCTAGTGTGTGCATGCACACTGCCATTCTTAGTTTGGGGAACTAATGCACCTGTTTTCTCCCATCGTAAATAACTACCAATATTACACTTCCTTGCCTTTGAACATAGGTCAAGTGACTTAGAATGAGCAGTAAGAGCTTTGTTATATGTCAGCCCCTACATTATAAAAGGTTGGGTGACCAGCAACCATTTTCAGTGTGTGTTGGAGTATCAGGGATAACTGACAGTGTGTTAGTAGAAAGAGATATTTGTTGTTGTATAGTGGTGCTATACAGTGCTGTGCTACATTACTTTGAATTGCAGAATGGTGGGCTTAGGGCTACAAAAAGTTGTGCACTCCCACCCGTCTCCAACAAAATATATGGTTGGGATTTTGTGTTTCACTTTTTTTTGGGTAGAGGTATAGTTTATTTGGTTTTGCCTTTTCATTTTTTTTTCAGGGTTCACAGTTTGAACTTATTACTGACACAGACAAATCTGCCATTTGCAGCCTGTCACTGCCTACTTGTGCTGTAAAGTATTGTGTGAAAAAATCACCACATCCTTATTCCCCCTATTGCCATAGCTGACAATAAAGTTAGACAATCACCGTAATTTAAAATATCAGACCTAAAGGGAGAGGGAGGCAGTAGGTGACAAACAGGTTCTGTAGGAGAAAGCATTATTGCATTAGGGTGTGTGCCCCAAAGCCCAAACACAGAGTAACAGAGGCAGTAGCTAGGCAGCGGTGAGTGCAAAGCACATGTGAATGATTATTTTTGTATTTATTATTATTATTTTATTGTTTTGTTTTTTTTAACTGTCCTTTTGGGGGGCTCTGGTAAAATATCAGGGTTCAGACCCCTAATGCCCTACATTTAAGACTGAAAAAGAGACAAAGGACAGAATGGAGGCACAGATGCTAAAATTGATCCCCCTACAGCGCAGCCAAAGAGAGGGAGAGGAGGAGAAGCTGAAATCGATATCTGCAATAAGCCAGTACAGCTGGTCCCCCTGCTCGGCAGGTGCCTGGACCCCCTTAGGGCATTGGCCTGGTACAGGGGGGTAGGCTGTACTGCCTTATCAGCACAGGGTGATTAGGGTGTGCCCAGGCACACCCAGCACACCCCCTGTGCACACCTATGGCTGTACCATTATGTGGCAGGGCACATCTGCCTTTTCTTTTCTGAGAGTAGCCATGCTATACAGCCAGATCATGCAAAGGAGGTATTTGAGTGGCTGACAAAGCTTTCCTCTTTTTCCTCTCCCCAGGTGCATATCAGCCAGTTTTATGCAATTGCTGCAAATGCACCCTCTTCTTCCTTATCATCCTCCTCCAAACTGGCATAGGGAGTCAATGCAATTCACACCATTGATCACTAGGATCTTGGTCATGCACAAGATTTCCTCATTTCAGTTGCTGAGGAATCTTTTGGCATGTGGCAAAGATGACGGATGGGGCACACTGCTGGAGCTGGTGGTCCCACCCTGTGTCTTTTACCACAGTGTTGGTGACAGCACAATCACTTATATTCCTTTCTCCTCAATGGCCTCATCTTCCAACTCCTCAGAACCCCTAGTCCACCCAAGCCTAGAGCCTATTTATTGGGCCAAACAAAATGTTGCTACGTTGTTTTGCAGCTGGTATGCCTGAGGGGGACAGGAGCCAAACACTGATTCTGGTAGTCCTCCAGGACAAGACTGACAAGTGGCCTACTGCACTCCTCCTTGTGCCAGGTAAGGTTGTCTGTGACAATGAAACCAACCTGCTGGCTGCACTTCAGCATGTTGCACATGTTCTTAACGTGGTGGTGCAGTGGTCCCTGGTTGGGTACCCTGGCTTCTAGGAGGTCCTGCATTGGCCCAGGAGAGTGTGCAACCATTTTAGGCGGCCATACCCTGTAAATGTTTGTCTAGAAAAAGACAGTGGCAACACAAGCTGCATGTCAACCCCATATGACATCCCTATGCACCAGAACGCACCATTGGCCATGCTGCACAGGCAGCAGCAGTCCATCAATGTGTACAGCCCAAGGCTTTTACAGCTAGGGTTCTTTCCACCATGCCGGTGGTTCTTTCAGAATGTGGCAGTGTCTTGTCAACTTCTGAAGAGATGACAAGAATGGTGGGATGTGTTGAGATGGCAATTTGCAACACAATTTCTCTGGTGTTCCTCCTGATGTGGAGAACTGCCTGCTGTCTTAGACCCAGAATGATCCATTGCCTACTCCCTTCATCTCTGTGAGGCCGAGGCAACAGGAGGCAGAGTATCAGTACAAGGAAAAGAGGCCTTAAATTGCTGGCAGTGAGTAGTAGGAGGAAATGGGACAGGCTTCCAGGGGCGAATTTGACCTCTCCCAAACTCAGGAGTTTTATGTGAAAGAGGGAGACGGTTAAGGACACTGTTGTCCTTAGTGACACTGACAATTAGGTGCTCTGTGGCGGGCATCTTCTGGCAAACTGACTCTTTCATTTTGAAATGCATGTGCAAGAACCCCAGGATGTATTGTGCCACCTAGTTGGTGCTAGGTGGCACAATGCTGCTTTTCCCATTGTGACTGGAATCCCCATTAAGCCCAAAGTGTCTCCAATTCTCCAGTCCCTGAAAGTAGGAGCAACAATGGTGGTGGCTGGCTCAGGATACTTTTATTTATTATACATTTTATCAACCACAGCAGGCGGCTTGACTGTGCCTCAAACATATGATTGCAGCCTACTTCAGGTCCTGTTGATTCAGACACTCTTCAAAGTGAGGACCCCATGGACTATTGGGTGTCCAGACTGGACAACTGGCCGGATCTTGTATACAGTACATGCTGGAGCTGCCAGCTTTCCCTGCAGCCAGTGTGCTGTCATACAGAGCCTTCAGTGTAGCAAGAACTTTTGTTACAGAGGGGCGAACCTGCCTGTTCTCTGACACTGTATACTAGCTAGCTCACTATTATAGCTGCTACTTTTACCGGTATGGGGTCAACAAAATGAGGACCCTCCACCAGCTGTACAGGATTATTAGCAGTTTTTTATGGCAACTCCCCATGGCTTTTTGACAATCCCTTAGGCAAATTAGCCTTAAAATTTATCACAACTGGTTTTTAAGATTTGCCCCAAACAGACTAGACTTTAGTGTGGTTCGATTTTAAGTTCGGAATTTTCTGACTTTTTGTAGGATTCGATGAATACCCTACAAACTGTACCTTGGCACATTTGTAAGTACATAAAGAGTAGTTAGCAGGGCTTTATTGCACCAGTGATAGGCTACAGGTGAGTGCCCACATAGGCATTGGTGGTCCAAAACAGAGACTACTGAGTAATGTAAACCCAAGTCCACTAGTGATATAGTAAAATGGAGCCCATGACTTATACCATTGGGTGTTTAGGTGAATATGTAAAAAGTGCTCTAGATGTGCATGGCCCCCCCCCCCCAGAAAGAAAACTCCTGAAAGAGAGTATCCCCGTTGTTACAGCAGAAGAAAATAACCTAATAAGTAAGAATACTACTTAATTTTTAAACCAACAATGCTACTAGGAGTGGCAATTTTCACCCTGTATCCCCTAGCAATGTTAACAGCTGGATCCTCAATAGGGATGAGCTTCGCGTTCGAAACGAATGTATGTTCGTCTCGAACATCGTTCGTCGAATTTCGAACAAAAGCGATCGTTCGCGGCAAATTCAAGTGAAACGAAACGACCGTTTTTACTACTATCAATGGAAAAAAAAGTTTTAAAAACGGTCGTCCTGCTCCTGAAAAAACAACCGTTTTTAAGACTTTTTTCCATTGATACATGTTCCCTGGGGCAAGACCGGGGACCGGGGTCTGAAAGACGTTTTCCAACAATAACTTGAAAATTGGTCTTTAACCACTTGCGGCCCCGCATATTGTCAATTGACGGCAGCTTAGGGGATCTGAATATCCAAGCTGCCGTCAATTGACGTCATCGTTTTCTCCGGCCACTGGGGGCCGCGCGCCGATTGCGGTGCGCGCACCTGGCGCGTCTCCGAGATGCCGATGCGCATTCCTGACGGTCGCGATGTCCGCCAGGTACCCGCTGATCGGCAGTTTTAGAGCAGGGACGTGGAGCTCTGTGTGTAAACACAGAGCTCCACGTCCTGTCAGTGAGAGGAGACAGATGCTGTTTCTCTTGTACATAGGGAGACAGCATCGGTCACCTCCCCCAGTCACTCCCTCCCCCCACACAGTTAGAACATACCCAGGACTCACATATAACCCCTTCCTTACCCCCTAGTGTTAACCCCTTCACTGTCAGTCACATTTATACAGTAATTAGTGCGTTTTTATAGCACTGATCGCTGTATAAATGTGAATGGTCCCAAAAATGTGTCAAAAGTGTCTGATGTGTCCGTCGCAATATCGCAGTCCTAAAAAAAGCCACTATAACCTTTGCGCAAACCAATTACTATACGCTTATTGCGATTGTTTTTTTTTTACCAAAAATATGTAGAATACATATCGGCCTAAACTGAGAAAAAAATATATATATTTTTTAAAAATTGGATTTTTATTATAGCAAAAAGTAAAAAATATTCTGTGTTTTTTTTCAAAACTGTCGCTCTTTTTTGTTTATAGCGCAAAAAAAAAAAAAAAAAACGCAGAGGCGATCAAATACCACCAAAAGAAAGCTCTATTTGTGGGGAAAAAAAGGATTTCAATTTTGTTTGTAAGGCACGTCGCACGACCGTGCAATTTTAATTTAAAGCGACGCAGTGCTGAAAGCTGAAGTTTCGCCTGGGCAGGAAGGGGGTATATGTGCCCAGTAAGCAAGTGGTTAAAATGATCGTTTTTGAATTTGAACGTTCGAGTCCCATAGACTTCAATGGGGTTCTAAATGTTGGACTGTTCGACGGTTCTGGTGCGAACCGAATGCAGGGGTTTCGGCTCATCCCTAATCCTCAATACATCAGTTGATGTTTTGAGTGTTCCACCTTCTCTTCCCCTTAGAGAAGTGTGGATGAGCTGCCTTCCCTGAATTTACATCTGGAGCGAACTAACCTGATCAACCATGAGTTCTCATTTTCTGAAAACGCATAAGGATGCATTCTTCTGCATGACAATATCAGTTCCTAATTTAATCTGCTTTGTATTTGAGTGACAGGCTCATTCATTCATACAGCTGAATGGAGTCTGACACAACCCATCTCGCTGCCGAGAAAGTGCAGAGCAGAAAACTGTAACTGAAAAATGCATCTGCATGCTCTTCAAATTAAGACTTTATTAATCTCATAAGCCTTGTACAACCTTCTTACCATATCACTTTGCCACTCTCAGGCTTGGCATCAAAGTTGCCTTTTGCTGTCAGAAATAGTGCTATCCACACTTCAGCACAGGTGCTGCAGTGCAGTCAGGGCTGCTGTTGGAAATCGCTGGGCCCCGTACAGCTTACCTGGCAGGGCCCCCTCTTAAATATATCAAAACCAAATTTTCACAATAAATATACTAAAATCATTCTTAGTGGACACAAAGATAACAGAGAAGCTGTGTAAATTAGCCCTTTTTTTTATTTATTTTTTTATTGTTGAACAAAAACATTTTATAATTTTTCAAAAAAGTTGAAATGTTTTCAAATGTTTTTTTTTTTTTTTTTTACAAGGGATTAAAGCAATACAGGGTTACAATTTTTTTTTTTAACGGGACAGGGAAACCGGCAGTTGTGTCTGTGTCTCTCCCTGCAGTAGCTGAAAGTTGGCAGGAGTGAGAGAAACTGGTTTTCAGCTGCTACAGAGATCCGCACAGGGCAACCTGTAATTGCCGCTCCTTCCCTCTGGTGTTTGGGACCCCCTGTGCGCCCGGGCCCCCTACAGGAGAACTGGTGGTCCCCCCCCTATCAGCGGCCCTGCAGTCAGAACAATACTTATATATTGCAAAATGTCACTTATTCCAGTAAAAATGTACATTGTTTTCACACACAAAAGTGTGAATGAACATTTAGGGCCAGATTCAGGTAGAGTTAGGCTGGAGTATCAGTGATACTCCAGCCTAACTCTCACTTTGAGCCGGGGTTTCTGTTTTCAGTAAGCAGAAAACAAGAAACGCCGGGTTGGAGTTCCTATACGAGCAGCGTAATTGTATTTCGCCGTCGTATCGGAACTGCAATTTTAAAAATGGCGCTCGTGGCGTTCCCGCTGATTAATGCCGAGAATATGTTAATCAGCGAGAATCGGCAATTCACGATCGTATTCGGGCCCTACGCAGTGGCTTTCCGATGTTTCCGTAAGAGATACGTGGCGTAAAGAAAAACCAGCCCCTAGTGGAGTATCCTATGTTAAGTATGGCCGTCGTCATCGCGTCGAATTTAAAAAATTTCGAGTCGTTTGCATAAAACGTCTGTGAATGGGGATTGACGTCATTGACGTTCACTGACAGAATTTGGAGCATGCGCACTGACAGTCGACGCATGCGCAGTACGTTTGCCACGGGATCGCGCCTATTTTAAATACTACACGCCCCCTACCCGCCCAATTTGAATTCCGCCGGCTCATTTTCTCTACGCCGCCGCAACTTTAGGAGCAAGTGCTTTGTGAATACAGTACTTGCTCCTAAAGTTTCGGCGGAGTAACGTAAATGAGAAAAGTTACTCCAAAATAAAGATTCGCCCATCTACCTGAATCTGGCCCTTAGTCTCATATCACTTACAATGCAGAGCTTGTCCATCTGGTTAGCAAGGCACCCACAGGTCTGTTTCAACCATAGATCTCTCAGGTAACACAAAATTGGGTAATTTCTCGTATTGGTACAGTTTTAAGCTGGACTAAAATAAATGAAGACATGTTCTGTAATATTGCCTGGAGACCTGGAAGGGATTTACATGATGTGGAACAGATATTGCCTCAGACCGGTAGCCTATAAGGTGGCAGCGGTTGTTATTTCTGCATTACATATGAACTATCAGACTTTGGTTTGCTGCTACTAGAAATGGCTGTAAAGAAAAGTACAAGGACCAGTTAAAGCGGAGCTCCAGCCGCGGGAATTTTTTTTTTTAAAGTCAGCAGCTACTAACAGTGTAGCTGCTGACTTTAAATAAGGACACTTACCTGTCCTAGGCGCCCGCGCTGACGGCCCCCCCCGATGCCGGTCCCACGATCGCTCCGGGTCCCGCGCCGCCATTCACACTATGGGAAACAGGCAGTGAAGCCGTACGGCTTCACTGCCCATTTCCTAGTGCGCCTGCGTGAGTCTCACGCTGGCTTGTGAATGGGCGCGCTGCTCTCTGAGAACACACACAGTTCCCAGGAAGCAGCGCGCCCCATTCACAAGGAGAAGAACACGGACTTCCGCATAGCAACAGCTATTTCGGGTGAGTATTTATTTTTTATTTTTTTCAGGTTTTTTATTTTTATTTTTTTCAAACAACATTGTAAAATGTTGTTATCCTGGGTGGAGCTCCGCTTTAACACTAGAAATTGCACAGAAACGCACGTTCACATGTTCCTGTGCTCTTCACATGTGGTGCGATTTGAGCCATTCACTTTGAATAAGCTCAAATCGCACTCCACTGCACCATGTACTGCTTTTGGAAAAACTCACTGCAACCGGATTGCATGGTACTTCTGTACCATGCCATCCAGTGCAGGCAAATGCACTGTGTTTGTGACCTGCACCACCCCGACACCTACTGCAGATCACAACTGCAGTGCATTTTGAATGCAGTGCTGGAAACATGCACAGACTGTGGGTTTCCTGCACCACGTTCTGGTGTGGACAGGGTCTATAGGCCCCTTGCATATGGACATAATAAAGTACTGATGTTTATATGTAAGATCTTGTTGGTAGAAAAAACACAAGTTTTGCTCTGTAAAGATCTTGCATACAAGTGTGCACAGACACCTAAACGTGTATACATATACACACTTATGCCGCATACACATGTTGCGCTACCCCCGAAGGAGCCGCTGATTGATTGTTGGGATCGGCACATTAAATTACCCTAGCGTTGTCTAGGGGTGTGATGCAGGAACAAAGTAGTGAGCGGAGGTCCAGACAGTCAGCAAAGGTTTTTCCAATGCTTTATTTCCAGGCCAACACAGCCAACATCAAGTTCAGTTAGGAAAGAAAAGAAAGGTTGATAAAAAAGAGAGGAGAACTTGCGGTGTCAGGCCTGGATACGAACGGGCAAGCCTGCCCTCAAGTAGTACCAATTTGTAAACTCGTCGCCACTCCTGCCTGAGTGGGTGAAGTGCCCACGGCCAGGTTTTCTTTCTCTAACCTGGCAGCCGAGGTGTCACTTTAGATGTCTGGGAGGAACCGGTCTTTCACACAGACCTGGCTCTAGGGCCTCAGCCACAGGCCAATTACCGTATTTATCTGGCTATATATTATCCGGCGTATAGCGTGCACCTCCAACCTAGAAGGAAAATTCCTGTAAAAAAAAAAAAAATACTTAGTTTGGATGCCCCTCGTCGGTGTCTTGCCCGCCATCCATCGCATCCATCGGTGGCCTTGTCTGGTCCGGCGGCCTTCTGCGGCCATCGTGGTGTCCTCCCCGCTCGATCCCCGCTTCCTGCGCTGTGTTTGAACCACTCCGCCGACATATACCGAGCGCAGTACCCTCGGGTATAGTCGGGCAGGCTCGGCTCCTCTCGCATAAAGGACATATAGGACACACAGGACGTGACCGCGAGTGGAGCCGAGCCTGCCCGACTATACCCGAGTGTAATGCGTTCGGTATATGTCGGCACAGAGGTTCAAACACAGCGCGGGAAGCGTGTATCGGCGTATATCGCGCACCCATGATTTTGCCCTGATATTCAGGGGAAAAAAGTGCGCGTTATACCCTGATAAACATGGTACTTTAGATGAGAGTAGGTGAATGAACAGAGCGAATCCTCCCAGTAGATTCTAGCACAGGTCACCAGGAGACAGTAAAGCGTACCTGTCAGCATCCCGGTCACCAGATCCCCGATTGGTTCGTTCAGGCCCTGTGGACAACCTGCCTGCGGGTTCCCCTCGAGCCGATCCCCCAATCGCACGGCACCCAGTCTGGGATCCATTCAATAGGACTGGGAACCCAGTAAGTCACTGGGGTCCCCTTTTCGACCTCCAGTTGAGGCTCGGTGAAGCCTGTAAGCATGGCCAGGAGGGCCACGCCGGCGGGGTCCATGGATGCGCGCACCCTAAAGGTGGATGACGCACCTGGAACCGGGACCCCGCAAAGATTTTAGAGCACATGACACCTGTCACAGATATACCCCTCCCAGCATGCCCCACAAGGGAAAAATCCTCCAATTGGCTGCTGGGGAAGACTTGGTCTGCCAGAAACCCCTCTGGCGCCAACTGCCGACCAGAGACGATACCACATCCCTAGAATGCAGACTGGCCCAGTGGACCTTTCTGGAAGGACAGAGGTCACAATTTAGGTAAATCATGACTGAGAGCAATGTAACTCTCCCAGTCCAACTAACTTTAGCGTAATGCCCATGCTGAAAGCAAGGGGGCGCTACGCACATGGTCTGAATTTCCGACAACAAATGTTCGATGGGAGCTTTTTATCAGAAATTCCGACTGTGTGTAGGCCCCATCGGACATTTTCTGTCAGTATTTCTGCCAACAAAAATCCAGTCTCGTAAATTTCGAGCGTGTGTAGACAATTTCGATGCACAAAATTCCACGTATGCTCTGAATCACGTACAAGAAGAAAACGCTCGATCTGGTGAAACTGGCGTTCATAATGGAGATAGCACATTTGTCATGCTGTAACGGACTGAAAAGCACACAGTAATGCAAGGCTTTCTCCCTGGTGTGGAGTGTCGTGCTCGCCCCTCCCCTGGAATACAGGAGAGTCAGGGCGCCATCTTCGTTGCAGATAGAGAAAAGAGCTGTGTGTTAGTGGGCGTCCTGATTCTCCTGTAGTCCAAGGGAGGGGGCGAGCATGACACTCCACACCAGGGAGAAAGCCTTGCATTACTCTGTGGAGTTACAGACAGAAGAACAGGAAGTGAAGATTTCTCAGAAGAAATAAGGACATTTAAAAGCAAAATCGAAGGATGAGGTAAGTGAAGGAGGACTGCACTAGGGTAAAGGAAGCTATTTAGGAAAACATTTTTTACCTTTACAACCCCTTTAACAGAAGGAGCCCAAAGGGTGGCTCACTTGGTATGGAACTTGACTTTTATTGTGCCGTCGTACATACTGTATGTGACCGCCTTCTTGACGTTCGCAATTTCCGACAAAATTTCTGCAACCGTGTGTATGCAAGACAAGTTTGAGCCTACATCCATCGGAAAATTATCCACGGTTTTGTTGTTGGAATGTCCGATCGTGTGTACGTGGCATTACAATTTGTCCTCATTTATCCTCTTCAAGCTGGCAGTGTTGCAATTTACACTTATACGCTCACAGACAGTGGGAAAAAAATATTTGATCCCCTCCAAACAGCAAAGAAAGCTCCAAAGAGCTGTCACAGTCCCTACCGTGCCAATCAGATGGCGAGGCGTGGTCGTGCCCCAAGTGGCTCTGGGACTTCTCTGTTGCTGCTTCGGTTCTTTACTTCTGAGTCACTCCTCAGTTTGGTATTCTGCTTGCTTTCCAGCTAAGGTGGTTCTGAATGATGTGCTGATCACCTTTTTCTGGATCTCCTTGCAATCTGCACCTGTCTCTCCTGGTCCAGCTGAGGCAGGTTACCCAATCAACTAGGGTATGAAACACTGCCTCACTCTGAGGGATTTGTCAGTTCATTGTGATTGTCCTGCCATTGCCAAAGGTTCCTGTATTCCTGTGCTTTGTTTCAGCTACAAGACTGACTCCGGCTTCTGACCCTGGCTATGTTTATCGTGTATTCTGAATTCAGGAATTCCTGACCACAGTTTAACTTTGACCATCCTTTGGCAAATCCCTGTCAAGCCCCCGTGCACAGACTCACAGTCCAGGTAGCTTCTTACTTTGTTACCGTGGGCTGTGTGTATTTGTAAGGGTGAGCATACAACTCTGCAATATGGACTCCAACCAAGGTAAGCCCTTACAAGAGCTCAATTGTGGTTTAATTTGACCATAGCAATTTCTTCCAATTCTTCTCTGAATCATTTGGATTGTTTGTTTGTTGGCATGACTGTACATGTGCCTTCTTGAGGAGGGGGATTCGCCGTGTTTGGAGGAAGAAAAGTGCGAACTGTGATCTTAAGACACCATCCCTTAAGTCAAGTATGTAGGTGCAAAGATGCTTTGGGGCTGTTTCTCTGCTGATGGTACAGATCGACTTTGCCATATTGAGAGGCCAATGGATGGGGCCATGTGTTGTAAAATCTTGGATGAAAACCTTCCCTCAGCCAGAATACTGAAGATGGGTCATGGATGGGCCTTTCAGCATGACAGTGATCCAAAACATACTGCCAAGGAAACAAAGGAGTGGCTCAAGAAGAAACACAGTGAGGTCAGTGAGTGACCTAGCCAGTCTCCAGACCTTCATCCTATAAAAAATGCATGGAGGAAGCTGAAACTTCGAGTTGCCATTGACAGCCAAGAAACCAAAGGATTTAGAGAAGATTTGTAAAAAAAGAGTGGAACAAAATCCTTCCTGAGATGTGTGCAAACCTGGTCACTAACTACAAGAAACGTCTCACCTCTGTGCTTGCCAACAAGGGGTTCTCCACAAAGTACCAAGTCAAGTTATTCTTGGGGATCAAATACTCATTTTACTCACTGAACTTCAACTTTATTTATAACATTTGTATCATGTGTTTTTCTTCTGGAATTTTGGTGGATATTCTGTCTCTATCATTTTAAATACACCTATGATAAAAACCCTTCATTGCTTTGTAAGTGGGCAAACATACAAAATCTTCCGGCAATTTTTATTTTTTTTCTCTTTTGGTCTCTGAACTCATTGCTGCATAATGCTGCGTACATACGATAGGTTAGTCTGATGAAAACGGTCTGATGGACCGTTTTCATGAGACAAAACTGATCGTGTGTGGGCCCCATCGGTTATTTATCCATAGGTTAAAAAAATTACAGATCTGTGTGCATTGTCCCATAGACAACAATATACCTGTATTCAGATCTGAAAACAAATATTCTACTTGGCTACAAATGCTTAATTTTTTTTCACCTGTGTGCATGAGGCCAAAACTGATCATTGAAAATGTAAATAATTATATTTCTTGGTGTATTGTTATATTTTTTAACTATATATATATATATATATATATATATATATATATATATATATATATATATATATATATCGGCAACAGTTTGTGCAGCGCTTTACAGAATAAAGCAGGACATTACTGTTACAATGCAATTCAAGATAACAGTATTCCAATTCAACACTTTTTCTTTGTTCACATACAATCTGTTGAGCAATATGAATAAGATACACGTGAAGAAACAAGCATGCAAGAAGACTGAGTGTAGTACGTGGGTGGTGAAATAATAAAATCATAAAACAATAAAATAGTAACAATATTTAAAACAGTATCAGCATTTCTTAAGGGCAAAATGCCCAGAACCTCTGAGAACAAAACAAATAATGCGGAGCTGTGTTAGATTTCATTGATATCCTTCATGTTCAGTTTTACCACCCATGGAGCGAGTGCAGGGTTATGTAGGAAAGTCTTCTAAACACTCTGTTCAAATATTAATAGGCATTAATGCATTTTGGAAAGTATTACACTGGATATGTGGATGCAGTGCTGGGACAAGGCCATTTGGTGCCCAGGGCGAAGATGGCAAACTACGCCCACCCACCCCTCCCACGTTTTTAAGAAAGAATCAATGTTTCAAAACAAGAATATACTTAAAGGAGTTGTAAAGGAAGACATATTTTTTTTTTTGCTGAAATGACTGTTTACAGGGTATTGAGACATGATAGTTAACTGATTACTGTGTGTGATGGGCACAGTGGCTGTGTGTGATGGGCACAGTGGCAACAATTGATGGCACAGTGGCTGCGTGTGTTGGCACAGTGGCTGCATTTGATGGGCACAGTGGCTGCGTTTGATGGGCACAGTGGCTGCGTGTGATTGGCACAGTGGCTGCGTTTGGGCACAGTGGCTGCGTGTGATTGGCACAGTGGCTGCGTTTGATGGGCACAGCTAAGTGGCTGCGTTTAATGGGCACAGTGGCTGCGTGCGTTGGCACAGTGGCTACGTTTGGTGGGCACAGTGGCAACAATTGATGGCACAGTGGCTGCGTGTGTTGGCACAGTGGCTGCGTGTGTTGGCACAGTGGCTGCGTTTGATGGGCACAGTGGCTGCGTTTGATGGGCACAGTGGCTGCGTGTGATTGGCACAGTGGCTGCGTTTGGGCACAGTGGCTGCGTGTGATTGGCACAGTGGCTGCGTTTGATGGGCACAGCTAAGTGGCTGCGTTTAATGGGCACAGTGGCTGCGTGCGTTGGCACAGTGGCTACGTTTGATGGGCACAGTGGCGACAATTGATGGCACAGTGGCTGCGTGTGATTGGCACAGTAGCTGCGTTTGGGCACAGTGGCGACAATTGATGGCACAGTGGTTGCGTTTCATGGGCACAGTGGCGACAATTGATGGTGGCTGCGTGTGTTGGCACGGTGGCTGCGTGTGTTGGCACAGTGGCAGCATGTGTTGGCACAGTGGCTGCATGTGTTGGCACAGTGGCTGCATGTGATGGAACAGTGGGTGCATGTGATGGCACAGTGGCGACAATTGATGGCACAGTGGCTGCGATTAATGTTTTTTTTGTAGTCAGAGATGTCAAACGTGGCTCAAAATAAAACAAAAACATTTTTTTTTAAACTGTCATTTTTTATTAAAAAAATAATGGTCACCTCAGTCCGCCTCCCCCCCCCCCCCAATACAGTCATTTAATTATTTACTTATTGTTTGCTTACTTTTTAGTTACACTGATTACTTCAATCTTCTGTTGCTTGCAGACAGTAGCACACTAAGCACTGGCAGGCTGAGGGCGGCTCCTCGTGACTTGTCCTTCCTTGCAAGCGCCGTCAGACACACAGATCCCTGCGCAGAGACGAGTCCTCCCTCTCTCACCTCGTGACCTCGCCTCCGGCGTGATGTCACGCGGCGCATGCCGCAGAAATGGAATCCACCACGGCACCACCAACTGAATCCTCCATGGGGGGGGAGCGACGAGCACACACAGTGACAGGAGCGCACTCGGCAGCCATGCAGTCAGCACACAATGTGTAAAGTGCCACTGCCGCGTTGTCTATGTGACAGTCAGTGAGTGACACACTGGTCTAGCTCATTGCGTCTCCCTCCTGCACAAAATGGTAGCGCCATGGGCACTTGTTCCTCCCACCCATGCCTTGTACCGGCCCTGCGTGGATGGAATGAGTTAAAACTAAACTCCAGGCAAATATCAGAAGAAATACATATATGAAAGCTGTTTCACCTTAGTGCAGTCCTCCTTCACTTACCTCGTCCTTCAATTTTGCTTTTAAATGTCCTTATTTCTTCTGAGAAATGCTCACTTCCTGTTCTTCTGTCTGTATCTCACCACCGTAATGCAAGGCTTTCTTTCTGGTGTGGAGAAAGCCTTTTTGAGGGGGGAGGGGCGAGCAGGAGTGTCACGATGCCCACTAACACACAGCTCCTTTCTCTATATGCAAAGTAGAGAGTGTTCTGACTTGCCTGCTCGCCCCCTCCCCCCTCAAGAGGCTTTCTCCACACCAGAAAGAAAGCCTTGCATTACTGTGTGTAGTTAGACAGAAGAACAGGAAGTGAGGAATTCTCAGATGAAATAAGGACATTTAAAAGCAAAATCGAAGGATGAGGTAAGTGAAGGAGGACTTCACTATGGTAAAGGAAGCCATTTAGGAAAAAAAATTTTTAAGACCCGGACCTTTAGGCAGCTGAAGGACCTGGCCAGTTTTTGCGATTCGGCACTGCGCCGCTTTAACTGACAATTGCGCGGTCGTGCGACGTGGCTCCCAAACAAAATTGGCGTCCTTTTTTTCCACAAATAGAGCTTTATTTTGGTGGTTGCATTGCAGAGAGCGAGGAGGAGTGCTCAGCCGGAGAGAGACGTTCGTGCTCCGGAAGAAGCCGAATCGGTTTGTATGCCTCAAGCGCAGGAGGAGGAAGATGGCGGTGTGTCTACGAGAAGCGGCGGTGGGAAGAAGAAACAGCGGACCTACTCCCAGACGCCTGCTAGGAGAGGTGGATGCCGCAGTCAGCCACAAAGAGACACAAAGAATTCGCAGGCAGCAGCAGTTATTCTGCACAACACAGCGTTCTGCGCCCGGAGGTGCCACAGCAGGTATCCGGGTCACAAGCACAGGACCCCGCAGTGCACTTGGAGCAGGCGGCTCAGCAGCAGGCGTTGCAGCCCCCAGCGGTTGGTGAGTGGAACCAGCTGAATGTATTATCTGGTCTGGTAGGGTCTCTGTCAGCTTTAATTCAATCTCTATCTAAGGTACCTGCTATTGCTGAGCAGGGGCGGACTGACCATTCGGTCAGTCAGGCACTGCCCGAGGGCCCCATGGGAGGACCCGGGCCGGCTCAGTCCGCCCCTGGAGGTGCCCGCAGCAGAGGCAGCTTATCATAATGCACAATAAAAAAAAAACTGAGTCTGTCCCCCAAAGGAAGCAGTGCCTTCAACCATTAAATCCCGCTAGCTAGGTTGATGTGGCTGTATGAGAGGCTTGGCACTCGGGAGGTATGCGCTGGCCGGGATGGATGGCTCATCAGAGCCATGAGCCGTGGAGGACTGTGTGAAGGAGCTGCTGGACTCGGATTGCACAGACACAAGAACGGCATCCACACTGAGCTGCCTTGTGTGCAGCAGCAGGTCAGTGTCATAATGAAAGCAAATGAAAGCAGTTACTGTGTCTCATCTGTTTTATAAGAGCCATGCTGGTTGTTACTTTGCTTTCTTGCTCTGTGCTTATTTACCAGGTGGCAGGTCAGGTCAGGTGCTATTCACTAGTGCACACTGATGTCTGGTACACTGAATGTCACTCAGTGTGTAGATATCAGTGTTGTTTATAAGGAATAGCACTTATACCTGGTTCACATTGAAGCAATTTACTATGCGATTTGACAATCGCATGGTAATGGCACTACCCGAATCGGTGCGATGCCCTATTTCTTGCGCCGCAACGATTCCCAAAAGTAGTTTGAGTACTGTTCTATTCTGATGTCTGCCCCATGCTCTGATGTCTACCCCATGCCATGCTCTGTTCACCCTTGCCCTGCTGTCTAGCCTATGCCCTGCTCTGTGCCCCCATGCCCTGCTGTCTTCCCCATGCCATGATGTCTGCCCCCATGCCCTGCTGTCTATCTTATGCCCTGCTCTGTGCCCTCATGTCCTGCTCTTTGCCCCCATACTCTGATGTGTGCCCCAATGCCCTGCTCTGTGCCCCATGCCCTGCTCTGTGCCTCCATGTCCTGTCTGCCACATGCCCTGCTGTCTGCCCTATGCCCTGCTCTCTGCCCTCATGCCCTACTCCGTGCCCCCATGACCTGCTCTTGGCCCAATGCTCTGATGTGTGCCTCCATGCCCTGCTCTGTTCCCCATGCCTAGGTCTATGCCCCCATACCCTGTGTGCCCCCATGCCCTGCTGTCTGCCCCATGCCCTGGTCTGTGCCTCCGTGCCCTGATGTCTGCCCCACACCCTGCTCTGTGCCCCATGGCTAGCTGTCTGCCCCATGCTCTGATGTGTACCCCTCATGATGTGCCCTGTGAGGTGTCCCATGACCTACTGTGTGCCCCGTGCCCTGCTGTGTACCCCTCATGATGTGCCCTGTGAGGTGTCCCATGACCTACTGTGTGCCCCGTGATATGCCCTACTGTGTACCCTCGTGGTGTGCCCCATGATGTGTCCTACTGTATGCCCTATGCCCTACTATGTGCCCCACTGTGTGCCCGATTCCCTACTGTGGGCCTTGTGTTTATCTCAGGTTCGACCCAGAATTATGGTGTCCATGCAGTGCAAGCTGGGTGTGGGGCTTTGTGTGGGTGTGGTTTGAGTGTGGGCGGGGACACAGGGGGCCCCATGATCTCCTGTTGCCCAGGAGTCCTATGAGTTGTCAGTCCGCTCCTGTTGCTGAGCCTTCAGCCTCTCTGGTTTCTATGCCAGATAACCCTGCTATTTCTGCTAATCTGTCTGTCCCTCCTGTCAGTTTATCCTCACAACAAAATGAGATGTGCAATATTGGTTTTCAGCATGACAGGGTGGCTACGGAGTTGTTACATACTGTTGCTAAGGTTAAAGGAGTTGTAAATAAAAAAAAATGTTATGCTGAAATGACTGTTTACAGGGAATAGAGACATAATAGTTACCTGATATCTTTTAAAAACTATTAAAAAGATAAAAATCAATCATATAATGTACCTGTAGTTTCTAGTTTCGTTTTTGCATGTTGTTTCCTGCCTCTGCTGTACAGAGCCACAGAGCCAAAACAGGGCAGTGATGGTTTGGAAAACAAAAGTGATTGCTGCTAAGGGGTTTTAGACACACAGTAATCACACCTCCTTGATTAGTGACCACAGAGAGAAAGCTCCCAGTACTGTGGTTATCAGAAAACAGACAACCAGGAAGTGTGGAGATCAAAGAAGAATTACAGCAACTAGAGCAAAAACGCACAATGAGGTCATGAAAACAGCACTGCATTAAGGTAAAGGAAGCTATTAAGGAAAAAAAAAAATCCTTTACAAACCCTTTAATGTACCTGAAAAATATATGAAAGATGCTATGCCTTGTGAGATGTCCCCTTTAGGGTATCATTTAAGTGCTGCTATGAAGGATAAAATCTGGAAAAGGGGATTATGTGGATATTCTCTCTCTCTTGCCTGCTCATAAGGATAGTTTGGTTAGGCCTTGCAACCTTTAAGACAACCTTAAAGCCACTTGGACCTGTTTCCGAAGGAAAAAAAAAAACTGGGAGCCGCAAAACCATTGCGACATTTCAAACAAATATAACACTGCATTTATCATCAGCCCAGCCCCACCATCATTAATTACATCACCATCAGCCCCACCATCAATAATATCATCATCATTAATATCATTATCATCATTATCACCAGCATTAATATCATCATCATCATTATCATCACCATCATTAATATCATCCTCGTCGTCGGGGGTGGCAGCAGTGGTACTTGGGGTTGGCAGCAGTGGTACTTGGGGGGGGGGGGAGGTGACAGTGGTGGTACTTGGGGGGTGACAGTGGTGGTACTTGGGAGTGACAGTGGTGGTACTTGGGGGGTGGCAGCGACGGTACTTGGGGGTTGACAGTGGTGGTACTTGGGGGTTGACAGTGGTGGTGACAGCGTGGTACTTGGGGGGTGGCAACGGTGATGTTGAAGGGGGTGGCAGCAGTGGTACTTGGGGGGTGGCAGCGGTGGTACTTGGGGGTGGCAGCTGTGGTGCCATCCTCTCCCACCACCACCACCTTTGCCTCTTACTGATCCAGTGCCCCACCACTAATTTCATCCCTATTCCCCCCACTGATCTCGTCCCTATACCCCCCCACTGATCTCGTCCCTATACCCCCCCACTGATCTCATTCCTATACCCCCCCACTGATCTCATCCCTGTCCCCCATCATCTCTGTTGTAGAAGTGATGGGGTAGGAATCGGATCAGTTAGAAGCAGAGGTGGTGGAGGTTTGGATGGATCGATTGCACTGCAATCCATCACTTACTTCCGTCACTGTGCCTTTCCTCATGGGGAGAGCAACTCCCCTCCACTCGATTAGTTTCAGTTGGTCAGCTGACTTAATTTTTTAGTGTCCGCCCCGCCTCCCTACAGTGTCTTTCTCTGGATAGGCGGGGCAGGACGGGGAGGTGCAGAGTCTCTCTCAGCCAGTGTTCTCTCCGCTCAGCGGGCAAAAGCCCCCTCCCCGCGGTGGAACGAACGGCTGCGGCAGCGCAGCTGCAGCGGGCCTCCCGGTACAGCACAGCCATAATGATAGCCCCTCACACTGGCACACGGGCAGGCGGTGGGCCCTCCTGAATTGGCGGATCTGCAGGGCCCAGTCACAAGTGCGACTGCGGAGACCCCGATAATTCCACCACTGCCCCTGAAGTATATTACCAGAGCCGCGGAAAAGGTACAAAAGAGCCGCATACGGCTCCGGAGCCGTGGGTTGCCGACACCCGGGTTAGAGATAGTTTGGTTTATGCAGGCGTGATGGCGGAAGAGCAATGTGGTGGACTGTTCACGTATTGAAAGCGTACAAAAATTTTGGTGGCCTGGGTTGGTTTTATTACAACAAATCTTTTCGTCAAAAATTATCAAATCACTCGTCACTTAGGTGGGGTATGAAAGATGTGGGCCTGTGGCTCAACTTGATATTGCCAATGCCACTGGAATAATTCCTGAATGCTGAATTCCATGAATGCTCACTTTGTGCGGGAGCGCACCCAGCGGCAAAATGTTTCAAAAGAAATGCGGCAGCAGGTCCTTCCCAGCCGCAGCATATTTTTTTCCAAAAGCCTGCACGCCAGTGAGGCTGGAAAGTCTGCGCCCGTGGCTGGACAGCTACCCAGACAGGAAGAAGGCATGTTTGCTCAGTGAGGGATTCGCACAAGGTTCTCAGTTGCCTGCCTTTTCAGGGGACGGGTGTAAGTTAGTTGGGAATTTGAAATTGAGGTAAGGGATAAACTATGTAAAGAGCTAAGGAAAGGAAGAATCGCAGTGCCTTTTGAGCAACCCCCCCTTTTGCAATTTTAGGATTTCCCCTTTAGGAGTAGCGCCTAAACGTGAGCCCAATGAATACCGTATTATACACAATCTATCCTTTCCTATAGGTGATTCATTAAAAAATGATATCGATTATGAGGTATGTGTCTTACGTGTCTTACGCCACGTTTGAAGATGCGACTAGTAAAATCAAGTTGTTTGGCCCTGGGGCACTGTTGGAAAAAGTCAGCCTTTAGACTCTTGCCAGTTTCCTCAAAGGCTTTTGATTCGCTGGGTTTTCACTTTGAGGGTCAGTACTTCTGCGATATGTGTCTCCCAATGAGATGTTCATTGTCTTGCGCGTACTTTGAGGCATTTTTCACATTCCTTCATTGGGTGCTTAGCATGCGGTCCGGTTCTGATAGTATAGTTCACTATCTAGATGATTTTTTATTCGTTGGTCCGGCAGATTCTAGGTTATGTTCAGATTTGTTGTCCGCATTTCAAGCTATGTCTCTGGATTTTGGTGTCCCGCTAGCGGAGGAGAAGACATGCTTGCCCAGTATGTTGTTGGAATTTTTGGGCATTGAGATTGACACCTGTAAAATGGAATGCCGTTTGCCGGATGAAAAAGTTGAAATGGTTGATTGCGTCGGTTTCGCGGAAAAAGAAGATACGTCTGAAAGAAATGCAGTCGTTATTGGGCGTACTGGCCTTTGCGTGCAGGATCATGCCAGTTGGCAGAATTTTTTCTCGTCAGTTATATCTGGCTATTTCTGGCATGAAATCCCATTTGGATCATGTTAGAATAACTACCCCTATTAGAGAGGATTTGATGGTCTGGAATAGTTTTCTTGAATTGTTATAACGGTAAGTCCTTTTTTCAGGCAGCTTTTGTGGTGGTTCGGGACTTCTGTTTACAGACGTGGCGGGCTCTAAAGGCTTTGGAGCAATATGGCGAACGCATTGGTGCTGTGCAGCTTGGCTGGAGTCTTGGATGAGTTCGGGAGCTACCAGGAACCTGGTATTGCTGGAGTTATTCCCAATCTTAGTGGCATTGGAGTTGTGGGGCGTGGAGTTTTCTAATAGGCGTATCTTGGTGGAAACTAATAACAAAGAAGTGTTATACGCAGTCAATTGTCTGTCATCCAGCTCTTGGTGGGTAATCAAAATCTTGCGTCAGGTGGTCTTCAGATGCCTTAAGTTTAACATTTGGTTAAAAGCTAAGTATACTCCGGGGATATTGAACAACATAGCTGATTCTCTATCTCGTTTCCAGGTGGAGCGGTTTCGGAGTTTGCTTCTGGAGGTGGGCGCAGTTGACAATCCATGCCCCGCACATCTGTGAGAGATGATCTAAGTGCAGTAACGAATGCCATTAAGGGCTCACTAGCGCCTAAGACTTGGTCGTGTTACTCCGCAGCTTTATATAATTTGCAAGTGATGAAGGTTATCAATTTAATAGGCCTTCGAAAGGGGGTGCTATTTTGCCATTCTTGTCCAGTTTAATGCGGCAACAATTCTCGAATAGTCATGTTACAAAAATGTTGGCCGGCATTTCATTTTTTTCCATTTGCTGGGTCTAAAATCTTGTACTTCTTATTTTTCAGTAAAACAGGCCCTGAAGGGGTACAGAAGACTGACTTTTGTCACGGACGATAGAAGAGCAATCTCGCTGGACATCCTCAGCGCACTCTGTAGGGTTACTTCAGTGGTAAGCTTTTCAGAATATGAGGTGTTACTATTTAGGACGGCATTTGTACCGGAAAACAAACAGGGTGGTTCCAGGATTCGCTTTGAACAGGTGGTGGTGGATCAGGCGGGTGTCCATCTGGCTGCGATATTCTAAAACGGATCAATGCAGCAAAGATAGATGGGTTCATTTAAGGGATCACAATGATTTACTGTGCCCAGTAGCAGTAGTGAAACATTTCCTGGGGCTTAGACCGCCCGGGGGAATTTTTTCTTATTCCTAGTAATCTACTACCCCTTACACCAGGGGTGCACAACCTTTTGAAGAGCGGGGGCCACTTAAGTGACTTGGTAACCGGTCGCGGGTCACAATGAGCGGAGCGGGTGGACAGCAGCCCGCCCACTCTACTCTATTATACTCAAGTCTTTTTTTTTTTTAGTGGATCGGATTAAAGGTAGACGTTTGTAAACAGACACAAGTCTATTTACATCTGCCACACCTTAGACGTGAATGGGGGGTCCGATTGGGATCAGACTGATCATGTAAAAGAGGCCTAAGGCTGTTTTCACACTGATGCGCTGTTTACCGACACCGCGGGTTCACCTGTGGCTTTCCTGCAGGTTAGATGCACTTTGCCATAGAGTAGTAATAAACTTACCTTTAATAACCGTATTCTATTCTATTCTATTCTAGAGCAGGAGGTCGTGGGCCACATAAGAAGGCTCCGCGAGCCACATGTGGCCCCTGGGCCACTGGTTGGGCACCCCTGCCTTACACAGTACCAATTTGATGTAGTTTTTAAAAGGTGCTTGGTTAACATGGGTTTAAATACATTTACATTTTCATCCCACTACTTTCGGATTGGAGCAGCCTTGGAGGCGGCCCGGTTTGGTTTCCCGGGAGCAGATATTAAAGCATTGGGGAGGTGGAAGTCAAAATGTTTTAGGTTGTATGTTCGCCCTAATTTGTTTGTTCAAATTTTAGGTACCCAGCACACAGTCTGGATTCTGGGGCACTCATTTGTTTATTGGGCGCAAAAAAGAACGGCTCAATGCAACAATTCAACAAATCTGTCTCTACCCCCGGACACTTTTTGTTTACTATGGAAAGGTATAAGAGGTCTTCAGTGGTTTCAACTGAATTTTAATTTGACAAGGTTATGGTCGTTGCCGTCCATTTTGATAATCCACTTGGAGGTATTGACTTGGGAAAGTGAAAACCTTAGATTTACTTTTTATGATCAAGGGAGACATAAAGCGTTTCAGTGCAACCTTCCCGGGTACAATAGTAGTTTTTTCTCAGATAGTTCCTCTGCTTTCATGGCTCTCCTCTTGAGAAATGTATGCCTCAGGGGGTTTGTCTTATCGGCACGTGGACCTGGAGGGAGGTTATCCGGGTTTGTACAGGCAGGATGGAGTCCACTTGTCCGAAGTGGGGATTGATATATTTAATGTGGGCATGAAGAACATTATTAAGAAGGCTGTGACGCTTGGGGTGGGCCGGTCTTGATGCTCAAGTCCAGCATGTGGGGACTTTATTTATATTTGAAATTGTGCTACTGCTCGAGTTGTAAGAACTGAGCAGGTAGAAATATGTTATATGATGGTTTATGAAGTTTTAAGTAAATAATTAAATGCTATGGAAACTTATTTGTGAAAAACCAATAAAGGTGTAGCGGTCAAATTTTTTGCCAAAATAAACAGTTTAAAGTGTTTAATAAGTTGTATCTGGGAAAGTTTTGTGTTTGGGCGGGTGGAGCCCGCAATTTCATGAAAAAAGGGGTCACATTATGGGGCCACTTTCCTGGGATTGCGGCCTTCCTAGCCCAGGTTAGGTGTTTAGGTGAATTAACTAGGAAAGGGTTACTTTAGGCAGCACCTGCTCCTTTAAGGGGCCAGATTGGAGCCAGTCAGGAAGAGCCAATGGGGGCCCAGGGAATTTGCTGGAAGGACTGGGAAAGGCTATTTAAGGACCAGCTGGTACCGGGGCTCTTCCTCAGGCACGGTGAACAGCAAGGCAGCGTGAACTCCCTTTCGCCCCAGTCGCGATTACTTTTATGTGGTGGGTCACCCTGGTTCCAGGGAGGACTTTATTTTTATTTGTAATTGTGCTACTGCTCGATTTGTAAGAACTGAGCAGGTATAAATATATTATATGATGGTTTATGAAGTTTTGAGTGAATAAATAAAAGCTATGAAAAATTATTTGTGAAAAACCAATAAAGGTGTGGCGGCCAAGTTTTTGCCAAAATAAACGGTTTCAAGTGTTTAATACGTTGTATCTGGGAAAGTTGTGTTTGGGCGGGTGGGGCCTGCAATTCCATATGAATGATAACACAAAAACATTTTTTTCACTTATGGATAGTGTTAGTGTTACTACATAATTTTATTCGTCTAAGAATTTGTAGGAGGTTATTACAAATGAATCGGTAATGCTTCTGGTTCTGTCACCCCCTAGCTGTTATACATGCTGCATTGCTATGAAGAGCAACTTAAAAATGGCAAGTCAGTTGCTCTGAGTTTTATGAAGGTTAAACAGCTGAGTGCCAAATTTGTATTCCATTAAATTGTCACACAAACTTTATATATAGACAGTGCAGGCATAAACGATGGATGTGACATTGCTAAGCGCTATTAAAATGATATAGAGTAAATGTTTTTGGGCACTAAGGAATAAATGACTTAGCAGCTGACCGTGGAAGGATCTTTTCTTACATGTCTGTTCTTAGCGCGCTGCTGGGGCACCATACAGCTTATAATGAACTCTTTCGTAGAGAGTTTTTTTCCACATTTTTTTTTTCTTTTCAGCTACAGCCACATAACTTATCGGTAATAAGGAACATTCCACATTCTGCAGGCTAATGGTTCCTGTAGAAACCTTCCGTCCAGTGACACCTCCTCAGTTCTGAACTTCCAGCACTGTGAGGGTTAATAGTTTCAGGTTTAACATTGCAGTTGAAGAAGTTCCAGGCAGGTACCCATTACTTTCTGTTCTCCATTGGGAAAAGTCCTTGCACCATTTTCACAAAATGTAACACATTCTGTGAATGGGGAGAACCAGATAAATTACAGGATCCTCTCTACATTCAGAGAATGTGTTGCATTCTGTTAAAGCAATGAAATGACCTTTGTCAGCAGAGGAGAGGACGGAAAAGGGTGGATGGATGCATGTTGGGACTTTTTTCAATATACTGCAATGTAGAGGATCTATGTTCCTTTTGATCTTCTTTCCACTGGAGGTGCGGAGTGTGCCACCTACAGTGGAAAAAGTATACTGACCCTGTCTACTTGCAGGATGTGGGACATACTTCACTACAGGTAAGATGTATGACGGCAGATGTAAACAAAAACAAAACAAATGACTAACCTACAGCTTTAAGATGCTGTTCCAACATTGATATTGAAGGGTGGACCCTTGATACTGAGGAACTCGTATTGTGACCTTAGTCTTAAAGTGCACCTGTGCCCAACATTAGAACATTATAGTATTTATGTATTCTTCTTCTTTCATAGAAGTAACCTGGGTGAAATTTGAGGATGAATTTCTCCACAATGCCAATAGATACAAGGGTAAACAATGGCTTGTTTGATAGCACTTTTACTTCTTGTTCAGAATATATGAATATTTTAGTGTGCATAGTCTGGGCACAAGTTAACTTTAGGGAAGATGCACTTTTAAAGAAAGTGAATTTGTGAGCTGTGTCTACCCCTCCCCAGTGGCTTACTTGGCCGATGCCACACTAGTGATCCTATCTGTCACTGGGAGGAACTTTCCAGGGGCAGGATTGCTCTGCAGGACTCAGTAGGGCAGTGAAATACTCACCTGCCTGTATACGTCTCTTCCTTAGTGGCTGAATGAGCAAGGTGTCACTCTCTCATTGCCAACTTACATTCGACAGAGTTTCCAAGCAAGTGAGTTTTTTGACAATCAGTGGCTGCAGCTGCTGATCAGTGTACTCTGAAAGCAACAGGTGCAGCTGTCAGAATACAATGCCCGGGTAAGGGGGATTGGTTATTTTTTTTCTTGTTCAGCTGACTGAGCGAAAACAAGAAAAACCTACCTGTCTATTCCCAGCTTTATTCTGGGTCACTGATGCAAAAGGCCTTGAAGCCACTGAATTAGCATTAAAGCCAGGTAATCAGCATTTTTAGAGATTAAGAATGGCTGTCTGGTATTTATTCAGAACAGGTTTCCTTTAATGTGTTGACTTAACGCTGTGTGTCTAAAGCCATAATAAAGAAATGTCTCTTGTACTATCTTCTCATTCTAACCAGGAGCACCTGCAGCAGCACCTGAAGGTAAAACTTGGTATATTGGACCAGTTATGAACACATACAGTATTTCTGTGTCAGCATAGATTGCAAGCAACAGAAAAATTAGCAGGTGTGGTAGTAAGAAAGCAAGCATATACTAGGAAAACCCTATAATAGGAAAATATTTATCCATTACACAGTGCTGCCTGCCCCATTCATCTTTAAATATTCCCTGAGAAGTAACCAAGAAAAAAGTGTCTTGTGGGTCTAATGCCCTGGGAATGTGTGCTTTACATTAAGGCAATTGATTTGGAGTTTGTCTATCCATGGCTGCAGAAGCCAGATGCATGTCTCATTGGCAAGAAATGCTTTCCTGTTTATGCAGGTCAGTCTCTAACATTATTCCAGGCAGATATTGTGCTAACCAGGGACAAAAGGCATGGAGAACAGCGATATAAAGTTTTTTTCCCCAAAAGTAGAAGAATACTACTTTAACCACTTAAGACCCGGACCAAAATGTAGGTAAAGGACCTTGCCCCTTTTTGCGATTCGGCACTGCTTCGTTTTAACTGACAATTGCGCGGTCGTGCGACGTGGCTCCCAAACAAAATTGGCGTCCTTTTTTTCCCACAAATAGAGCTTTCTTTTGGTGGTATTTGATCACCTCTGCGGTTTTTATTTTTTGCGCTATTAACAAAAATAGAGCGACAATTTTAAAAAAAATGCAATATTTTTTACTTTTTGCTATAATAAATATCCCCCAAAAATATATAAAAAAACTTTTTTTTCCTCAGTTTAGGCCGATACGTATTCTTCTACGTATTTTTGGTAAAAAAAATCGCAATAAGCGTTTATCGGTCGGTTTTCGCAAAATTTATAGCGTTTACAAAATAAGGGATAGTTTTATTGCATTTTTATTAATTTTTTTTTTTACTACTAATAGCGGCGATCAGCGATTTTTTTCGTGACTGCGACAATATGGCGGACACTTCGGACAATTTTGACACATTTTTGGGACAATTGTCATTTTCACAGCAAAAAATGCATTTAAATTGCATTGTTTACTGTGGAAATTACAGCTGCAGTTTGGGAGTTAACCACAGGTGGCGCTGTAGGGGATGTGTGACCTAGTGTGTTTGTTTACAACTGTAGGGGTGTGTGGCTGTAGGTGTGACATCATCGATCGCGTCCCCCTATTACAGGGATGACGCGATCGAAGCTGCGGCCACAGAGAAGCACGGGGAAGCCGTGTGTACACACGGCTCTCCCCGTTCTTCCGCTCCAGGGACGGATTGCCGCACTCCAGCGGCGATCGGGTCCGCGAATCCCGCGGTCCCGGTCCCGGAGCTTCGGACCGGGTCGCGGGCGCGCGCCCGCGACCGGGTACTAAAATCAACGTATATATACGTTGATGTGCCCAGCCGTGCCATTCTGCCGACGTAAATGTGCAGTAGGCGGTCCTTAAGTGGTTAAAAAGCAGGAAAATGGGAAACAAATATCAGATTTAGAGTCTTCAATGAAAAAACATAGCATTATGCCGCGTACAAACGATCGGAAAATCCGACAAGAAAACCATGTTTTTTTTCCCAATGGAATCTTGGCTCAAACTTGTCTTGCATACACACGGTCACACCAAGCTCCGACCGTCAGGAACTCGGTTACGTACAACACTATGACGAGCCAAGAAAAATTAAGTTCACTGCTTCCGAGCATTCGTCGACTTGATTCCAAGCATGCGTGGATTTTGCATTGGAATTGCATACAGACGATCAGAATTTCCTCCAAGAACCTTTCTTGTCGGAAAATTTAAGAACCGGCTCTCAAATTTTTCTTGACGAAATTACGACAGACAAATTCCAATAGAGCCTACACACAGTCGGAATTTCCGACCAAAAAACTTGCATCAGACTTTTCTTGTCGGAATTTCCAATCGTATGTAATAATATGGGTAATATAAAGAACATTTTTAATAAGACTCTAAAAGGCTAGTCCATTCAAAGGTAAACATTTATGATTTACCTTATTTTTAAAACATCTATCTCTACAGTGCCTCATACCCCTTGAAATTTTCCACATTTAGTCATGTTACAACAAAAAATGTAAATGTATTTTCTTGGGATTTTATGTGATAGACCAACACAAAGTGGCACATAATTGTGAAGTGGAAAGAAAATGATAAATCGTTTTCAATTTTTTTTCACAAATATCTGAAAAGTATGGCATGCATTTGTATTCAGCCCGCTTTACTCTGATACCCCTAACTAAAATCTAGTGTAACCAATTGGCTTCGGAAGTCACCTAATTAGTAAATTGTGTCCACTTGTGTGTAATTTAATCTCAGTATAAATACTGCTGTTCCGTGAAGCCCTCAGAGGTTTTTTAGAGAACCTTAGCGAGCAAACAGCATCAGGAAGTCTAATGCCGCGTACACATGACCATTTTTCGCAATGTGAAAAATTCTTTTTTTTTTAATATCATTAAAAACGATCGTGTGTGGGCGCCAGAGCATTTTTCGCGATGTTAAAAATGGGCATTAAAAATTTAGAACATGCTCTAACTTTTCACATAGTTTTTAATGTCGTAAAAAATGGTTGTGTGTGAGCTAATGACGTGAAAATAACGTGCATGCTCAGAAGCAAATTATGAGACGGGAGCGCTCGTTCTGGTAAAACTAGCATTCGTAATGGAGATAGCACATTCATCACGATGTAACAGACAGAAAAGCACGAAGACTGAAAAGTGCGAATCGTCAAAAGCAGCCCCAAGGGTGGCGCCATCCGAATGGAACTTCCCCTTTATACTGTCGTTGTACGTCACCGCGCTTTGCTAGAGCATTTTTTTAAACGATCGTGTGTAGGAAAGGCAGGCTTAACAATAATCGGGTTGAAAAAAACTTTTTTTCTATGCGGCAGAAGGAACACACCAGACAGGTTTGGGTTAAAGTTGCTGAGGAGTTAGGTTATGTTAGGTTATAAAAAAATAATCCCAAGCTTTGAACATCTCACAGGGCACTGTTCAATCCATCATCCAAAAATAGAAAGAGTGTGGCACAACTGCCAACCTACCAAGACATGGCCCTATACCTTAAGGCTGGATTTGCATTTGCAGATTGTGACAGAAAACTACCACTGCGCATCACCCTAAACACACCATCCCCACCGTGAAACATGGTGGTGGCAGCATCATGTTGTGGGGATGCTTTTCTTCAGCAGGGACAGGGAAGCTAGTCAGAGTTGATGGAAAGATAGATGGAGCCAAATACAGGGCAATATTAGAATTACCTTCCAGTAGGACAACGACCCTAAACAATGGAATGGTTTAAATCCAAGCATATTCATGTGTTAGAATGGTTCAGTCAAAGTCCAGACCTAAATCCAATTGAGAATCTGTGGCAAGACTTGAAGATTGCAGGTGGTTTTACAAAGTATTGACTTCGGGAACTGAATACAAATGCACGCCACACTTTTCACATATTTATTTGTAAAAAAAAAAAAAAGTGAAAACCATTTATCATTTTCCTTCCACTTCACAATTATGTGTCACTTTGTCTTGGTCTATCACAAAAATCCCCAAAAAATACATTTACAGTTTTGGTTGTAACATGACAAGATGTTGAAAATTTCGAGGGGCATGAATACTTTTTCAAGTCCTATCTATCTATCTATCTATCTATCTATCTATCTATCTATCTATCTATCTATCTATCTATCTATCTATCTATCTATCTATCTATCTATCTATCTATCTATCTATCTATCTATCTATCCTCATATTTACCCAGTTAAAAATGTATTCAAAATATTGATTGTTATTTTTGGTACTCAACATAATAAATAAAAACCCCAATTCAAAAGTTGTACTTTATTCTGATAATCAATAATCGTTTTTGATCCAACAGGTTTTTAACCTATACATTTTAAACACAGTGATAATTAAAAGTCCTTTAAAATATAACTACTTGCTGTTCCCTTCTACAGAACTTCTATGTTTCTGTCATGTTGGTGACATTTTATCTGTAACCTACAATGTCCTGGTTGTGAGTGACATGGTTTTAGAACATGTGATGCTGAGAAAGGGCTGCTCTTGGTGTTTTGCTCAGTACATAACAAATGGGTCTCTGGCGGGTCATTCATCTTATATCTCCTTGGGATTTCATCTGCTTCCTTGGTTCAAATAACCAACCAGGACACTACCTGCATTGAGTTTGCATGTTCTCCCTGTGCGTGTATGGGTTTTCTACAGGTATTCCACTTTCCTCCAACACTCCAAAGACATGCTGGTAGGTTAGTTGGCTATTCTCTGGGTAGGGACCATAGATAATAACCCCCTTGAGAATAAGTACTGATATTAATGCACAAAATAGTGTGTAAAGTGTCATTGCTAACTATATAATACCTGTAATAAATCATTTATAAATAAAATAAATAAAGTAGCTTGTGCTCTGTTGTATTGTTTGGTATAAGCCAGTATTCCCCTTTAACTGTACTTCGTGTACTACAGCCTTCTTAAAATCTGTTGAACCAAACTGGAAATACACTCCACTCCCCCACCCAAAATAAATAAAAATGATACGCTCATATGCATAATTACTAAACCGCATGTCTCCTGGGAACAATGACAAAAGCTCCCAGGAGACATTGCGGCATCGAGGAAGTGACGGAATACTCGCACACTACCTGATGAATCCATATACAGGAAGCGGCCAGTAACATAAAGGATTACTAAGGTTCGTCTGCCCCTGACAGTGACTCGAGCTGGGCAACGCCGCTTAGTGAAGGATCGGCTCGGGCGGCTCGGCTGCTCTAGTCCTGCAAAGGGAACTGAGTTCCTGCTGTGAAAAAAATGCAGGAACTCCATTCCCACACGTTCCCACAGGACTTGAGCCCTGACTAGGAATAAAATTTACATTGCATTCCTTATATAACATAAACGTAAGACATACAAGATACCTAAGTAACAGTGAGTGTTATTATGGTTGCCTAAATTTTTTTCTAACAAAATTATATATTGTAATACTATATCTGCTACCTGGGTAAAATGGCACAGCCCCTACCCAGTTGTAAAAGTGACTGTAAAAATGTGACCCAGTCCTGATTAAGAACATATTGTGCCAACCGCCCACCTTCTGCTGATTCTGATCAACTGGGCTTATGATCTAAAACATCTTTCTTTGCTTTATGTTTCTTCCTGAGATGTCCAGGTTCAAATAAATACGTACAGCAGTGATCCTGTGTGTTGCCAACATTCTTACAGGTAATAGAGAACAGGCTTATTTAAAATTCCAGCTGGACAGTAACTGATCTGAAAATGACTTTCAGATGCACACAACCAAAATGTTTTGTTCTTCTATGGAAAAAGATAAAAAAGAAAAATACCTGTTTTTCAGAATGAACCTACATGATGGTGTAATGTATATTGCCCGTGAAATTTTAAAGCTTACCATTTAAATGTATCAATCATTATTGACGAGAACCAGCTTGTAAAACTCAGATATGAAGCTGTGGTCTTGCAAACCCTGGAGCTGGTGATAATGGAAAGCAAGACAGGACAGTCATTTATTTTTTAACAGTGTCCAGAAGAACTACAAAGGTTGACCATAGACATTTAGGTTTACCTTGAAATGGAAGGTAAGGAAACATCTGCTCATCCAGTGGTACCTACTACTGCTGCTGTCATTAGCACAACTTACCAAGTGAACTGTGGCACTGTTGTCTCATTGTTAATGGCCATATCCGTTCCCAAGGGTTGTATTGGGCATCTTTTAGAACGTATAACTTGGTGTTCATGGCCAGCTTCAATTCGTACAGATTTCCCTAGATGCCCTCAACATAAATTAACCACTTAATCACCGAGCCTGTTTTTCAGATTGTGTGTTTACGAGACTAAATCAGTTTTTTTTGCTAGAAAATTACTTAAAACCTCCAAACATTATATATTTTTTTTTTACACCCTAGAGAATAAAATGGCAGTCATTGCAATACTTTTTGTCACACCGTATTTGCGCAGCGGTCTTACAAGCGCACTTTTTTTGGAAAAAAAACACTCTTTTGAATTAAAAAACAAGACAACAATACATTTTGCCCAATTTTTTTATATATTGTGAAAGATAATTTTACGCCGAGCTCTAACGATCGCGGCGATACCTCACTTGTGTGGTTTGAACACCGTTTTCATATGCGGGCGCTACTCGCGTATGCGTTCGCTTCTGTACGCGAGCTCGTCGGGACGGGGGACACTTTAAAAAAATGTTTTTTTTTTGTTTTCTTATTTATTTTTATTTATTTTATAATTGTTTAAACTGAAATAGAAATAAAATAAAAAATTATCACTTTTATTCCTATTACAAGGAATGTAAACATCCCTTGTAATAGAAAAAAGCATGACACGTCCTCTTAAATATGAGATCTGGGGTCAAAAAGACCTCAGATCTCATATTTAGACTTAAATGCAAAAAAAGAAAAAAATGGAAACTGTCATTTTTTTCAAATGACAAAAAAAAAATGTTTCTTTAAGACGCATGGGCGGGACTGACGTTTTGACATCACTTCCGCCCAGCAAAGCTATGGGAGGGGTGGGGGCCATTTTGCCCTCACTCACATCCCCACACAGACAGCCAAAGCACCCAATCGCCTCCGCTGTTACCGACAGCTCCGGTAAGCCGCGGAGGGCGCGGGAGAGAGGCGGGCCCTCTCCCACCACCGATAACGGCGTTCTCGCGGTGAATACGCGGCAAAGACCGCCGTTATCATTGACAGGACCGCCCACTGAAGAGATGGATATCTCGGTTGTGGCAGCAGCTGGTGCCGTTACCGAGATATCCATCTTTAAAAACAGGAAGTATATTTACAGTGGGCGGTTGTTAAGTGGTTAAAGAGAACTTACAGTGCATTTACCTAACTTCACAATCTATCACTTTTTTCTTGTAACAGCAAGTGGTTCCTATTTAGTGATTTAAACAGTGTTGCCATTTCGTGGAAAGAGTGGTAACTGTACAAATACAGTGCAGCAGGTGCTCATTCATGTGCAGTAAGTGCTCATTCCCATTCAGCAGCTGCTAATGCCCGTTCAACAAGTGCTAATTCTAATGCCACGTTTTTCAAAAATGATCAAATGATAAAATGATCGTGTGTGGGCTTCACATAATTTTTCAGGTTCTGAAATTTGACAAAAATAAATTAAAACATGCTGCATTTTTTAATGTCAATTTAAACAATGTAGTTTTTCGGGTTGTAAAAAATGATCGTGTGTGTGGGCTAAAATGACGTAAAAAAACAGCGCATGCTAGGAAGCAAGTAAGTACGCGAGTAAGCACATTCATCACGCTGTAACAGACAGAAAAGCGCAAATTGTCTTTTACTAACACGGAATCAGCTAAAGCAGCCCAAAGGAAAATGGAACTTCCCCTTTATAGTGCTGTCGTATGTGTTGTACATCACCGAGCTTTGCTAGATCATTTTTTTTAAACGATGGCGTGTAGGCAACATCGTTTTAATGATGAAGTTGGGAAAACTTTGTTTTTTCGACATGCTGAAAATCAACGTTTTTTTTCATGCTAAAAAATGATCGCGTGTACGCGGCATTATGCTCATGTGCAAAGTCAGACCAAGGCAAGCCAGGACTGGAATGCGCATGCGCATTGGCACATGCATGTGAGCATGTCAGCGTGCGCACGCATCCAAAGATTCTGGCGGCCAGCAGCCTATTTAAACTTGGAGTCTGATTGGCTTTAACTCTGGATTGTCTTCAGCTTTGGTTCGTGTACTCCTGAATCTAATACATGTCTGCTTAACTTGTTCCTGACCCAGCTACATCTGACTACTTGGATCGCCCCCTGCCTGCTATATCTGCTTCTTGCTTATGTTACAACCCCAGCTTGGATTTATGACTACGGTTCCGCCTCCTGATTTGGTACCTCACCGCCTGTACGTTACCGACTTCTGCCTGTTCCCAACCTTGCAACTGATCCTGATGCTGAACAAGGCTTGTGATCAGACTCTACGCCACCACTGGAAAGACTCCTGTGTCTTTAAATTACAGCTCACTCCCACAGCTGCCAGGCACCTGCACGCTTTCACTGCCCTAGCAGCCCCTGTCTCCACTACCAGGGATGCTTATACAGGAATTGTGCAAGAGGCCACCCTCATCATCTTGGGCTCCACAGTAAGGTACGTGACAGTATTCATGACCAGAGTGCATCTCCTCTTTTCTGCTGTGGCAGGATGGTAATGCTCAGATTCTTACTAAATTATGTAAATGTCTCCTTCTCTAGTGGAAATCCAATTAGAAGAGGGTGGATGGGAGCAATCCCTTCTGCATACATTGTATTCTGACAGTTGCACCTGCCACTGTCGGAATAAAGTGATCATGAATTTTTTTCCAACATGTCTCCTTGACAGATATTAATCAAACAATCAACATCCCAATGCCCTTGTCATAATCTCAGGTGATTTTTAATTATGTTACAATGGAGAAAACATTGACTAACTACAGTTTGTGAGCTGCCCAACTAAAGAGAAGAAGACCCTGGACATGCTGTATGCCAATGGAAAGAATGCATACAGCGCTTCTCCTCTTCCACCTTTGGGCAGATCAGATCATAATTTGGTCTACCTCAATCTTACAACCTGTGACCAGCAGATCAGTGAAAAGATGGTCTAGGAGTTCTATGAAGTATTATGGTCCTTTTTTGAGGTGACTATTTGGAATTCACCCTGTGAGCCACATGGAAGGACATTGATGGGCTTACTGAGTGCCTAACACATTATATTAATTTCTGTGCAGATTCTGTTCTTCCAACAAGAATTGTTCATTGTTATTCAAATAATAAACATGGGTAACAAGGGATATTAAGGATGTTCCTAACTCCAAGAAGATGGCTTTTAGAGTAGGTAATAGGAGTTTAAAAAAAAGTAACATGCTTTGAAAAAAAAAAAACATTACTAACAGCAACGTGGGGAGCCGAACCTTAAAAACCGGGTGGAATTCCACTTTAGCTTGCTGTTATTGGTAATTTTTTTGTTTGTGATTGTGTCTTGTTTCCATTCATTATTGTGAATTTGTTTTGTCTTTGAATGTAACTGGATTGCAATAATTTCCCTTTGAGATTAATACAATATTCTGAATATGAATATATTTTTTTTTATTTAGTGTATGGCCAGCTGGAGCCTAGAAAAATGGAAGGATAAACACATGTGAACTCTACCGGAAACCAACAATGGGGTTATAAAATGAAAACAGGGTGGTTCCACAATTTTTACACCTCCGATCCTGTTTTTGGACAATACCATCTGCCTTTCCATGGTTATTGGCTTATTTTTTCTGTGCTATGTAGATATAAAAGCAGGGGTATTTTCCTGACGCTCATTAAAACGAAAGAAGTAGCTTGGAAAAGCTACAAAACGCCTTCAATGTTAGGCCCTGTACACACGATCAGACATGTCTGATGAGACTTGTCTGACGGACCGTTTTTATCGGACAACTCTGAACTTGTCTGATGGTCTGATGTGCATACACACCATCGGATCAAAATCCGATCAGACCAGACCATCACGAGGTAGAACACAACGACATGATGAAAAAACGAAGTTCAATGCTTCCAAGCATGCGTCAATTTGATTCTGAGCATGCGCAGGTTTTTGGTCCGATGATTTTGTGTACTAACCATCGAACCTGTCCGACGGACAGGTTTCCAGCGGACAGGTTATAAAGCATGTTTTGAAACTTTGGTCCGCTGGAACACGCTGGAAACTTTGGTCCGCTGGAACACGATCGAACATGTCCACTGAAACTGGTCTGCGGACCAGTTTCAGCGGACATGTTCGATCGTGTGTACGCGGCCTTACAGAACAATTCCAGTTGAATGTGAATAACTACTACTAGCTACTTTCCCAAAATCCCAATAGTTTCACTCTTAATTATTTATGTCATAAGAACAGGAAGACCCAGGGGAGCCATCACAAATTTTGTGGCCCCTTAGCTTTAGGCAGGGCCCCCCTGGAGCAGAGAACCTCCTCTCTTCTTCTGTGAGATCATAAGCAGGGGGGGCGAGTTGTGGTAATGAAAGTGTCATCTCTTCTCTATCCTGCCGCAAGATAATAAGCGGTATTGGGGGGGGGGTGTTGGTGCTGATGAACAAAACAAGGTCAAGTCAAGTCTTCTCTTCTCTCTCCTGCCGAGAGTTGCTAAAGTCAGACGAAACATTGTAAATAAGTATGTTTTCTCCTTCACTAATGGGCACTGATGGTACTGCACTGACTGGCACTGATAAGGTGGCACTGATGGGCACCGATGAGGTGGCACTGATGTGGTGGCATTGATGATGGGCACCAATATGCAGCACTGATTGGCGGCATGGTAGGTGGCACGGATGGGCACGGATAGGCGGCACGGATGGGCAGGGATAGGCGGCACGGATGGGCAGGGATAGGCGGCACGGATGGGTAGGGATAGGCGACACGTATGGGCACTGATAGGCATCATGGATGGGCGTTGATAGGCAGCATGGATGGGCATAAATGGGCGCTAACTAGTGTTTCATTAATGGATGCCAATCAGTGATGCCCATTGTGGGCACTGATTGGCATCCATTGTGGCACTGATTGGCATCCATTATGTGTCATCCTTGGTGGTCTAGGGTGGCATACCTTTGTTTTAAATCCCTGGTCATCTAGTGGAATCCCTGGTGGTCCAGTGGGCATCCCTGGTGGTCCAGTGGGCAGCACAAACCCCCCTGTCAGAGGAGCAGCCGATCGGCTCTCCTCTACTCGCGTCTGACAGACGCGAGTGAGGAAAAGCCGATTACCGGCTTTTCCTGTTTACATCGTGATCAGCCGTGACTGGACACGGCTGATCACGTGGTAAAGTGTCTCCGTGTGAGATACTTTACCTAGATCTGTGTTGCGGGGTGACACCCTGCAACAACGATCGCCGTGATGCGTGCCCCCGGGGGCGCGCAGCGGATCAATATCCTGAGGACGTCATATGACGTCCAGTCAGGATTTAGCAACCACTTTGCCGCCGTCAATCTGTCATTGGCGTGCGGCAAGTGGTTAATGATCACAACTTTGTGATCACATACATGTTTATGTATGCATGGCGATTTACCCAGTCTGGAACACTTTATGTTGAATTTGAATAACAACTCTCATAACATCACCCTGACTTGGAACATTGATGTAGAAAAAATTTCCTTTCTTGATCTTGAGATCTATAAAGATGGAGATTCTTTCAGTACCCGCAATCACTTTAAACCTTCCGATAGGAATGGTTTTATACCTCTGGATAGTTGTCACCATAAAAACTGGTTGTGCAACATACGTAGGGGTCAATTCATTCGTCTCAGACGAAACTGTACGTCTGATACTGATTTTTTCTCACAATCTAAGACTTTAGTTGGTAAATTTCGTCAAAGGATATGATCAAGAGAATATATCCAACGAATTAGCACGAGTTGGTAATCTCAATAGAGCTGATTTAGTAACTGACTCCACAAAAGTAAATAATGGAGAGAGTTTTGAATTTAAAATCATCTTAGACTACAATGTTCAATATCGACAATTCGAGAAAATTGTTAATAAACATTGGGAGGTGTTAAAAAAGGATAAAACCCTGGGGCCTCTTCTCCCTCTACGCCCACGTTTTATATACAAAAAAGCGCCTACTGTAAGGGATGTAGTAGCCCCTGGAGCCATTGATCCACCGGCCTTTAAAGAAAACAAAATTTTTTCTTTCCTTTCAGGCTTCTATGCTTGTGGAAGATGCCCGGCCTGTAAACAATGTAGACACAATGTGAAGAAGCGAAAAAACTTTACCTCCTTCTCCACTGGCAAAAGCTATACTATAAAAAATCTTATCACTTGCCAAACAGTTGGTGTGGTCTACATGCTGGAATGTGATTGCGGGCTCCAGTATGTAGGCCGCACATCCCGTGCTCTCTCTGTTCGTGTAGGAGAGCATGTCAGTAACATCAGGTTGGGTAAACGGTCCCATAGTGTCTCCAAGCACTTTCGCCAACATCATGACAGAAATCCTAAATGTTTGAAATTTTGGGGCCTTGAGAGGGTGGATAAACACTGGAGGGGTGGGAACTACATTCGCCAAATTAGCCAAAGAGAGTCCTTCTGGATATATGAGACCAAGGTGCTCACTCCAGAAGGCCTCAATGTAGAATTTGATTTAAATTGTTTTATATCCAACAAATAATGTTTTTTAGTTATTTTAAATATAATTTTAATTTTGTTAGGAATGTTAAATGGATCGTTCATCATATGGGTTTCATGTTCCATACGTTTCTCATATGTTTTTATGATTGGCAGTTTTTATTTTAATGTAGGAATTGTAACTTAATATGTTCAATCCAATTTGTATGCATATCAGAGAGGTTCCGATCGTATTGAGCGCTGTTATATATCTCTAATGTTATTATGTTTTTTATCCACTAGATGGCGACATTTAATTAATATTCTTTATGTCGCCCTGACCGTCCTGTCACGGAACAATAAAGTTATTGCAACGTGTAATGACGCGGAGACGTGCCGTACCGCGTCATCACGTTTGAAGGACGGCACATGATTATACCTTTAGCCGCAAGTACCTCACATGACGGTGAACGTTACTGTGTGCGTCATTACGTTTCATGTGAGAATCCCTTCCGGGTCAAGCGGCATATTTAAACAGCGTGCGACTATTTGGATTCCTGCCCTGCTGAAGAAGTAATCTTTACGCAACGCGTCCGGGGACAGGAATCACCTTTACAGTCGCTCGTTCATGGTCTGAACCTCATCCTGATGTGATCTTTGTCTGGTCCTATGGTTTTCCTTGATGCCCATGATTTTCTCACCAAATGTGAGTAAGCTGTGTGCTATATGCTGCAATAAATCCTTTATTTTATGGAAGCTCTTAGATGTTTGTTTTTTCTCATCTTTCGTTTTGATATACATCATGACTGATGCGTGAGGACCCAATACAACATCTCTCCCTTGGGCTACCTGGTGGATTCTATGCGCAGTTTGACCATCTGGTGAAACAGTGGTCTAATTTGGAGGTAATAGTAGAATACCCGTGTGGTGGTGGGATCACTCTATACCTTTAACACTTTGCACCTGGTGGATTCTGATCAATCAGACCAATTGGAATATTGGACCAATCGCACAATTATTTTATGGACATTTGTCAAGTTATTTATGCACCTATGCACATATGATTTATCATTGGTGTGTTTTATCACCTTTTACTTTGTTCCTGTGTACACAGGTCCTTTTGATTAATGGTGCATGTGAAGCACCATTAATACACTTTATTGTATTTATTGTTTGCGCTGCACTATTTTTATGTTATATGTATTTTGGGAATTTTGTGAAAGTTTCTTTTGTGTTCAGCTGGCATTCATGTAAAATTTTAACTTTGGAGTTAATTTTCATCACAATTTTTTATTATTCAAGTTTTCCTCATCTTTTTTGCGCTGATTGCACCCCCTCCCTATTTTTTGTATGTATGCATAGGATTTTAACTTCTTGCCGACCAGCCTCTGTCATTTTACGGCGGCAGGTTGACTCCCCTGCGCAAATCGCCATAGCTGTATGGCGGCCACTTTAAAGGGTATAGGGGGCTATTTTTAGCTCTGATTACTGTATAAATGTTAATGGTCCCAAAAAAGTGTCAAAAGTGTCCGATCTATCTGCCGCAATGTCACAGTCCCACTAAAAATCGCAAATCACCACCATTACTAGTAAAATAACAATAAAAATACCATAAATCTATTCCCTATTTTGTAGACACTATGGGCCAGATTCAGGTAGATGGGCGAATCTTTAAGTTGGAGTAACGTTTCTCATTTACGTTACTCCGCCGAAACTTTAGCAGCAAGAACTGTTATTCACATAGCACTTGCTCCTAAAGTTGCGCCGGAGTAACGAAAATGCGCTGGCGTAACCCGACGCAAGTGGAAGTGGGTGTGATCATATGTAAATGATGGGCGGAGCCCAGCGCAGAGGCTTACGTTCAGCGCATCATCCACGGAGCATGCGCAGTGAATGAGGCTCCACTCGCCCCCCTGTGCGCATGCTCACAACTTCCGTCGGCACCACTTCACGGGAAACGTCAGCGCAATGTGTTCCGTTGAGCGTATAAAAGCTCCATTCCGGCGCAAAAGTATTTCCGTTTCCCCCCACCCCAGGGAAGTTACTTTTGTTGTGTCATGGCTGCTCCCGCTCCCCCCAAAGAGAGGAGGAATCTCAATTTTAATGCCCAGGAGGTCTCGATTGTAATTTCGGCTATGGAGACCCACAACGATGTCCTCCATGGCAGGAAAAGCAGAAAGACCAGCCGGGAGAGGAAGCAGGCCATCCTGGCAAGCATTGCTGCCAGAGTTAATATTTTGGGGTACTCCACCCGGACTGCTGCCGATATTGGCAAGAAGATCAATGATCTGAGGCGCAAGGTCAGGGGCAAGGTGGCCACCATTAGGAGGCATGAGAGGGGCACGGGGGGTGGACCCCCATGTGCGGTCAGCCTGACCACGGAGGAGGTGGTCACCCGCTGCCTGGACAGGGAGCAGTTGGAGGAAGGCTCCAGGACAGGTAAGTGATTTTTACCCCCTTTTTGGTGTGTTGCATGTGGGGGGGGAGGGTACATGTGCCAAGTGTGTGGGACCACCCAACATGTGTCTGCTTTGTGTCATCCACAGATGACGGAGCTGGGCCATCATCTGTTGGCAGCCAGTCCACCCCATCCCCCCAACGGCATCCTGTGCCCGAGCCCATGGGTGGTGAAGAGATCGAGGTGGAGGAGGAGAGTGCCCACACCTCACCTGCAGAGGTGGTTGAGGAGCAGCCTGTTGTGGCAGAGCAGGACATAATTTTATTTTTGGAAGAGTCCTCCTCTTCTGCAGGGTCCTCTGTATTACCCTCCCCCATCCTAGGAAGCCCCTCAAGGGCGACTCCATCCCCCCGGGACAACCATCTCCTGGCCCCAGGAAGGCCACCCGTAAGACCAGGGGGTGTCTGATCTGGTCCAGGACCAGGTGGCGAGGGATCACGCCAGGCAGACGCAGCAAATGGGGGACATAGTTGGGCACCTGGACAGAGTGGCTGACAACCTGTGCTCCGTGGCCCAGATATCCAATGCAGTGCAGGATGTCAGCTGCAACTGCGCTGCAGTGGTGACCAGTCTGGGGGAGGTGCAGGGTGATATAAGGCACCTCACTGCAGCCGTCCAGGCAAACACTGCTGCCATCTGGGACCAGAGGAGGCAGAGTCGGCGGGCCCAACAATACCAGGTCACCCGGCAGCTCAGGATGCACGCCCAGC
Organism: Rana kukunoris; assembly: GCA_029574335.1. NCBI lineage: Eukaryota > Metazoa > Chordata > Amphibia > Anura > Ranidae > Rana > Rana kukunoris. The sequence continues at coordinate 132,346,917 of CM056049.1, forward strand.
AGCTCAGGATGCAGGCCCAGACCAACTCTTACCTCGGCCGGATAGCCATGGCCTTGGAGGGCATGCAGGCCACACCTGCCAGGAGTTGCCCACCCGGGGATCAGCCACCTCCAGATGACCCCCCACCCCCACCCACTCCATCCAGGCATCTGAGGAGCCAGAGAGGGGCCACCAGAAGGAGCCCCCGGCATCCCAGATGATTTTTTTTTTTTATTAATGCTCAGGATATGAGATTTTTATTTTATTGATTATTAATGCTCAGGACATGAGATTTTTATTTTATTGATTATTAATGCTCAGGACATGAGATTTTTATTTTATTGATTATTAATGCTCAGGACATGAGATTTTTATTTTATTGATTATTAATGCTCAGGACATGAGATTTTTATTTTATTGATACTGCACACGTTGCAGTGTGAATGGTGTGTGAATGTGAGGGGGTGGCACTTCTGCCAGTAAGGGGTGTCACCCTCGGCCGTGGTGGAGAAGTTATCCCCACGACTGTGTGAATGACGTGTGAAAGGTGTATGAATGGACAGCGCCATCATTGGGGCCTTGACGCTGGCGTTGCTGCTCCCAAGTCCTACATGTTGGACTTGGGCTAATCCAATGTGATGTGGATGTGGTGTGTGTGATCTAGGGACATCAGTGGTGTGCATGCGTGCATTGTCCGTGTGATCAATGTATTTGTTTAGTGTCCAAAGATGCCTACGGCGAGGACCCTCCTGAGGGGGGGGGGCTGTCTGGTTGGGGGGGTCAGGTCATCACGTAGGTCAATCTGCAGGCCTTTTCTCATGGCAAAGTTGTGCAGAATGCAACATGCACCGATGATCTGACACACAAAGGTAGGGGAATACAATAAGGCCCCCCCAAACTTATCCAGGCAGCGGAAACGGGACTTCAGGAGCCCAAATGTTTGCTCCACCACTGCACGAGTTTTGATATGTGCTTTATTGTATTTTCTCTCTCCTCTGGTTTGGGGGTTCCGGAAAGGAGTCATGAGATGGGGTCCCAGTGCATATGCAGAGTCACTTGTAAGGCCCCATACACACGAGCGGACAGATTTGTTCAAATCTGTCCGTCCGACAGATTTGAACAAATCTGTCTGCTGGGATTTTGGTTTGCTCGCATGTACACACGAGCAAACCAAAATCCCTGCCAGCAGACGGCGCGCTGACGTGGCGGTGACGTGGCGGTGACGTTGACGCCGCCACGTCACCGCACCAGGAAGTAAAACACTTCCGCGCATGCGCCAAATCCATTCGGCGGCGGTGCGGGACGACATGTCTGCTGGTAAGTGTACTAACCAGCAGACATGTCGGGCGGACACATTCCCACCCGATAGATTTCAAAGCATGCCTTGAAATCTGTCGGGTGGACAAATCTGTCCGCTAGCCCATACACACGATCGGAGATGTCTGCTGAAACGGTCCATCGGACCGTTTTCAGCGGACATCTCCGCTCGTGTGTACGAGGCCTAAGGGAAAAGACAGGAGGATGTTAGTCATGCATGTGGCCCTTGTGATGTGTGCATCATGGGAGGGGATAGTCATGCCTGCCACCCATGTCACTCACCAACCAGCCAGCTGTCCCCATACATGTTCTGTTCGAATTCCATTGGGATGGGGCTCTGATTGTATATGAAGCTGTCATGGCTGGATCCGGGGTGTTTGGCACGGACGTGCCATATGAGGCGTTGGGCATCAGCTATCACCTGTACGTTGATGGAATGCCAATGCTTCCGATTGCGGTATATGTGCTCTGTGGCACTGGGGGGCTGTAGGGCCACATGTGTGCAATCAATGGCCCCCACAGTGCGTGGGAATCTGGCAATGCTGTAGAAATCTGTCATTGCCTTCAGCCGCAGCTCCTCAGTGGTTGGTCTGATGAACTGGTTGGACATGCGTCTGAGGATTGCAGGGACAACCTGGTGCACACATCTGCTCATGGAGGACTGTGACATCACAGCCACCACTCCACTTGTACACTGGAATGATCCACTTGCAAGGAAATTAAGTGTTGCCAGTACCTTCACCAGTGGCTGCACTGCTTGTGAGCGGTGTGTCTTGCTGGTGATGTCACCCTGCAGGTTTGTGGTTAGTTCAAGTATTGCATCAGGGCTGAATCTGAAGAGGCGATACACCTCCTCATCCCCCATGCCAAAGAGGCTCATGCGCGTGCGGTATAACCTCTCACGTGCCCGCCTCCTCCGTACCGGGGGACCCAGTACTAGTGCTAGGACCGCGACTGCCCCTGGCATGTTGGCACACAGAGGTGTTGTCCTTGCAAGTGTGGTTGTTCAGCTTGCTAGTTGGTAACGCTGCTGCTGTAGCTGCTCTCCTGCTGACCTGTGGCCGTCTGGAGTAAAGATAAAGCAGCTATTTGTAGAAATAACTTTGCGCTAGCCGTTCCACATACGCGCGGCGCATGTAGCCAGCGTATGGTGCTAATCCGTTCGCGAATCGGGAAATCTCCCTCATTTGCATATTTGCATGGCAAATCAATAGGCGCGACGGATGCGACGAGCGAAAATATGCGCTAACGATACTCTGGCGAGGGAAAGTTAAGCCGATCGGAAAAGGCCCGTTTTCTGGCGCATCTAGGTTGGTGGGTACGGCCACATAGATACAACGGCGCATCTTTACAGTTACGCGGCGCATATCGATTTACTCCAGCACAAGTCTGGCTGAATCTGGCCCTATGGGCTAGATTCAGGTAGATGAGCGTAACTTTGTGCGGGTGTAACGTATCCTATTTACGCTACGCCTCCGCAACTTTTTCAGGCAAGTGCTGTATTCACAAAGCACTTGCTTCGTAAGTTGCGGCAGCGTAGCGTAAATGGGCCGGCGTATCCGCGCGTAATTGAAATAGGGCAGGTAGGGGGCGTGTTGTATTTAAATTATCCCTGAACCCACGTAAATGACGCTAAAACGAACTGCGGCCGTGACCGTATCCCAGTGCGCATGCTCCAGATCACGTCGCAAATAGTCAATTTACGCCCAGCCCCATTCTGAATCGGCTTACGCAAATAACGTAAACGACGTACAATACGACGCTGTCCCGACGTCCATACTTAACATTGGCTGCGCCTGCTATAGCAGGGGTACCTTTGCGCCGGACTAACGCTTACACAAACGACGTAAAAAAATATGCTACGTTCATAAATCGGCGTATCTAGCTCGTTTGCATATTCGACACGTAAATCGACGGAAACGCCACCTAGCGGGCAGCGTAAATATGCAAATTAGATACGATGGCGTAAGAGACTTACGCCAGTCGGATCTAACACAAATCTATGTGTAACTGATTTTAAGAATCAGGTGCATAGATACGACCCCACTCACCCAGAGTTATGACGGCGTATCAGGAGATACGCCGGCGTAACTCATTGCAGAATCTATAACTTTTGCACAAACCAATCACAATACACTTATTCTTTTTTTTTTACCAAAAATATGTAGGAGAATACTAATGAAAAAAAGCCTGGTCATTAAAGTGGTTGTAAACCCTTTTTTTTTACTTTTAACTACAGGTAAGCCTATAATAAGGCTTACCTGTAGGTAAGGAGCATATCTCCTAAACCGGTACGGTTTAGGAGATATTCCCCTTGCAATGCGCTGCTGATTGCAGCGGCACACACGCAGGGGGGATTCTCGGCAAAAGGATCGGCAACCGCCAGACCTTGGCGAATTGAGAATTGAGAACTCCCGCGTGCATGCGCGGGAGTGACGACATCGCCGCTCCAGCCAATCACAGCGCTGGAGCGGCGATACCCGGAAGACATGCCAGGCAAGATGACATCTCACTCGGCGTGGACCAGGTTAGTTCCTCTCACCTCGTTCCGAGGTAAGTATTTCATAATGAGCTAATATGTGGTGCATATTAGCTCATTATGGCTTTTGCCTTGCAGGAGTAAAAAAAAAAAAATTGTATATGCGGGTTTACGCTTACGCTTTAAGGGGGCAAATCTTCCGGTCCTCTAGTGGTTAATACTATGTCCCAGGTCCTTATTCAAAACTGGTACTTTATGCTTAATATTAAAATGAGTTTTCCTTAGTAGATTACGGTATTTACTGCTACTTGTTCTCACAGTGGCAATATTTCTCTAGTTTAACAAGGCAATGCACACTTTAATGCTGGTGTTCCCCGCTAATTGGAATTCCGGATGCAGTTGTCTCAAAACTGTCCTTGGTGACTTGAAACAGGTGGTGGTATTTTTTTTTATCTTTGCTATAATAAAGATGAATGTGTCCTGTAGTTTTTTTTTATGGGAAGCTTGTTCAAAATTGTCACTGGGCCCCAGGAATTTTACCTGAACTCCTGTGGAACACGAGAGTTAATAAAATAGAATACCTTCTAATTTTTAACAGACATATTGAAGTTTATTGCCTATAATGCTCTGGTTTCAGTTTATGTGTATACACTTCAGGAATTCCAATTCTCCGCACATAAAGAACTCAAAAGCCATCTTGCAGTTGAACAACCATGCATGTTCTACAATAGATTAAGATTAACATACAACACATTGTAGAATTTGTGTGCTTTGCTCCATGGTTTTCAATGTAAATTCTGTGTACTGCTTATGCCTACATGACTGTCAGCTCTGGTTTCCTTCAGAGAACTTGGCAAACTGTACAGTCATTGAAAGCAGCCTTGCTTAAAGTTTTTAAACGATTTGAGTTACCAACTGGACAGGTATGTTTTCCTATTCATCACTTCTAATTATTCCATGCCAGGACTTGTGCACTAATCTTGAAATCTATTCTTTAAGGCTTCACAGACTACCGGCGTCATCCTATACATTTAAGTTTAGTTTAATTTATGTCTGGCAACCGACTGGGAAACCAATATTTTACAGCCTTCCCTGTGGCTTCAGGATTGATCTTAATTGCTGGTAAGGTATTCAGAATGTTTTAGCATACAGTACGACAAATGGAGCTAAGATTATGTAAATTACATTAGGGAGCACACAAAATTCCGTCATACATGGTGAAGAGATACATATCTATGTATGTGTATGAAAACATAATACGTTTCAGACAGAACTGGATTTTTTCCTGTTTTTATTTTATTTTAAACAATTCCACAAATGTTACATTTCTTTGGCTATGCTTATAAGGGTTGTAGAACTAGTAGAATATGCAATCAGATATTTGAATTTACATTGATAGTGTTTACTAATGAAGCTTGTAGCAATTATTTTAATGTCTACCAGGAAATTGGAATTTTTTAAGATCTGGTCTTTCTAATAAATATTATACAACACTTGCAGCTGATATAGATGAAGGAACTTGTCAGGGTTGAGTTCACCTGCTGGTGGCACTGGGGTTCACTTTGCAGATGGCTGCAGTTCCAGTGTCCCCCAGCAGGTGTCTCACAGAAGCCAGCAGGTTTTGATCAGCCACACCTGGCTCCAGCTGCCAGGTGGATATTTAAGGCTGCTCCTCCCTTCCCCTAGGGCAGTGATGGCAAACCTTGGCACCCCAGATGTTTTGGAACTACATTTCCCATGATGCTCATGCACTCTGCTGTGTAGTTGTGCATCATAGGAAATGTAGTTCGCCATCACTGCCCTAGGGCGTTATGATTGTGGTCCCTTCCTTGCTGCCTTGCCCTGATCCAGTTTGTACCTCTCTGCCTTGTTCCTGCCTCCCCCTGCCTTGCTTCTATTTGAGTACCCTGTTGAGATCCCACTTCCTTGCTTTGCCTGTACCCTTGTCCTTTAGATAGTTTTGTCTTTAGTTAGAAGTTAGGTTCTTTTGTTATTATGTAGGGTTTGTTTATGTTCACGTTTACTGTTTGCTGTGTTTGCTGTGTTCGTTGTTTGCTGTGTTTCACTGTAAATAAATATCACTTTAATATATATACAGTACAGACCAAAAGTTTGGACACACCTTCTCATTCCAAGAGTTTTAACTATGAATTAACACGCGTGGAATTATATACATAACAAAAGTGTGAAACAACTGAAAATATATGTCATATTCTAGGTTCTTCAAAGTAGCCACCTTTTGCAGCAGACACATCTCTAGAACAACTGTTAAGAGAAGACTGTGTGAATCAGGCCTTCATGGTAGAATATCTGCTAGGAAACCACTGCTAAAGAAAGGCAACAAGCAGAAGAGACTTGTTTGGGCTAAAGAACACAAGGAATGGACATTAGACCAGTGGAAATCTGTGCTTTGGTCTGATGAGTCCAACCTTGAGATCTTTGGTTCCAACCACCGTGCCTTTGTGCGACGCAGAAAACGTGAACGGATGGACTCTACACGCCTGGTTCCCACCGTGAAGCATGGAGGAGGAGGTGTGATGGTGTGGGGGTGCTTTGCTGGTGACACTGTTGGGGATTTATTCAAAATTTGAAGGCATATTGAATCAGCATGGCTACCACAGCATCTTGCAGCGGCATGCTATTCCATTGCGTTTAGTTGGACCATCATTTATTTTTTAACAGGACAATGACCCCAAACACACCTCCAGGCTGTGTAATGGCTATTTGACCAAGAAGGAGAGTGATGGGGTGCTGTGCCAGATGACCTGGCCTCCACAGTCACCGGACCTGAACCCAATCGAGATGGTTTGGGGTAAGCTGGACTGCAGAGTTAAGGCAAAAGGGCCAACAAGTGCTAAGCATCTCTGGGAACTCCTTCAAGACTGTTGGAAGACCATTTCAGGTGACTACCTCTTGAAGCTCATCAAGAGAATGCCAAGAGTGTGCAAAGCAGTAATCAAAGCAAAAGGTGGCTACTTTGAAGAACCTAGAATATGACATATTTTCAGTTGTTTCACACTTTTTTTGGTATGTATATAATTCCACATGTGTTAATTCATAGTTTTGATGCCTTCAGTGTGAATCTACAATTTTCATAGTCATGAAAATAAAGAAAACTCTTGGAATGAGAAGGTGTGTCCAAACTTCTGGCCTGTACTGTATATATCCTTTGTTTGGTATCAGTTCCCTTGTGTAGCCTTTGTGTCTGGTCACCTAAGACGCTGATCCTGACAGAACTTTAGTTGGAATTGTTATTCGGGGGAAAGGGGTGCTAATCAGGAGAAGACAATTTATTGTAGAATTTTTGAGCCATTTATCCTAATCTAAAAGTCTGCATGCACTTTCAGTCAGAAAGGGGATCCTGTGCAGAAATTATATTTGTGCCCCAACTATTACAATTGTAATGGCAATGCATATGCATATGCAGTAAAGCTTATTGAATTGTATGATCAAAAAAATATCTCTGAAGAAGTCCTCATTTCATGCTAAAATTTAAAAGCATATTGATATCTATGTTTATAATTTGATCAAATAAAATATTAAGAGATAAAATGACTCATCCATCTTGCATTGTTCCTAAAATGTTAATGTCACATAACCATGCCACACTAAACTACAACAGTACACTAAACTGTATCGTTGTCAGGAACCATGAGTCAGACTGAGACAGAATTGCACTAAAAATCGTACTATTTAATAAAATGGTAAAATAGTATAAACAGAGCAAACTTAGTCAAAACTTTGCCAGAGTTTGTTAACCAGGATGGGTAGTCAGAACAAGCCAGAGAAACAGAAGTCCAGTGATCAGTGAAGTCAGGTGCTGCAAACAGGATCAGGAACCAGAAGGGAAGTCAGCCAAGTTAATGTCTTTCACAGGAAAAAACAGCAGAGTGAGTCTGGATATGTTGACCAAGGCAAAGGCACTGAAGATCTAATCCAAGGAGTTTAAAAAAAGAGCAAGTGAGTCATTGTGGAAGGAAGAGACTTCGGCAATTAACCAATAGCTGAGCACAGAGCTCTGAGAAGGAAAATCGTAACATTACAGCACATTATATCAATCGGACTGTAATGAGAAATTCCATCAATCGGCAACTGCACATTATATCACCCAGCAATAATATTGTCTACAATAGCCTATTATATCACTCTCCAAAAGCACTGACAACCATCAGCCTCTATAATGGAGGTTACTATAAATTCCCTCATTATACTGGTGGCCAAATTAAATATACCTGTTACATTCATAATCAGTGTAACCCCTTGTTACAATGGTGGTCAGTATGCATTTCCTGTTACATTTGTGGTCATTATAAATTCCCCTGTTTAATTGGAAGTCAGTATTATTTGTGTTTGGCATAAATGCCTTCAATACATTAGTCACAAATAATAGTACAGCGCTAATTGTTATGTGTACATATAAAAAAAATAAAGGCGTAATAAAACAAATAATGAAATCAACCAAAGTCACAATTGAGCCAGAGGCTAGCACAATAATGAAAAATTTCAAAATATCAGCAAAAATACGTTAAAAAACAAACAAACGTGCTATAGCTAATGGTACTCAAAGTTCATGAATGCGTCAACTTTCAATAAAGAATAGTTCACCATGAAGTCAGTGAAGACACCTGTGTGAGGGCACAGTAAGATTAAATCTTCTCCCTTAATTGTGTGGGCCACCACCGTATAGTAACATTCGCATGCTTACCAGAAGGTGTGGACTCATATACTGGTGTGTATTGAGTTAATTTAGCATGTGTGAGGCAATACCTCAACAGTTTCCAGCTGTATTGGATGGATAGTCTGGAAATCACCCTGTCACAGATTGAAATAGAGAGGTCCCACTTAAAGTGAACAGGCTCCCAATACACAACAGACATCAATAGGAAAGGCCACACCAGAGGCATATCTAGTGAAAATGGCACCTATGGCAAGCACTGAAACTGCACCCTTGTCAAAACATTTGAAACCCATCTTTCAGATAACCTACAAGTCAAGCACTTTAATTACCCTTTACACCAGAGTCAATAGCGTTACATCTTATATCACAGTTCCCAGAGAGCCCATCTTACATCGGAATCCACAGAGTTCCCCTTCACACTGGGAAATGTAATCTAAAGAATGATGTAGACTGTGGCATCATCTTTATATACACTGTAAGGGGGGGGGGGACTCTGACACAAAGGGGATCTCTGCGGACTGCGATGTTGGGGGGCTTCGGATGTCCGGGGGTATCTGGTTATCACAGAGTCCAGAGATCCCACTTACATCAGCATTCCCCTTTACCCCAGATTCTGCAAAGTTCTCCCTTAAAGCAGTGTGCCAGACAATAAGCATTTCTAGACAGGGGTCAGGTCAGCCGTGGCAACCCTGTAACAGCACAGAGCCTTTTACTTTATATGATACCTCCACAGTATGTGTGAGCATTTCCCCACCTCCATGGGACTACAAATTCCAGCATAGTAGGCTGTGCTCTTATTTCTCTGCTGCTCCCCAGTGTGACTGAGAATGATGACTGCACTGATATACAAGAGGACACCCTCTCTCCCTGCCTGCTGCAGTGCTGCACAAACCGAGCCGCTGCCAGAGTCTGTGCCCCCACTACCCCCTTACCAGAGACCAGGGTTGCTGTTAGATATGATGGGGCCCCCTACAGTCTACCTGATGGGGCCCATGACCCCACCCCTGGGCCCATCCCTGGCCCTGCCCTAACCTCAAAAAATAATTCAGCTGTGTTGATATCTTGGTTAGTGACATATCCTCTTTATGGAGAAATCTGGGGTTGATTAGACCCATTGATCCCCCTCTACCCTCCAAGGCTAATTGGCTGCTTTCTTAGCTGGCACCAGCCAGGTAAATGCAGAACCGATACTGGCAGTGAGGAAATCTTCATAACTTATGGCCTCAGTTGTCACAGAGGAGAGGGAGAAACTGATGTTCCTCCTTTTTCTTTGTGCGCTGCCAATACAACCAGATGGAATGGGAGAGCCTTTTTTTGCCATTAACTACATACAAGCGGGGAGGAGTTGATATTCCAGCAAGCCGAATTAGAAAAAAGAATCCATCCATTTTTCAGCCTTCTGGGCCCGTGTGTTTAATCTCATGGGGCACAAAAAAATATGATTTAGACTACAAAGGAGCCATGGCCTGCAGGAAGCGGGGAAAGCATGAAAAATGTGCCTGCATCTTAATCAAGAGGATAAGTCTCAGCATAAGGCACTGGCAGTACAGCTGTCCCTCCTGCTGGGCTCTGTTTTTGCACTGATAGGACCTGACTGAGTCCACAGTCCACGTGTCCTGTCGAGAAATACACCGGCCCGATGCCACCGCTATAGTCCTGGCTATAGCATCCCTGACAGCAGGTGGAGGAGTGATACTCAGCTGTCAGGGCTGCTGTAGCTGGAACTATAGAGGTAGCATCTCGAAATGCAGCTGCCACCTTACTCTGAGACCAGTGACTGCACTCACAGGAGTAAGAAATTAGAAATAGTCCCACTTGCAGCTCTGCCATTGTCCATTAGCAAAGGTGCTAAAAAGGAGATCCAGCCTTTGCTCAGGAGCCTGGAGGGTAGAAGAGACCATCAGACCCTGGTAAGTGCATTGCTGCCCAGCCACTCACCAGTGCTCCCTTCATATGGCGCCCATGGCACTACGGGGTCTACGGGGAATACATATGTTGTTGGCCTCCATCTAAAATGTTAGCTGCCTGGCTGTCACGCTGATGCTAGAGCTTTAGTTTGTTTTATTGGATAACTAAGTCTAGGTACCTTGCAATCTGCAAAACGCTGTACTTATCCATGCTCTCTCCTGCAAGATTTTTGCTGTATGAATCAGAGGGAGCCACCCAGTTACCACTGCAAACTCTTTGGCCGGTTTCTACCTTCCCCTAAGCATACGTGGGCAACATTCCATTCATCTCTATGGAAAGATTGTCCATCGTTAGAATGCATTATAGACTTGGATAACTATGCACAAAAATAGTTCTCTTTTGAGTCTTGACAAGCAACAAGTATGCAGGCAGTAAGCCATGACTCTGACTTCATGTGCTACAAACTGTTCTAGGTCAGTGATTAAGAAAGATTTGAAGTCATTAAATCAGTCTGAGAATTAGGCAGCTAGTTTTTTGTTACTTTATGTCAGCAAGTGCAGCCTACCAGATTCTCTCAGCAAAAGGTTTATTTTTCTATTTCTGGTCAAAAGAATTGAAAGGGTCAGATCCCCAAAAACTGATATTTAAGTTTTTGGAAAATCAATTACTGATCATTTATTACTGTATATCTCTCGAAAACTGTTGGTGAGATCTATCAGTCATTATGGGGGAATCCCACTCTCTTTGCTGAATATTTTATTTATTATTATTATTATCACAAATTCAACAGAAGGAGCTGTAGGATGAAGTAGGCAGCTACCGCTAAATCTCCCAAGTGGATAGGAACTATATGATCAAGTGCTCTTCAGAGTAAAACAAATTAAGTTATCTCACTCCTCATTCTGCACTGAGTTTTATGGGTCTGTTGTACTGGAGTGTGGTCATCCTATATTATGCTCCCTGGACAGGAAAATTAGTCAGGAATTAGAGCAGGGAGTTTTTTCAGTTAAAGCATATTGAGGACATAGAAGAATCCAGAGGCTGAATCAACACATAAAGCTCCACCATTAACCAAAATACATTTTTGATAGGTTTAACCTTTAAAGGGTAACTTTTGTTGAGAAAAAAAAAATCCCCTTTGGGTAATCGGTGTACGCTGCAGGGATTTTAACAAACTTGGTTGCAGGTTCGTACTAGTTTCTGCTCTGAAGGAAAAAGCTGTTCGTCTTTGTTGATGCACAGAGTGAATCTGAATGATTTTTTATTGATTTCACTATTTAGCTGATGCACTTGAAGCAAACTTGGTGGGTCAGTGTCCCTTTAGAGCGGATTAATCCTTTGGGAGTACCTCACCAACATTTTTTTTTTTGCAGAGGATGCCTAAAATCTGACTTGTACCTTAGTGCAGACTTCTGGGAAAATCAGTGATCCAACCACACTACTATTATGATAATTTCAAATGCAGCATGTTTCTGTATTGCTCCTGCTGACTCTATTCTCAGTAGTGATAGTACAAATATTCCAAACTGACTCCATAACCATGTCAGTTTTGTGCATGTCAATTTGAAGAAGTGCTGGGCTGGTATATAGAAAACAGTATTTGGGTCATTATGAACAGCATTCCAAAGCTACCGAAATACTGAATGTATATGACAGTAGTGTGTCAGTAGATTCTGACCTCCTCCAGGAAGCAGAGATTAATGTGGATGGTTTTATGTTCCCTATAAAACACTGCAGAAAACATGATATATAAAATACCTAAATGTAACATGTGAGGCTTATTCTAATGCAAATTCCAGAACATTATAATTAAGACAAATTAATTATTATATCCTTCGATACAAATTAGAAAGATATCTACAGCAGTGTATAATCCCCCATCTTTACAGATCACTTGGTGAAGAATTCTTCGATGCCTAATAGATAGAAAAAAAAAAATTATAATGTTCAGCGTGGACTAACTCCCAGTAACCAATAATTTTATATTTTAATATTGTTTTCAATCTCTTTTTTGTTAATTTTATAAACAATTTCCACAACACAAATACATTCATATGCTTTATATCTATACAAAATATCCTGTTTACCTGACATGGGACCATGATTTATATTATAGGGTCTATTTTTTCTAGGGCTGTGCAAATTAACTTTTAATTAATCGATTAATCTTTAATGTTTTTGATCGATCAAAATATTTTTGATCGTTTACATTTCTTTTGATTGGTACTCACCTCTCCGCCCGCTTCTGGTCCTTCGGGGAGTTCCGTCGGAGATCCGGTAATGTCACGGACACCGGCGGGGCTTGCCGTGTCCATCTGAAGAGCTCCTTTTCTGTGCCTTCATATCTGCACGCCGTATCTCCAGTGCAATATTTATTTGGTTACCTACTTGAAGACTATAAAAGTTTTAATGCTATTCCTATCGAGCACTGCCTTTGTGTGTTTTTTGTATCCTGCTATCCATTTTTCCAGTGGTTGGTAGGTGCACTGGGAATCAGCCTGCAAGGAGATCAGCTAAAAGTAGTTGGATCTGTATGTGCATTATAATTAATCGAAATTAGTCGATTAATCGATTAAAAAAAAAAAGATTAATCGAACACAAACATTTTGATCAGTAACAGCCCTAATTTTTTCCTCTCTATTCCCTTCATTCTTTCCCCTGTCAATTTCCCAGGACCTTGTTAATATTTCATTTGTTCTCATTCATTCACATTTACACTTAAAAAAACAAAACTATTCCTTCTTCCCACTCCTCCCCTCTCAACTCCATGGGGTCATATGTTTCCATTCATAAATATTTTATTAAGTTTGTTGAGGACCGTAATTCATCCCATCGTTGAAATATTTTTGGCATTTGATTCTTTATAAACCCTTCCTCCCTTATCTGCTTTTCCCTATGTTGGATTTCACAAACACATTCCATTATTGTAGGACTTTCTCTTATACTGGCTACTGTTATCATGTGGTGAAGAATGTCTGTCTTTATAGCTTTTATTGACCCTGGTATTATAGATAATATTGTAACATTTATGTTTGGTTGTATCTCAGATCCAGGCACCTTCTGATATATCTCAAATATCCTACTCCAGAAATCCCTCACCACTTGACACCCGTACCAGATATGAGCCATTGTTCCCTTATCCCTAAGACACCTCTAACAGGTCTCTGTGTTCTCTTTATTTATTTTATTGAGGGCCACTAGACTCTAGACAGTACCACCTCATCATACTTTTGTAATTCCTTTCTTGGTGTTTAACCGCTACCGATACTTGTGTATTATTGAAAGTGCCTTCTCCCATCCTATATTTTAGTATTGTCAGATCTGTGAACGCTACATTCTACCATCTATATTACTTGGTACTGTATGTATTACCTATTAGACTTTAATTAATGAGTCTGAAAGTGTCAAATGTTCTTATGTATTTTGGGTCATTATACTGTGGTATAGTAAAACATCAAATAGTTTTTTTTTTATAAAGGGTTTAAGTAAAATTATTAAACTTTAATTAAACTTTAAATAAGACAGTCCCAGAGATGGGCTTTGATAAACTTTTAGTAGAGGGAAGTATTTTTTTTTCCCAAAAAATAGTCGATATTGAGTGGGTGTAGAAAATAATTGCTTAAAATGTAAAGCAGTCAATTCTCAAAAACTATAAGCACAGTGAAGTACTACTGTTATTAGTCCCCTCTACTGCAACGAGGAGATGATACTTAAACCCTCACACTCTTTGCTATATGAACTGTACCAGACCAATGTGACAACAATCTCCATTACTATATGAATACAAATTATAATGATTTGTACTAGTTTAAGATATAGTCTTTCAATAGCTGGGGACATATTTGTGCATGTGGCCAAAACAAAACAAAAATATATCCCTACAAAATGTGTTATTCAGCCCGATGACATCAGTAACCAATTACACTTTTACCTTCTTATTTAGCACGCCAGTGCCACCATGGTTTCATATTATGTATTTAAAAAAGTGGAGTTTGACAATACCATAAAATGTTCAAATATGCTTTTCAAAAAAAGGTTCCCAGTCATGCAGGATTTGTATTAACCACAAATATTTAGTGGAGAAAATATCATACATTTGGGCAGAACTGGCTTTACCACTATACAGTGCTTTCATTCATGAGTTACTGTCATGTGTAAATAAATAAACAAACAACAATTTGGACCTTTATTAACCCTTAATAATTTTATTAAATTATTTATTCCCTTCTTCCCTTCGCATCATTTTTTGGTTGATTTTTGTTTTAATCATTTGTATGTAAACATTTATAATTTTCATTAATTTCTGTTTGTAACATCAAAATTAAAAAAAATATATATTTTCAAGAGAAATTATTCTAGTGCCTTTATAAAATCTCAGAATATAAATTGTATTTAACTCTAATTAGTTGTTTTTTAACTAAAATCTGCAGTTACATTTTTACTTAAAGAGGTGGTTCACCCTAAATATAAGCTCTCCCATGTGATCCAGCATACTGGCGTCAGCGCCAGTATGCTGTTTTTTTTTTTTTTTTTAATCCCCCACTTACTGTATTATGTTAAATTTTAATTTCTTACCCCCGTGGTGGACGGCGCCAGTATAGCGCGTCACATCTTACGAAAATACCCGATAAGGACTCGGGTAATCTCGGCGAAAATGCGGCGCCTACGCACAGACCTAGGAGCTGACTGCGCAGGCGCCGTATTTCTCCGAGTACGGCGCCTGCGCAGTCAGCTATACTAGAGCCGTCCACCGCGGGGGAAAGAAATTAAAATTCAGCATAATACAGTAAGTGGGGGATTTAAAAAAAAAAAAAAAACAGCATACTGGCGCTGACGCCAGTATGCTGGATCACATGGGAGAGCTTATATTTAGGGTAAACCTCCGCTTTAACTTATTTTTTTACTCTTTTTCCTTCACTTTCTTTTATTTATTTTAGGCTCAATGAAATTCTGGAAAACAAAGGGGTATGTTTAGTTAAATGTCTCTCTCAAAAAAAAGTAAAGTACTTGGTTAGGCTGCCGCAATGAACAGGAATGCAACAGACTGAGAATAATCATCACTGGGGCACATAACCTGACTGGTATACCCTTTACGCACACACGCACGCAGGCACACACACACACTTAAATAGACACCCACCACACACCATAGGCACACCATGTGCTTTAACTAAAACATGTATTTTTCAAGACATCCATATTTAAAAAAAAAATATTTTTTACTAGCTGCCACACCCAGATAAGAATGTAACAGAGCTTTATACTATTGTTGCTTTTCCCAGAGGTGACTTTCTATTTAAAGTATTCAGGGATCCAGCTTAATGATTTTTATATATTGTTGCAGACGAAAAAGTAAAATAATGGGAAGTGAAAAATATACTTAAAGCTGTCCCCACACTGCAAGGGTTAAATGCTTGTTTTAGTCTAGGTTCCTGTCATGGAAGCATGAATCAGACGTACACAAACAGATAAAAGAATATGAAGGTTTTATTGAAAACCAAACAGCAAGGTCAAAGTCCAAACTGACGATCAAAACAGCCAGAAGAGTCGTCCAACAGTGCCAGGGTCGAGAGTCAGCCAAGCCGGAGTCTGTAGCCAGAGAAGTTGTGAAACGAAGCCGGGAATCAGGAACCAGAAGGAACGTCCGTGAAATGCTGCAGCTGCCGTCTATATATATATATATATATGCTGAGCAGCCAGCTCCTCCCAGTGGGAAGGAGGAGCCGCAGGGTGTGGCAGGTTACAAGAACCACATGAAGCAAGATGGCTGCTAGCACATGTCAGTAATGAGAAGCCTGCAAAGAGGTAAGACCATGCCTTATTACTAGCAGCTTTCTCCATCCATGCAACCCGTCCAGTACTGCTCGCCTCCTCCACATACAATGCAGAGTTAGTCCTGCACTGTTTGTGGTAAATGCAGAGGGACTGCCAACAGCTTTTGGTAGAAGAGAATAGTGCTGGAGTGAGGAACAGAGTAATTAATAAACCTCATCCCTGCAACCCTAAACTAAACAAATATTTAACCTTTCCACTGCAAAGGTAGATTTTTTTTTGAATTCCTAGACTTCAATTATATCCACTTGAGACCCGCGCTATAGATGAAAGACGTCCACAGCGCGGCTCTCAAGTGCCGAGTGGACGTCTTTGGACGTCCTTTTATGTGCATTACCCGCGCGCGCCGCTGGGGGCACGCAGCGGGTAAACACTGTGCCGGCGCATCGCTGAGGAGCCGATATGTGTGCCTGTCGGCCGAGATGTCCGCCAGGTACACGCGATTGGCGGTGACAGCAGGGACGTGGAGCTCTGTGTGCAAACACAGAGCTCCACGTCCTGTCAGGGAGAGAGGAGACCGATCTGTGTCCCTTGTACATAGGGACACAGCATCGGTCACCTCCCCCAGTCACTCCCCTCCCCCCACACAGTTAGAACACACCCAGGGAATACATTTAACCCCTTCCTCACCCCCTAGTGTTAACCACTTCCCTGCCAGTCACATTTAAACAGTAATTGGTGCATTTTTATAGCACTGATCGTTGTATAAATGTGAATGGTCCCAAAATTGTGTCAAAAGTGTTCAATATGTCCGTTGCAATATCGCAGGCCGGACAAAAAAAATCGCAGATCGCTGCCATTACTAGTAAAAAATAAATCATAAATATTTCCCCTATTTTGTAGGCGCTAGAACTTTTACGCAAACCAATCAATATACGCTTATTGCGATTTTTTTTTTTAACAAGAATATGTAGAATACGTATCGGCCTAAACCGAGGAAAAAAATATAAAAAAAAAATGGGATATTATTATAACAAAAAGTTAAAAATATTGTGTTTTTTTTTAAAAATCTGTCTTTTTTTGTTTATAGCGCAAAAAATAAAAATCGCAGAGATGATCAAATACCACCAAAAGAAAGCTCTATTTGTGGGAAAAAATGATAAAAATATAATTTGGATACAGTGTTGTATGACCGCGCAATTGTCATTCAAAATGCGTCAGTGCTGAAAGCTGAAAAGCTGAAAATTGGTCTGGGCACGAAAGGGGGTTTAAGTGCCCAGTAATGAAGTGGTTAAAAGTAAAGTTTGCCTGGTCTTTTGTCCTATGCAAAGTCTAATTTGCTTGCAGAGTAAGTCCAATCTGTCCCTCAGAAAAAGTCACTCTTAATATCATTGATAGTTTTTACCATCCCTAGTTGGTGAGAATTCTGCTCCAGTACTTGCTTCAGCTACTCTCTGTGGTCCCTGGTAGTAAGGTGGTTGGTCCCTTAGTGGTGACAGCTTCCCTTCTACCTCTGACCACCACAGGTTCTCCGGCCGGCAGAACCGTCACTTCTGGTTGGACTGCAAGCCGCATTCCCAACCCTATGCTACTCTCTTGCTTCTGGATAGGACCTCAGACAGCCTAGCAGCCAGACGTGCCCGGGATAGGCCCAAACTCCAACCTAGCAGCCCGGGCAACACAACACACATCCTCCCAGAGAGTTGTCCAGGTGGCACAGAACCTGATCATCTGACTCCACCCTAATATATAGGTTCTCCCAGCAGGATTTAAGAAAATATAATATAAAGTGATAAGCGCTAAAGTGTATGTGTAAAGTGCACAATATACAATAAAGATAAAAATGAAAATCAAATTCAAATTAAAACAAAGTGCTGTTCTGGTGTGTGACAGAGAAGACTATCACACTAAATGTGAACTGAGCCCACAAGGAATGTGGGAAAGTGTGGACAGTGATGAGAGTCTATGGCTGAATATAAAGATGGGTCAGGAGTGGCTGATGGATCTTCTATAAAAGGTGAGTACATCCGATATTCGGTCTCATATTGCCCTTACCTTAAGATGGTGGTAACAATGCAACAGGTGGGCAAGGCTGGTTCCTTCTTTTGGTGTGTCTGTTTCGCTCTTTGGTGCTGTGCTTTTTCGATGGTCATCCGAAATGTAGATCCTGGAATCTAGCAGCTCATGAATGCAGGTCAGAGCGTGGAGTAGAAAAAAGTGACACCAACATAGTGAAGCCCGTATAAAAAGAGGGGGGTTTAATGAAAAATAGGCCTCTTACATCAATAACAAGGTAAAAACGCCAAACAGTAACTGATAGAGTGACAGGACACGGCGAGGTCAAACGCTGTCTTATGTCTGCTGGCCTCCGGCTGACTGTGTATGTCACGTGGAAAACCCTTGCCCATTGGCTGAGATAACCCATATACTCCTAATCTGTCCTTGCTGAGCCAAGGTAACTACACCTGGCAGGTAAATTTAAGAGCAACACTGCCTAAACATCAGGGTGCTACACAAGTATTAATTGCACCAGTGGGATATGCACTTCAGCATACATACTCCTCATTTTCCAGTATCAATGTCACCATTGAGATCTTTACTACAGAAAATACATCACTCCACAGTATTCATGGCAGGACTACATACATACCCTAGCTAGTGGGGGTTTTCAAAACCTATTTTTTTTTTCAAATGTGTCTAAAGCTGGGCTATGTTTTGTCAAATATGTTACCTTCCACAGATTCCTAGCACAGAACACAGCTTAGGGTCTGTCAAGCCTTACTATCATCCTATCATTTTTGGGCATTGACCCCCCTTTTTTATTGTGCCTGGTATTATTTCTCTGCATGTTGACCTGAAGAAAACTAATTACAAATACACTATATTGGATGATGACTAAAGGGTCTATGTATAGACATTTAGTTGCATGTATGTCATAGATGGTAAATAGTTGCATGTATGTCATGGTTGTAAACCCTTGTATACCCAGTAAAGTGAACAGCCTCAAGGGATAGACAGAGACATGAAACACATCCTCCCACATACAGTATGTTTTATTAGTTTATCTGCAGTCTTTCACACCCTTTCAAAAGTGCAGATCATGTTAAAAATCTTTCTTCATCTGTCAACAGCACAGAGGAGAGACTGCAGTAACAGTGTGTGCGAGCTGATTGGAGGAAAGGAACACACCCTCCACACAGCAGAAGAACTGTGTTGTTAATAGACAAGCTCTGTTCTGACCCCCCCCCCGACACAAATGTATCTAATTTTCCAGGAAAACTTGTCAGAAGTGACTTAAGAAGAGGAACAAAGCACCAGAAAAAAACAGCACTTAGAGTTTTGGAGAGAGATAAGTAAACATTGCAGATATGTGCTTTGCTTAAAATCCATGACTGAAGTTTACAACCACGTTAAGTATTTGCACAAGCACAAACAATTATTGGTGCATTGTTTATAATATAATCATCTCCTATGATCGTCCGCACCATCTAGTAACAATAATGCAGTATTTGTTTTTGATTGTTTTTGATTTAAGTATTTTAGAAGAATAACCATTAGCCACTGGCTAGAAGATGAAGCTGTCTGGAGAATTGTATTACAAGCAATATGGCGATCAATTGTTTTATCTGTGTGAAGTGGTGTTAAACCCAAAAGCAAACATTTATTGTATTGTAGCTGCCCATTTCTTAGATATGATGGATGCCTTAATTTTCTTTTCTAGTCTTTCTTCTATTTTTATCTGGTGATCCAGCCAGTAAGCCTGTTGCTTTTCAAAAGAACAAGCTCTCCAGCAGAATGTATTAGTTACCAAGATGAGACAAATCATTTACAATTTACAGGGGTGCTTACAATGATACACTTTTATCCTAAAAGGTAAAACTCCCTATAAAGTATTAGCTGCCGCTTGGCTTCAATTTGTTAGTGTAATAAAATCTTCTAGTACTGTGAAGAAAATAGACTTTTTTCTGGATTTTCTCAGACTCTGTTTGTCTTTTAAGAACCCCTGGACCGATCTGGGTGAAATTTGGATATGTTGGTCCCCCAGATCGGGGCTATCAGGAGATATGTAATGGCAGGTAGACCTTGTGTGGAAGAGGGGTGTTCTAACGTTGGGAAAATTAGGGTGCTCTCTACCTGGAGATAATTGGTTTATTCCTTAAACTGATCTCAATATCTCAATGTGTCATGTAAATGATCTGTAGTCTGTCTTTCAAGAAGTGTTCATTGTGTGAAGTTCTATTGTTTAGCATGTGAGAAGTTTTAAAACACCTTGTCTGGGCAAAGGACCAGTAATTAACTCATGTGGATTCTACCAGAGACAGCCGTCTGTGTCCTACAATAGGTCTCTTGAAAGGGGTCTCGTTAGTAACCCCATTGTATGATGATGTGGAAGGAGGATGTAATTGTATATCTGATTACATCAAGTATTTCTTTTGCTGTATATAAGTAACCTGTCTCTCAATAAAGTCATTCTATATCTGGACACCCTTCATGAAGTCTTGGCTCATGCTTGGGGATGGGGAACACTCTAACCATTCGGAAGAATCATCTTGGGAGACGGAAAGAAGGCCGCAGTACCCTAACCACTGCAGGTCTTAACAACTGGTGACAAGCAGCGGGGTTGAATGGGACGCATAAAGACAACAAGTGAATGGCCCAGCATTACGAGAGACTAAAGAGGTCTACGCTAAAGGATCTGCTGGAAGCCCGAGGCCAGGTGACAAGCAACAAAAAGAAAGCTACCCTCATAGCAGAACTAATGGAGGGCGACCAAACCAGCAGCATGGCGAATGTCAGCCAGGAGGAAGCCGAGTTCCAACAGAAGGTGATGTGGAGGCTAAACCTATATGGGCCAAATCCCACACCAGAGATGGTGACTCAAGTCCTGGAGCAGGTGAGCGCAGAACGCAGAGCACAACAGGCAAGCGTAAACCAAGGAGACACCGCTTCCTCAGCCGGATCTATAAATGGAGGGCAGCGGAGAAAGATTAACTATGCTGCGTTTAAAAGTTTTTCGGATGGAGAAATGGAAATTGACGCATACCTACAAGACTTTGAGCGTCAATGTGCTTTGGAGGGTCTGGAATCAGAGCAATGGGCCGCGATTCTAAGCAGCAAACTCACAGGCCGAGCAGCAGAGGCATACCGAGCAGTTCCTGACACAGCCATACACGACTACGCCAGTGTAAAGGACATTCTGCTAGCCAGGTACCGAATGGGCTTTTAGGATGTATCGGACGGCCCAAAACTGGATACAAGGCTGCCAAGCCACGACGCTAGAGGAGGTGCTACAACTCTTCTTGCTAGAACAATTTTTTGACCACACACCTGCAGACACCAAGGACTGGGTCAGGGACAGGAAGCCGGCCACAATCGAGGAAGCGGCCAAGCTGGCAGACGAGCATCACGAGGTAAGAAGAGGAGAGACTAGTGGAAACCGCCCCCTGGTAAGGTCCAGCACCCCAACGCCTAGTCCTGTGACCTACCACCGACCGATCGCAGGACCACCCACTACACCACCTAATTTTAACCAGAAACTGCCATTGGTATGTCACCAATGCAATCGGCCAGGGCACTACAAGATACATTGCCCTCAGCGGAGCAGAGGCAATTGGGAGCGGCCACCACCACCAAGGGCAGCCGCCCATCACTATCAGCATGAACCGCTGGAAGACCACAGCCCTGAAGCTAAGCAGTGGACCGTACTACATGAGGTGAACCTAGCACAAACCAAGGGGGACAACCGGGTGCACCACAGACAATGGGTCACAGTAGATGGAAAGGAGGCTGAGGCACTACGAGACTCTGGGGCCACCCTCACTCTGGTGCAACCTCACACTGTATCTGCGAAGGCGCGCACCAACAGGACTGTTGCAGTAAGAGTGGCAGGAGGCGCCATCCACAAACTACCCACAGCCCAAGTGCAGCTAAATTGGGGCACCGGAGCCAAGCAGATGGAAGTAGGCATTATGTCGGGCCTACCTGCGGAAGTATTGTTGGGGAACGATTTGGGGTGCCTAACTTCACAGCTGCTTACCCCAGAGCCCGCTGGAACCTGCCCTGTGACTACCAGGACGCAAGCACGCCGAGCTGGACAGACGCACTCTGAGGAACCCCAGGTAGGAACCGAAAACCCTGTAGTATGCCCTGACCCTATCCCCTTCTGGGGCACTCCACAAGACTTTGGCCAAGCCCAGCAGTCAGATCCCACCTTAGCAGGTTACAGGAAGGCCGTAGGTACACCTAAGGAAGGTAATGCCCAAGAGGGCTTCCACTGGGACAAGGGACTGCTATATAGAGTCACAGGGGGAGTGGGAAGTGGGGCAGCCCAAGTTATAAAAAGACAACTAGTTGTACCCCGCAAATACAGGGCAGAGCTTCTAAAGCTCAGCCATGATATCCCTCTAGCCGGACATCTGGGTATCAAGAAAACTAAGGACCGCCTTACCCAGACGTTCTTCTGGCCAGGGATATCAAAAGACTTGCAGACGTACTGCAGGACATGCGACACATGTCAAAGGATAGGGAAACGGGGGGACCACCCCAAGGCCAAGTTACGGTCCCTACCTATAATAGAGGAACCATTCTACAGAGTGGCAGTAGACCTGATAGGGCCCCTCAACAAACCCAGCGCCTCTGGAAGGCGCTACATCCTCACGGTGGTGGACTATGCCACCAGGTACCCTGAGGCTGTGGCACTCTCCAACATTGAAGCGGAGACGGTAGCAGAGGCTCTAGTCAGGATCTTTTCTCGAGTAGGATTCCCCCGGGAAATACTCTCAGATCAGGGAACCCAGTTCACGGCAACTGTCACTCAACAGTTATGGCAGAGCTGCGGGGTGAAACCGTTATTTAGCTCCCCCTACCACCCCCAGACCAACGGCCTCTGTGAACGATTCAACGGCACGCTTAAGCAGATGCTCACAGTGTTCACAGAGTCCTGCGGTCAGTGGGAGAAATTTCTACCCCATCTCCTGTTTGCCTACCGGGAAGTGCCCCAGGCGTCGACCGGGTTCTCCCCCTTCGAACTCCTATACGGAAGAAAAGTCCGGGGACCCCTGGACCTCATACGGGAGCACTGGGAGGGCAACACAGGAGAGGAAGGGATCCCGGTTTTGCCGTACGTGCTGGAATTCCGGGACCGCCTGCGTGCACTGACCGAATCAGTTCGGGAGAGCCTACAGGCAGCCCAGAAACGACAGAAACAATGGTATGACCGGGGAGCACGCGATAGGAACCTGGAAGTAGGGCAAAAAGTTTTAGCCCTCCGACCATCCAAAAAGGACAAGCTACAGGCAGCGTGGCAGGGACTTTTTAAAGTGGTGGAACGGATTAGCGACACCACCTATATTGTGGCCAAATGTTCGGATGAAAGGATCAGACGAGCCTTTCATGTGAACATGTTGAAACCGTATTACGAGCGCTCCGAGGACGTGGCCGCTATCTGTGCCCCGTCCACTGACTATACTGAAGGACTCCCCTTACCCGACCTGCTGGCAGCTAACCAAGGTACCCTAGAGCAAGTTGGGTTAGGGGAGAAACTAAATCTCACACAGCAGACAGACGCAAAACAACTGCTGCAGGAACACGATGGGCTGTTCTCGGTCCGACCTGGGTACACCTCCGCCGCAGTACACCGGTTGGAGACGCAGGGGGAGACCCCATTAAGGCAGCAGCCGTACCGTATTCCGGCAGCAGTACGGACCAGCATGTGGAAAGAAATCCAAGAAATGTTGGAGTTAGGAATTATTGAGCCTTCCCAAAGTCCCTGGGCTTCCCCGGTAGTTTTAGTACCGAAGCGAGACGGAACGACTCGTTTCTGTATTGATTACCGGAAACTGAACGACCGGACTATCACTGACGCATACCCCATGCCACGGATCGACGAATTGCTCGATCGCATGGCCAGCGGTCACTTCCTAACTACCCTGGACCTGTGCAAAGGGTATTGGCAAATTCCGCTAGACTCGGCCGCCATCCTTAAGTCGGCATTTGTCACCCCATTCGGGCTATACCAATTTCGGGTTATGCCTTTTGGGATGAAAAATGCCCCGGCTACATTTCAACGGATGGCGGACCAACTTCTGGAGGGAATGCAGGACTTCGCATGTGCCTACCTAGATGATATTGCCATCTATAGCAGCACCTGGGAGGAGCACTTGACGCACTTGGCTTTGGTATTTGGGAGGTTACAAGAAGCCGGCCTCACCCTGAAACCTGAGAAATGCCATGTGGGCATGGCAGAGGTTCAATACCTAGGGCATAGAGTAGAGTCTGGGAAACAGCGCCCCGAACCCGCAAAAGTAGAGGCCATAGCCAATTGGCCCCAGCCCCGCACCAAGACGCAGGTATTGGCATTCCTAGGCACCGCAGGGTATTATAGAAAGTTTGTCCCGGAGTATAGCACCCTAGCAAAGCCCCTCACCGACCTGACCAAAAAGTCCCTACCCAAGCAGGTAGCCTGGTCCCCGGAGTGTGCAACAGCGTTCCAGAGACTTAAGACGGCTTTGAGCGAAGCTCCAGTATTGGCGGCACCAGACCCTAACAAAACATTTCTCGTTCATACAGATGCCTCCATGTTTGGGCTGGGAGCCGTACTAAGCCAAGTGGGGGAAGACGGCATGGAGCACCCAGTGGCATACCTCAGCCGTAAGTTATTACCTCGGGAGGTCAGCTATGCCACCGTGGAAAAAGAATGCCTTGCTCTAGTTTGGGCCTTAAAGAAGCTACAACCATACCTTTTTATGGCCGTGCATTTACCCTACTCACTGACCACAACCCCCTCATCTGGCTCAACCGAGTCTCTGGAGACAATCCCCGGTTGCTGCGCTGGAGTCTTGCTTTGCAGCCTTACAATTTTACACTGCAATACCGCCCGGGCAAGCAGAACGGTAATGCGGATGGGCTTTCCCGCCAAACCGACTTGGAAGTATAATTTTGACCCGGACATCCCCTAGCCAACCCGGCAGGGTCTAGGCGGGTATGCCGACCTATGGAACTAAGGGGGAGTATTGTGAAGAAAATAGACTTTTTTCTGGATTTTCTCAGACTCTGTTTGTCTTTTAAGAACCCCTGGACCGATCTGGGTGAAATTTGGATATGTTGGTCCCCCAGATCGGGGCTATCAGGAGATATGTAATGGCAGGTAGACCTTGTGTGGAAGAGGGGTGTTCTAACGTTGGGAAAATTAGGGTGCTCTCTACCTGGAGATAATTGGTTTATTCCTTAAACTGATCTCAATATCTCAATGTGTCATGTAAATGATCTGTAGTCTGTCTTTCAAGAAGTGTTCATTGTGTGAAGTTCTATTGTTTAGCATGTGAGAAGTTTTAAAACACCTTGTCTGGGCAAAGGACCAGTAATTAACTCATGTGGATTCTACCGGAGACAGCCGTCTGTGTCCTACAATAGGTCTCTTGAAAGGGGTCTCGTTAGTAACCCCATTGTATGATGATGTGGGAGGAGGATGTAATTGTATATCTGATTACATCAAGTATTTCTTTTGCTGTATATAAGTAACCTGTCTCTCAATAAAGTCATTCTATATCTGGACACCCTTCATGAAGTCTTGGCTCATGCTTGGGGATGGGGAACACTCTAACCATTCGGAAGAATCATCTTGGGAGACGGAAAGAAGGCCGCAGTACCCTAACCACTGCAGGTCTTAACAAGTACATTTAACACTCCCCTCCACTGAGACTGACAATGCTGCTGTCCAAATTTGCCTCCTGTGCTTCTTCATCCAGAGTGGGTACACTCTAATACAGGAGGTGTGTTACTTATGTAGTGCCTGGCTACTTTCATAGCAGGTGCTGCTGTGGGAGGAAGCCAATCGATGGAGAAGCTGTCTGGGGAATACCAAGCACAAGGCTGGTGTCTCAGGAGAGGCCTACTTGCTCATCGAAGGACAATTTGTGTCTGAGAAGCTGGACGATGGTCGTCTATTAGTTCCTGACATAACTAAAGCTGTTTGAAGGAGATCGGGTGCTAAATCTAGTTGAGAAGGATTTTGGACCGAGACTATCTCCACCTTTAGGAGGGTCTGTGGCAGACACTTCACCCTAAAGTTTCCGTTGACACTCTGGCTGCTAGACTGGTGAGAGAGGCCTATCCAGATGCACTATACCCACTCTGGCTGGAGTGGCAAAGAAAGTTGTCGTTGGAAGCAGGACTGTTTTCAGTAACCAGTTAACCCTGAATCCGCCATTTTCCATTTCTTCTAGCCATTCACCTATTACTACTTTTACCGTTTTACCCGGCTGGGTAATAAAGCACAGAAAAGACATCGACATTAACTTTATTACAGCTCTCATACAGTACCCTAGACGGCGGAGATATAGAGGTAACGTGGCACCCAAATCAAACCAGCAGCTCCTTCGGGGGTAGTGCTACACTTACCAGATCACCAAGTGAAAACAGAGGGGATAGTACATACTAGGGATGAGCCGAACACCCCCGCATTCGGTTCGCACCAGAACCGTCGAACAGACCGACCGTTCACGCAAACATTTAGAACCCCATTAAAGTCTATGGGACTCGAACGTTCGAATTCAAAAACGATCATTTTAAAGACCAATATTCAAGTTATTGTTGGAAAACGTCTTTGAGAACCCGGGTCTTGCCCAGGGAACATGTATCAATGAAAAAAAGACTGTTTTTAAACCTTTTTTCCATTGATATATGTTCCGTCGGGCAAGACCCGGGTTCTCAAAGACGTTTTCACAGGCAAACTATAGACACCCAGCAGGTACAATATTTAAAGGAATTTTTTCAGTTTTTAATTTTTTTTATTTAAACATTATTAAAATCACTGATCCAGGAGCAAAATTCCTTTAAATATTGTACCTGCTGGGTGTCTATACCTGTGATAACGTTTTTAAATAGCACAATCACCTGCCTGCCAGTAAATTAGGAAGAACTGATCTAGCTAAGCTATACAGTGTATAAATATATGTACAACTCCTAGGGATGCATATATATCCTCTACATCAGGGGTGTCAAACTCAATTTTGTTGAGTGTGTGGTTGCCCTCAAAGGGCCGGTTGTATATGGGTCGCACTACATACAGAATGCAGAGTTCAGGTTTACTTCAGGATTACACTATGTACACAGTGCAGGAATTCAGGGGTGCGCTACATACACAGTGCAGAGTCCGCACAGAGCACCATTACATCAGAGTCCGCACAGAGCACCATTACATCAGAGTCCGCACAGAGCACCATTACATCAGAGTCCGCACAGAGCACCATTACATCAGAGTCCGCACAGACCCCCATTACATCAGAGTCCGCACAGAGCACCATTACATCAGAGTCCGCACAGACCCCCATTACATCAGAGTCCGCACAGACCCCCATTACATCAGAGTCCGCACAGACCCCCATTACATCAGAGTCCGCACAGACCCCCATTACATCAGAGTCCGCACAGACCCCCATTACATCAGAGTCCGCACAGACCCCCATTACATCAGAGTCCGCACAGACCCCCATTACATCAGAGTCCGCACAGACCCCCATTACATCAGAGTCCGCATAGACCCCCATTACATCAGAGTCCGCACAGAGCACCATTACATCAGAGTCCGCACAGAGCACTATTACATCAGAGTCCGCACAGACCCCCATTACATCAGAGTCCGCACAGACCCCCATTACATCAGAGTCCGCACAGAACCCCATTACATCAGAGTCCGCACAGAACCCCATTACATCAGAGTCCGCACAGAACCCCATTACATCAGAGTCCGCACAGACCCCCATTACATCAGAGTTTGCACAGACCCCCATTACATCAGAGTCCACACAGACCACCATTACATCAGAGTCCGCACCATTACATCAGAGTCCGCACAGAGCACCATTACATCCGCACAGAGACCCCTATTACATCAGAGTCCGCACAGACCCCCATTACCAGAGTCCGCACAGACCCCCATTACATCAGAGTCCGCACAGACCCCCATTACATCAGAGTCCGCACAGACCCCCATTACATCAGAGTCCGCACAGACCCCCATTACATCAGAGTCCGCACAGACCCCCATTACATCAGAGTCCGCACAGACCCCCATTACATCAGAGTCCGCACAGACCCCCATTACATCAGAGTCCGCACAGACCCCCATTACATCAGATTCCGCACAGACCACCATTACATAAGAGTCCACACAGACCCCCTTGTAATGCTGTGGACTTAGATGTAAAGGGGAACTCTGATGTAAGGGGGCTCTGCCCACCAAAGCCCCCCTCTTGCATCAGAGTCCACAGAGTACCCCTTTAATTCATTTTATATATACACTGGGAGGTGGGAGAGGGTGAGCTTACTCACCCTAGGATGGAGGGTCAGGGGCGGGCTGCCTGCAGCTTTTAAACGTGTGTTCACTCTTTAAATTTTCCCGGGGATGTGTGGGCGGGGCAGACACAGAGGGTGTGGGCAGGCCAGACAGCACAGAGAGGCGGGAAGAGGAGGAGCAGCGTCCGAGGCTGAGCTGTGTGTGAGAGAGACACACGGCTCAGCCAATCAGCCGCTAACGTAGATTCGCCGGAGCCCGGAGATGACACAGGCACGGCCGCAAAGCGGTAGGTGAGCGGCGGCTGCGACCTGTGTTAGCGTTGTCCATACTGCGGGTGCCGCTTACCTCCCGCTGTGCGGCCTGATCATCAACAGGCCACAGAGTGGGCGGCACTGGGCCTTGTGTTTGCCACCCCTGCTCTACACACTGTAAATTAAGCTAAACTGACTAGCCTGCCTGCTCTATCTAGCTATATAAAAAGACTATCTCTCTGTCTGTCTGACTGATTTCTGTTCAGCGCTGGAACACACTACACGAGGCCGCCCAGCAGGCGGCCTTATATAGTGTGGGGCGTGTGCTAAAGCCCTGAGCCATAATTGGCCAAAGCCACCCTGGCTTTGGCCAATTATGGCTCTCCGTTTTTTGCGCGCTGTGATTGGCCAAGCATGCAGGGTCATAGTGCATGTTTGGCCAATCATCAGCGCGCAATGCCGCAGTGAATTATAGGCCGTTGCGCGTCACTCGAATTTGGCGTGAACGACCCGCTTTGTTCGAATTTCATCGAACGTACAAACAGACAATGTTCGAGTCGAACATACGTTCGTATCGAACGCGGAGCTCATCTGTAGTACATACTGTGATAAAATTAGGTTAATCAGTCTACAAATGTTTTTAATGAGACTCTAATACTCACCGCTCTCTCTGCCCTCACAGGTGAGCACCAATGTCACAAAGAGAACTTACTACCCAGAGACTCTCAGAAACGGACACTTCCAAGAGTGTGAAATTCCTGTTGGCTGTGGTTCCTCCTGCTGGTTAGGGATGAGCCGAACACCCCCGCGTTCGGTTCGCACCAGAACCGTCGAACAGTCCGATCGTTCGCACGAACATTTAGAACCCCATTGAAGTCTATGGGACTCAAACGTTCGAATTCAAAAACGATCATTTTAAGGACAAATTTTCAAGTTATTGTTGGAAAACGTCTTTCAGAACCCGGGTCTTGCCCCAGGGAACATGTATCAATGGAAAAAAGTCTTAAAAACTGTAGTTTTTTCAGGAGCAGGTTATTGTTGGAAAACGTCCTTCAGAACCCGGGTCTTGCCCCAGGGAACATGTATCAATGGAAAAAAGTCTTAAAAACTGTCGTTTTTTCAGGAGCAGGCCTCCTGAAAAAGCGACTGTTTTAAGAAAAAAAATTCCATTGATAGTAGTATCAATGGGAAAAAAGTTTTAAAACGGTCGTTTCGTTTCACTAGAATTTGCTGCGAACGATCGTTTTTGTTCGAAATTCGACGAACGATCGAACGGACGATGTTCGAGTCGAACATAGGTTCGTTTCGAACGTGAAGCTCATCTCTACTGCTGGTCTCCACTTCACTACACAAAACACAGTAGTGACATAGAATTGGCTGGAGTAATGCAAAATGCAGTGGTGTTGAGTTATAACAAGACATTTCTCATAATTACAGTGGGGTTTGATAGTGTGGGCCACAGAAAAGGTGCATAGTTACTTTCTTCTGTACGTGAGCCACATATATTAACAGTTCTGTTTCAGTATTTTTGCTTAATTTTTGTATTTTAAGTTTTGTATTGCCCTTTTTTATTATGTAGAAATTTTACTCAAACCCCCAAATTTTTGAAAGCCCCAATAAGTACTTGAGGCAATAAATTAACCTCTTCCCATCCTGCGTATAGTCAAATGATGGCTTTGGATTCCCGGCCGCTAAGGGGCATGAGCGTGCCACCACGTCACTCAGGAGCTAATGCGCGTGTCTGGTGGCCGCAATGTCCGCCGAGCGCACGCAATTGTTGTAAACACACAGATCCACCTCCTGTCAGGGGAGAGGAGACCGATCATGTGTTCCTTGTACATAGGGACACCGATCGGATACCTCCCCAGTCAGTCCCCTCCCCCCACAGTTAGAATCACTCCCTAGGGAACACATTTAACCCCTTGATCACCTCCTAGTGTTAACCCCTTCCCTGCTAATGACTTTTATATAGTAATCAGTGCATTGTTGAAGCACTGTTCACTGTATAAATGTCAATGGTGCCAAAATAGTGTCAAAACTGTCTGATCTGTCTGCCACAATATCACAGTCCTGACAAAAATTGCAGATAACCGCCATTACTAATATATATAAAAAAAAATGCCATAAATCTATTCCCTATTTTGTACGAGCTATTACTTTTGTGCAAACCAATATATATATGCTTATTGCGATTTTTTACCAAAAAATATGTTGAAGAATACATATCGGCCTAAACCGAGGAAAAGATTATTATTATTTTATTTTTTATTGGGATATTTATTATAGCAAAAAGTAAAAAATATTGTATTTTTTTCAAAATTATCGCTCTTTTTTTGTTTATAGCGAAAAAAAAAAAAAAAACACAGAGGTGATCAAATACCACCAAAAAAAACCTCTGTTTGTGAGAAAAAATATCAACATTTCATTGGGGTACAGTGTTGTATGACTGCGCAATTCAAAGTGTGACAGTGCTGAAAGCTAAAAATTGGCCTGGGCAGGGGGTGAAAAGGCCCGGTATTGAAGTGGTTAAAGAATATGCTTTGTATGTTTTACATACTTGTATGTATCACAACTTTGTGTTTGCTAAGGGTTTCCCTGACTATGTCATATCACTTGGAACCACTTAGATAATAGACTTAAGAGTTTGGTACCTGCACAGTAACTACACTCATAAAAATGTAAAGTGTTTATATGCTGAAAGAATAATAAAAACGACAAAAGTTTGCTTTCCTTGGGAATTCTTCATAGACAAATGTGTATGTTTCCTTATATGTCAGAATGATAAATACTTTGTTAATAACTGTGATGTGTTTATTATATGAGTGTGAGGTAAGTTGCTTTCAGACAAATTGCGGATTAACGTGTACTGCATATGGCCAGTTCCCTGTTTATAGGAGGAATGTCAGCTGTTTTATTGGATTAGATACATTTCAAGTAACATAAATAGACATGAAGCCATCAAGAGGTTCCCAAGCACGAACCAGCTGTGATTCAAGCATACATTTCACAGATTTACAATATTTTGTATATCATAGACAATCGCAACTGACAAGATTGAGATGTACCACGTAACAATAAAGATCACAACTTAATACAAGATTAGGTGGGGTGTGCTTTGTTTTAGTAAAAGAACACCATGGGGTTTTAGAAGCATCCTCATCTACAAAATTCCACATTTTCGTAATAAACCTATTTGAGGCTGAAAGCGTACATTTAAAGGTTATCTAACTAAACTGGTATGCAATGGAATTTGTGTTATTTAAATACAATGGGGGTTATTTATGAAAGGCCAATCCACTGCGCAAAGTACACTTGAAATTGCACTGAAAGTGCACTTGGAAGTGCAGTCGCTGTAAATCTGAGGGGTAGATTTGAAATGAGGGGAAGCTCTTCTGATTTTATCATCCAATCATGTGCAAGCTAAAATGCTGTTTTTTTAATTACCTTGCATGTCCCCCTCGTACAGTGACTGCACTTTCAAACCAGGGCTTTTTTTTCTCAGAAAATAGGTGTAGGAACTCAACCATGACATATTTGTCTTACAGAAGGGTGCATTAAATACCAGGAGTGCATTACGTACAACAAAGTGTGGTGTTGGGGGGTTTACATACAGAGTTTCGTGACGTGCTACATACATTACAGACAGAGTGCAGAGTTCAGGGGTGCACTTTGCCTTCTTCCACAGCTGCTTACCTATGCATCCCCAATACACATCTCACTTTCACCCCTCTTCAGCTCTGGCCTCTGCATGCCACCTCCCTTCCAATGCCCCCATCTTCTCCTTACCTCCTTAGAAGCTCCATTATCTTCCACATGTCTTACTTGTGTTGCTGTATTAAGCTGAAACACCCAGCCAGCTGTAGTACCTCCACACACACTGTAGGTGGCTCTGACTCTATCACTTGCAGGGAGATCATCCAGTAGGGGTTTTGAAAGCTACACTGCACCCTGGGCATCTTTATATCTCTTGTCCCCATCCTGCACTCTGTGGGAGCTGCTCAGGAGATCAGGAGCTGTTAGGAGATAAGCTGTCACTGATAAACACAGAAGCCGGACTTCTGTGTTTACAAGTGATAGTAGTGAGAAGGGAGCAGAAGTTCCATCAAGTTCCAGCTGAAAAAAAGCCCTGATCAAAACAATTTTCTTGAGGTCCCCAGATCACCCTGAACATTAGTATTTAAAAAAAAAACCTTAAGGCTCGGTTCACACCAGTGTGAATTGGATGCCGTTTCCTGTGACTAGATCTCTATTGAGCCGTTTCACATATCTCCGGAGCGGCTCCTGTGCGAATTGCACAGGAGCCCTGTGAGGCCGCGTACACACGACCCAGAACCTCGACGGGCAGAACACATCGTTCCGCCCGTCGAGGTTCTCTCCCGGCCGTCGAATTCGGCGACCCGCCCGTCGGGAATGGCAACCAGCCATTCTTCCAGGCGGGCCGTCGAGAAAATAGAGAGCGTGCTCTCTTTTTCGGCTCAACGAGCTTCCCGACGGGAAGCTCGCTGAGACCGTACACACGGCCGAGGTCCTCGCTGGAATGTGCATTCCAGCGAGGTTCTCGCTGATTTTCAGCGAGAACCTCGGCCGTGTGTACGGGGCCTGAGTCTTCTGTTCTAAATTCAGCCAAAAATTAGGACTGAAATCAGACCTGAAACGGTGGACAGGGACCCACCGAACCTCTGCTGTGAGCCCCTGAATGCGGCAGTGTAAACCCAGCCTAAAGGTGAAACTTCAGGAATTATTTGTATCGCAACATGGCACAGTCTAGCTTGGCGCCATATAAGTATCCATATCTGACATCTGGAAGGCCACAGATATTCTGGGTGCTCCTCCTGCAACTTCCTCTCTGTAATGGGCTCAGGGAGTCACTTACTTAAGACCCACACCATTCTGGCCCCTTTTTGGGCCAGAGAATGGCAGACTGTAGCAGAATATGTGGAAATATCACAAGGTTATTAAAAATGTCCAAACTCAGCCTCTGGAATACAGGAGATCTTGCAGGGTGATTTAGTTTTAGAAAGGTTCAGGAGACTTTGGCCCAGATTCAGAGAGAATTAGATTATCGTAGCGTATCAGAAATACACTACGCCGCCGTTTTTTACCTGGCTCTACGTGGAATCCAGTTAGATTTTGTCCGGTAAACGACGGTGGCGTAATGTATTTCTCCCGTCGCAATCCATCTGCGTGAGTAGGAGGCGTGAAGCATTTAAAATAGGCGCGTTCCCGCGGCGATCGAACTGCGCATGCTCCCTTCGTAAATTTCCCGCCGTGCATTGCGCGAAATCACGTCGTTACGTCGTAGTAGCGTCGTTTACGTACATTCCTATTCCCGAACGAGTTACGTTAAAAAAAAAATAATAATTTCAAATCGACGCGGGAACGACGGCCATACTTTACATGGGTTACGCACTGTTAGACCAGCAAAAAGCTCCTCTAACATTACGTAGCCAAAAAATGACGTAGGCGATTGCGAGGGACACTCGTACCTTCGTGGATCGCCGTAAAAACACATTTGCATATCCCGACGCATCAAAACGACGCAAACTCCTCCCAGCGGCCGCAAAAATATCGCAGCGTAGATCCGAAGGCTTACGAAGACGTAAGCTTCTCGGATCGAAGCCCGAAGCCGCCGTATCATGGTTTGAGGATTCAAACTAGTGATACGGCGCGCAAAATTTGAAATTACTCCTGTCTAACACCAGTTAGACAGGCGTAATTGCTCTGTGAATCTGGGCCTTTGTTTTTTAGTGACCACGTTGACATACAGAGGGATTGCCAAGTGTCCAGGGTAACTTGACAGGTCTGCATCAGGTCTGTTTATAAATTCAAATATCAGTTAGTTCTGATCTCAACATTACTATTTGCTAAAAGTGATACTAAAGGCTATATTTTTTTTTTTATTTAAATTAAATAGAGGTAATACCTACCTGCTCTGTGCAATAATGGAAAGTTCCCTCATCTCTCCTGCTGGAAGTCCCCCGTTGGCGCCATCAGCTTTTCCTCCTACCGGTGCTTCCTTAGCATTCTGGGTGCAAAGGAGGCACCTGTGCACGTGTGCTCTTGAGCTGGGAAGTGTGAGTCCATAGACACACACAGCGCCAGAAAGCCACAGCCCCAATCCCTCCTCACGGGAGTTTAATTGACAACGGTAAAACCACAGTATGTGTCTCCTGTGAAATCAGGAAGTGAGGAGAGCGGTGTTGCAGCTACTGTAGGACAGCACTGGAGAAGTGACAGGAGTCAGGTAAGTATATACTATGGGGGTTGGTAGGACAAGTAGTGGGGCATTTTTTACCTTAATGCAGAAATTGCAATAAGGTTAAAAAAAACTTCTGACTTTGGAATCAATTTAACTTCTACATGGAAGGAATGGGAAACATAAGGGTTGACAAAGATGAAACCAGCTTTATGAAGGTCACCAAGGAGATCATAAA
Source organism: Rana kukunoris (assembly GCA_029574335.1). NCBI lineage: Eukaryota > Metazoa > Chordata > Amphibia > Anura > Ranidae > Rana > Rana kukunoris. Next base: position 132,382,030 of record CM056049.1, read on the forward strand.
ATTCTTGTTAGTGCCCTGCTGGCACTGACCTAAAAGGGAAGCCATGATGTCTATAAATGTAATTAGGATAAGTATGTCTGGTGCCATTTTTAATACGTCACAATTTTTAAAACAGTTCCACATTGTATGAAGTGAATTCATAACTCACTAATATTTTATCTGAAAATCAGTCTTACAGGTCTGGAATTTGATGTTGTTTAGTTAATTCAGCTGAAATGTAAATATGTGTGCGTATAGAAAATAGGCTGAGAGGTGGCACGTGACTTGGCATATAGACAAATGTATGGTGACATTTAAACTTGAGCTGTGCCAGCCCCAGCGTCTGGCTGCCTGCCATAACCAGTCTTTACCAACTAATGACGCTGACAGCTTGGCACTATTCTTTTAAATATAAAATTAAAGACGTAAGCGTTTTATATGAATATATAGAATTATTGCTTTTATATTCTGCTCTGCGGGTCCTTATGGAGCTGAATTGGGATATGTAGCAACCACTGAATTTTCTGTGTTAACGTAGAACTAAAGGCCTTTTTTTTTATTAATTTTGGCTAGAGTAAGGGAGGGTTATAACCTCTTGTTGCGCCACCAGTGTAGGATTGGGGAAATTTCCTTGCACTTCCTGTCCCATAGCCAAACAGGAAGTTTGAGGAAATCCCTCCAAAGCGAGGGAAGCCCAGGTCGTCATCCGGGTCACCAGAACTAGTGTCCCCCATTAAAGATTTCCCATCTATTTCTGTTCTGATGAAAACTCAAAATTTGTTTTTTTCTTTCAATGTAATGGCAAAAAGGACAAATTGAGAGGGTGATTCTCTCTAATGCCCCGTACACACACAATTGGAAATTCCGACAGCAAAAGTCAGATGTGAGCTTTTGAATGGAAATTCCAACCATGTGTATGCTCCATCAGACTTTTGCTGTCGGAATTTCCTCCAAATAAAGATTGAGAGCTGGTTCTTAAATTTTCCGACGGAAAATCAGATCGTCTGTCGCAAATTCCAAAGCGGAAGCAATTTGACGGATTCTCGGAAGCATTGAATTTAATTTTCTCGGCTCATCGTAGTGTTGTACGTCACCGCGTTCTTTATGGACGAAAGTTCAGAGAACTTGTGTGTATGCAAGACAAGCTTGAGCATCCGGATATCCATCGGAAAAACCATCCAAGGTTTTTCCGTTGGAAAATCTGATCGTGTGTACGCGGCATAACAGATGCACAGACAGTAATCAAATCCTGACAGGTGTTCCAATTCTTCTCCACTCCATCCAAAACAAAAAATATATATAGTTTTCCTTTAGTCTACATTTTAATCTTTTAGTTCTATTTAGTAACGTGGTGCAAATAACATTTATGTGCAGTAAACCATTTCACCAAATCAATCAGTTTCCAGCTGCTTAGTGCAGTCAAAGCAATGGAATGTGAGATTGCAACATTTAAACTCTGTATTTGTCTATTGCACTAAAGTATGGCTTTCCGTGGTGTAATGAGATGTATAATCCCAGCTGCTGTGCTGTAGTAAATTGCACTGCCTGTTATTAACTTGTTACTTGATAATGAAGGCGCTGCAAAACACTAATGAGGTCTGCCTTGTGCGATTTCCTCCTAGGAGCCAGCTACCTGTGCACTGTGCAATTGATTTAATCCTGATGGGCTTGCGGTGCTGCCCTGTTTGTCAGATTCTTAATACTGCTGTGCAAGGAATTACATGAGGCTAATATAAAGACAGATTAAGGCTGCCTAGAAATAACTATTTTAATAAACAGAAAGTGGTTAGATAGGGGTATATTTTGTCCACCTACACTCTAAATAAATGCAACAAAACAAAAGTCACATATAAAGATTTATGCATGCAGCATTAAAGTGGTTCTATAGGCTAAACATGTTTTACTGTTGTCCTGCATTAAAGCGGAGTTCCACCCAAAAGTGGAACTTCCGCTTAATCCACTCCTTGCCCCCTTACATGCCACATTTTGCATTTATTTAATTTTTTTGGGGGGGGAGTGGGGGCTTCAGGAGGAGTGGGACATCCTGTCCCACTTCCTCCTTCCGCCCAGGGACCGCTAAGGCGATACGTCATATCCCCTTTTGGCGGCCCCTTCCTGTAGGCGGTCGCCTGGGACACGTGACAGGTCCCAGGCGATCGCCTGACCAATCACAGGGTGCAGCGCCACTCACGCATTTGCAGTGAGTGCCCGGCCGTGAAGCCGAAAGCTGTCACGGCTGGGTGCCAACACTAACAATGAGGAGTCGCTGGACCGTAGAGCAGGTGAGTGCATTTTTATTAAAAGCCAGCAGCTACACTTTTTGTAGCTGCTGACTTTTAATAAACATTAAAAATGCCTGGAACTCCCCTTTAGCCCTGGTTCACACTGGGCTGTGGGAGTGAAATCGCGCGATTTCAGCTGAACTCGCGCGATTTCAGCTGAACTCGCGCAATTTCACTCCCTCTGGCAGTCCCGATTTCGGCGCGATTTAGGAGACATCTGTGCAGGGTTCTGCACAGATGTCAATGTAAATCGCGTCCTGAAATCTCAAAAAGTAGTACAGGAACTACTTTTTGAAATCGGTGCAGCGCCACAGATGCGGCGTCGCCCCGATTAGGACGGTGTCATTGCCGGCAATTGCCGCCGATTTGAGATGCGATTTCACATGTGAAATCGCATCTCAAATCGAACTAAATCATACCCAGTGTGAACCTGGGCATAAGGTAAGAAAATGTTCCTGTAGCTGTATTGCTGTGTTAGCCTAAAGAATGCCCACAGAAATATTTTTTGGGGCATTATTTTTGCTGTATAAAGGATAATAATATTGAACATTTTGAGAAAAAACAACACATTTTTCTTACTTCCTGTATGCTATAAACGTTTGCAAACAAATAATCTTTCATCGTGAATTTAGGCCAAAATGTAGTCTGCTACATTTCATTGAAAAAAAATAAAAATCAATGTATATTATTTAGTCTGTGTGAAAGTTATAGTGTCTACAAACTATGGAATATACAGTATATTTGAAAACTGATCAGTACTGGTTGATCTAATTTCTTGAGGCTCTAAAATGCCAGGACAGAACACATATCCCCCAAATGACCCCTTTCTGGAAAGCAGACAGTCCAAGGTATTTAGTAAGAGGCATGGTAAGTTTTTTAATGTTGGATTTTTTTCATTTTTTTTATACTGTCACCAGTGCAGTACAGCATCATAATTTGACTGGTGTGGCAGTGAAAGTTACACTGTACTACTCTAGGGGGTTGAACAGGGATTTTTTATTATTATTATTATTATTATTGCTGATCAGCTTGCTTGCTACAATGATCTGTGTTTGCTACAGCTAATCACATAATGTGGGGCAGGGGTGTCAAACTCAATTTCATTGTGGACCGCATCAGCATACCTCCCAACTTTCGGAGTTGTTAAGCGGGGGGGGGGGGGGGGGGTTGCGCGCGGATCGGACATCATTCCTGCAAAATCCGTGACGGTTGGGAGGTATGCATCAGCATTATGATAACCCTCAAAAGGGTCGGTTGTATCTGTAATATTAGATGTCCAGCACATCCCCTCCTCTTACATTAGATGTCAAGAGCCACCTCACTATCAGAAGTTGAGTCCCCCACTCTCCCTTACATCACAGAGCACCCTCTTTCCTTATGCTGCTGCTGGGAAGAAGCTGAATGCATTGCTTGAAAGCAGAAAGTAGGGGTCTGGAGGATGACCAGAGGAGGGCTGGAGCTTTCCTGCAGCTGTAGGAGAGGTGCGAGGGCCACATGAAATGGCCTGGAGGGCCAGAATTGTGGTGTAGGGTGTAGTGATTGACCCAGGTACCATGTGATAGTTCTGGGCCAGTCACAGCAGCACAACAGTAGGAAAAACAATAATAGCACAATAGTAGGAAAAACAGTGACGAATGGAAGCCATTCATGACTGGTTTGTTTACATTGTAATCATCTGATCGATATGAGCGTGGATTCGCGCTGCTGCACGCCCCAGGGGCTGTGCCAGTGTTTAGGTGATCAGCAACTTACCAGTATGCCAATGAGCCTACAGCTTCTGCCACTCCCCCTATAATTATTGTGAGAGGGTTGGCAAGTGGTTAAATACTTCTAAAGGGATACAGACCCTGCAGTTTTTCTCATGAGAACACTTTGGGGGTTATTTACGAAAAGGCAATTGCACTTTGCACTACAAGTGCACTTGGAAGTACAGTCGCTGTAGATCCGAGGGAGACATGCCATGAAGATAAAAAAATAGCATTTTGGCTTACACATGATTGGATGATAAAATCAGCAGAGCTTCCCCTCAGTTCAGATCTTCCCCTCAGATTTACAGTGACTGCACTTCCGAGTGCACTTGTAGTGCAAAGTCGATTTGCCTTTCGTAAATAACCAACCAAGTGTCTTGCAATATACATTGATCATCCCTAGGGGATTTATTTTTTCTCTTTAAAGCGGAGCTCCACCAAGATTTTTTTTTTTAAATGCTGCAAAAAAAAAAGTCTGCCACTTCCTGATCCGCGGTCCCTCTTATTTCTTCTGTTCCTCAGCTGCCTCCTGTGGAATGGGGGCGCGGTGTCTTCTGGGGCCTTGTGTGTGTCCCAGGAGACGTCATCCATTCACGTCGCGCCTCGTGGCACGCACAGTAGGGAATCGGGCAGTGAGCACGAAAGGCTTCACTTCCTGATTTCCTCACGAGGATGGTGGCAGGGCAGCCGAGACCTGAGCGTTTGCTCAGCTTCAGCTGCCGTCATCGCGGGCACCCTGGACAGGTAAGTCTTATTAAAAGTCAGCAGCTACAGTGTTAGTAGCTGCTGACTTTTATTTATTTATCTCAACCGGACCTCCGCTTTAAGTTTTGCTCATCACCACACATCTTTGTCCTATATATATATATATATATATATATATATATATATATATATATATATATAAAATCATAATTTCCTTACCATAATACAGTCATTTTTTTCTGTTGTTTTCATTGTTTTTTTATTGCAGGTATACAGACAAATATGACAGAGGAATGAAAAAAAAAAAACCTTCTGCTCTTGTTACAATGTGCCAGCTTCAGCCTTCTCACTAATCCTAACCTCTTTTCTTGCCTTCCTGAATAAACTGCAAAATTGAGCAGAGTCAGATACAGTGTTTTTACTTCTAAGCCTTGTATGTCCCTGTAGGATGATGTAGATCTTTCGACATCCCTTTCCATACTAATCCTCTTCCATTTGAATGTGATATTGTTCTCTGTTAGCATTTATCTTCTGGATTTCATCACTTTCATGTTCCTGGACTTCCAGACTCCATAACTCAGACCTTACTGCCTAATATGCAAAGTGCTAGAGGGACCATAATGCTGAATCAGGACTAGAGTATTCTTACTTGAATATGAACTGATATGTACAATAGGGTGACCAGGCATTCCCGGTTTCAGGGGACAGTCCCCGGATTGAGGACACTGTCCCCGGACCAAGTCTGTCTCCGGTTTTGTCCCCAGATTGGATTTGAACAGGGGCTGGGGCAATTTCAAAGACAGTCACAATAAAAAAAAAAAAATCTGAATTACACCCCACTCTCCTCCGCTCCTACTAGCTTAGGGGGTGTATTTTTTTCGATTATCTGTGCCCCTTTCTGATGATCATGTGCTGGTCGGAGTGGAGGGAATATTTCTTCTGTTTCGGGTGCATGCCCACTCAGCTCCGCTCGCATGTTCTTCTGCCTTGGCTCAAGTGCCGGCCAGTTGCTTGCCTGCTTATCTCCTTGTCTTACCTGACAGAGTGATCTTCCTCTGCTCCCCACCCAGTAGTAGCCGGGACCCAGAGAGTGAGACTTGACAGGCTATGAGGCGACGGGCAAGAGAGTCGCTAATTGCCGCCATTACTAGTATAAATAAAAAAGGGATTTTTAAATACAGCTTACCTGTAAAATCCTTTTCTTGGAGTACATCACGGGACACAGAGCGGCATATTCATTACTATATGGGTTATATGGAGTACCTTCAGGTGTGGACACTGGCAATCTCAAACAGGAAGTCCCCTCCCTATATAACCCCCTCCCCTAGAGGGAGTCCCTCAGTTTTGTAGCAAGCAGTATGCCTCCCAAAATGTTCCCCAAAAGAGGGGTGGGAGCTCTGTGTCCCGTGATGTACTCCAAGAAAAGGATTTTACAGGTAAGCTGTATTTAAAAATCCCTTTTTCTTTCTCGTACATCACGGGACACAGAGCGGCATATTCATTACTATATGGGATGTCCGAAAGCAATGCTTTAATGAGGGGAGGGAGACATCTTCCAAAGAAGGATTCAATTTAGAGGTATACTCAAATAATAATAATAATTCCAACTTAGTCAAGAAAAAACTTTTTTTTTTTTCTTTTTTACAACCAAGGGTGCCTCTGATCCCGAGGATCTTAAACTGCAGCCTGTAGTACTGCCTGTCCAAAGGCAGAATCCGCATTCCTTCTCACGTCTAGTTGATAAAACTTTGTAAACGTGTGGACTGATGACCACGTCGCCGCCTTGCATATCTGAGCCATAGAGATCTGATGGTGTGCTGCCCAGGAGGCGCCCATGGCCCTGGTAGAATGGGCCTTTACCGACAAAGGAGGAGGCAACCTCTTCAAACCGTAGGCTTGAATGATTAATTGTTTAATCCATCTCGAGATGGTGGATTTTGCAGCTGCCTGCCCCTTCTTGGGGCCATCTGGTAGAACGAACAACACATCTGTTTTCCGGATCTTTTCTGTAGCTTTAAGATAGGCCTTCATGGCCCGGACAATATCCAAGGTATGCAGCAACCCCTCCTTTCTAGATGTGGGTTTCGGAAAGAAGGATGGAAGTACCAAATCCTGGTTCAAGTGAAAATTGGATATAACCTTTGGTAGAAAGGAAGGATGGGGCCGGAGAACTGCCCTGTCCTTATGTAGAACGAGATATGGTTCCTTACACGATAAGGCTGCTAATTCTGACACTCTCCTGGCCGAAACTATGGCGACCAAGAAAACCAACTTTCTTGTCAGTAAAACTAAAGGAATCTCAGCCAACGGCTCAAAGGGTTGTTTCTGTAGAGTGGACAGGACAAGATTTAAGTCCCATGGACAAATTGGTGACTTGACAGGAGGATTAATACGCAAGACCCCCTGTATGAAGGTCTTTACCAGCGAGTGGGTGGCCAGCGGCCTCTGAAACCATACTGACAGAGCTGAAATCTGTCCCTTGATTGTGCTTAATGCCAGGCCTTTATCCACTCCTAGCTGGAGAAAACTTAACACCCTATCAATGGTATATTTGCGGGAATTCCATCTTTTGGATTCACACCAGCCTACGTAGTTCCTCCACACCCTGTAATAAATCACCCTGGAGGCCGGCTTTCTAGCCCTAATCAGGGTAGGAATTACCTGCCTAGACAGACCTCTACCCCTGAGAATCAGGGATTCAGCCTCCAGGCCGTCAAATTTAGACGTTGTAATGTAGGGTGGAGGATCGGGCCTTGTGAGAGTAGGTCTGGTCGTAGAGGAAGAGTCCAAGGGTCTCCTACTGCCATCTTCAGGACTAGTGAGTACCATGTCCTCCGGGGCCAAGCTGGAGCTACTAGAATGACCGGCTTGTGCTCCACTCTGATCCTGCGCAACAGGCGAGGAAGTAACTGTAGCGGAGGGAATGCATATAGAAGTTTGAATTGATGCCAAGGGCAAACCAACGCATCGGTTCCGCAGGCCATAGGGTCCCTCGCTCGAGACACGAACCTGTCTAGTTTCTTGTTGAACCTGGATGCCATTATATCTACGTCTGGCATTCCCCACCTCTGGCAGATTGTCTGAAAGACCTGGGGATGCAGAGACCACTCCCCTGGCAACAGACTCTGGCGACTTAAGAAGTCTGCCTGCAGGTTGTCCACTCCGGGAATGAATATCGCCGAAATGCAGGGTACATGAACCTCTGCCCACTGAAAAATCAAGCTCACCTCCCTCTGAGCGGCCTGACTCCTGGTTCCCCCTTGGTGGTTTATGTATGCCACCGCTGTGGCATTGTCTGACTGGATTCTCACCGGGAACCCCTGTAATCTGGAGGTCCATGCCAGAAGGGCTAGGCGAGCAGCTCTGATCTCCAAGATATTGATGGGGAGCTGCCTCTCTGTTTTCACCCAAGTTCCCTGGCGAGAGAACCCCTCGAAGACCGCCCCCCAGCCTGCCAGGCTGGCGTCTGTGGTAACTACCCTCCAGACAACAGGGCTGAAGGATCTTCCCTTTAGAAGATTCTGAGGGTTCAACCACCAGGCCAGGCTTTGTCGGACCCTTGATGATAGCGTCAAAGGGGACTCTAAGGCATGTGCTCTCTTGCCCCAGGCTGCTAGAATGGCTGCCTGTAGGACGCGAGTGTGGATCTGAGCGTATGGTACTGCCTCGAACGTGGCCACTAGCTTGCCTAGTAATCGCATACACAGGCGAATAGTTGGTTTTTTCTTGCTTAGAACCAACTGAACCAACCCCTTGATAGCCTCGATCTTTACAAGGGGCAGGAACACCCTTTGCTGTTCTGTGTCTAACCTCATGCCGAGGTATTCCAACTGCTTTGTAGGCTGGAACGCTGACTTTTCCCGGTTTAGGACCCAGCCGAATCCTTCGAGGTACCGAACCGTGAGGTTTACTGCCTGTTGCAGACACGGCCGTGAGTGATCTATGATTAAAAGGTCGTCCAAGTACGCTAGGACTGTGACCCCTTGGATCCTTAAATTGGCCAGAACTGGGGCTAGGATCTTCGTGAATACCCGGGGGGCCGTGGCCAGCCCGAAGGGGAGCGCCCTGAATTGGAAGTGTCGGTGCCCCACCGCGAAGCGTAAAAATCTTTGATGCGACTGAAAGATTGGTACATGAAGGTAAGCATCCTTTATGTCTATGGAGGCCAGAAAATCGTCCCTCTGAAGCGCGGCGGCTGCTGACCGGATGGATTCCATCCGGAAGGAACGAACCCTTAGGTAACCGTTTAACCTCTTTAGGTCCAAGATTGGCCTGACATCGCCGTTGGGCTTTGGTATGACAAAGAGATTGGAATAGAAACCTAGCCCTTGCTCTTGGGCTGGCACCTCTATTATTACGTCCTGGCAAAGCAGGTGATCCAAAGCTGCCAGCATTGAGGCCTTCCTTGCTGGATCCTTTGGTAGCCTTGACTCTTGAAAATGAGGCGGAGGAAAGTTTAGAAACTCCAGTCTGTAGCCTGCGGTTACAGACGCCCGGACCCATTTGTCGGGGATCTTGGCTTCCCAAACTTCTGAGAAGAAACTAAGCCTTCCCCCCACCCGCGAGAGTGGGGGCGCCCCTTCATAAGGCAGACTTAGGGGCTGTCTTTGTCGGCTTGCGATACCATGGCCTCTTACCCCCAGGGGCCTGTCCCTGCGATCTACTGTTAACGTTGGATCGTGCAGGCGGCCGTCGATACTGCCTGGAATTTGAGGGCCCTGAGACAGGAAAGAGCTGCCTTTTAAATGTAGGACCCCGGAATGTCTTTTTGACCGGTAAAAGGGTACTTTTGCCACTTGAAATAGTCTGAATGTATTTATCCAGATCCTCCCCGAAGAGTCGTCCTCCATGGAAGGGAAACCCTGCCAGAAGCTTTTTGCATGGGGGCTCCGCCGCCCAGTTCTTCAACCATAAGAGCCTTCTCATGTGCACCAAAAATAGTGATAAACGAGAGGCCTGCTGGATGGAATCCTTTATAGCATCTACAGCAAAACACAGAGCTCTGGGAATGTCAGAAAACTCTTCTGCTTGTTGGGTAGGCATGTCCTTTAACATTTCTTTTGTCTGGTCCTTTAACGCCTGACAAACTCCAATTGCAGCCACAGCTGGCTGTACCACTGCTCCTGCCGTAGCAAAGGATGCTTTTAAAAGTGTCTCTAACCGTTTATCAACCGGATCTTTAAACATATGTATGTTTTCCACCGGGCAAGTTAGTGATTTATTCACACATGAGATGGCTGCATCCACCACTGGGAGCCTCCACCTCTTGGAGAATTTTTCCTCCATGGGGTAAATGACCGCAAATCTCTTCGGTGGCAGAAAAATCCTGTCCGGCCGTACCCAATCCCGAAAGATCAATTCCTCCAAGAGAGGATGGACCGGAAAAACTGCGTTGCTTAACGGAGCTTTCAAAGAGCCCAGAGAGGATACCGGAGGAACCTGAGGCTCTGGCAATGGTAAACTAAATGCCGAGCGGACCATGTCCGTCAAAGACTGTACCCACAGTCTCTCTGTCTGGGAGTCTGAAAATGGTTCCTCAGAGGTAGATCCCTCAATCCCTGAACCCTCTTGGTTCAGGTCTAGTTGATCCTCCTGCGATTCCAATTCCTCCGGAGAGAGAATCTCAGCATCTGAGGATACACCTCTTGGTGATGGGGATCTAACCCGTTTCTTGCCAGGAATAGCTCTAGCGATCAATGCTGCTATTCTCTCTTCTAGCCCCCCTAGGGATACGGCTAGCATCTCCTCTGTGATAAACACAGGGCTGGGCTGATCTGGGCCAGCCTCCGCACCAGACCCCCCTAATGGCTCATCCAAGGCGCCCTTTATGGGAATAAGTTGCGGGGAAAGTATCGGCATATCATCAGAATCAGAGGGGGAACCCCTTTGTTTTTTGGTCTTTTTTGTACCCTTTGACCCCGAACCTTTGGAAGCCATAATACAAAATCGAGGGACTCCGCCAACAACAACAGACTGTAGTGGCCAGGAGTACAAAACTAGAGCTTAGGGGACAATAGATCACTAATGCCCAAAAACTGATGGGGCCCCGTATGTTTTTTTTTTTTTTTTTTAAATATATATAAGTCTCTTTCTTTTCTTTTTTTTTTTTTTCAAACATACAGTGACCCCAAACTTAGTTTGCCAGCCTCCAACCTGCTGCAAAAAGGGGAATTTCTTGGCTTAACAAAAAAGGCATTGGAACAAAGTCCAGCATGTACTATCCCTCTTCCGCCACCGGGAGTCACTGTTCTGCCGCTCTGCGTCCTCTCCCTCTGAGATCAGCCTCAGACTGAGCACTGACAATGCCTGCTGATCTATAACAGCACAAGGCGCGCCCCTGTATGACGCTGCAGGCACGCCCCCCCCCGCCCTCCTCTCCGAACGGCGCGAAAAACGTCTATAAGACGTGCGCGCGCACGCGCGCGTGTATGCCGGAGCAGGAGGAACATGGAGGAGCCGCGCTGCTGGAGACCCAGGACTGCAGTATCAGGCGGCAGATTCAAACCCCCGGCCAGGTAGGACTCTCCAAAAGGCCCCATAGGGATCCTTACCAGTCCTAGGAAGAAAGCAGCAGGTAGCTAGCAACACCATTCTTAGACAGGGGAACCTAGTGATGGGGGAAAAGGGATCATCCTGTCTTTCTCAGACATAGTGAGCAAGGTTGCCAATGCAGAGCATACTTAGGCTACCCCCCTTTTAGGTTACCCCGGAGAGCCTGCTGTCGAACCAAGTCCCGCAGGCTCCCCTCTTACCTGCTCCATGCTGCAGGATGTTTGTCCAGCAAAACGATCCAATCTTCTCCCATCTCCGTGGGTAGCGTAGTAGACCTTCAGGCCCTGGGGTCCTATGAAGGTACCCACTGTCCTGGACCTATATAGCACCCTGGCAAACAGGAACTTATGGTTTTTACAAACTCCAAGTCCTGGGCCCAGGGTCCAGCCCTCCAAAGAGGAGCATTATAGGCAAAACCCCACGGTTTGGGGCCCGGGTACTGTCCACTTTGGCACTGAGGCTCCTTGGACAGATCCGGTTAGCCCGCCCTTAATCCCAAGGATGTGGAGCAAAGCTATTCCGTGACCAACACCTAAGACACTGGCGAAAAAACTGAGGGACTCCCTCTAGGGGAGTGGGTTATATAGGGAGGGGACTTCCTGTTTGAGATTGCCAGTGTCCACACCTGAAGGTACTCCATATAACCCATATAGTAATGAATATGCCGCTCTGTGTCCCGTGATGTACGAGAAAGAAAAATATGTCCCTGGATTTCATTTTTAAAATCTGGTCACCTTAATGTACAATGAACATCCTTGATGATGGCTTTAGCTATTCTCATGCACAAAAGGCTAGTTGAATGGACACTCTAACAAATTGTCATATCAGAAATTAAGATGGTGGATTCGACATCCAATCCAAACAACTCCTGGGATGAAATCAAAGGATAAAATGCCTAAAGGTTGTATTTTGTGCAATGATTCACTGTGAGTCTAAGATGATTTAAAGCCTTGCCGTGTGAAAGCCCTGTGCTGTGTATTAAAAAAAGTAGGGTATTGCACATGATTTATATGTATAACGCAAATATACTGTAGCTGCTCCTATGTAAATGTAATACAGAAACAGGCTGATACAGTATCTCACAAAAGTGAATTCACCCCTCAAATTTTTGTATCTATTTTATTATATCTTTTCATGTGACAACACTAAAGAAATTACACTTTACTACAATGTAAGGTAATGGGTGTACAGCTTGTATAACAGTATCAATTTGCTGTCCCCTCAAAATAACTCAACAAACAGCCGTAATGTCTAAACTGTTGGCAGCAAAAGTGAGTACACCCCTAAGTGAAAATGTCCAAACTGAGGCAAAGTGTAAATATTTTGTGTGGCCACCATTATTTTACAGCACTGTCTTAACCCTCTTGGGCATGGAGTTCACCAGAGCTTTACTGGGTTCCTCTTCCACTCCTCAATGATGACATCACAGAGCTGGTGGATGTAAGAGACCTTGTGCTACCCCACCTTCCATTTGAGGATGCCCCACAGATGCTCAATAGGGTTTAGGTCTGGAGACATAATTGGCGAGTCCATCATCTTTACCCTCAGCTTCTTTAACAAGCCAATGGTCATCTTGGAGGTGTTTGGGGTTGTTATCATGTTGGAAACTGTCCTGTGGCCCAGTCAATGAAGGGAGGGGATCATGCTCTGCTTCAGTATGTCACAGTACATATTGGCATTCATTGTTCCCTCAATGAACTGTAGCTACTCATGCAGCCCCAGACTATGACACTCCCACCACCATGCTTGACTGTAGGCAGGACACGCTTGTCTTTGTACTCCTCACCTGGTTGCCACCACACATGCTTGAGACCATCTGAAACAAATAAGTTTATCTTGGTCTCATCAGACCACAGGAGGTGGTTCCAGTAATCCATGTCCTTAGTCTGCTTGTCTTCAGCAAACTGTTTGTGGGCTTTCTTGTGCATCGTCTTTAGAAGAGGCTTCTGACAGCCAGCAAGCCCAATTTGATGCAGTGTGCAGCGTATGGTCTGAGCACTGACAGGCTGACCCCCCCCCCCCACCCATTCAACCTCTGCTATTTCCCAAAGACAACCTCTGGATATGACGCTGAGCACATGCACTCAATTTCTTTGGCCGACCATGATGAGGCCTATTCTGAGTGGAACCTGTCCTGTTAAACCGCTGTATGGTCTTGGCCACAGTGCTGCAGCTCAGTTTTAGGGTTTTGGCAATCTTCTTATAGCCTAGGCCAGGGGTCCTCAAACTACGGCCCTCCAGTTGTTCAGGAACTACATTTCCCATCATGCTCAGTCATGTCTGTGAATGTCAGAGTTTCACAATGCCTCATAGGATTTGTAGTTCCGCAACAGCTGGAGGGCCGTAGTTTGAGGATGCCTGGCCTAGGCCATCTTTATGTAGAGCAACAGTTCTGTTTTTTAAGATCCTCAGAGAGTTCTTTGCCATGAGGTGCCATGTTGAACTTCCAGTGACCAGTATGAGAGAGTGAGAGTGATAATAACACCAAACTTAACACACCTACTCCCCATTCACACCTGAGACATTGTAACACTAACGAGTCGCATGACACCGTGGAGGGAAAATGGCTAATTGGGCCCAATTTTGACATTTTCACTTAGGGGTGTACTCACTTTTGTTGCCAGCGGTTTAGACATTAATGGCTGTGTGTTGAGTTATTTTGAGGGGATAGCAAATGTACAGTTATACAAGCTGTACACTCACTACTTTACATTGTAGCAAAGTGTAATTACTTCAGTGTTGTCACATGAAAAGATATAATAAATTATTAATGAATTAATATTAATATATTTACAAAAATGTGAGGGGTGTACTAGGATAGGGTAGGGTATATAAGGCATAGGAAGTAGTTCCCTGGTGGTTGGAAGTCATGTGAAGTAGGAGAAATACCACAGACCTCTGTCAAGTTTTATTGCAATCAGGGACTCCGTTGTAAAGATTTCGCCTTACTGACTGTCATGGTGCCAATGGATTCATCAGAGAGGAACGAGAGAAAATCTGCAATAGGGACATATGCAGCTATAAAAACCCAATAGCAGATTTAGCCTTCCCCTATCTACCAAAAAAAATCATTTTTATTTATGTCTGTGCTGTCATGGTTAGCGGTCAGGCTCAGAAACCAGTAGCAATAGCAGTAGAGTGGCTCCCATCGACCAGCTGGATAGGTACACAAGCAGGTCACCCTGCCAGATGATGCAGGCTCATCTGAGGTGTGGTGTCTAAGCATTCACCAGAGCTCCTGGTGGTGGGGATGGATTTTGTTGTGTGTTAGTACAAGGTCACAGTCCTCAGGATCACCTCATCAAGAGATGAGCAAGCCAGGGTCCAATAGCTGCTATAGGAGGTAGACATCAAGCAAAAATGTATTTAGTAAACAAGCGGTTGTAGGTTGGGAACAAGCAGGAGTGTAATCGAGGAACAAGCCAAAAGTCAGTAAAGAGTGGTTGCCAAATGGAATCAGGCAGAAGCAAATTATTGGTTGGATAGCATTTTTTAATAAACACATAACATTCTGCTGAAATATATTACTTAAAATAACATTGTTTATTTGTGTAGAAATTGATGGCCACAGTGTCAGCATTTGATGGGCACAGTTTCAGCATTTGATAGGGCACAGTGGCAGCATTTGATTGGCACAGTGGCAGCAGTTGATGGGGCACAGTGGCAGCATTTGATAGGACACAGTGGCAGCATTGATTGGCACAGTGGTAGCATTTGATGGGGCACAGCGACAGCATTTGATGGGGCACAGCGGCGGCATTTGATGGCACAGTGGCGGCATTTGATGGCACAGTGGCGGCATTTGATGGCACAGTGGCAACATTTGATGGGCACAGTGGCAACATTTGATGGACACTGTGGCTGCAATTGATGGGCGCATTGGCAGCATATGATGGCACAATGGCTGTATTTGATGGGCACGGTGGCTGCATTTGATGGGCACAGTGGCTGAGTTTGATGATATAGTGGCTGGGTTTGATGGCATAGTGACTTGGTTTGATGGGCACAGTGGCTGCAATTGATGGGCACAGTGGCTGCATTTAAAGGCATAGTGGCTGGGTTTGAAGGGCACAGTGGCGGCATTTGATGGCACAATGGCAACATTTTATGTGCACAGTGGCTACAATTGATGGGCACATTGGCAGCATTTGATGGCACATTGGCTGCATTTGATGGGCACAGTGGCTGCAATTGATGGCACAGTGGCTGCATTTGATGGCACAGTGGCTGCGTTTGATGTCACAGTGGCTGCGTTTGATGGCACAGTGGCTGCGTTTGATGGGCACAGTGGCTGCGTTTGATGGACACACTGAGGCTGCAATTTATGTTTTTTTTTTCAGAATTTTCCATCATGTTTGCGCCCCCTAAAAAATTTGGAGCAGCAGCCGCCACTGGTAGAAAGCGTAGAAAGTGTCTTTCAATATGATAGTTTGTAGTTCTATTCACCACCAATTAAGGCTACAAAGGAGCTTTCCTTTATTTAGCTCTGTTAATAATTTATTGTTTTGTTCCCTATTTTAATATTTTACCATCTGACATCATTCTTTAAGGAATAAGCATTTTTCTTTGTTTTCAATTGCTTGAAATGAAATGAAAGCAGAAAGAGCTTTATTTTCTTTTTACTTTCTGGTCTGAGGATTTTACTACCCACAACTTTTATTTTCCTAGGCTTTTGCCCAACATTTGGTTTCTAGAAAACAAAGTGTCAGCTGTCAAGTAATTATTTTGATGTTTCAGGCTGTGCAAAACAAGCTTCCTTTATGTGATCACATTCAACAATGAATCATCTTGCAAATATTCTCTTAAATAGAGGAGGCAGGCAACCCGAGCCTTGCTTACCTTGCTCTGTATAAAATTTCAGTAAATCACATTTGATAAGGAAAATTATGGAGCAGTGTGCTTATGCACACATCACTACAGGCATTTGGATGGCGTCATTTAAAGGGACTCTAGACCAAGTATTTAATTCATACCTAAAGTTCAATGGCTAGGTGGTTAGCGCTTCCGCCTAGCAGTGTTTCGAATCCCAACCATGACACTACCTGCCTGGAGTTTGTATGTTCTCCCTATGCCTGCGTTGGTTTCCTCCGAGTACTCCAGTTTCCTTCCACACTCGAAGGCCGGATTCACACTTGTGCGGTGCGAATTTCAGCTCTCTTATCTTTGCAGAGAGATAAGACAACTCTTCAGCAGATCCTTTGCGTTTTAACTGCAGATTAGCTGCGAATTTGGAGGCCTGGGAGAGGGGAGGGGGAGGGGGGAAGTGTATTGCGCTGAATGAGACAAATTCTGAAGAGAAATTAACACAACTGCGAATCAGCTGCGTACCCATAGAAGATAATGGGCCTGAATTCGCACCTGAGCCACACCGCAGGGCCTAAAACACGCACACGTTTTTTCTGCAATGCGTAGTGCGAATGCATAGCACATATGTGAACCAGCCTCATTGAAAACAATGTATTTAGAAATGTTCTGCGTATTGGATGCGGTTTAAGCCGCACTCAATTCGCATAGGTGTGAACCCGGCCTAAAGACACAGTGGTAGGTTAATTGGATGCTGTCTAAATTGGCCCTGGTGTATGAATATGAGTTAGGGACCTTAGATTGTAAGCTCCTTGAGCGCAGGGACTGATGGGAATGTAAAATATATGTGTAAAGTGTTATCTAAATTGACAGTGCCTGAGTACCTGTACTACCTGTATTTATACTTTGACTAGTGACTGAAAAGTGAGCACTACTTTATGGTAGACACCTTGCTACCTAACATGTACCTACACTTTGCTTTAATAGGCAAAGTAGCAAATTTTATGTCCAGCCTTTGCCATAAGCTGATGGTATCTACCTTTCCCATTCTCCTGTGTCATCTAAATCTACTGCCAATCATTCTCAAAATTACGATGCAATTTTCGATTTTGCCATGTTCTAAAATTCAAATTTTGAAAAGTACCAAGCCACTGGCAATTGGCTTCTAGGTTTTTATTAATGTTTTAGTGGTGGGGTCAAGATAGATGGACCATGGGGTGGGGAAGTTGAGGCACCTGTTACTGATCTTAGGCTCTTATGCCGCGTACACACAACCATTTTTCATGATTAAAAACGACCGTGTGTAGGCTCCAGAGCATTTTTCTCAACGCGAAGAATGGGCATTAAAAATTTATAACCTGCTCTATTTTTTCTCTTTGTTTTTCACGTTGAAGAGCCTCAAAAAATTCTCAGGGACAGCTCGACTGACCTTGGAAAGGCTTGGAAACACTCAGGAATGGAGTATTTCTGAGTGATTCTGAGTATTTCCAAATGGCTCTGAACCATTCTGAGTGTCACCGGTGCCCCTGCACCTCTGGCTAAATGTGGTACTTCACACCTTATTAGCTTGAATTCTGCTTGTTATGTGAGACAACACTCGCAAACTGAGTCAGAATAAAAAAAAAAAAACGTTGCTCGTCTTTCAAAATGCTTGTTAACCGTGTTACTCGTAAACCAGGGTTCCACTGTATATACCTGTGTGTGTGTGTGTGTGTGTATATATATATATATATATATATATATATATATGTGTATATAAATATATATATATATCAGGGGATATCCCAGGACAACAAGAGTTAATATTTCCCCAGCACGACAAAACTGCCTGCTGGACTGGCTCTTCTAGTCACCAGACTGAAACTTACTGTGAATCTTCCTCTCAGACTAAGACCTCATGCATACTGGTTTTTAACTCCAGTGCATGAGGCTCCAGCGTTTAGCTGTAGCTGAAGGCCACAGGCTCACCATCCAGGCCAACAGCTGGCAGCCTGTCATGCTCTGAGTATCTGGCAGCTGCAGCGGTTGGGCAGTACACCTAGTGGTATATACATTTAGGGTAGTATGCACCCAGGAGTGAATGCATGAAAGGCAAGCAGACAAATTTCATTCGAGGGCAACAAACGTCTGTCTTCTATTGGTATCCACTTTTAGGCTACCTGTTCTGATAGCTCAAGCATGCTTTAGTTGTCACAACTATCAACCATCCTTATTCTGATTCCAATTGTTGTAATAGTGACTATTCCTTCCTGAGACCTCTATGCCTGACATAGCAGAGACAATCACTGCGGTCTTCCTCAGATAGCTGAACTCACAAGACCCCTGGAATCCATGAGTGTCTTTATTGTATGTAAAAAGGTAAGGCAATACAGTAACATGCTGTAGAGTTGATAGAAATGTTTTAGGTGGACACACATTTTCCTAGCCCCAATGTGTGTCTTGAGAAAAGGAAGGATTACAAAATCCTATACAAAAAAAAGGAAATGACCTTAGTGAAGGGAATACAGAAAACAACATGCAACACAAAACATGGTCACAAGGTGGCAACATAATTAAAAAAAAACATTAGTCAGAAAACAGTGTAGGCCAGTGTAGGCCAAAGGTAGGTAACCTTTGAGAGGTAGAGGTCCAAGATTTCTGGAGTGGGGAACTTTTTTTTTTTTAAGAAATTAACTAGCAAACTCCCATTAAAAAATAAGGATAGCATGAAAACCTAAAAAAATCTACTAAAACCATTCACTTTCATTCACAACTCTCTTCATGTCTTGGGAGTAATTAATCACCCCCACAAGGCTAATGCAGGAGTGTATCATGAAGGCAGAACATCTGGTACTGCAACTGGTTTGCTTGAATAGTTTCAGGCCTGGTTATCTGCTCGAATTTCTGGCCAGTATAATTAGTATGTAGGGCAGTGTCCAGGGCTCAGTAGTATGTATGGCAGCATCTAGGGCTCAATAGTAGGTAGGGCAGTGTACAGAGGTCAGTGGGATGTAGGGCAGTGTACAAATGTCAGTAAGAGGGAGGGCAGTGTACAAAGGTTAGCAGGATGTAGGGTGGTGTACAGAGGTCAGTAGGATGTAGGGCGGTGTACAGAGGTTAGTAGGATGTAGGGCGGTGCACAGAGCTTAGCAGGATGTAGGGCGGTGTACAGAGGTTAGTAGGATGTAGGACGGTGTACAGAGGTCAGTAGGATGTAGGGCGGTGTACAGAGGTTAGCAGGATGTAGGACGGTTTACAGAGGTCAGTGGGATGTAGGATGGTGTACAGAGGTCAGTAGGATGTAGGGCGGTTTACAGAGGTCAGTAGGATGTAGGGCGGTGTACAGAGGTCAGTAGGATGTAGGATGGTGTACAGAGGTCAGTAGGATGGTGTACAGAGGTCAGTAGGATGTAGGGCGGTGTACAGAGGTCAGTAGGATGGTGTACAGAGGTCAGTAGGATGTAGGGCGGTTTACAGAGGTCAGTAGGATGTAGGGCGGTTTACAGAGGTCAGTAGGATGTAGGGTGGTGTACAGAGGTTAGTAGGATGTAGGGCAGTGTACAGAGGTCAGTAGGATGTAGGGCGGTGTACAGAGGTCAGTAGGATGTAGGGCGGTGTACAGAAGTCAGCAGGATGTAGGGCGGTGTACAGAGGTCAGGAGGATGTAGGGCGGTGTACAGAAGTCAGCAGGATGTAGGGTGGTGTACAGAGGTTAGTAGGATGTAGGGAGGTATACAGAGCTCAGTAGGATGTAGGGCGATGTACAGAGGTCAGTAGCATGTAAGGCGGTGTACAGAGTTCGGTAGCATGGTAGTCAAAAATAAATGTATTTACCTAGCAGTTTAACCAGAAGGGTGCGCTGCATCTAGTAGTTCTCCTAGTTACATAAATGTATTGCATACATTCTATATATTTTATTTTTATTGAGTACAATACCAGCAAAATTTTTTTATGATTGCCACAATTCATAAAAGTACATATTCATAAGCCTATAAGTTTATAAAATATGGAATTACAATAGGATTAGTAATGATTCTCTTTAAACATTTATATACCTCAGGCTAATGGGTAAAATGTATAATATATACCATAAGGCATATTTAAAATGTATAAAATAAGAGAAATATATGCAGTAAGGAAACAGACATGGTTGTACATTACACCAAAAGGTGGCTCTATTAAATAGTACACAGCAAGTTTATGCGGATGCAATACATTTTTGATTTAGAAAATAAGATGAATTAAAAAAAAAAAAAACGAATTAACATACAGATGCCTATTTAATTATGGGAAGTGGAGTCTGTAGGAGAGACTGCATTATTCATCCCTATGTAAAGCAGCATCCTGTACCATCCGCAGCCTCTGACCTCTACTGTACCATCTGCAGCCTCTGACCTCTCCTGTACCACCTTCAGCTTCTGACCTCTCCTGTACCAAACGCAGCCTCTGACCTCTCCTGTACCATCCACAGCCTCTGACCTCTCCTGTACCATCCGCATCTCTTGTCTTATATCAGGTTTGCAGTTTGGAGAGGAGTCAAGAGTGGGAGTGCCGCTGGGATGGGGTCATGGGAGAAGTCAGACATGTGTAGACTGTGGAGAGGAGACTATAGTATAAAACCAGAGCCACCAAGATGGAGCCGACTAAAGGAGCCCTGCACGGTGCACCTGAGAGGAGGATTTCACCTTACAGTGCGAGGGGGAACTCTGCAGACCTTGATGTAAGAGGGATGTATTTGGCATGTTATTTTTTTGTTGGGGGGGGGGGGGCGGGTTCCTAGTTAGAACAGGTACCCAGTTTCCACTTCCCCTCTCTTAGGCGGCGTACAGACGATCGGACATATCCGATGAAAACGGTCCGCGGACCATTTCCATCGGATATGTCCGATCGGGAGTTTGATCCGATGGCGTGTACACACCATCGGATCAAATTCCCCGCCGCCGGACGGCGCGGTGACGCGGCGTTGACGCCGCCGCGTCACCGCCACGTCACCGTACCAGGAAGTAAAACACTTCCGCGCAGAAATGATGAAAAAAATAGTGTATAGTGTAAGTGTACTAACCAGCAGACATGTCGGGCAGACAGATTCCACCGGATAGATTTCAAAGCATGCTTTGAAATCTGTCGGGTGGAGAAATCTGTCCGCTAGCCCATACACACGAGCGGAGATGTCTGCTGAAACGGTGCACCTGGCTGTGAAGCCACAAGCTGTCACAGCCGGGTGTCCACAGTAGTGATACCGGCATGGGGGAGAGGACTGAGGCTTCGGGCGGCCACATCGCTGGACCATGGGACAGATGAGTGTGTGTTTATTGAAAGTCAGCAGCTACACTTTTTGCAGCTGTTGACTTTTAATAAATACAGAAACTACTGGTACTCCGCCTTAGGCCCCTTTCACACTGGGGCGTTTTTCGGGCGATATTCAAGCGTTTTTCAGTCGCTTTGGCATTAAAAAAAGCCTGTAAAGCACCTGAAAGAAGCCTCATCTGCAATCCCAATGTGAAAGCCTGAGTGCTTTCAGAGCCCTTTCACACTGCCAGCGCCCAAAAAAATGCTGGTAAAGCGCCGCTAAGACCCCTTTCACACTGGGAAGTTTTTCAGGTGCTTTGGCATTAAAAAAAGCTCCTCGAAGGGAAGAGGTGCTTTAGGAGAGATGTATTCAACGCTCCTAAAGCACTGCAAAGAAGCTGCTTGCAGGACTTTTTTTCACGCCCTGCCAGTGCAGCGCCTCAGTGTGAAAGCATTCGGGCTTTCACATTGGGATTGCAGATGCAGCTTCTTTCAGGCGCTTTACAGGTGCGTTTTTTAATGCTAAATCGCCTGAAAAATGCCCCAGTGTGAAAGGAGTCTTAAGGCAACACACGATAATGCATGACATTACATCTGTAAATGCACTGCACAGGTCTGAAGCTGGCTTACTGCAAACTTCACCATGGAATCCCGGGCAGCTGTGGCTTTAACACACAAAGGTAAAGGATTGACTAAATTCTTATGAATACACCGTCTGTCCACCACATGCTTTGCAAACAACAGCTGCTCAGAGTATTTTGTTTAATATCAAGAAGATAAATGAATCCTTTACAATTTGTCAAATATTTACTTTCAACAGCCCAAAAAAAAATTGGGTTTTCAAGAATGCTGTTCTGGAAACAAGTAAAAAAACATCACTGGAGATTTTTTAACTGTACATCTTTATTTGGACATCAACTTAACGGTCCATGGAAAAAAATAATGTTTCAGAACAATGTAATAAAAACATTACACCTTTTATCAAAAAACAAAATGTGGATCTACAAAACGATGTTGTCACCAGACGAAAAAAGTTACTGCAATGAGAAACTGAGATCCTTTATCTGGGATCAACAACAAATCTCTCTTCTAAACCCCAGGGAAAACAAAAAACAGATTCATTAAAAAAAAAAATGTATGTCTTTTTTAAAGCATTTAGTGAAAGTACCTGAATATACTGTATATACTATATACTGTATATGTAAAACAATTCTATTATCTTACTCTGCACCTTTGGAGAAAGACTGTTATTAATTACAGACAGCGGTAGAGAGTAGAGGTACTTTACAATTAATAAAAAGGTGCAGCACTATGTACTCCAAATAAAGAAGACATTTATGGAAATAAATAAATAGAAAACCTTTGTGTTAGAATTTCATACTTTGTACTGATAAGTAAATAAATAATTAGATATTTCTGCTGGTTGTGAACATTCATGTACAAACCTTTTTCTGCATTCAAATATACAGTTCAATAAAGTGCTCCCAATAAAGTGTCCATTTACCGTCTTACGGTATTTTTAAACATTCAAGTCCTCCTTGCCATTTTGTAGTGATTCACAATTTAAATGGGTTGTAAAGGTTTGTTTTTTATTTTCTAAATAGGTTCCTTTAAGCTAATGATGAAAAAAATAGTGCAGCGCAGAACAAATTAATAAATAATATCAAACAACATATATAAGAAAAATCAAACAGAATGTCCATATGTGTACAGATCGTCCAAAGTTCCAAGTTCACTTTGGATGATCTGTACACATATGGACATTCTGTTTGATTTTTCTTATATATGTTGTTTGATATTATTTATTAATTTGTTCTGCGCTGCACTATTTTTTTCATCATTTCTGCTGGGGTGTTTTATTTGAATTTACCTTCAGTGCTGGCTTGCATTAGTTTTTTCATTGTGTGTTTACCTTCTAGCGCTGAATAATTCATTTATTTGTATCCTTTAAGCTAATGCATTGTTGGTTCACTTACCTTTTCCTTCGATTTCCCTTCTAAATGTTTTTTTTCTTGAACCTTTACAACTCCTTTAACCGCTTGCCGACCTGCCGGCGTCATTTTACTGCGGCAGGTCGGCTCTCCTTGGCGAGAGCCCGTAGCTATACGTCGGCTCTCCTGCGGCCACTAGGGGGCGCGTGCGCCCCCTCGCTCGCCCCGAGTTCTGTGCGCATGCCCGGCGGGCACAGTTGCCACCGGGCACACGCGATCGCTCGTTACAGAGCAAGGACCGGGAGCTATGTGTGTAAACACACAGCTCCCAGTCCTGTCAGCGGGGGAAACACTGATCTTCTGTTCATACAATGTATGAACAGAAGATCAGTGATTTCCCCTAGTGAGGCCACCCCCCCATACAGCTAGAACACACCCAGGAACATACTTAACCCCTTCTCTGCCCCCTAGTGTTAACCCCTTCACTGCCAATGGCATTTTTATAGTAATCCAATGCATTTTTACAACATTGATCACTAAAAAAATGCCAGTGGTCCCAAAAAGGTGTCAAAAGTGTCCGAAGTGTCCGCCATAATGTCGCAGTACTGAAAAAAATGCTGATCCCTGCCATTACTAGTAAAAAAAAAAAAAATTAATAAAAATGCCATAAAACTACTCCCTATTTTGTAGACGCTATAACTTTTGCGCAAACCAATCAATAAACGCTTATTGCGATTTTTTTTACGAAAAATATGTAGAAGAATACGTATCGGCCTAAACTGAGGAAAATTTTTTTTTTTTTATATATTTTTGGGGGATATTTATTACAGCAAAAAGTAAAAAATATTGAATTTTTTTCAAAAGAGTCGCTCTATTTTTGTTTATAGCGCAAAAAATAAAAACCGCAGAGATGATCAAATACCACCAAAAAAAAGCTCTATGTGTGGGAAAAAAAAGGACGCCAATTTTGTTTGGGTGCCATGTCACACGACCGCGCAATTGTCAGTTAAAGCGACGCAGTGCGGAATCGCAAAAAGTGCTCTGGTCATTGGGCAGCAATATGGTCCGAGGGTTAAGTGGTTAATGTGCTTCAAAAATAACTCCAGTGACCGTGGTGACTAGTGCTCATTCACCTTGTGAAAAACTCACTCACCGGATTTCTTGAGACCTCTTATATGATAAGAAGGTCTCAAAGCGCTTTTCCTACATACCTTGCTTCTCTTTATAACGTCCTCCTTTCTGCTCTCTTCTCCAGTCTACTCTTTTTAAGCTAGTTTCCACCACTCTCAATGCCATCAAAGAACAAATATGGGGGAACCCATATATAGTGTAACACCATTTTTTATTAAGATTAAAACCACAACAATCCAAATTGTGTACTTACATTGAGTAGTGACAGATTGTGAGCCTCGTTTATGCAAACAGTGCCACTGCCCCTATCTAAGATGGGCATGTGCTCTAGACACTGAAAGTGACATCACAGACGTAGCTCTGCCCAACCGTTTTTTCTACTAGACGTTCTCATGGATGGGTGATTGAGGAAATTCTACAGTTGAAACGCGTTGGAAGGGGCTACATCCTTGAGAAAAATGTTTGCACGTGTATTGTATATTTACTATCAGCACATATATTGTAAAGCACATTTTGAGAATGTTATGAGGAGAAATATGTATGTATTTATTTACTTATCAGCACAAGGTGTGAAACTATAACACACAGGTTTTATACTTATTTTATTTCTATTATTTCATATTTATTTATAGCACATAATAATTTTATATACAGTATACTGTATAAATCTTCATAGCTTCACAACTCAAACTAGGAAAGGAGGAAATATGTAAAAAAGGTGATAAGCGCTAAAGTATATGTGAAAAGTGTACAAAAATATATACGTGCAATATAAATCAAATCAAAATCAAACAAAATCACACAAAGTGCTGATCTGGTGGGTGGTGAAACAGACTAGCACAATAAATGTTAGTAGCTACACCCTATAAACTGGGTGAGCAATGTGTAACAAAAATAAAGTCTATGGTGAAGAGACACGATGAGTTAAGGTTGACTGGTGGGTCTTCTGTGAGGGGTAAGCTCATCCAGAAAACGATCTCATATTGCCCTTACCTTAGGGTGATAGTAACAGTGCAGTCGGTAGGCAATGGTTGTTCCTTCTCTTGTATTCTCTATGGGGTTTCCTGACGCTGTATATAGAGTGATCGTCCGTGGTATAGGTCCAGGATCTAGCAGCTCATGATGCCAAGTAGGAGCGTGGGATAAAGAATACCAAAAATAGTGAAGCCCGTTTAACAAGAGGGGGGTTTAATAAAAAATAAGCCTCTTACATGAAGGTTGTAAAAACACGCCAAACAAACAACTGAATACAGAGCACGGCAAATACAAACGCCGTCTTGCGTCTGTTAGCCTCCGGTTGGCTGTGAGTGTCCAACCGGAGGCTAACAGACGCAAGACGGCGTTTGTATTTGCCGTGCTCTGTATTCAGTTGTTTGTTTGGCATGTTTTTACAACTTTCATGTAAGAGGCTTATTTTTTATTAAACCCCCCTCTTGTTAAACGGGCTTCACTATTTTTGGTATTCTTTATCCCACGCTCCTACTTGGCATCATGAGCTGCTAGATCCTGGACCTATACCACGGACGATCACTCTATATACAGCGTCAGGAAACCCCATAGAGAATACAAGAGAAGGAACAACCATTGCCTACCGACTGCACTGTTACTATCACCCTAAGGTAAGGGCAATATGAGATCGTTTTCTGGATGAGCTCACCCCTCACAGAAGACCCACCAGTCAACCTTAACCCATCGTGTCTCTTCACCATAGACTTTATTTTTGTTACACATTGCTCACCCAGTTTATAGGGTGTAGCTACTAACATTTATTGTGCTAGTCTGTTTCACCACCCACCAGCTCAGCACTTTGTGTGATTTTGTTTGATTTTGATTTGATTTATATTGCACGTATATATTTTTGTACACTTTTCACATATACTTTAGCGCTTATCACCTTTTTTACATATTCACTAGCGGCCTGTTACCTTTAGATACAGCGGCTTCAGTTCACAGTTCTATTGGTTACATTCCAAGACTCGCAGCAGCGCAGTAGAATTTTCTTTGCACAAAGGAGGAAATAGCACAAGGAACATAAGAGACCCATAAGAACATGATGACAGGAGGAGACAGCGAAGTAACACACAAGTTGGCTTATCAGTGTATTTTACCTCCTTAAGCCTCATACACACGATCAGTTTTCCCGACGGGAAAACTGCGAGGTGAGCTTTTGGCCAGGAGTCCTGGCCGTGTGTATACTCCTCGCAGTTTTTCAGATGGGAAGACTGCCCAAAATTGCCGGACAAAAAAAGAGAACCAGTTCTCTTTTCTCCCGTCGGGAAATCCGGCGGACTGTTGCCCGCTGGATTTTGTCAGTTTTCCTAAGGGAAAAACTGCGATGGAGCATACACAAGGCCGGGATTTACAGCAAAAGCTCCATCACAGTTTTCCTTTCAGGAAAACTGGCCATGTGTAGGGGAAAGACTGAACCGAGCAGGTTCTCTGCTTTCCCTTTGGGTTTACAGGTGGTAAAAAGTCCACCGGGAAACCCGATCGTGTGTACGAGGCTTTTCACTCACTGACTGGAAAAGGTACAAAATCTAACTGAATTACTGCATAAGAAAAAGGTCAGATTGCCAGTCCGGTTCTCCTGGCACAGCTGTGTAAATGTCAGTCCTTTGTCATGTAAAACAGCTCTTAACTTGGAAATGCAGTCTGCTCACATAATTTGTAATAAAAACGTATTTGTCATTCTGAAGCGTTCCTCCAACTACTTTGCATATGTTATATATACTGTGATTCTGTACTTGCCAAATATGCTGCAGAAATCTCCCTCCATGAAGTCTGGCTGCAGCCATTTTAACTGTGGGCAGCTGGAGCTGCTGCCTGTTCACTTCCTGGATTTACACAGACACATAGTGGCACACCTCCAGCTCTGCAGCCCTGCAGATTTAATTGGCCTTTTTATGACTCACCCCCTCTCCCTTCCCAAGAGTGAGAGAGAGAGCTGTGAATGATGTCATAAGCCTAGGCTAATGACCAGACAAGAAACAGGAAGTGGGCTTTATAAGGTAATTTCTGACAGAAAAAAATATGTTTTACTATCAAAAATTAAAGCAACAAGGGCAGAAGATTTAATTGATGGAAAGATGAAAAAATTAATGAAGGTTCGCTTTAAGCCAGCCATTCACAGTTTTAATCTTGGCAGGTTCAACGGGGATGTATGGAAAGGCTGATTGTACCCAAATTGGTTGATCAATCAAATTGAGTATAACCAGCCTGTCGTATTTTTTAATGCGATTATGGCCAGTGACTATAGCTGTTAGCCATAATCAATGTGTGTTCTCCTGGCAGGGATGGCTTCCCCAGCCCCTCCCCAGTGGGAGAATGCAATAGTTCCGCGGGCATATTTCCCCATCATCACTGACTGTGTTGATGGGGGAATGAAGCGATTTTCTTTCCTGCAACCCATGGTCTATAGCTTTTTTTTTTTACAAATAAATGAATATGGCTGGCTTCATTATTCGTTTTTTTTTTCCATCTGTGTATGTAACTGTTTGCCTGGAGTTTAGCTTTGAAGAGTAGGACTAGGCATGCAGAAAAAAGACCAAGGATTTGATATCTTCACTAATCTAAAAATTATTTTCATATTATTTTTCCTAAAGAAAAGAAGACTTGCTTTCCAAAATATTTCTTAAAAGGAACCATGGAGAGTTTCTTAGAATTTTCTCGGACTTACCCGTTGTTACCGTTTGTTCTTGGTCACTCTAAAAGTCAGAAAATGTAATGAATCAGCAAAATTCAAGCTGATAGGTAACCCCTATCATAGCTCCCAACAGTCCCTGATTTCGAGGGCCTGTTCCTGATTTGGAGCAAAGTCCCTCTGTCCCTCTTTCACCCTCATTTGTCCCTCATTTTGGTCTGATCTATAAAGCTGTATATAAAATGTACTTTATATGTTTCAAAAAGTGTTTTACAGTGCTAAACCTTTCATCCATATTCTACATTTTAGAAGCCAATATAAAGGAATATTAGTGGTATTGTGGATTTAATTTTTTGTTTGGTTAATTCTCCTTTGAAAGGGTGTGGCAGGGGGCGTGTCCTATGCCTACATACATTTTCTAGTAGGTGTGCCTCATTCCCATCTCAAAATGTTGGGAGGTATGCCCTATTCCTATTAAAAAAATAGAAAAGTTGTTGGTTTCCAGAGTATGTGATTCAGTTACTTTTCTGAGGCGGCGTACACACGACCGAGAAACTAGTTGGGTGAAACTCATCGTTCCGCCCGTCGAGTTCCTAGTTCGGCAGTCAAAAAGCTTGTCGAGCCAAATTTTCCCATTGAACAACGAGGAAATAGAGAACCTGCTCTCTTTTTGGCTCGACGAGTTCCTCGACAGGTTGCTCGGCGAAAAGTGTACACACGGCCGGTTTTCTCGGCAGAATACGTCTCCCATCGAGGTTCTTGCTGAATTCTGCCGAGAAACTCGGTCGTGTGTACGTGGCCTAACTGATTTGTAACAAAGCCTCATGAGCACCCAGGAGTTTGGAGGCATGCATTGTATACAACACACAGATGTGCGTTGAATGTACACGTTTATTTTGCAAAAATAGAGAGTGAAGATTGGTGATGCAGACATCAAGACAGTTAAGAAGCAACAGTGCCCTATTTTGCAGGCACTGCTTTATTTATTGAATTATTATTTAAAGCAACATGGTCACTTGAAATCACTTGAGTGCAATTTTATAACTAAAAACACACAGTGAACTATAGAAAAGTACACACTACTACAAAAACAGTTATCTATTAACATCTATAGACATATGTACACAACTAAGTACTGGCACAACCGGAGCCCATGAGTGTACCTTTACTCTGTTAAGATTGAATATGGAGAATAAAAAAAAAACATCATAGGTCTAGCCCAATTACATCATCATAAAGCAGGGAATGCTCCTTCATCACTCAGTTTCATCACTGGGATTGAAAGATTGAGGCCGTGGGGCTTATTTACTAAAGGCAAATCCACTTTGCACTACAAGTCCACTGAAAGTGCACTTGGAAGTGCAGTCGTTGTAGATCTAAGGGGAAGATCTGAAATGAGGGGAAGCTCTGCTGATTTTATCATCCAATCATGTACAAGCTAAAATGCTGTTTTTTATTTTCCTTGCATGTCCCCCTCAAATCTACATCGACTGCATTTCCAAGTGCATTTGTAGTGCAAAGTGGATTTACTTTTAGTAAATAACCCCCCCTTATCCCGAGCAGGAAGCCTATCCAGGGGAGACATACCATACAAATGAACAGGACTTCTCCCAACAACTACCATGCATGATCATTTTAAAGAGGATCTGTAATTTGGAATCTGTGATCAAAAGAGCAAGCAGATGGCAAAAGACTAGTTAAGAGTAATGTCTGAAGGATCCTTGTTGCTGATCTTTTACCCATTCCTGACTAACCATGATTTGTCTCACACTGGGAGAGATTTAGTAAAACTGGTACACACAGAATGTGGTGCAGCTGTGCATGGTAGCCAATCGGCTTCTAAATTCAGCTGATTGGTTTCTATGCAGAACTGCACCCAATTTTGTGCACTTCAGCTTTAGTACATTACCCCTTCTCCGTCATTTTAAGACGGTGTAAAAAAAAATAGACATCCGCTGAACATGCATAACATACATGAAACATAAAAGTCCATGTAAACAAACTGAAATGAAACACATGTAAAGCATTCTAATGGTTACAATGCACAAGTGCAACTGCAACTTTCCATCCAGAATTATGTAGAGGTCAGGATGCAGTCAGGACATTTGAAAGAGACAACAGTTTAACAGAAAACCTTGAAACACACATTTTTAAAGAAATGCTTACAACAGTTTTTATGATGTACAACTTGGGTGGTCTTATGAACAAGAATTTATAAGCCGTGTTTCCATCCACTGTTCTCTGGATCGTACATCAAAGCAGCCGATCTGTTAGTGATAACCATTTAAAGTAAAGTTCAGATGATCAACATGTGTAGGTGAAGTAATGCAATCGTTGTAGATATGACTCAGAGCTAAACTTAAAATTTCTTTCTTCTCTTTGTAAAACCGCAGCTCTCTGCCAGCTTTTCTGGACTCCTCCAGCTCTCGAAGAGCAAGTTGAAGCTCCTGAGATATGATTCCCGGTGTCTCTTCTTCCTTCATGATCCAGTCCAATGCCATGTGGCTTCTCATCCGTTCATCTAATGTGTACTGAGAGTAGTAGGCAATAACCTCCTGTTTTATAAAAACAAAATTGGTTACTCAAACACTGTGCTGGGTTGTTATTAATATGTAAACAGGGTATGCAATCACAATTCACTGAAGTTTTTTCTTGGCCTTTTCCAGTGTACTTTGCAAGAGCTCCTATGTCACATTCTCATTCACTTCCAACAAAAGCAGCGATCTCATTATGTATAGAATGCATGTCTTTGATCGGCAAGTAATAATTAAAATAGAAAGCCAAAGAAAACTTTGTGGGGACCTTTTTATTGCCGTTTCCCCATCAGCGAGATTTTTTTCCCTTCTGGTTTGAAAGACAAGGAAGTACATGAAAATTTCCCGAAAGTGAGAGGAAATTCCACCATTACCAGTTGGTTCCGAAACAAATGTCACCTTTGAAAGATATCTGCTATACTCCTGGTCGGATAACAAGCATAGCATTTTGGATATCTTAGCCCTTTCTGTGCTGGTACCAATGGTCAACCCTTCCCCACTATCTAAAACCACTTTAGTAAAGAGTACAAATGGTATAACGCTCCAGGTGGAAGTCCTAAGGTTGCACATGAAAGGGTAAGGGCTCTGCATGCAGCAAAGGTGCGAGCGAAAGGATCTGGATAGCCGCACTCTAATATAATCACCTTTATTGAAAAAAAATACAGTCCATACAGCAAATGGAGGTGAAGGGATCAGATATAACTAACAGGTTTCACACCCTTACTGGTGCTTAGCCAAAGCTAGACTAAGTACCAGTAAGGGTTTGAAGCACGTTAGCTATATCTGATCCCTTTACCTCCATTTGCTGTATGGCCTGTCTTTTTATTCAATAAAGGTGATTATATTGGAGTACAGCTGTCCATATCCTTTTGCTCGTACTTTAGTAAAGACATGACCCTCATATCAGCATAAATGATAAGAAAAAAAAATTGCACATAAAGTAACAGCTGTATCAGGTTTAGTTAACAGTGCTGAGTCTTGGAGGATTAGCTGAACAGTTGACTAAAAGAGTAGGTTAAGCTAATTATATGCAGCAAACAATACAGCCAGTAAAAATGCACAAGCTGTGCAGGGACTCCAACAATAAGGACACGTCTAAATAGCACTGCAATCTAAAGCTTTTTATGAAAGTGTCAGTAAACCCTGCCTATAATTTTCAGCCAAGGAAGCTGCTATCTTTGCCTCTGTTTAATCTACAACTGCCATGATGCTGCACATTTGATCAGTTATGACTCCAGCCATTGGATAGTTTGACAGCTTGGTTGAGAGCACAACCAATGGGAGTGTTACATTTCCGGCACGTGACGGTAATTAAACTGTTTTATGGATGGATTTACTTCCACTTTAAAGGGGTTGTAAAGACAAAAATATTTTCCTCTTAAATTAAAGTCTGACAGTAGCTGATAAAGTAAAAAGTAATGTTTTGCAGTATAACTAGTTTGATACCTGTTGAAATCGAGCTGTTTTATTCACCTCCGTCACTCCTGAATTGTTATTCTGACTGACTTCCTGGTTTGCGTTGCGCATTCATTCTTTCTACATCACGGCCTAATGCAGAGTTTCTCAATTCCAGTCCTCACGCCCCCCCAACAGGTCAGGTTTTCAGGATTTCCATTATTTTGCACAGGTGATTTGATCAGTTTCACTGCCTTAGTAATTCCCACAGCCTTTTCATCTGAGGGAAATCCTGAAAACATGACCTGTTGGGGGGGCGTGAGGACTGGAATTGAGAAACACTGGCCTAATGGGAACTACAGTTCCCATTAAGCTTAGCCTCCATGCTTGTGAGGGTTAAGAGAGCATCTTCACGCAGGGCTGTAGTCATAGGGAGGGGGTGAGCACATTCTGCTTTCCACCATGCAGATGCTGGTGGAAAGCAAGAAGAGGAGAGACAGGAAATTGCATTTTCAAACCTGGATTACTGTATTTTGGAAGTCAAAAGGAAAAACGAGTTAAGTGATATTTAAATGCTCTAGCTTACAGCAATCAATTGATCTAATAAAAAACGAACCTTTAGTGTTCCTTTAAGCTTTGTGCAGTAAGCAAAATTATGTGTGGTTGGCTTAGTGCCTCTGCTGACAGCCATGCCATCCTAAGCCACAGTTAATATTAGCTATACAGCAGGGGTGCCCAACCAGTGGCCCACCGAGCCCTATGATTTGGCCCGCAACCTTCTACTCTGGAATGGCTGGTTGGCAAGCACAGATCTCAGATCACGATCCATCATCCCAGAGCATTAGTGTTGTGAATGAAGCCGCGGCTGCTTCCTGTAATGCAACGGCTCCTGTCACAGGCAGAATGATACCAAATATGGGCATATCTGTTCTGCAGTGGTTACTGGGCTGCTTTCAAACTGATCCGCAGGTGCACCGCCTACCTCCAATCAAGCAGGCAAAGCAAGTCAAATGCAGCCTTATCCTTTCAAATGCATGCAGCTACGTTCAAATGGCAAGGGACGGGTTTGACAACCATCAACATGAGCTCTTATCATCAGAGCTTTTTTTCTCAGAAAATAGGTGCAGGAACTGAACCACGACCCTGTTTAGTTTCTACAAACAGTAGAAGGGTCTTAAAGGGGCATTAAATACCAGGATTGCATAACATAGAGTGCAGAGTTCAGGGGGTTACACACAGAGTGTAGAGCTGTCACTTGTAAACACAAAAAACGGACTTCTGTGTTTACAAGTGATTGTGGTGAGCAGGCACCAAAGGGTCTGAGCCAGAGGTGGCGGAACTGAGTTCCCCCAAGTTCCCCTTGAAAAAAAGCCCTGCTTATCATTATTTCTGTATATTTACAAAAATATCTGAAATTTTTCTATATACTAAACAGCAACATTATTCATGTGTAACAAACGTTCTATAGTTGTATGCAGAACATTCTAAAATCCCAACCTTTTTTTTGGCCATATTCATCAGCTTTGAGGTATCTTTTGCTTGGAAAGCACCTTGCACATTTTATCTTTGCTTTATATTCATCATTTTCTATTCGGTTTTGGGAAGATTATCTATTCGCTTTCTTTGGCTACTCAATGAACAAGTTAATTATTGGTTACAACATAAATATAGGTGAATTCTGTTTAGTTAAAACTGGCAATATGACAATACTGTTAGAACAGACTATTAGACTTCTGAAACATCTGCATTCTTAATTTGGTCTTTCATGTTCAAATAATAAACAAAGCGAACAGTGAATATATTTTTAGTTACAGATCTAACTGTAGAAAATTGAGACCGTGCCGTCTCCGACACATGGTTTGTGTAGGGCATTCTTCCGCAGCACACATGGAATTTATTTCAGATTTTCAAATAGATCCAAAACAATGGTGATTCAGTGACTGAAACACAGGATATGCTGCAAAAGTTTATTTTATAAATCCAGGACAAGAAAAAAAAAAAGCATGCTAAAGTTTCCTTAATTAATTAAGAATGCATGTTCTCAGTTCAATAAATGGTGGCAAGGCTTTTGGAGCCAACATCACACACACAAAACACTGTATAAGATAATGTGATGCTGAGCACACATGTCAAAACAACAGCCCAAAGTAAATGAAGCTTATTCAGTTCCTCCACTCTTAGTTGGTATACTGTAATCTGAAAGCTATAGATAAATGTACACTAATGTAAATAACAAAACTGGCACAGAGGATTATAATTTATAGATATATTAATTGCAGTCAATTAGGATAATGACTATGATGGGTTGAATTTTGTAAAATCCTTAAACCTTTCCTACAAAGTTTGAACTGAATTGATTATTTGGAGTAGATGCCCAGAAAGTATTGACAGGACAATGCTATTGTGGTATGCTGAGCAGAGAGTTTTAAGCCCAAATCAAACCAAGCATTGTTACTTCATTTTGGATAGAACAGGGAAGGTATTGTTTCTGTGTTCCTACTTGGTAGATTTTTCCTATTTTAGTCAGAACAGAAAATAAATGGCATCTCCCACAATGGATACTTATATATCTACTCACGGCACAAAGAACTCTCCTTAAACACTGGATATTACCGTAAGCCCCCTTCATTACATAATTAAAGAGTGAAATCAAACTACTGTTTTATAAGGAGCAATTAGAGATAAGGTCCCACAAAACAGGCTCTGAAAAACACTTCTCCCAATGATAGAAGGCATTCATAAATGCAACCTTCCCAACTCTAGCAAAAAAATATCCCTACGATCTCACCTATCACCTATATGAGATATGGCACTCTACCTATCACACACCCTTTCATAAGAACGAGTGAATTCTTCACCTGTAACCAAAGAGAGACAACCACAAACCTCCTGCAGCCCCTCCCTGATATAAGCGAAAAGCAGAAACTCAGACAGTCAACTCCAAGGTTTTCTGTCATTTATTTTGTAGCCGTATATGATTTTTCTATACTTTGTACTAGTTATTATTTAGGACATCGACCCTGGTTTCCCTCCCCTCCGGATTCTGGAGGGGAGACCATCACAGAGGTCTCACTTCTCCATCCAAGCTTCCTTATATAATAGCTTAAAGCCCTGTACACACGATCAGAATTGCCAATGGAAAAAGTCAGACTTTTTCCATAGGAAAATCTGACCTTGTATATGCCCCATCGGAAAAATTCCATTAGAAATTGCGATGAACTCCATCAGAGTTTAAATATAGAACATGTTCTTTTTTACTCCGATGAAATTCCGTCGGAATTCCGATGTGCTTTTGGTCGGGCAAAAGCCTGAACGTGTGTACACGGCATAAGTCTAGCTATTTAGTTTGTTTTATAGCGGCGTTCCAGCCTTTTAATGTTTATTAAAAGTCAGCAGCTACAAAAAGTATAGCTGCTGACTTTGAATAAACAGACACTTACCTGTTCCATGGTCCAGCTCCTCTCCCCGCTCCTCCCCTCTGTGCCTCCATTCACATTCTGGGCACCCGGCTATGACAGCTTTCGGCCTCACAGCCGGGCACGCACTGCGCATGCGCAAGTCACTCTGCGCTACTGGAATGGACATGCGATCGCCTAGAGGGAGGGGCTGCCTAGGAGCAGAGGAGGAGCCGCCTAGGCAGTACCTAGGTGGAAGTAGGAAGTAGGACAGGAAGTCCCACTCCTACCGAAGCCCCCATTTCCGCCCAAAAAAAGTACATGCCAAATGTGGCATGTAAGTGGGCGAGGAGTGCTTAAAGCGGAAGTTCCACTTTTGGGTGGAACTTCGCTTTAAGCTTTTTCCCTCTCCTTTGATATCCAATCTCCAGAACAGGACTGTCATTCTACTTCCCCCCTCCCCCATTCCACTTGAATCCACTGGTATAGCTGAATTGTAAAGTGTGACATCTCTGCTCTTGAACTAATCCTGTACAGTTTGAAATGTCCAAATTCCATGTATTTATTGTATCTGTATTACTTAAGCTGGCCATACACCTTACAATTTTCTTATTCAACTTTCTTTAGATTTACCTTCAACTATGTAGTTCAAAGGTCTGCCCGATTGAATACAAATTGAAAGTGTTTAGGTTTGACCTTATATTATATGGTTTTGGTAAATCTAAAGGAACGTTGTACAAGAAGATTTTATAATGTATGGCCAGCCTTCTACTGTTTTTCCTTCTTAAAACCAAATAAAACATGTTTTTTTTTTAAAAATAATATAGTAAAAAAAATCCCTCCAATGAGGACAAAAACTTATGCTGTAGGTCCTGAAGAGAACTGGACACTTTGTTGAAAAGCATCACATTCATGCACTCTTTTTTTTTTTCTTAGCTCAGGCTATGTTTTTTTTTTGTTTTTAAGCTCAGGCTATGGTTTGTTTAGCTGCTAAAAAAGGTAGGTGGTTAATTGCTGGACGGTTTTGAACCCAGAAATGGGGTGATGCAAGAGGGCTAACCTTGGGTCCCTCCAAACAGTAACATAAAAAAGTTTAGAAGGTGGCCATAAATTCTGAGGAATTTAAAGCATGACCAGTGCCACCAAGCATGTAGAACTAAAGCACCTGTAACTGTAGGATGGAACTGTATTTATGATGCGTGAAGGGACCCAATGCTAGCCCAAGAGCACTTTTCTAGACCAATTCTAAGATTGTCAAATTTAAGAAGCATTTCGTTATTCTCAATCATTTTCCCTTGCTTTTGCATTTTAGCATCATATTCTAATTGTTGAGCTGCCCATGTTTGTGCCAAGTTTACATTAAAGCTCTAGACAGCTCTAGGCACCGTGGTCTGTGAAAGTGTTAGGCCGCGTACACACGATCGGTTAAACCGATGAGAACGGTCTGATGGACTGTTTTCATCGGTTCAAACCGATAGTGTGTGGGCGCCATCAGTTATTTATCCATCGGTTAAAAAAAAAGCAAACTTGTTTTAAATTTAACCGATGGATACCTAACCGATAGCAAACGTCGTTGTGTTTTACGTCACCGCATTCTGACACAATCGTTTTTTTTAACCAATGGTGTGTAGGCACGATGGACCATCAGTCAGCTTCATCGGTTAACCGATGAAAACGGTCCATCAGACCATTCTCATCGGATGGACCGATCGTGTGTACGCAGCATTAGATTGCTGACTTGCTGGAGGCTTCTAGTTGTTTTATTCTTGTGGGTTCAAATGAGATTAAACCTGTGAGTTTAGGTGGCACAAAACCACACTTCTCGCTCCTTGCCCGAACATCACAAACCACCATTTGGTCTGTATTACAGATAAAGGATCTACACTCTGTTTTGGTTCTGTTATAAATTGTGGTATTTTTGGAGCTAAGGTAAAGAAATGTTGCATAAATGTACCAACTTTACAATATCAGATTTCTTCTTAACACACAATTCCCCCATCATTATTGCTTTTATTTATTCCTTGTTCATAGATCCATGTCTCTTCTTACCCTTATTCCGCGTACACACGGTCTTTTTTTGCGATGAAAAAAAACAACGTTTTTTAAAACGTCATTTAAATTGATCGTGTGTGGGCAAAACTTCGTTTTTTGTCTTCAAAAAAACGACCCAAAAAAAATTTCAACATGCTTGAATTTTTAGTGTCGTTTTTCAAAACGTCGTTTTTGGTTTCACAAAAGGTCACCGTGTGTTGCAAAAACGTTGTTTAAAACGACGTTTTTCAACCCGCGCATGCCCAGAAGCTAGTTATGAAGCAAGCTTCAATGGAAAAGAGTGGTGAACGTAACCTCGCTTTTTGTGAAAAAACGATGGTGTGTATGCAACATCGTCTTTGAAAAGTGACGTTTCAAAAACGTCGTTTTTTACTTCACAGAAAACTTCGTTTTTTTTCATCACAAAAAATGATCGTGTGTACGTGGCATAAGTTAGTTAAAAGTAAAAAAAATTCTCAATGACCCAATGACACAATTACCGGCCCCTTCCCTGTTCTCCATCCTAACAGATTGGGACAGGGGGGGGACAGGTGAGCACACAGGGAAGGGGGTGGGAAAGCGCTTAGGGGGGCAGCAGAAAAAAAGCTGGATTCAGAGGAACCAATCTCTCCATTTTACTCTCCTGAATGCCTGCAGAAGCACAAGGCCGGTTTGCAATTGCGACCTATGTGGCCTTTGCTGATATCTGTACTTTGACCTGTACTTTATGGTTGCCAGTACACTGCCCTGAGTCTTTATAATTAAATAATTTACAAAACAATATAGTGGGCTCACCTTACCTTATAATATGGTCCAGAGACTGTAGAGAAGTTGCGACCACAACTGTTTTTATCAATCTGGGTTGGGTGAATTCACAAAAGGATTTGGAAGGGCTCAAATACTTACTTTTTCTGGTGTAAATGCTATTCCATCTCACATACTGGTTGCTTGACCAATTATCTAAGCATTTGTTCACATGATAGGTCGTGATATGCATAACAGTTTTCCAAACCAAAGTAATGATCTACAGAGTCCTCTCTTCTCGGGTTCTCCCTTCTCGGGTTCTCCCAATCCCCCTGGGATATACAGTGACTAGGAAGGTATATAAAACCTACTGTTTTATTCCCCCCAGTGGGTTGGGATTTGGACACCCCTTTTTGGGAGACACATATGCAATCAAAAGTCATAAATTCTTTCCACAACTTCCTCATGAAGTGAGCTGGATAGCAAGTGAAGCATGTTTAATAGCTGTATACCCAGCCCACTGATTGGATTAGCAAGTATCTCAACAGGAATAATTGTTCACTTCAGAGTTGACCAGATCTATGCTGAACATTGGGGCACTGGAGGGAATTAACTGTAAAAAATGATATCTATTTCATTAGAGTCCCTTATTTGACCAAGTTTACAAACCAACTCTGGGGTTTAAAAATATATATTTTTATGTTTTTTTTACATAATATTTTTATATATTTTTAAATCAAAAAAATATGTTTTAACAAATTATTAGGTTGGACATGGAAAAGTCCCATAGTTCATATTTCTTTGTTATTAATAACAAACAATAAATTAAGGGATGTAATCTATTGTGCCAATCATTTGCTTT
The DNA here is from genome assembly GCA_029574335.1 of Rana kukunoris. Taxonomy (NCBI): domain Eukaryota; kingdom Metazoa; phylum Chordata; class Amphibia; order Anura; family Ranidae; genus Rana; species Rana kukunoris. Next base: position 132,421,030 of record CM056049.1, read on the forward strand.
ACTAAATACTGTAGCTCAAAGTTATTATTGGTATGGATTCTAATGAGGCCATTAACAGTCCAGTTAATTCAAAGATCCAAACTGTTCTAAATATATTTTAAGACACATTATGCTTAAAGCGGAGCTCCACCCATGAAAACAACATTTTGCCATGTTGTTTAAAAAAATTAAAAAATAAAAACCTGAAAAAATAAAAAATAAATACTCACCCGAAATAGCTGTTGCTATGCGGAAGTCCGTAATCTGCCTCACCTGCACCGCGGTTTGATTTCTTCTTCTTCTTCTCCTTGTGAATGGGGCGCGCTGCTTTCTGGGAACTGTGTGTGTTCTCAGAGAGCAGCGCGCCCATTCACAAGCCAGCGTGAGACTCGCGCAGGCACAGTAGGAAACGAGCAGTGAAGCCGTACGGCTTCACTGCCTGTTTCCCATAGTGTGAATGGCGGCGCGGGACTCGGAGCGATCGCGGGACCGGCATCGGGGGGGCCCATCAGCGCGGGCGCCTAGGACAGGTAAGTGTCCTTATTTAAAGTCAGCAGCTACACTGTTAGTAGCTGCTGACTTTAAAACATTTTTTTTTTCGCGACTGGAGCTCCGCTTTAATTACATGATAATTTTCTGCTCTCATTGGTACTAAATATCAAAAAGAGAGGATAATATAACAAATAACCATTGTTATAATTTGGGGAATTGCACCTACTATCTTCTATCTTGATCATTTTAGATTTTGAATGGAAGACTTTGTCAACAAAGTATAAAAGGAGCTATTTAAAAATCCTTCTAATGCTACTTACTGCTATGGCCAGCTATAGATAGGGTGGTTTGACATGTTTATGTTTCACCTGTGGTGCTTGTATTGGTCCAGCAGTGCACCAACCCCTTTGCAGCCATTGTGCTACATGCTGGGTGTTTGGAGTGCTCCTGCACCTTTAAGGAGGGGTGGCTCCTCTTCAGTAGATACGCTGCAACATCCGACAAGTGTAAAACCGTTACACTTGCGGATCGTAGGTGTAATGACAACTCCGGCCACTAGGTGGCCTTTACGTTGTTTTCTCATTTGCCTATGCAAATGAGGCAAGTACGCCGATTCCCGATCGCTTTTTACGCCGCCCCGTCGTCGCGTACGTCGTTTTCGTCCATGTAAGGTTACCCCAGCTTCTATGTGGAGTAACCTTACGAAGTTCCGTCGGATGCCGTCGGGTGCCGTCGGATGCCATGTTAAGTATGGCGCCGGTTCAGCGTCGGCTTTTTCCATCGCTTACGTCGTTTTACTAACTCGTTCACGAATAGGGAGTTGCGTAAATGACGCTCACGTCGTTTTGACATCGGTTTCAACGACGCTTTCCGACGTGAGCTGGAGCATGCGCACTGGGCTTTTTCCCCGGCTGGCGCATGCGTAGTTCGTTTGACGCGGGGGCGCGCTTCATTTAAATACAAGCCGCCTCATTTCAATTACGCAGGCTTACACTGGGCCATTTTCGCTACGCCAACACACACGACGGAGCAAATGCTTAGGGAATACGGCACTTGCTCTAGTACGATGCGGCGGCGTAGTGTAAATGGCTTGCGCTACGCCGGCGAATTCCTTAGAGAATCTGGCCCTCTGTGTTAAAAATAAATGATATATTCATGCAAAAATAAGGTGTAATGGATACAATCTTTTATTATATTATAAAAGAAACACACATTTGCATACCTCAATCTGTCAGTGAGAATTTTTTTTCCTTATGCTGCGCAAACACGATCTGATATTCCGACGAGAAAACCATGGATTTTTTTCGAATGGAATGTTGGCTCAAACTTGCATACACACGGTCATCAAGAACACGATGACTTACAACACTACAACGAGCCGAGAAAAATTAAGTTTAATGATTCCGAGTATGCGTCAAATTGATTCCTAGCATGCATGTTTTTTTTTTGCACGTCAGAAATGCATACAGACGATCGGAATTTCTGACAAGAACTTTTCTTGTTGGAAAAATTGAGTACCGGCTTTCAAATTTTTGCTGTCGGAAATTCATTAACTGTAGTCTATATTTAAGATGGAAAATACCATTTATTTCTGTAACAATCATTATAACATTTTAGTTCATAAATGCTGTAAAGCTTTAGGAAGTCTACTGAAATCTAAACATGTTTTTTCAGGAAGCTACAGCTTTGTTATTATAGATAATATTAATTCATTTGAAACTTTTCTTTTACAATTTTTATTATTTGACTATCTCAGCAATAACTCACACATACAAACCCATGTTCTGTATCATATTTAAACTACAAAGCAGATCTTAAACAAATATAATCATTGCCATATGTTGTTTAATCACTTTCCAGTTTTCCTTAGCTTTCTTCTTGGGTCCAAATAAATCCAATTAAATATGAACATAATCCTCAATTGATAATCTATTCTCTCTATTTATGCATCAAACCCATCTTCAGGAACAGTACTAAACCTTCTATAATCTTTTTCTAACACGTTTCATATGTATCTTTACCCACATAAATAGCCAGCACAGAGATTAGGGATATCACTTTCTATGTTTTTAATGGACACATGTTCATGGACTTTCATCAGTGTTGTAACTATAAAAGATTGTGTCTAAGTAAAATATTATTATAAGGTTCCCAGATGTTCTACTTCATAGATACTGCAGCCACTTGTTTATTCTGATTAGTAGATTCCAGATGATGAGGATGACCATTCTCAGGCAGCAACTAATTTTGCGGCAAACTAATTAACTTCATAGACTTTCCCATTTTGTAGGATGAGTTTGTTTTTAAAGTCAATGATGGCAAAGAGGGGATGCCAACTATTCAGGGCAAGAGGAGGTAGGACAGTCAGTTTAATTGGGCAGGAGCCTTTTAAATGTTATGAAGCCATGTGCATTCCAAGCAAGGCTGTATTAACCATTAAAGCTGATTTCTGAAAAAAGTAACAATTTTCCCTAGCAGTGGGGTTGCTCCAATACTGCAAAGGATACATGTTCATTTAGGGCTAGGGGACTAAAAAAGCTATTTTATTTACCTGATTCTCCACTCCCGCAAGCTCTCTCCACATGGCTACACTGGTTCCCACAGCCTCTTCTTCCCTTCACTCTGGCAACCAAAGTCCTCAAGCACAATGCAGAGCCTATAGCTTTGCACTGGATGTGAGCACACTGAGGAACAGTCCACCCCCAGAGTGTAGGGAAGAACACAAGAACTGCTACTGCACTGGGAGCAGGGAATCAGGTGAGTAAAACAGTTTCATTTGTCCCGTAGACCTGAACAAGCATGTTACCACTGCAGTATGGGGAAATCATACAGTACACCCCCAGAGATAGGGTTTAAAGAGCAACTCCAGGTTTGTTGGGAAAATAAAATATTCTTCCATGTGATCTATGTATCTATATATACGAATTTCAGATTTAATTAATTTAATTAGCTGATGAATCTTCTATGTTCTAAAGAGAAAAGTTGCAATGTCTGCATTCCTTTAGAAGAGACTAACCCTTAGGGCATGGGTCTTCAAACCATGGCCCTCCAGTTGTTCAGGAACTACAATTCCCATCATGCCTAGTCATGTCTGTAAATGTCAGGCCTCATACAGGCCTCATACAAACGACCGAGAATTCTCTTGAAAGGAAAGAACGCGGTGACGTCATCATGTACGAGGAGCATGCGCTCGTCACATTCGATGCTGTCACCACCATCTTATGCCGTGGAAGCTACCACGCATGCGTCAAAGACATTTCAAGCATGCGCGGGTTTCCACGGCGACAGGTAAGTATACACACTCTCTGGTTTCTCGTCAGAAAACAGGCCGACAAGAATCTCAATGAGAAAAAAGAGAGCAGGTTCTCTTTTTTTCTCATCGAGATTCTGGCCAGATTTCCAGACGAGAAACCTGAATTCCTCGTACACACGAATGGGAATTTCGGCAAGAAGCAGTTTTCTTGCTGGTTTTTGCCAAGAAACCCAGTCGTGTGTACGAGGCATTACAATGCCTCATGGGATGTGTAGTTCTACAACAACTTTAGGGCCGTAGTTTGAGGATCCCTGCCTTAGGGAGTATCTCACCAAAATTGATATTCTTGTTTCAGAGAATGCCTACATCTGACTTGTATCTTAGTGTAAAGTTTTTTACCTATGCAAGAAATGGCAATCTTTTGGGTGTTCTGTACACCAATAGTACACAGAACACATACAGGTCGCCATATTGCATTGCATTTTACAGAAAATTACAGCTCTGCAGAATGAAAATGAAAGGTAATGTGTCATAACATTGTATTAAAATATGGCTTGTGTAGTAATTGTATACGCTATATTACTTTTTTTATATTTTTTATTTTTCCCATCAATCCTGAATGGGACTGGAGAGGAATCATCGGTTGCTTGGATGCTGTTAGCTAAACAGTTAAAAAGTGTCCTAGTTAGAAAAGAGCTGAATGTGCACTGAGGCCGAAAATGTCTGTGGTATGGACAATCTGGCATCAATGCCGTTCCCTCCATGCAACAGATCCATGTACCTGTTCCTCACAGGCATACGAATCCTTCTCACTGAAATTTGTCACGCAGAGAAGCAATGGAATTCTAAAGAGTGTCTACATTGCTTTTCACAAATTCCAGGGACTGAGTTCATTTAAGCAATGGAATGGCTGAAGGGAGAACCATTTTTGGGATTTGCTTAGGGCATCAGTTGCCCTAAAACCAGCGTCAATTCATAGGTTTAAAGCAGACCTATGCTCACATACTAAGAGCTTTGCTTGTATGAATAGCAAAGAGTAATACAGTAAAACCTTGGTTTGAGAGTAACTTGGTTTGAGAGCATTTTGCAAGATTTTGCCTTGATATACAAGCGATGTCTTGATATAAGAGTAGCGTCATGTCACAACTGAGTATAAAAGAGAAGAGAGGAGCCTCCAAGTGTAGCAATATTGTTACATTTAATGAAGGTACAACATTTAGCAACTTATTGCTGCACTTAGAGGTGACTCTCTTCTCTTTTATACCCTGTAAAAAAATGCTTTGATAAAATTACTAATATATTAAATTATCCAGAAGTAAATACTGTTCCAGGCTTTTTCCAGTACCGGCGACCAAATGGGAAGTTCTAAGTTCAGATTAGCGGATTCTACCCTTCAGGAGATAACACAGTCAAATATGCCCTTCAGAAATTAGCAGTGTTTGATTGTCTGTGAGATGTCCCCTAAATAGTAATAGTAAAAAGTCACTTGTTTTCAAGCATTGTAAAAGTAGGGCAAGTCATGTTTCTAGCCCTTAAAGCAGAAATCTGGCCATATTGTCCTAACGAACTCCCACCCCACTCCTGTTCTGTAATCTGCAGCATATTTCTAAGAATTTTTGAAACACAGAATATTATTTACCTTATCAATTATATATACCTGCTTTATTTAGAGCATGGAAATGTTAAAATTGTGTCTGGTGTTTTTGCCTGTGTGGGTTTTTCCCTACCCTTTTCTTTCCCTTTAATTACTCTGTTCCAAAGACACAACATGAAGCAGGAGGATATATCTCCAAAATGAAGAGCAAACCCTGAAACAGGTGTCACCATTGGGGAAGATTTCCTTTCTATACCTGAGCCTGTGAAAGCCCCCAAAAATGTGGGTTTCCCAGCACTTTCTGTTCCACTGACGGTGGTTACCAAGTCATATAAAAAAGGGTGAATTTCCCCAGTGGAACACCCATTGTATATGAAATTAAAGAAAATAGTTTTGGTCTCGGATGTACCCTAATTTAGTTAGATGTGTATTCTTCGTGGTACAGTCTATTTAACACACAGATTTGAATAAAGGTGAAAATGTCATTTCCCTTGAATATATGCAAAGTCCTATATATTTCTAGGACTTTGCATAAGCGATAGACGTATCCCTTGGTTCTTGCTGAGAATGAAATACGGTAATAAAATAAAAGCTAAAAAAATAAGAAATTGTGTAAACGCTTAAAAAAAAAAAAGTTTCAAACACATAATGTATATTTTAATATCTTCACAAGGATTTGATTTGTTTATACCCAAGTGTTCTGCAGTTTAATAAATGATGGCTTTTTCCATTATCTCTTTTAGTAAGATCTGGGCCAAACATTAGGGATTTTTTACCACCATTGCCAGTAACTATATTTTTTCATGATTTGTGTTCTTAGATGTAGCATCTGTTTTAGGAACATGTTCATTATACTTTTCCCTTAAGAGTATTCCTAATTACAGCTTTGTAGACAGTATCAGCAGGGACAGGATGCAATGGAATTATGCCATACCATGAAAGGACATGACTTCCAATAAGTAATGCTTGCAGAACACTCTATGTGCCATTCTACAGGTTCATTAATATTGTACTTTATTTATTCTGAATTACAAACTAGCTATTTGTGAGCCAGCATATTCATTTGGTGCATGTACATAATATTTGCTAAGTGGAAATTTGTGAACAGATGCCAAATCCTTGGGAATAGGAGAAAAAAAAACCTTATGTGGACTGAATTAGTGATTTTATAAACATGCTGCAGCTGGTTAAAGTATTTGTAACAATACTTTTTCTAGTTTTAGATAAGCTTAGCTTTTTAGGTGCTACAGGTAAACATACAACACGCACATCAAGGGATGTGGTGCAGTTACCCTATTGGGTGGTCATGTATCAGTTTTTTTTTAGATATGCATAAGTAATAGTTAAACATTCTGCCAATTTTTTTTGTTTTGGAGACTCAAAATGAAGCGAGAGAAAATCTTTACAAAGTGAGGAGAAATCCTCTGTCAAAATGTGTCGATAGAGGAGGTATTCCCACTGCAACCTCCTGTTGGAAGCTATCACCAGGATAAATAAAGAGGGTGAATCTCCCCAGTGGTCCCTTGTTTCTTATACATAGCACTAAACGCAAAAAAATAAAGCTTTGAATACAATTTTGATACACTCCAAGAATATTTAGATAATTTGACACATATAAAAAAAAAAAAAAAACTCTTAAGCCTCGTACACACGATCGGATATCTGATGGAATCTAACCCAATGGAATTTTTGGTGGATATCCGATGAAGCTGACTTTCATCAGTCTTGCCGACACACCATCAGTCAAAAATCCGATCGTGTCCAAATGCGGTGATGTAAAACACTACGACGAGCCGAAAAAAATGAAATTCAATGCTTCCAAGCATGCGTCAACTTGATTCTGAGTATGCGTGGATTTTTGACCGATGGAGTTCCATACAGACGATCTGATTTTTCTATAGTTTTTTATCCATAGAAAAAATTTAAAACATGTTCTATTTTTTTTCACCGATGGGGCCCACACATGATCGGTTTGTCCGATGAAAACAGTCTATCGGTCTGCTTTCCCCAGACAAACCAATTGCATGTACAGGGCTTTAGACTACTTTCACACAGGCCAGATTAGATTTTGCTCAGTAAGGGACCTCTCTGCTGAGCTAAGTGAAGTGGCCAGATGACAAGCCGGCAGTGACACACCTCCATCCCTCCTAGTTTCGAGTGTGGTTCGAGGTATCTATCATACTAGGGTGGTGCGCCTTTCTTTTTCTTCTTTTTGATCCCTGTCATGTTGCTAGGCAGAACAGAAAAATGCCTTGTTTACATCTCCCCGTTCTGCCTCTCATCACCGCAATCTTTGGCCGCTGGCAATCATCGAGTTTGTGGGACTTGCGGGCACGCTCCCACAGCTTGCGGCGGGGGCCCTGTGTGCCGCCGATAGATGGCAAATTAAAAGCGAAATACAGGTACGCCCGTTTGCCTGCCTGTGCTATTCTGTCGACGTATATGTGTGTGTGCGGCGGTCGGCAAGTGGTTAAAATTAAAGTTCAGCTTTAGATGTTCTCCTAAACTATAGCAGTATGCGAAAATATATACAAAAAAATTGCGCTTTGTGGGGATAAGAACATATAAACCAACAGCTGCCCCCTTTAAAGTGAACAAATTACTAAACTGTGTAGTATTATAAAGTAAAGAATAAGGCGCTATACATGTTCATGTGAAAAAATACTTATGGACTTTATGCTTGCTTATTTTTTCATTTATGTGCACATTTAAAGTTTGATGCAGTGTTTTTCTTTGTGCCAGTTTTTCACACGGACATGTATATCGCCTTATTCTTTACCTTGTAATTCTAAACTATAGCAGTGAAATTGCACACTTCACAGAGGAGTAACCTTGGTGTGGTTATTCAACTACATAATTTGTAAGGGTCACAAAAATATATATGAGAAGATATAACAAAACACAGCAAAAGAGAAAAAAAATTCATCTAAAATAGCTCTGATAGAACTGTACAAGTTACAGATGCTTCTCAGTAAAGCCCTTGGATTCCAATCAAGGAACAGATGCATTCTGGGTAAAAGTCTGCAAAGGAAATGTATGCGTTGTGTGATATATTCTTACCTGACGGGAGCACTTTGTGTCTCTGAGTGCTTTAAGACTTCCGTTCCAGTGCAGAAGCTGGAAAACGATCATAAGTTCCTAGAACAAAGAGAATTTATCAGCACATTTATCTATATTTTTGAACAGGATAATTCACTTAGGTTACAATTTTTAAGTTGGCCATAGATAGAATTTCAAATGAGAATTCTTGGGAAAAGTCTTAGGAAAATTAATATGCAAATTCTTATTCTAAAGCTTTTATTTGCTTTTAACATTTGATTTTGGAATGAATGGACTTTACTGAACGAAAACCACATATACCGTTAAAGATTTGTTCATTCAAGAAAACAAACGTCAATTTGACCCGTTAATGATTAGAAAAATTAATGAACTTTCTTACAACCTTCTTTTCCCAATAATTTTTGCTCAAAATTCTACCCATTTATGGCCAGCCCTGTCTTAAATCAAATAGATTAATTTATTAGACAAGTCTATCTGGACCTGCAAGTCTAAAGCCTAGTACACACCACTCAGATGTTAGTACAATGATCTCCTCTGTTGTGCTATTGTGTTCTGACAGGGGGACACATTCTGGTCGGCAGACCTTTTCCGGGCATGAGCCTTCAACAGAAGCCGTCACAAATTTGGTTCCATTTAGCAGGGACTGGCTAAATTTGGTCCTATGTATGGGCAGGGAGGTTGTAGAAAAGTTGATCTGCCAATCAACTTCTGTACAACCGCCCTGTCCTTGTTTGATCAGCACTGCTGGCTATAGCTGGCAGCGTTGATCAATGTATTCCAACAACGGAGAAGTCTCCCTGCAGTCAGAATAACTCAGAGGGGAGGTCTCACCTATCCCCCACCATAGGGGGAAATCTAGTAATTTTATTTTTTTTGTTCAACCCTCTGAAACAAAAAAAAACCTGTTCATGGGCTGCCTAAAGGCCCATAGGCACAAAACGAAAATCGGAAGTAAAATTTCATCCGACCAATGATCTGACGATTTTTGGATCGTTATTACGGTGCTTTCGACAGCCGATTTATTTTTTTCTCCCGACAAAAGCTGGATGTGCAGACTATAAAATTGTTGTCGTTTGTGAACTCAACCAATTTTCATTTAATTAGTACGGTCTTCATCCAAAAAAAAAAAAAAATTGTAAGAGCAAGACTGCACATGCTCAGAAATGAAAGAATACATACAAAGCTATTCAACACATTACGTTTCTTCTGAAGTTGTATTCTGTCATATGAGAATTTTCGTATTGTGAGCAACCTCACTTTTGACACGAGACTTGCATGCAACAAAAACGCTAGTTTTACCAGAACGAGTGCTCCCATCTCATACCTTGATTCTGAGCATGCGCAGGTTTTTCATGGCGTTAAAGCACTCTCGACTATTTTTTTTTTTTTTACCCGAAAAATGGTGAAAAAATAGAGAATGTTCGAAAAAAGAATTGCCCGTTTTTCAGAACTCGAAAAATGCTCTGAAGCCCACACACGATCGTTTTTAATGACATTAAAAAAAAAACCATAATTTTTTACAACGCGAATAACGATCGTGTGTACGCGGCATTAGACTCTTTTTATATATTGTTTGGTCTGCACATTGAGTCTAACAGTTGGTGACATAGTGCTGCACCTCCTTTTGGGGTTTTACTATTTCAGTCTTCAGAATGCTTCAGTACTTTGTGGCAACAGCTGGGTCTATTCATGTATATATAATTTTGTAGCGCAGATGTGAATGAATGAATGAAAACTTATATAGCGCGGCACATGCGAACTAAATCGCCTCTGTGTATTCATATTTTATAATGTACAGGGATCAGGAGTACAAAATGCACAGAGACAGAGTGCATGGGTCAGGACTGCACAATGCTCAGAGCGCAGGGGTCAGGAGTCCAAAATTCAGGGTTTTGGTGTCAGAATGTTCCCCAAGTATGGAGCCTTCCTCCCAAGTACAGCTACCCACTAGTAGAGATTACCAAAGTTCAGTTTTCACCTAGTACAGATCCCCCTCTTAATATAGTTTCTGCCAATATAGATCTACCTCCATCACAGATTCCCCCAGTACAGATCTTCTGCTCCACTACAGATCTCCCCAAGTACAAATCCCCTGGTACAAATCTTCCTACCTCATTATTAGTGCAGCTTCCCCAGCACAGATTCCCCCTTTCCCCTTACATACAGTTTCAGAAGTATAGCTTCTTCCCAGTACAGATCTCTACATCCTCCCTCCAACAGTATAGGTCTCTTTCTCTGATACAGATCTCCCCCTCTCAGCAAAGATCGTCCTCCCTCTAGTACAGTTCCCCAGTATTGATCCCCCCATTAGTATTCTCCACCCCAGTACATATCCTCCTCCAATACAGATCTTCCCTATTCATGAAACACACTCACCAGTCAAACCAGGCACTTCCGCGTGGGCAAAGTCCTTAGTCCTACCTTAACTGTGTCTTATATGACCTGAGCAGAGGAGAAGATAAGGAAATCTTCCCTCCCTCTGAACTGCAGCTGCTCATGTATAGAAGGTATAGAGTAGCAACTCTATGGGGTTGATTTACTAACTAAAGGCAAATCCACTCTGCACTACAAGTACACTTGGAAGTGCAGTCGCTATAGCTATGAGGGGAAGATCTAAAATGGGGGGAAGCTCTGCTGATTTTATCATGCAATCATGTACAAGCAAAATGCTGTTTTTAACTTTCCTTGCATGTCCCCCTCAGATCAACAGCGACTGCATTTCCAAATAAACCCCTATGTCACACCTGATAGGCAGCAGGGGTAGAGTCTGCAGTTTACAGTGGTTGTTAGCTTTAGCAGCCAGCAATAGCTGCACCACTGATGCATGGGGGGGGGGGTGGACTCCTTATTTATGCCCCTATCTATAAACAGACATAGGGGGTTATTTACTAAAGGCAAATCCATTTTGTACATTGAAATTGCACTGAAAGTGCACTCGCTGTAGATCCGAGGGGGACATGCTAGGAAAATAAAAAAAACAGCATTTTAGCTTGCACATGATTGGATAATAAAATCAGCAGAGCTTCCCCTCATTTCAGATCTATCCCTCAGATTTACAGCGACTGCACTTCCAAGTGCACTTTCAGTGTAATTTCAAGTGGACTTTGCACTTGTAGTTTGCACTTGTAGTCCAAAGTGGATTTTCCTTTCGTAAAAAAAAAAACCATAGGCCGCGTCCACACGAGGAGACATGTCTGCGGAAACTGGTCCGCAGACCAGTTTCCGCGGACATGTTCGATCGTCTGTACGGCCTATCGGACAGGTTTCCAGCGGTCAAAAGTTTCTAAGCATGCTTAGAAACTTGTCCGCTGCAAACCTGTCCGTCGGACATGTCCGATGGTTAGTACGCCCAACCATCGGACCGAAATCCCGCGCATGCGTCAAATTGATTCGACGCATGCGTGGAAGCATTGAACTTCCGTGTTTGAGCACGTCGGTGTCTTCTACGTCACCGCCTTCTCTGTCCGCGGGGATTTTGGTCTGATGGTGTGTACACACATCAGACCAAAATATCCCTGGAGACATATCCACTGGAAACCGTTCGCGGACCGATTTCATCGGACATGTCTCCTCGTGTGTACAGGGCCATAGAGTATAATCAATAACACTTTTGCGTTACATGTTACAGCTTCAGATGTTAAAAAGTATCTAAAATCCAAAGTCTTTTTTAAAGGAATAGAAATAGTTAAAGCCCTGGTATTTTTTATTTTTTGCTGTCTGTATACCTTTGGGGTCATTTTCCTTCACTTACTGTCCTGGAGACAAACCAGGAAGTGACAGGAAATCCCTCCCAGAATAGCATTTCCACTTCCTACTCTGTCCAAAGCAAAGAACACGTTCTGGCTTTAGATACACTTTTAGGCCCCGTACACACGACTAGTGTTGCTCACGAATATTCGCATTGCGAATATTCGCTACGAATATTGCATATTCGAGTATTCGCGAATAACTCGAATATTGCGGCGAATATTCGCTATGGCGAATATTCGTATTTTTTCTAACTTATTTTTAAAACAGATCACATCCTAGTGATCTCCATCGACGTCTAAAAGCATTGCTGGTATGATTAGAGAGAGACCCTGGGCCGAGTAGCTGATGCGATTCTTTTATGTTGCCGAAAATTCGCATTGCGAATTTTCGGCAACATAAAAGAATCGCATCAGCTACTCGGCCCTTCTTTTGCATCAGAGCCAATCAGAATAACTCGAAAATTCGGCAAAAGGAATATTGCACGATATTCCTTTTGCCGAATATTCGAGTTATTCTGATTGGCTCTGATGCAAAAGAAGGGCGGAGAAGATAATCGCGCAATATTCCTTTTGCCGAATATTCGAGTTATTCTGATTGGCTCTGATGCGCCCTTCTTTTGCATCAGAGCCAATCAGAATAACTTGAATATTCGGCAAACGAAATATTGCGCGATTATCTTCTCCGCCCTTCTTTTGCATCAGAGCCAATCAGAATAACTTGAATATTCGGCAAAAGGAATATTGCACGATTATCTTCTCCGCCCTTCTTTTGCCCCCTTATTCTCCTTTCTTTTAAGTAGAGTTAGTGTAGAGTTAGTGTTTAGTGCATATTAGTTTAGTAATACAGGAAATGATCTCCATTTATGAGAATTTCAAAATTCAAAAAATGTTTTGGATAAAATATCACGAATATTCGATATTGGCGAATATTCGCGAATATTCTTCTATATATTCGCGCAATATCGCGAAATCGAATATGGCGTATTCCGCTCAACACTACACACGACTTCTCGGCAGAATCCAGCGAGAAGCTCGCTGGGATCCATATTCTGCCGAGAAGCTCGATCGTGTGTACGTTTTCGCCGAGCAAACTGCAGAGTGAGGCGTCGAGCCAAAATAGAGAGCAGGTTCTCTATTTCCTCGACGGGCCATCGGGACTAATGCCTCGACGCATTTTTCGACAGCCTGGTCGACGAACTCGACGGCTGGCCGAGAACCTCGTCGGGCGGAACGATAAGTTTAGCCCGACGAGGTTCTCGGACGTGTGTACGCGGCCTAATTGTTTTCATATCTGTATTCGTTTACCATCAACTTGGCAGGTATTAATGTACATGATTTCTCTAACTCATTTATTGGCAGCAAGCATGTTAAGTGTGCTTCTAAGCATTCCTCATAAAATGTCCCATCATGCAACAGTCTGATTGACTCCATTATATTATTCATAAGTTATTTATTGGAACAGTTCTTACAATGATGCTTCAAATCTAATATTGTATGGTTAAGACGGATCTAACAAAGCATTCAAGAGTATCATACTTGCTCATCATGCTTCTTCACAAACCATATTCCCCAATCATCATTGTGCAGCAGGGTTGGCAAGAAATACAAAATCCTGTCAATCAATAATACACATTCTTGCTGGTAATGGTTATTTTCTCCTGAGGTCTATGCGCATACCATCGTTTGGCAAACACCAACTTTTCTTTTCTTCCTTTCCATACAATGCATTCATTGTTTCATACTTATAAAACATACTACTTTACTAGCAAACTAGATTGTCCAAGAATGCTTTGATTTCTTATACGTCTTTAGCTAATACAAAAAACAATTCAATTACCAGAGATTAAAGAAGAAAATGAACATGAAATACCACTGAATGTCAGGGTAGATTTCAAATGAAAGTTTTTTTCTTTCTTTTATTTCATTAGAAAAATCACTGTAGCCGCAGAATTCTGGTTCTGAAACCTACCACAGTCTTTCCTGAAAATAATACTGTTCCTTGGCCCGAACTGTGAATTTCTGTGTGATGAGATGGTGGTCTGTTATTCTTTCACATCTAATTGTGTTTTCTTTAAGACTGTCAGTGCTAGTGCCAGTGAAGGGGATTGTATAACATGAATAATACATTGCATTAATGCAGCCATTACGGTGCATACTGAGCAGTTTTCATATGTGATGAGCTGCAGCTGCCCCTACACGACACATGGTGGCATTTCTATAATGCCATCTTCTCACCACCTGTAAACAACACTAAAAGGTATTTAACAAAGCTAGATATTGGAATAATATGGAATAATCTAATAATGCCATGCCACACAGGCTTCACTGGTGGTTTGCAGAACATAAAAATAAGTAATTGAGCTTGTGGGTGGCCCTGCGAGTTGGGAAGGAAGTGACACATTTATAACTGGGAACACAAACACATTGCAAAGTGATTCTTTTATTGCAGGCACTAAAGTGGTTAGACCTTATCTGACGCATATTTCTGACATCAAGAACTACTTACTGGTTTATTTAATCCATACCGGCTAATGAATAAATATATCCGCTCATAAAAAGCCGAGCGTTGACCTATAAGGTGTTAGGGGAGTTTTTAATGATTTTATTTCAATAGCCCAGCATACGTGGTCCTTTACCTACAATTTGCATGATGCAGTTGTCTTCAATGTGGAAACTGATAGATATGTTTTTTTATATATTCTGTATCTTGTATACATTTGCATGCTATAATTAGAGCCCTTTCCCACCGAGCCACCCCAAGCGTCGGCGGTAAAATGCCACTATTTATAGCGGCGCTTAACTGTCGGATTTGTGGCGCTTTTCGGCCGCTATCAGGGTTTTACCCCCTGCTAGCGTCCGAAAAAGTGTTAAAACCGCCCGCAAAGTGTCACTACAGCAGCGTTTTGCCGGCGGGAAGCTGCCGCTGCCCATTGATCTGAATAGGCAGGAGCGAATTAGGAGCAGTGAGTTCACCACTCCTAATGTGCTCCAAAGAAGCTGCTGAAAGTTTTTTTTTCTGATGCCCTGCCAGCTCACGGCTCCAGTGTGAAAGCCCTCAGGCTTTCACACCGGAGTGAATGATGCAGCTGTTTTAGGGTGCTTTGCAGGCGCTTTTTTTTAGCGCTATAACGCCTGAAAAACGCCCCAGTGTGAAAGGGGTCTTAGATATTTTCTTGTTCCAGTTAAAGGAGAAGTCCAGCCTGAGATTTTTAGGCTGGGCTTCTCCTCTGGGTCACACGAGTGCAATTCGTTTTCCACTCCTGTGACCCGTTTTTAGCATTCTGAAGTCCACTATCCACTGACGACACTGCTATCAGTCGAGGAAGTGCATCACCCCAACTTTCGTCAGCTGCCTTGACTGATGGTAGTCTTAGCAAGTGGCTGTAAAAAGCCTCTCCCCACCCTTCCACAGCCCAGCACTCCAGTGAGTGTGGAGGAACAGAGCAGGAGAGATGCTGATTGACAGTCAGCTGCTCTCCGCTTGGGGAGCTGAGAAAACCGAGCCATCGGTGATCTTCGGTGGCTCATTTCTCAGTGCAGAGACACAGAGGGACAGCTGCAGCATCGGTCTGATATTGCATCCACCTAGATAAGTATGAATATATAAAAAAAAATAAAAAATACGGGCCAGATTCAGGTACAATTGCCCTGGCGCAGAGTATCAGAGATACACTACGCCGCCGTATTTTACCTGGCTCTAAGACGAATTCAGGTAGATTTCGGCCCGTAAGGTACGGCTGCGTAGTGCATTTCTCACGACGGAATCGAAATAGGCAATTAGGGGGCGTGAAGCATTTAAATTAGGCGCGTCCCTGCGGCGATCGAACTGCGCATGCTCCGTTCAGAAATTTCCCGCCATACATTGCGCGAAATTACGTCGTTTTTGGAGTAGCGTCGTTTACGTACATTCCTATTCCCGGACGACTTACGCAAAAAAAAAATATGTTAAACCATTCAGCCATCCTCTAAATTCTTGATATATTTGAATAGCCAGTATGAAGGAGAATTAGTGGTTTTCTGCATATTCATTCTTTACATTCTACATACATTGGGAGCATGGGAGGGGTGTGTCCCTCTATACAAAGGTATTACTTTTTACCAAATTTTGGGACGTATGATACAACGTACAACAAAGATGGGTTCTTGCAAATGGTACAGGTAAGTCTTGTACTGTCTAAACAAGGACGTTGTTGGAATGAGATGTTGTGTCTTTACTAGCAAAAATGTCTGTGCGTGGCCCCATTGTAACTATGGTGTATCGGAAGATGAAGGACTTAGGCTATTAAACCCCTGGACTGAGCAAAAAAAGTACATGCACACTCTAACCTTCAAGGTGATACTGTGGTGGAAAAAAGTGGCACTGTTTTGTGGGAGGCAGGGCTGGACTGGGACACAAATTTGGCCCTGGACATCATCCAGCCTGGCTCACTTAAATTTTAAGTGTCCCAATCAGCAAACCACTTACATTTTGAGTGTCCTCATCACCAGTCTCCTTACATCAGAGTTTCCTCATCACCAGTCTCCTTACATCAGGGTGTCCTCATCACCAGCCTCCTTTCATCAGAGTATCCCCATCACCAGCCTCCTTACAGCAGAGTGACCCCATCACCAGCCTCCTTACAGCAGTGTCCTCATCACCAGCCTCCTTACATCAGAGTGTGCTCATCACCAGCCTCCTTACATCAGAGTGTCCTTATCACCAGCCTCCTTACATCAGAGTGTCCCCATTACCAGCCTCCTTACAGCAGAGTGGATGGGGAAGTCCTGGCAGAAAACAGAAAAAGAAAAGAAAGGCGCACCAGCCTGGTGTATTACCGCTTGACAATTTATTGAATAATAAAAATATTAAAAACTACTCACAAAAGACATAACAAAACAGGCTTGTCAACAGGTATGTTCCCCTCAGACCGCACTCCACAATGGGGGGACTGGAAGTATGTTGCTGCTGGCTGACGCATTTCGAGGCGTCTGGGGCCTCTTCATGAGAGCTCAGCCTGGCTTGTTATGTCTTTTGTGAGTAGTTTTTAATATTTTTATTATTCAATATATTGTCAAGCGGTAATACACCAGGCTGGTGTGCCTTTCTTTTCTTTTTCTGTCCTCATCACCAGCCTCCTTACAGCAGAGTGTCCTCATCACCAGACTCCTTACATCAGAGTGTCCTCATCACCAGCCTCCTTACATCAGAGTGTCCCCATTACCAGCCTCCTTACAGCAGAGTGTCCCCATCACCAGCCTCCTTACAGCAGAGTGTCCTCATCACCAGGCTCCCATCATCAGAGTGTCCTCATCACCAGCCTCCTAACATCAGAGTGTCCTCATCACCAGCCTCCTTACATCAGAGTGTCCTCATCACCAGCCTCCTTACATCAGAGTGTCCCCCCTCCCACTTGTACTCACAGTTCTGAAGGCAACTTCTCTTATTTCTCTCTCCAGTCGTGTGATAAGTGATAAGGAGAGAGGAAGGAAAGTCTGCCGGCTGTCTATCTCCCCCTGCAGGCTGGAGGAGATAGCCTAATTCTCTCCCCAGCAAGTGTTGGGAGCTGCTCCCCCTGACAAGAGTGGAATCGTGATCACTCACTGTCAGAGAGGAGTGGTGCCAAGACTGCAACTGATCGGCCCACTGAGCCATCAGCCTACCGGGTAGTCCCGATGGCCAGTACATGCCTGGTGGGAGGACAGGGGCGCTTTGTGTCCCACAATTCATGGCTGTATACTCATATTGAGATCAGCTGCGGTACAGGATCCACCTAGGAATCTGTCATGGGTAGTCCCGGGGGGGGGGGGGGGGGGGGTGTATAGTGTATAGTGAGATGAATTTAATACCTAAGTGATCATGGAATTAACTTTTTATGTGTCAGCTCAGCACCCCAAAAAATCCCATTCTGCATCTTTCCAAATAATTACATATTCTGGGATGTGGTGCCTTTTCCCTCAAATCTTTGACTGATATTCCAATAGATTTTTATGTGTCCAGTGTGGCACATGGGAGATTGGTACGCATTGGATATACTCTGCACCCCTACCCAGAAATGGCTATTCATCTAAATAGAGAAAGGGGAAGAGGGGATAACAGTGTCCTTTGGATCCAGGTTGAAAGAGGCTAAGCCCCTGGGAACTAAAGTGTGAAGAGTTAACTAAATGGCCATCAGTTTCTAACCTGCCCTCCAGGAAGTGAACTCCCTGACTCAGTGGGGTAATGCCTGATGGTAAAAAGCAGTACATGCATATTAAAAAAAAAGTGAATGTGACAATCACCAAACAATTACTGCAAGTGAATCAATCACTGCAATTTAAAACACATGTAATAGGAAGACTCGCCTGTAGTGAAGGTTAGAAGAAAATCACATTCACTGCTTTCTAGCTATACCTGCAAGGGTTCTGAAAACACATATATTTAAATCTTTTAAGTTGGCTACTAACAGGAATGTCTTTGACAATACTTTTTACCTTCTCTACCTGTATAAACTCAATTTATAGATTACACTTTTATAAATACCTAAGAAAATAAATGGTATAGTCCTGCTGAAAACTGTGCCAGACATTTATAAATAATTCCTATTACATTACAAACTCTGTTCCCTTCATATATTTGGGTCTAATGCCCCATACACACGATCGAAATTTCCAATGGCCTAAAATCCGATGAAACTTTTCATCGGAATTCCACTCAAGCTGTCTTGCATACACATTGTCAGACCAAATTCAGACCGTCTATAACGCGGTGATGTAAAACAATATGATGAATTCAGACCCTCTATAACGCGGTGATGTAAAACAATATGATGAGCTGAGAAAAATGAAGTTCAATGCTTCGACTTGATTCTGAGCATGCGTGGGTTTTTTCACCGTTGGAGTTGCACACAGACGATATGAATTTCCTATCGTTTTTTTTTTCCATCGGAACGTTTCATTTCTAAACACTGATGGAAAAAAGTCCGATGGGGCCCACACACGATCGGAATTTCCGATGAAAAAAGTCTATCAGACTTTTTTCATTGGAAATTCCGATCGTGTGTACGCGGCATAATAGTAGCATCAGGATCCGGCAGGAACACATGATATACTGTAGATAAAAATTCAAAACCAACACAAATAATTAGAAATAGTTGAAACGCAATGTAACCACCCACAAATAATAAAAGACTTTGTACTCATTGAAAAATTTCTTGGAGTCCATTAAGAATTCAGAAACCGTGAGGTTAAGACATTGGCAATAAAAAAAATTGTAAGCCAGCTGCCGATAACCTCTCCTCGACCCAGTATGCCCAGGCCCGGATTTCCCACAAGGCCAACAAGGCCGGGCCTTGGGGCGGCAGGGTGCAGAGGGGCGGCAACAGCTAGTTAAGGGCGCTAAGTTGCTTTCTTGAATCGGCTCGCTCTTTAACAAGTTCTAGCACAGTGCTCCTGTTTTGGAGGTGACAGGTTCAATAAAGAGAACCTGTCACCTTCAAATGCTATTACACATGGGATTGTTTTCTACTGTGTGATAGCAATAAAGTTAAGTAAAAAAAAATGATAAAAATAAATAAATAAGAAATAATTAAATTATTAAAAAAAAAGTAATTAAAAATGTAAACAAAAAAGAGTAAACGACAAGCAACAAAATAAAAAAAGTGATAAAAAAAAAAAAAGAAAAAAATAGTATTTGAACTAACCGTGCCGCCCCTGCCATCTGGTTGCCATTATCCGTTAATTTGGGGGGGTGGGGTGGTTCAGTTGGTGGGGAGGGGGTGCAATGCGTAACCTGGCCTTGGGGCGGTTGGGAGAGAAAATCCGGCCCGGGCCACAGACCCTCCCAATGGTTGGAAATAATAGAGACAATAGTGGTCCAGAATCCTCCTTAGCAGATGCGACACCCGGATCTGCTTCAGGTAGTTTTTATTTGTTTACCGACTGATAGGTGACCAACGTCCAGCCTCTCAGCACCCTGGTTTTCCTGGTCCGCGGTGGATGGTCAGGCCCCTCTTCGAACACCAGCCTCTCTTGGTGCTCCTCAGGTAGACTCTCCACCGAACAGCTTCCTCCAAGCTCAGCTCAGGACCTCATCAGATTGGGGAACCAATCGATCACTGGGCCCCAGCCGCAGCTCAATTGCTCCTGGCCAACTTGGTCCCAGAACCAGGAACACGGCGCAGCACGCACAGCCTGGCCCGGAAAGGCCATTTTGCCGGGGTACCGTGGTATGGCTACCCTGAAAGTGGGTGCCACACAGGAAGAAGACCCAAGAAAATGGCGTCTGTCACATAAATACCCCTCCCCAGCATGCACAGCGAGGGAACCTCCTCCTGATAGGCTGCCAGGAAGAAACATCCAAATCCTTGTCGGGGCACCTCTCCCGCCGCCCATAAGAGTGATCTGGTGACGAATCTGCCACTGGGACCACTTTTATGTGAAAGAAGATCGCCGGCCGTGGATAACTATACCAGGGTTATGGCAGCTATCTGCTGCCATGACAACAGGATTTACCATCAAAATAACAACATATATCCACGGTGGGCGGTCCGGAAGTGGTTAAACAAAATATGTTTTTGAAGAAACTCTTTTACTTTTCTCATTCACTTACTTCTACCCTAACCCTATTACACTTACCTAGGAAAATAAACAAAAAAAAAAAAACGTCTGGAGCTCCGCTTTAACCTGTAATTCATTATTCCCCAGCAGTACTTCTATTCTGCCACAAGATGCCCTCAGTCTTCTGGGTTGAATGTAGCCCAAGTAGAGGACAGAGGACATAGTAACGAATGGACGTCATGGCTCCATCTCCTGAAGGGCACCACTATGGCAAACTTAATGCATTCATGCAGACTATATAGCAGTGATGGCGAACCTTGGCACCCCAGATGTTTGGGAACTACATTTCCCACAATGCTCAACTACACTACAGGGTAGTTAGGCTTCATGGAAAATGTAGTTTCAAAACATCTGTGGTGCCAAGGTTCACCATCACTGCTATATAGTGTACATTCTGCTGGAGAGCTTGAGCTTTTGAAAAATTGCACAGTTAATGGCTGAATCAGGAGATGAAAATAGAAGAAAGCCTAAAAAAAAGAAAAACAAAGGCAGCCATCACATCTAAGAATTGTTAAGCTGCTATATAATACATGTTTGCTTACCGCTTTAAGGGTTCAGTGCGCACAGGTTTCTAAGGTTCTACGCCTGGCGTAATTACCAAGACCTTTCCTGAGCCCGTCACTCGCGCCCCCTTCAGCCTGCCATACAAGTGAATGTCAGTACATGGCTGCGCTCTTGTTTAAATGCCAATACTTTTTTTTGTCGGCATTTACCTGCGCATGTGCGTCTGCCATATTTTCCGAACATGCAGCTTCATGTTTGGAAAATAAGTTGGATGCGCACATGTGGAAAAACGTTGATCATGGTTTACAAAAGTACAGCCATTCGCTTGTATGGCGGGCCGTATGCGGTTCATGTGGCTTGCCGGGGGTGGAAAAACACAGGAAATTATGCCAGGCGTATAAAATGCTCTGTGTGCGTGAATCCCACAAACCGTATATACTCGAGTACAAGCGACCCGATTATAAGCTGAGGCACTTAGTTTTACCACAAAAAAATGAGAAAACGTATTGACTCGAGTATAAGCCTAGGGTTTCCATCTGCATGCCTCACCGTGTCCATGCCTCACCGTGTCCATGCCTCACCGTGTCCATGCCTCACCGTGTCCATGCCTCACCGTGTCCATGCCTCACCGTGTCCATGCCTCACCGTGTCCATGCCTCACCGTGTCCATGCCTCACCGTGTCCATGCCTCACCGTGTCCATGCCTCACCGTGTCCATGCCTCACTATGACCATGCCTCACTATGACCATGCCTCATTATGACCATGCCTCACTGTGTCCATGCCTTACTGTGCCCATGCCTCACTGTGTCCATGCCTCACTGTGTCCACGCCTCACTATGCCCATGCCTCACTGTGTCCATGACTAGACTGACGTTTAACATGGGAATCTATGGAAGGGGTGCTCAGGTTTGAAAAATCAGTGCTCCCCGGCTGTAGGTCCCCCAGACAACAAACTTTGCACGCTTGTAGAGGAGAAATGGCGCTACATGTGTCCCAATTCCCAGGTCTAGGGGACCTGCGACCAGCTGGTACCGGGTCCCCAAATTCACCGGAGAAATGAACATTTAACATGGGAGTTTATGGAAGGGGTGCCCAGCTTTGAAAAATCGGTGCTCCCCGGCCGTAGGTCTCCCGGACAACAAACTTTGCACACTTTTAGAGGAAGAGCTACATGTGTGCCAAGTTTGGGGTCCAGGGGACCTACGGCCGGCCGGTACTGGGTCCCCAAAGTTTGGAAGATCAGGCGCAAAAAGGTACCTTGAGTATAACCCGAGGGAGGCATTTTCAGGACACAAAAATGTGCTGAAAAACTCGGCTTATACGCGAGTATATGCGGTAAATCATTTTTTTTTAGCCCATTTGGGACTTGTTTGTCTTTCATTACAAGTCAAAAAAAATAAAAATTGCTATAGTGCTAAAAAAAAAAAGAAAAGAAAAGAGTGCTGTGCAAAGTGTAGTAGAGAAATAATTTCTCTTTAATTTTATCTCGTACTCTGAGGTGCCGTACACACGGCCGAGGTACTCGCTGAAAATCAGCGAGAACCTCGCTGGAATGCACATTCCAGCGAGGACCTCGGCCGTGTGTACGGTCTCGGCGAGCTTCCTGTCGGGAAGCCCGTCGAGCCGAAATAGAGAGCACGCTCTCTATTTCCTCGACGGCCCGCCTGGAAGAATGGCTGGTTGCCATTCCCGACGGGCGGGTCGCCGAATTCGACGGCCGGGAGAGAACCTCGACGGGCGGAACGATGTGTTCTGCCCGTCGAGGTTCTCTGCCGTGTGTACGGCACCTGACTTTTAAAACCTGCTCTGGGACTGCACTGGTTGCTGCAATGACATAAAAGGCACGATCCATCAGTCTCTCATTATCTTCTGCTGGGATCTAAATTTAAATATTAAGCAGAACTCCAACCAGAAAAAAAGCTCATTAGAAGATTTAAAATGGGGCATTTTCTGCCATACTGACCTCCAATCCAGAGCTATCTCCAGCATTACTTATTTTCTGCCACAAGATGTCCTCAGTCCTCCAGAGGGGTCTTATAGACCCCACATCTCTCCATAAAGAGGACCTGTCATTCCCTATTCCTATTACAAGGGATGTTTACATTCTTTGTAGTAGGAATAAAAGGAAAAGTGTAAAAAAATAAACATGAACAAAAAAATAAAGGGCCAGATTCAGAGACAGTGGCGTAAATTTGCGCAAGCGTATCGTATCTTCTTTATGCTACGGCGCCGCAACTTAGTCAGGCAAGTGCCGTAGTCACAAAGCACTTGAGTCCTAAGTTATTGCGGCGTATCGTAAATGGGGCGGCATAAGCCCGGGTAATTCAAAGTAGGCTTGGAGTGGTTGTTGTATGGTAATCAACCATGACCCCACGTAAATTACGTTTCTAACAAGCGGCGCAAGTGCCGTACGTGGACGTATCCCAGTGCGCATGCTTAAAATTACACCGCAAATACTCATTGGTTTTGACGTGAACGTAACTAACGCAAAACCCTATTCGCAAATGTTTTACGCAAACAACGGAAAATTCAACGCTGTTCCGACGTCCATACTTAACATTGCGTACGCCTCATATAGCAGGGGTAACTTTATGCCGGAAAAAGCCTTACGCAAACAACGTAAAAAATGCGCCGGGCGCACGTACGTTTCTGAATCGGCGTATCTAGCTCATTACTATATTCAACGCGTAAAACGATGGAAGCGCCACCTATCGGCCAGCAGAAATATGCAGTTAGGATCCGACGGCGTAAGAGACTTACGTCGGTCGGATCTTGCCTAAATTATGGCGTATCTGATTCTTTGAATCAGGCGTCGAGATACGACAGCACTCATTTGAACTTACGACAGTAATAGGTGGTGACAGATACAGAGGGATCGGGGTATAAAGAGTACTTGTCACCACCTATTACTGTCACAAGGGATGTTTAAAAAAAAATTAAGTGCCCTTTCAAAATTGCGCACACTGGTGGAATGGCGCCAAATTTCGGTACTTGAAAATCCCCCCAGGACGACGCTTGATTTTTTTTTACAGGTTACATGTTTAGAGAAGGTCTTGGGCTAGAATTATTGTTCGGGGTATAAAAGACCGTTGATCCCTCCTTCGCACTTCAAAGTATTCAGATCGCCAAAAAACGGTGATTCTGAAAACTGTATTTTTTTTTTAAACCTGGCGCCATTGGCAGCCGGGTAAACCGTAAGTGACGTTGTGACGTCACATCCTTTTTATCATACATGTGACTGGAATGAAGCAGTTTTCCGTCTCCCTGCCAGTCTGTCTCTAGGCGCCGGTGATGGGGCCTCGCGGATCGGGTCTCTCGGTGGGACAGGAACGTGGTGGGAGGGTATAAAGCGGCTTTTAGCCGCCGCTCTACAAAACAGTCACAGGATGATGCCTGTAGCTGCGGGCATCATCCCGGTATAACCCCCAAAAGCCAAGGATGCATGTATGTGTACGCTCGGCACTAAGGGGATAATAGAGAAAATAATGCAAGCACTGAGTAATATAATGTATGTCACCCACATATATACTATATACACGGGGGTCACTTCTATATACACCTAGAAGGGTCACTGCATAGAGTAGAGAAGTGTTAGAAGCACTGACAGCACACCCTCCATATACCCAGTGAAGTGACTGGCCTCAGGTGATATACAGAGATAAAACAAACCCTCTTTTATAAGTTGTACCCATTTATCTGCAGCCATCTGTCCTCTACAGACTTGTAAACCTGAAATAGCAAGAATAGAAATAATGTTTTTTATTTGTTTTGTTTTTATTCTCCCCAGAAATTTCATCGGCCTCATTCAGTATAGAGGAGGAGGAGACAATTTCATCGGTCTCATCCAGCATAGAGGAGGAGGAGACAATTTCATCAGTCTCATCCAGCATAGAGGAGGAGGAGACATCGGTCTCATCCAGCATAGAGGAGGAGGAGACAATTTCATCTGTCTCATCCAACATAGAGGAGGAGGAGACATCAGTCTCATCCAGCATAGAGGAGGAGGAGACATCGGTCTCATCCAGCATAGAGGAGGAGGAGACAGTTTCATCTGTCTCATCCAGCATAGAGGAGGAGGAGACATCGGTCTCATCCAGCATAGAGGAGGAGGAGACATCGGTCTCATCCAGCACGGAGGACAGGACATGGATGGTTCCATTGGAAGATTTTACCATCCATAAACCCTTAGGAAAAGGGATCTTTGGGAAGGTGGTGTTGGCCTCCCATCCCTCCAATCAACAGAAGGTGGCGATAAAGATGATTGAACTGGGAAGCTGCGAATCCGCCGATGACAATGAAGAGTGTAACATACTGGAACAGTGCAAGAAGCTGCCATATATCACTTGTCTATTTGCAACATTCCAAAAAGAGGTAAGTCTTTTTATCTCCCAGGTTTTTTATCCTATTCCTGTACCCCCCGCCCGCCTTCCTATATTCCTCCACAAAGTGAAATCTTACTTGTCTCTAATGTAACCTTTATCTCTTATTTTCACACAGGCTCATCTGTTCCTCGTCATGGAATTCCTGAGTGGCGGAACTTTATGGGAACTGATAGAGGACAACATCATAAGGTAAGTCCAATGACAGGGCTGTGATGAGTCGGGGGTGGCCGACCACTGAGAACAGGCCACTCCCACTGAGCCCCGTCCATCCACACCCCTATGTACTATAGGGAAGTCTCTTCATCTTTAACTTTTATTGGTCTGTGATAATTCTGAATGCTAATTCATATTTTCCTTTCTCCTTCAGATGTCTCACTGCCGAGATTATTTGTGGCCTGCAATTCATCCATGCTCGTGGGATCGTCCATAGGTAAGTATTAAATTAGCTGACTAACAACCCCCCCTTGGCTTCTGGTATCTTTTATTGAATCAGGAAGACTTTCCACCAGACTTCCCAGTTGCACTGTCTCCTTCCATCTGCTGTACAATTCTCCCTGCTCGTGCCATATTCTGCTTATTGGAGGATTTATATAAAATCCAGCAAGGGGAGTGAGACCTCCTCATGATGAATATAGCAGGTGGGAGGAGCTGGGAACTCTGGGACAGAGATCTTCTTGTAGGAGGATATAAGAGAAGCCAATGTCCACCCATCAATCTTCATTCTTCTTTGTATGCATGTATATTTGTATCTTTTCTTTCTTTATTATAATGTGGATATGCAGAGCTAACGGTTCACTTCTTTTCTTCACAGAGATCTCAAACCAGCGAACCTTCTACTGGACAGTGACGGTCACATCAAGATTTGTGATTTCAGTCTCTCAGTGGCCGGAGTCACTGGGAACGTTAGGATCGGAGGATATGCGGGTACACCCACATACATGGCCCCAGAGGTAAGATTCCTGATATTAGACTGAATTGTAATATGTACTACGGAATATAGAGAAGAGATGAAGGGGCTCCCCTTTCATTAGGGCCACATTCACACATGGGCGTTCTGAATCTTGACTTCCAAATGCCCAGGTGTGAGTGACAAGGCTTCATACATCATATATGTCAGCATGGAGTCCCGTCTATCCTTTGCCTGGTCTAGGAATGTTCTCATCCTTTTTTCTCGCCTTATGTTTCTACAGGTCATAAATGGGCAACCATACTGCACCACAGTGGACTATTACTCCTTGGGAGTGATAGTGAATGAGATGTCCCTTAGCATCCATCAGATCAGACAAATCAGGGCAATCCGGAAGACCACGCCAGGATTTCCTGTGAACTGGAATCGGCCAATCGACAGGGATGTTCACCTCGAGGATCTCATAACTATGGTGAGTATATACAGCTTTACCTTCTCTTTACAGACAAAACCCTTTCTAGGTTATACAGACCTTGTTAGGAGTTCAGAACACACATCTCTACATTCTTCCCACCACACATTCATGTGGGCCATAGCAATACTTTTATCACACTGACTGCCAGGGCCGCCATCAGGAGGGTACAGGCAGTACACCTGTAAGGGGTCCGGTGATCCCCAGGGGCCCGGATGGCATCCCCCTTTTTTTTCGTCAGCACCCAAAGCCCCCCTGACCTCTAAGTAACCCGGATGGCATCCCCCTTTTTTCTCGTCAGCACCCAAAGCCCCCGACCTCTAAGGGGCCCGGATGGCACCCCCCTTTTTTTATCAGCACCCAAAGCCCCCCGACCTCTTAGGGGCCTGGATAGCATCCCCCTTTTTTTCGTCAGCACCCAAAGCCCCCCTGACCTCTAAGGAGCCCGGATGGCATCCCCTCTTTTTTTTTTCCGTCAGCACCCCGACCTCTAAGGCTGCGTACACACGATCGAATTTGTCCGCTGAAACTGGTCCGATGGACCGTTTCAGCAGACAAATCCGATCGTGTGTATGGGCTAGAGGGCATGTTTGTCCAGCGGACAAATTTCAAAGCATGCTTTAAAATTTGTCCGCCGGAGACATGTCCGTTGGATATGTCCGCTGGTTAGTACACTAACCAGCGGACATATCTGCCTGTCAACGTCACAGCCACATCACTGCGCTGTCTGCCGGCGGGGATTTTGATCCGATGGTGTGTACACGCCATCGGATGAAAATCCGGAGGAGACATGTCCGCTGGAAACGGTCCGCCGGACAGTTTCAGCGGACATGTCCCTCCGTGTGTACGTGGCCTAAGGGGCACGGTGGTCCCCAGGGCCCCGGATTGGCATACCACTTTTTTTTTCATCATCACCCAAAGCCCCCCCGACCTCTAAGGGGTCGGTGATGATCCCCAGGGCCCCGGATGGCATGCCCCATTCTCAATTTGCGCCCCCCCCCCGCATCTCAACTTGCTACACCATCCCCCGCTTAATGCCTGAAGCTTTTTGTATCAATTTCCTGCTGACTGCTTAGTGGAAGGATCTGCCTTTACTTATAGTCCTCCTGAGCATGTACTATACCAGGTACCATACTACAACCCCATCCAATCATAACATAGTGGCGGGTTTACAAAGAAAATCAACGAAGCTGAAATACGTCACTGTCAGAATGAAAGATTACAAGGGGGAGTTCTATTGGTCACATATTGTTATCATTCTCTCTGTGTTTCTAATCATATTTCTTTCTTTTTTACAGCTCTCATTGGAAGACCAGGATGAACGAGCACGCCTGGTACGTGACATCAGACGGCAACCCATTTTTCAAGACGACTGACTGGACCGAGGTGGAGAAAGGAAAGTCACCCGCAGCATTTACACCACAGCCGGTAAGTATATGAATAATGGAGGGGTCCATGTATATTGGGGGAGAGGAGATTATTCAGCAACATCTAAGACGTGTTTTTGTACAGAACTCTCACATTTGTGGTTTTGTGATCATCGCATGGTCTGGGGACTTGTCTGAAGGAATTCTGTATATTATTGGTGATAATTATTATGTATGTGTCAGGCACACAGCTTAATTCCACCATAAACACACTTCCTGTCTTGGGGCCACAGCACAGAGTCACTGTATCTATATATACGTCAGGGATGTGTTAATGCAGTGCAGTGCTTCTTCTTCAGGGAGCTAGGGTTAAAGGATTCCTCTTGGGGTATTTTTCTGCACCTCGGGGTTGGGCTCACCAAGCTTTGTCACCATTTACTGTATCAATCTGAAACACTGACGAATGTAATTTTCTCCTTCTAGATTCTCAAACAAATGGAAGATTTAAACATGAAGATAGAGGAATTTATGGCCAATAAAGAACAAGAGATTCAGAAGAAACGTGAAAAAGGTTTGGAGGGTGTGTGGAGCGAGGATTGCTTGTCTTGGGCCATAGACTCGGAAAGCTCCGCCGAGGATGAGGAAAGAGAAGGGATCCCATCCAGCATAGAGTGGAAGTCATTTTATCCACTATAGAGGAGGAGGAGACAGTTTCATCGGTCTCATCAAGCATAGAGAAGGAGAAGACAATTTCATCGGTCTCATCCAACATAGAGGAGGAGGAGACAGTTTCATCAGTCTCCTCCAACATAGAGGAGGAGGAGACAAATTCATTGGTCTCATCCAGCATAGAGGAGGAGGAGACAGTTTCATCAGTCTCATCCAGCATAGAGGAGGAGGAGACAATTTAATCGGTTTCATCCAGCACGGAGGACAGGACATGGATGGTTCCGTTGGAAGATTTTACCATCCATAAACCAATTGGAAATAGGGACCTTTGGGAAGGTGGTGTTGGCCTCCCATCCCTCCAATCAACAGAAAATTTAAGAAGTCAGAATTGTAAAGGGAGGTGTCTAAATGGCATCAAAATCTTCACTTCTCCGTCTTCTAGATTCCAGATCTTCAGCCACCTTGATTGACTAACCATGAGGTAAGACTGAGCACACCCTCTACGCCTGTAGCTGTCCGACAACATAGCTAGATAGGTACTCTCCTGAAACAACCAGCGGCAAGAGGAATGCAGAAGGAATGGGGGGAATTCCCTCTGCATTTCTCTTGTCACCATTTACCTCGGGAAAGTGCCTAGAGCTGAGAAAAGTGGACATCTCCTTCCTAGGCATGTTGTTTGGGGGAAGTGTGGGGGCACCAAGCCTGACTACATAGCTAGAAAGGAGACAGGAACTCTCTAGAGACAAGTGGCGGCAAGAGGAATGTCTCAGAAAAGTTCTGACGGGGCGCTCAGTCTGACCTCATGACTAGTCAATCAAGATGGCTGAAGATCTGGAACCTAGAAGACAGTGAAGTGGACGTTTTGAGGGTGGCGGGGGTGTGAGGGGAGGCGAATATAGTTCCACTTTAAGTGGTTCAAGGCATGCTATTTAGACTCCTCCCCCATAGCCCGCTCCTCCTCCATATTTCCCTCCCATTGTATGTGCAGCAGTGACTTTGGGAGTGATTGGGATAGGTTGCTCCCTGGAGGGGTGGAGTTTGAGATCAGACCCCATTCTAAATGGTCTTCTGGATTGTGGTCCCTTGATGTTGGGGTCCCATCTCTACATTACATTGGAAATATTAGGACCAGGGGGGGTTTTCGCCTTCCCCTGAATCATCATAAGGTTTAGGGTTCTGAAGGGGCCTCATCTCTGAGGAGTCAGAGATGAATAGATAGATATAGGGGGGGGGGGGTGTGAGTGATAGATGGAAAGATATTAGATAGATAAAAAATTAAATATAGATAGATGTTAGATACATAGATAGATAAAGGATAGATAGATAGATAGATAGATAGATAGATAGATAGATAGATAGATAGATAGATAGATAGATAGATAGATAGATAGATAGATAGATAGATAGATAGATATGGGAGGGGGGGTGAGGGATTAGACCTCTTTCTAAATGGCCTTCTGGATTGTGGGCCCTTGATGTTGGGGTCCCATCTCTACATTCTAAGAAATGTACAGGGAGATGAACTGTACACTCTAGACTGATGATTCAGGGATTAGCCGATCGCCTTATGGGGTCAGGAAGGAATTTTTCCTCCTTTGGAGATATTATGACCAAGGGGGGTTTTTGCCTTCCTCTGAATCATCATAAGGTTTAGGGTTCTGAATAGGACTCATCTCTGAAGAGTCAGAGATGAATAGATAGATAGATATGGGGGGGAAGGGTGATGGATGGAAAGATAGACAGATGAAAGATAGATAGATGGAGATAGCAAAGCTCTGGTGGCCTAATGGTTAAGGCACTGGCCTAGGCCAGAGATTGTGGGTTCGAGTCCCACCTGGGGCGATATCTTGCTTGTCTCTTGAGCAATGTACAGGGAAATTAACTTGACACTCTAGACCAGTGATGGCGAACCTTTGCACCCCAGATGTTTTGAAACTACATTTCCCATGATGCTCATTCATTCTGCAGTGTAGGGGCGCATCATGGGAAATGTAGTTCCAAAACATCTGGGGTGCCAAGGCCATCACTGCTCTAGACTGATGATTCAGGGATTATCCAATCGCCTTATGGGGTCAAAAAAGGAATTTTTACCCCTTTGGAGATATAATGACCAAGGTTTTTTTTTGCCTTCCTCTGAATCATCATAAGGTTTAGGGTTCTGAAGAGGCCTCAACTCAAAAAGAACTCAAGAACTCAAGATATTAGATAGATAAAAAAAAAAAAAACTAAGATAAATGTTATATACATAGATAAAAGGATAGATAGATAGATAGATAGATAGATAGATAGATAGATAGATAGATAGATAGATAGATAGATAGATAGATAGATAGGGAGGGGGTGGTAGATAAAAAATAAAATATAGCTAGAATGATAGGTAGATAGATAGAGATATAGCTAGATAGCAAAGATCCGGTGGCCTAATGGTTAAGGCACTGGCCTCGGCCAGAGATTGTGGGTTCGAGTCCCACCTGGGGCGATATCTTGCTTGTCTCTTATACCAGAATGTAGGGAGGATAAAGAATAAAGCCATCAATTAGGAGATCTTCTCTGTATTTAAGCGTCTTACCTGCCTGACCATAACCCCCAACATTGGTATTAGTGGGGATGGTAATTGCCCCAGCATGAGTGATCAATTGAAGGAATAACAACCCCCAACATTGGTATTAGTGGGGATGGTAATTGCCCCAGCATGAGTGATCAATTGCAGCAATAATAACCCCCAACATTGGTGTCAGTGGTTGCAATCAGAGGACGTTTGACTTACCTGTAATTTCCATATCTTAGAACATTGTTTCTCAAACTTTTGCATGTCCTCTGCATTCCTCTTGTCAGTATTTGTCTCAGTAAAGTGCCTAGAGCTGAGAAAAGTGGACATCCCCTTCCTAGGTATGTTGTTGGGGGTCACCAAGCCTGACTACATAGCTAGGAAGGAGACAGGAAATCTCCGTAGACAAGCGGCGGCAAGAGGAATGCAGAAGGAGAGGGGGCATGTCTCCTGCATTCCTCTTATCACCGTTTTGTCTCAGGAAAGTACTGAGGGTGCACTCAGTCTGGCCTCATGACTAGTCAATCAAGATTTCTGAAGATCTGGAACCTAGAAGCCAGTGAAGTAAAGATTTTGAGGGGGGAGGGGAGGCGAGTATAGTTCCACTTTAAGTGGTTCAAGGCATGCCATTTAGACTCCTCCCCCATAGCCCCCTCCTCCTCACATTTCCTGCCCATTGTATGTGCAGCAGTGACTTTGGAAGTAATTGGGATAGGTTGCTACCTGGAGGGGTGGAGTTTGAGATCAGACCTCTTTCTAAATGGCCTTCTGGATTGTGGGCCCTTGATGTTGGGTTCTCATCTCTACATTCTGAGCAATGTACAGGGAAATGAACTGGACACCCTAGAATGATGATTCAGGGATTAGCCAATCGCATTATGGGGTCAGGAAGGAATTTTTCCTCCTTTGGAGATAATATGACCAGGAGGGGGGGGGGGGGGTTGCCTTCCTCTGAATCATCAGAAGGTTTAGGGTTCTGAAAAGGCCTGAGGAGTCAGATGAGAACACTGACCGACATCTGGTGTCCATCAGCCCTAGAATAATTTCATTCTGTGGATTTATCTCCGATAAAAATTGATTGTACACTAATTGTACATTTCACAAAATAATAACCCCTCCCCCAAAACAAACAAAACACAAGCAAAGCCCTGTGACCTAATAGGTAAGGTAATGGCGTCCTAAGTCAGGGTTGTGAGTTTGAATCCCACCTGGGGAGCTTGATTCTTTTCTGAACATAAAATACAGACAGAGAACTGACACGCCCCCAGAGAGCTTCATTAAATAATTAGAAACCATAAAGACAATTAACACCTTGGTCAGGAGTGTATATTGTATAGCGTGCAGGGGTCAAGAGTATATAATGTATAGAAGTGCAGACGTAAGGAGTATATACTGTATACTGGATGACTGAAAGCTCACTCAAACTCAACAGACTTTTTGGCTTTCGCGGCCGCCCTCCGCACTAACATGCCCCCCCCCCCCCCGTGGGCGGCGGCACTTGCTACTTAGGCAGTGTAGCTATTTTTTGCCGCACGCCGCCAAGTACTTCCCCCTCCCCTCTCCTTACAGTAAAATTTCACAGCGCCGCTCAGGGACTCCTTGGCTCCATCCTGTCCCTCTGGAGCGACACTGTGTCTGTGTGTGAGTGCAGCGGGGGGCAGGGGAGGGGAGCATCGAGAGGTCAGCTGACCTCCTGGCCGCCAAGGACACCAAGCGCCCAGCACTGAGGAGAGCCCGGATTTCTGAGATGGCCAAAGATGCAGAGGTAAGGAGGAGAATGGATCCTCCCTATCTACATGGAGCTGTGTGTGGGGGCGGGGGGGTGAGTAGTGCAGGAATTTATAGGAGTCAGGTAGGTCAGTGTGTGTGTCAGGTAGGTGGGTCAGTCTGTGTGTCAGGTAGGTGGGTTAGTGTGTGTACATCAGGTAGGTCAGTGTGTGCATCAGGTGTGTGCGCGTGTGTGTAATGGTCAGGTAGGTCAGTGTGTATGTGACAGGTAGGTGCGTCGGTGTGTGCGTCAAATAGGTGGGTCAGTGTGTGCGTCAGGTGTGTGTGTGTGTAATGGTCAGGTAGGTCAGTGTGTACGTGACAGGTAGGTGGGTCAGTGTGTGCATCAGATAGGTGGGTCAGTGTGTGCGTCAGGTAGGTGGGTCAGTGTGTGCGTTAGGTAGGTGGGTCAGTGTGTGCGTCAGGTGTGTGTATGTGTGTAATGGTTAGGTAGGTCAGTGTGTACATGTAATGTGTGTGTTTGGGGGGGGCGGCATTGAAGGACCCGGCCTTGGGGTGGCACAAGGAGTAAATTCGGGCCTGAGTATGCCTTTATTTTGTGTAAAAGCTGTACTATGTACAAAGCAAAAAACAAAAACCCAGAGAGGTAGGAAATGTGTCTCTCAATAAACACCAAGAAATAGGTTTTTCATAAGAATAACCAACTCAATTTCTTTCTCACCCATTCAGGGACATAGAAATTCGGGAAAACGTTCAAAAGCTGTGCAACTGAAGGGTGGGCAAAAGCCACTGACGGGCCCATAATAAGGGACTGGGAACAGACAGAAATAACTAAAGGACCATTCCTCCTGAATCTGAACCAGATTAGGTGAAGCCCCTGTCTTACAAGGAAATCAAGGGAATGTTAAAGAGGACCAACCTGATCCTCAAGACCAAGATAGAGGAAATCACTGCCAGGGGGAAATGACTCCACCTGAAGGAAAACTGAAACTGAACCAGCAAAGATGTGAACCAAAAACCTACCAAAACAGGTAGAACAACATAACTACATGATAAGGGATAAGCAAATCCACAAACTGGTGTTGTCAGTAGGAGCACCCACCTTGTTTCCCTTGTATCTGAGCAGCAGTAATAAACCAAAATCCAACTCAGGCAGATGGTACTAATGAGGGTTTTAGGTGCCCAGAGGTGACTAGATCACTGTAGATGGACAGTGGAAACAGACCCAAAACCACAGTTCTATGTGCTGCTTTACAATCAGGAGCAGCAATTAGTGCTTCCTCCAGGCTGAATGTCAGGAAAGAGAGCAAGGAGCGCTTGTGTGTTTCCCTTCATACAGCATAGTGTGCACCAGCACTTGGTTTAATAGCTTTATCACTTTCCATGGCGAAACAGTGAGTTATCTCCCAGTATGTAAGCCCAAACAGCCTTACTTATAAAGTGAGTCTTTAGAGACAGGGTCAGGTATGTACTGTGCTATGGCTTTAGACCTAAAAAGCACTGTAAACACAACTTACACAGTACACTCAGGTCTAAAAACCTCACAAAGCAGAGCAAGTCCAGTCTACTGGGGTCCTCATTAGTTAGGCTGAGGAAACACTGATCCATATAGCTGCTTTATAGACACCAGCTCAAGTAGCACTGTCAGTGTAAAATCATATTTGAAGTCACAGAAAAAAAAAAAAATCACAAAAAACAGAAACAGAAAGGATAGAAAATAGTAGATAGACTATTTTCTGCAGATCTGAAGAAAACGTGTAAAACCTAGGACACTAGCAAAAAACTGCCATGTTCGGTAGAGGAAGGGTTATTTGGTGGCCAGCTTACAATTTTTCTGTTTGCCAGTGTCCTAAACCCTTATAGGCAGCAGTGTAACCCAACAGTTTCTGAATTCCTGTGTCTTTCAATGGGTGATAAATAGTTTGCAATAAAGGAGTCATCGTGCCTTCCTATTGGTCAGTGAAGTTGTCAGTTCTTTAAAGGACAATGAGAAATCTGTAAAAAGGGGGAAGGCATTAAAGGGACCATATATATTTTGATAAAAGCACTGGTTATCAGAGTGGGAGTGTGGTAAGTGACTCTTGAAAAGCCAGTGTTGGGAGAGAAAAGGTGTACAGTAGCTTAGAACAGATAACCAAATGCAAGAGGCTGCAATCAGTCAAGAATTCTCTGCAAGCCATTTCTGGAAGTGCATGTTCAGGCCTGTCTGTATCTGAATGGACAGAGATAGGGGACCCAAATCTAACCTAACTGAGAGTGGGAGACTGATGAGAGACAGAAGTAGTTTCTGTGTGAACAGACTGAGAGTCTGAAACAACAAATTGGGAGTGTAATATAGAGACTGAGAAAATCAGTCCAGCAGAGAGGCTGGGACTAGAGCATTTTTTTTATGGCTGACAGTGTACAAAGTTGCACACAGCAAATCGCCAGGAGGCTGGAAATGTTCGTTGGCGTATTACGCTGTAACATCCCCTGCGTGGGAAGATCTTGTAGTATTCTTCTTTGTTTACCAATAAAAGTGATGAAAGCTTTAAAATTCAAGTTGATGAGAGAAGTTGGTTCTTGAAAGTTCTCGGTTTGATCATTAGAGTATATAGAATAGAATATTTTCAACAAGTGTTGTGGTTAAAATGTTAGAATTGCATGGTTTATCACAAACTGTCAACAATTGCCTTGGTTTGTATTTACTCCCTTCTTTCTACTGGAATATGGAACTTATTTAATAAATCATTATTGCCATGCAGACGTCAGCATTAATCATCTCCATGAAAGTGGCCAAATACTTATGAAGCCAAATTTCAAATTAAGAGCAGTGAAATATTATTTTTGTGTAGGTTTAGAATTTAAGTTTAACACACAAACGTATTACTATAGAGAATATACAATACCCTCCTATAAAGATTTCATTGATATCAAAAGTCCTATTTTTGTTTTACAATTTTCAATTTACAGTTACAGGCCTAGTTTAGTTTAAAGTAAAAAGTATTTTCAAATGAATAAAAGTAAATATTCCACCAAGTAATGGTTGACTAAAGTCAACTTTAATTACAGCAATATAAAATCCATATATCTTCATAGACAGATGGGTGTGGGCAAATTGCGTTCACTATACCCCCTGTTGGGTTTCATTTTCACTTTTCCCAAAGGAAGAATTTCATAGTACATTTTTTGGCCACTCACTGTTCTTGCCTATTAAGGCTCGAAGGTGAGGAAAGAACTAATTTCCTGCTAGAAAAATAACAAGGAAGGTTAGTTTACCTCAGAGTTCATTTTACATTTCTTTTGGTTGTGTTTTATTCATGGGCATTAGATATTCCAGCTTTAACTTACGCACATTAACAAGTCCTATCGGGACACAGCCATCACACCTTACATAACCAGAATCTGAGCTTTGGAAATGTTTATTTAAACTGCTCTGATAATTGGCCAGTGCATATTTGGATCTAGCTTTCTTCTCCTTTACAATCATCTGGTGCCTGTGTTTAATGCTGGCACCACTTGCGTCTCTTTTATGTGGTGTGCAGAGAAATGTTTAGTATTGGGACAAAGTGCACAGCTAAATGGTTGCCTTGAATTACATTTGTTATACTTACTGCACAATTATTCTTTTGCATCCTTATATTTCCCAAACGTATAGGAACTTTTTAACTATGCTTGGCCGAGTTTAACATGATGTCTTTAGTTTCATGACTGCCTTGTAATGGGTTCTTTGACATGGAGATGTCTCCAGAAACCAATGATTTTTATTGAGGGGGGATTTCTTTTGCTAAACAAGGCAGGGTTAAGGGGTGACTGGACCCCAAGTAGTAATCCTATTACTGAGCCCCATATATTCTAGAAAACATGAACATTTGCAAATGTATTCCATTAGCAAAGAATTAAAGCAATTTTTAAGGGCCACTATACACAATTTCCATATCTGATCACCAAAACTTTTGGATGATGCAGGGTAGGGGTAAATCCTCTATCAAGTTTTTATTTCTATTTTTGTTACCCGCTGTTAAGAATTCCTCGTATCTTCTGTTCATCCCTGGGACATAGAGATGCACACAGAAATAGAACTGTCAGGACCCAGAGATGTTTGGCAGTGGTGCCTCCTACTGAGCCACCTGCAGCTTTGGATAACTCCTTCCCTAATCTCTTTGTCAGTCTTTATTGATACCCAGTTTCTTGCTGAACTCCTTACTCCTTTGAGGCTGCGTACACACGGCAGAGAACCTCGACGGGCAGAACACATCGTTCCGCCCGTCGAGGTTCTCTGCCGGCCGTCGAAATCGGCGACCCGCCCATCGGGAATGGCAACCAGCCATTCATCCAGGCGGGCCGTCGAGCAAATAGAGAACATGCTCTCTATTTCTGCTCGACGGCATTCCCGACGGGATGCTCGCTGAGAGTGTACACACGGCCGAGGTCCTCGCTGGAATGCAGCTTCCAGCGAGAACCTCGGTCGTGTGTACGCCGCCTCAGGCTTGATTCATACCTATGCATTTTTAGTGCTTTTTGCATTTTGCAGATTTGCTCTACAGAACATGTTCCATAGAAAACCATGGTAATGGGCTGTAGGGCCAATCTGCAAAATGCACTAAAAATGCATAGGTGTGAATAAAGCCTTCACAAGCGTTCTATTTAAGCCATGCCTCTGCACTGTTTGCCAGATTATTGTGCTTATGTCAGTATCTTGCCCTTTGTTGGTACTGCTCCTCTGTGTTCTTATTTACAACTACTCAGATACAAACCTTTGGCTGACAATTCACCAACCACTCGTTATCACTCTCCACTTCAAATCCGATACCTTTGGCTACCAACTTTGGCTTGATCTCCAACTACATTTCTGCTAGCTCTTATACTGTTACCGCTACATGTGTACAAAACCCACTGTACTATGATGTGATCAAGCTTATGTGCTAGAGGCATTTTTAGTGAGTTATGTCAGTCTGAACTGCAGTTAAAGGGCATGGCAGCCCACTTGTTATTAAACAAACGTAAAAAAAAAAAAAAAAGTTTCTCATGTTGTTTTAACGCCACTAAGCTTTATCAGCAAAACAGGTGAAATAAAAAGAGGTAAGGCACCTTGCTACACTTTAGCAGCACCACTGCTATCCTTACCAGTCCTTCTGACTGTATCACTCAGCTCTTCTGGTTCTCTTTGCTTATTTAGCAAAGTACAGCATTGTGCTGCATGTCCCACTCTTGGCCTCAAGAGAGGTGTTCCCCTGAAACCCTATGCTCTCACCCCTCTACAACTTAGGTTTCTTGAGTCACATGGAATCGCATAGTTGTCCCAGTCTACTCAGTCTCCCAGTCTCCCAGATCCTCTGTTGGCCTCCCAATCTTGCTGCCTCAACTTTCTTAGTCATATGGACATAGAACCCCTCTACCCTGTAGTGCAGTCTGTCGGATCGAGCACCTCGGCCTCCAGACAGGTGTGTGATGACACACCTGTCATTACACAAAATCCCCCCCCCCCTCCTTCAACAGGGATTTGTCTCCAAATGGGAGCACTAAGCTATACTCAGGTTTGGCTTATAAGGAGCCTGCACACCAGCCTCCAAGCCTCCAGCAAAACCTGGACACAAAATTGAAGGTTCTGTCCCAACCAAGACACCAAAGCTTTTCAACTCCAGGCTCTGATCTGGGATTACGAAACCCAGAGAAAACTTAAAATATACCTGTTCCACTTGCAATAAACACACCACTGTAACTTTTAGAATCCTGTGTCAATTCTATATTCATTTCTGAAACTCCCACCATGGCAGGGCTTCAGACTGTCACATTAGCTTGTCAATAAACACAAACATGCCTGCTGTTTCAGCTACTAGACAGAATAATGGGACTACAATATGGAGCCGCTGCTTGGTTACCTACCAAGACAAAGGGAAGAACAATACTCTGTATAGACAACTACTGAATGTTTGTTCTTGAGATAGTGACATTGTAGAATCTAATGCACCTATAACTTTAACATTTAACCACTTCAATACAGGGCTTTTATACACACCTCCATACCGGGCCTATTATGGCACTTCTCTCCTACATGTACAAATCATCATTTTTTTACTAGAACCCCCAAAGAACCCCCAAACATTATATATATATTTTTAGCAGACACCCTAAGGAATAAAATGACGGTCATTGCAACGTTTTATCTTGCACGGTATTTGCGCAATAATTTTTCAAACGCCTTTTTTTTTTTATTGTTTCATGAATTAAAAAAAAAAAAAAAAACAGTAAGATTATGTTACACCGAGTAAATCTATACCTAACATGTCACGCTTTAAAATTGCACACACTCATGGAATGGCGCCAAACTTCGGTACTTAAAAATCTCAATAGGCAACTCTTTGAAATTTTTTACAGGTTACCAGTTTAGATTTACAGAGAAGATCTAGTGCTAGAATTGTTGCTGGCACTCTAACGCACGCGGCGAATACCTCACATATGTGGTTTAAATGGCGTTTACATATGTCGGCGGGACTTGCGTGTGCGTTCGCTTCTGCGGGTGAGCTACTGGGGACAGAGGCGTTTTAAATGTTTTAATTATTATTTATTATTATTTTTACAGATTTTTTTTTTTTTTTACACTTTTTTGTTATTTTTTTTATAAGAATGATCAAGCGGTGGAACCGCCACTATGATTATTCTTATGTTGCACAGAATCGCCGGCAGAAGAGAAGGATATCTGAATGATGCCTCTAGCTGCAGGCATCATTTAGAAATCCCCCCACAAAGCCCAGGACGTCATATGACGTCCACCCGGGATGGGAGATCCCCTTTGTGGACGGGCCGGTATTGAAGTGGTTAAATTCAAAGAAGACCACCACCATTACAGACATTTCCTTAACCAATGTTTTATGTACTTTCAGATTCAGCCCACTGCATTTTTTTCAGAGAAAATTGTTTATTATTACCTCCTGACTAAGGTAGTCTTAGCTTGGGCCTTTCCCTATGAGGGGCAGAACAGTACAGTCCTGGATTATCTCAACACTGTAAC
Source organism: Rana kukunoris (assembly GCA_029574335.1). Lineage (NCBI taxonomy): Eukaryota > Metazoa > Chordata > Amphibia > Anura > Ranidae > Rana > Rana kukunoris. Next base: position 132,461,301 of record CM056049.1, read on the forward strand.
TGCAGTGAGTCAAGTTTTTGTTGAGAAAAAAAAAAAACAACCTTGCTTGATGTAAGGGTGAATCTGATGGAGACCATGATGTAAGGGATACTCTGATGGAAACCCAGATGTAAGAAGGGACTGTGACGTAAGGGAGACTCTGATGTTAGGGGGACACTGATGGGGGCCCTGATGTATTTCTGGATGGGCTCTGTCGTAAGGGGGAATTTCATGGAAATATTTGTCAAATATACAATGTGGCCTTCGTACTTAAACATTTTGAGACCCCTAATCTAGAGTAGCATCATAAGCATAATTGTATGGAGAAAAACCAGGACGGCCGCACTCCAAAAAATGTTCCTTTATAATAAAACAGATCACAACATCAACATGTCACAGCAAAAAACAGAAAAGAGCTGACGTGTTTTACACCAAAATACAGTGCTTATTCATTTATAGCATCATAAGCATGTTTCCATCATCTTCGAATGAATGAGGAATAATCAACTTTACATCAAATTGAAAAGATGAGTTCAAACAAACGCAGAACCAGTTCTTGGGTTATGTCAGCTAACACTTGGCATTTTTGCTCATTTTAACAATCATTATTCCCAAATTAAATATTGAATATATATCAATATATAATACTGTAAACGTTTAGATTGTTGAATTGCAAATGTATTAAATCGGTAAACTGCAGGTAAAAATAATTATTGGATTCCTAGGTAAGCATTTTCTAATTCACTTTACAGAATCACAAATAAACTCATTTGTTTTAATACTAACCTGAAATTCCAGCATTGTTTTTCCAAGGTTTGTCCCCAGCATGTAATGGTAGGCACCAATACTTGTACTTGGGTCATCAGCATCATTTGTATTACCCTGAAACATAAAACAAATAAGTTGTCATGAAGTCTGATCAATTTATTGTGTTTTCTATTATCTTATTAGCTAGATTACAAAGTCTTTTCATACCACTCTTCCAAGTGTTTTTCTCGGTTCTAATCAGTGTGAGAAACATATTTCAGCATTTATAGCCACATAGGTAAATCAGACCATCTTAAACGAATCAGTATGGTGTCAGGGGAAATATTGATTGTTCAAGAATATGATGGGTTGTGAAAATGTGTTAAACAACTTAGATCTCATTTATAGAAACTATCACCATGCCACCTTTCACAGGTTGGTTATTTTTACATGAGTCCAGTGAGACTAGAAAACTAAAGTCACTGGGCCAGATTCACAGAGCGATTACGCCGGCGTAACAGGAGATGCGCGGCGTAAGTCTAAATGTGCGCATGCGTTTCGATACTCCGCATCCCCAAAACGAGATACGCAAGAAATCTACTTTTTTTTGTCCAGCGTAATTGCGATAGACAGGCGCATCCGTCCGCGCAAAACTGCGCTAGACACACCATTGATTTGCTATTCAAATATGCTAATGAGGGAGTTACGGGGATCCACAAAAGAACGTTGGTGCAGCGCAGGCTACGCGCTGTGCGCAACAGCTGCACGGCCTGTCTAAAATTAGACCATGGAAAAGGTGGTATAAAATTAGACAATCCGTCTACATGTCAGAGAAAGCAACACTGTTAGTGAGGAGCTGAGCAGTCACACTTGCTGCACAACAAACTGTATGCCAACATGCCAGTGGCATCCATGCTCATAGCTATACTACTGACTTTAGATGAGCAAAGAAGGAGGAGGGCATGGAGGAGGGCACGGAGGAGGGCACGGGAGAGGATTTATTTTTTTTTTACCAAAAAAATTTCTTTGCTATAAAAAACATTTTTACAAAAAATATACATACATATATACATCAATACATAACATACATACAAATTACAAACACGGTCTCACTATCTTTCAATAGCCCTTTAAAACCTTGATGGATATAATAATCTAATCTGATACAAGCCCCTCACTCTTCACTTGATATATTACACACGCATAGACATCTTTGGCATGAGTGATTTTGAGGTGTCTCGCATCTTCAGATTCACCCCTCATGCCATCCTGGAATTAACCACAACCCTGCAGGAGCCCAACACACGACACCACCCATGACACCCATGACAGCTACATATACAATCCTAGCCCCATCCCCACAGATTTCGAACAGAACATGTATGGGGACAGCTGGCTGGTTGGTGAGTGACATGGGTGGCAGGCATGACTGTCCCCCACATGATGCTGAAATCACAAGGGGCACATGCACTACTAACATCCTCCTGTCTTATCCCTTCAGGGTGACTCTGCATATGCACTGGGACCCCATCTCATGACTCCTATACGGAACCCCCCTAACCAAGGCTACCCCGTCTTCTGAGGGAAGAGCAGCCAGGAGCCAGCTCACATTAGGCATCTTTGCACGTTAAACACACACATTAATCATGGCACAATGAGAATGCATGCATGCACACCACTGTGGTCCCTAGCACAGACACATCACATCCTCATCACATTGGATTGGCACAAGCCCACAATGCAGGACTTGTGAGCAGCAACGCCACGCCACGGCTACAATTATGTCACTGTACATTCATACACCATTCACACGGACCTGGGGATCACTTCTCCCTGGTCCTGGGGAACCCTTCTCCACCAAAACTGAGGGTGACACCCATTTTCTGGCAGGAGTATCACCCCCACATTCCAAAAACATTCACAACACAAAAAAAAAAAAAAGTCCAGCAAAAAAAAAAAAAATCACTCTGCAAAACAGTCACCAAATATCTCAAAGACACGTCACAAACAAACAAACAAACGCTAATAAACAACAGAACAAAAGCACCTTGCTGTATAGGGAGGGATACAAAGGGATGTACTTTTGCAAAGGAAGTGCGTTTGTGTCTGTCTATTTATGCTGTCTGCGTAGTTCACGATTTTGCCCTAGTCCACTTCCAATTTCACTGATTGCGCCGTTCCCGAGTTGTGAGCATGCGCACAGAGGTGCTGACCATGGTCTGCTTCAAGCGCGCATGCGCGAGACGGCCGGCCCTTCATTTGCATGGGGTCACGGTTCATTTCAATGTAACACGCCCACGTCCTACTCCGCCTTGCGCCTCAGAAATAACGTTGCGCAGGCGCAAATTTCTGCGAAAAACCGACGAGAATAGGGTGATTGCACCGCTACATTGCACCAGTCTAACGTAAAGGCGGTGCGCTACGCCGGTCCAATAATGCGCAGATGTACGTGAATCTGGCCCACTATTTCTAATGGCTACTGAACAAATCTTAGCCAAGGCATAAACATTTGCTGGGCCCACTGTGGCACAAGTCAAAATATCTTGGTAATTTCTAAACAAAAAGCTTCCAGAACTGCTACATGATTCCATGTAAACATAAGGTCTTGACGCCCAGAATAAAACTGGGGCTGATTTACTAAAGCAGGAAAGTGCAAAATCTGGTGCAGCAAGATTTTGCACTCTCTAGTTTTAGAGAATCAACCCTGACATCCTCCTTCTACAAATTTGGACTTCCTTAGGCCCTCCTGTCTACCCTTACACCCCTTGTATCTTTCTCCCCTTATCCTCTTCTCCATCCATTTCTCTATTATCCATACTATTTTCTTCCCTTCTGTATACTGTAGGTACAGATCTCCTTTTCTCATGATCCCGGGGGCCTAACATTAGTACTTTGTACCATCATGCGATCAGGGTCATTCGGCTACTTAGCCTTATGTACCTACTTGATGCTTCTTGTTACAAATTCTTATTTTATGGCTTTATTATCATTTCCTATCATGTACCTAGTTGTACTTCCTATGTTAAATAAATAAAAATCTTTGAAACATAAAACTGCTGTTATATTGGCCAGAAATATTTGTCCTTCTGGTTGAGTTTTATCAATCAAACCTATTGAAAAGTATGAGTAATAGTGAAAGGCCTTGGCTTTATCTTCTAATCAATGTACCAAATAGTTGCTGTGTGCACAGGTTGTAGGTGCAGACTTGTTTCACTTTTATAAAACGTGCCAACATCTTCCCATGTTATCCCTGTTCTTGTAGACCACACACGGCAGGAAATATCTGTGTTTCTAATAGCTTTGGTCTAACCAATGACCTAAGGCAGTGCAGTGCTGAATGAGAGCCAGGAGAGTCGACAGGGCCCTGGTGGCCTTATGACTCACCTGCTTCTATGTCAAAGAGCAGAATTGTTATATTGACCATTCGTTTTTTTTTTATATGGTGGCTTGGACAACAAGGGTGCAGCAAAACAAACATTTAAAAGCCTCCTATTCGGCTGGGGCTGCTGAGGGAGCAGCAAGGTGAACAACTACAAAGTGTTGATCGACTTGGAAGAAAGCTATATTAACAATATGGCTTTTCAGTAAGTTTATACTCGGGCACTATAGAGTTGAGGGATGTGTCAAGAACGTGAATTTGGAAAAAAGCAGGATGATGTTTAGATCTTATTTGTGGGCCAACATAGGTTGGCCCACAAATATTCAATGAAGAACTATGAAGTAGTCAAGTTTACTATACAATTAATGGGGGTGGGAGAAAAACAAAGCTGTATGATATGATATACAGTACGATTCATCAAGCATTAACTAGCTAGAGATGGTGAAAACATTTACATAGTATGTTGACAGAGGACTGAAGAGATTTCAAGGGTACTCCAGGTTGTCACAAATCATTTTATTGTGAAATGAATCTGTGGGCCCTTTGAACCGAAAAAGTAGCAAAAACTGACATTGTTATTAGAACTGTTTGAATATTTCAAACCTCCTTGCTAAGAAAACATTTTTTTTTGTATACAGTTTAAAACTACAGTAAAACCTTGCATTGCGAGCATAATTTGTTCTGGAAGCGTGCTTATAATCCAAAGCATTTGTATAGCAAAACGCAAAAAAAAGGTTCATTCCACAACCATTTATTCATAAGTCCTTCAGTCTATAGTCCATATAAAAAGATTATAGCAATGTGATTTCAAGGCAACTTCGAGACAACTTCACGGGAACTTCGAGACAACTTCCATTAAAGTCTATGGGCACAAGTTGTATAGAAGTAGTACAGGAACCTTTTCTAAAGTTGAAGCAACTTTAGTAGTGCTAATTAAGAGAGCTTGCATTGACTAAAATGGGATTTCACATGTCGGATCCCAAGTCTCGGCAGTGTGAACCGAACCTAAATGTTCTACCTTCATTACATTTTGCCATATTGCTGCTACACTTAGGGGGCCTGTCTTCTTTTTTATATTTATTTGTTGAGACGTGACACTACTTGTATTGCAAGACCTCACTTGTTTATGAAGTTAAAATTTATTAAAAAAAATTGCTCATCTTGTAAAACACTCGCAGACCAAGTTACTCGCAATCCAAATTTTACTGTATTTTATTCCAAAGAACCTGGTTGGATAACAGAAGAAAAGCAACAAAAATACTGTGGGCTGCCAGCGGTCCATTGTGGTAGTTGGAAAACACTGAAGTGGAACATACTGGGGTTGTACAACTAAAACTGGAGAGGGAAAAATGTGGTGAAGCTCTGCAAGGAAAACAAATAAGCTTCCATTTTTTTTGTAAAAGCTTACTTGAACAAGCTGAAGTTAGAAGTGCATAGGCCACCATGCACAGCTGCACCGGATTTTTCACGCTCTGGTTTAGTAAATCAACCCCACTGTGACCACCACATCCCTGGAAAGCGCAAGACTGAAAAAAATATGTTACAAGTAGGAAGACTGTTTCTCTCCCATTGTGGAGCTGATACAAGGTTCCAAGTTTTTCCTTTATCACAAATCAAGCAAAATGAGCCATACACATGAATTACCAGGTACAGGATTTTTGGATTTACATTGATGTGTCAAAACTCATATAAGGTTTTAGCAATGGGGTTTACACACACTTTATTTTCCTTTAAGATTTGCCTTTTCATAGGAGCAGTGTTGTCTGTCCAATCATATACAGTGGCAGCAACAGGCAGATGAGCCTTGTCTTTGGGAGCAATAGTGATTTATTGTAAGGCCTCGGCACAACTTGTTCTTTAAAATGAAAAGAACTTTGTTACAGTGGCTTTATAAATTCAGTTCTACATTTGGAAATATATTCCTGGCAAGTTAAATAGAACATAAACCAAACTGTAGAGCCATTAGCCAATAGTGGCAGCAATGAGAAAGCTTGTTTTGGAACAACATAGATTTAGTCTTATAAAACATGAGAGGCTGCATATACAGATCTTCTATTCCATTAGGATTGGTTCCCTCTGCCTGTCCTTAATCTGGTCCAGTGCTGCATAGATATGTCAAACACAATGCCAATATCCAAGACATCAAATGGTATTTCTGAGGGGTGTTTTTGTATAGAATTTGGAACACACCCTGTTTATAATTACATGCTGTTTATACGGAATAGGCAATAAAACAGCAACTGGCTTAGTTTATACTGTAAGAAGAAATCTCTCCTAATTTATTTGCTCAGCAATATGTGGAATCATGCCCTGCTTATTTCTGGACATTATTATCAGATGTCAATTCTCACTGGGTTGTATAATAGTACTCTGGATTTATTTAGAAAAAGTGGATTACATGGAAATGCCAAACAACCAAATATAAAAAGTCTTTTTAACCACTTAAGACCCGGACCAATACGCTGGCAAATGACCCAAGGGGTTTTTGCGATTCGGCACTGCGTCGCTTTAACAGACAATTGCGCGGTCGTGCGACGTGGCTCCCAAACAAAATTTGCGTCCTTTTTTTCCCACAAATAGAGCTTTCTTTTGGTGGTATTTGATCGCCTCTGCGATTTTTTTTTTTTGCGCTATATACAAAAATAGAGCGACATTTTTGAAAAAAAATCAATATTTTTTACTTTTTGTCATAATAAAAAAACAAACTAAATTTTAGTCAAACATTTAGGCCAAAATTTAGCCACATGTCTTTAGTAAAAAAAAAAAATCGCATTAAAAAAAAATTAGCTACCTAGCGGGAACAGCGACACTAATACAGCGATCAGAAAAATGATCGCTTAGTGATGCTGGCAATAGGGAGTGAAAGGGTTAACTAGGGCAGTGATCAAGGGGTTAAAACTTTATTGGGGGGGTGGGGGGGGGCTACCCTGACACTAACACTAGCTGACTGTCACACTGTCTGTCACACTGACACTAAATACAGTAATCATACATGTATGATTACTGCATTCAGTGACACTGTGACAGGGGGGAGGGGGGGGGGGGCGATCGCGGGGGTTAAATGTGTTTTTGTGTGTGTGTAAGTGTGCTGTTGGTGCAGACTTACTTGCTGTGTTGTGATCTCTCCTCAGCGGCGCTTGAAACAAACGCTGAGGGAGAGATCAGATAGCTTCCTCCTTCCTGTGTTTACACAGGAGGAGGAAGTGACAGGGCGGGCGGGCGCACGCATTGGCTGGGAGCGATCCGGAGGGGGCGGGTGAAAACGGATAGCCGCCCCCTCTTGTCGGATCGATCCTGCAGCCGCGCGGACCGCCGCATGTACGGGGGGGGGGGGTCCGATCGGACCCCCGATCCCCCCCAAGGCACCAACGTATATATACGTTGATGTGCCTGTCGGTGCCATTCTGCCGACGTAAATGTACATGCAGAGGTCCTTAAGTGGTTAAAGCGAATAAAGGTGTGTCTCACCTCATTAAATAATTAAAAAATGCATTGCATTAGTTTCATATATATATATATATATATATATATATATACAGTGCGGAAAATAAGTATTTGAACACCCTGCTATTTTGCAGGTTCTCCCACTTGGAAATCATGGAGGGGTCTGAAATTGTCATCGTAGGTGCATGTCCACTGTGAGAGACATAATCAAAAAGAAAAATTCCAGAAATCACAATGTATGATTTTTTTTTAACTATTTATTTGTATGATACAGCTGCAAATAAGTATTTGAACACCTGAGAAAATCAATGTTAATATTTGGTACAGTAGCCTTTGTTTGCAATTACAGAGGTCAAACGTTTCTTGTAGTTTTTCACCAGGTTTGCACACACTGGAGGAGGGATTTTGGCCCACTCCTCCACACAGATCTTCTCTAGATCAGTCAGGTTTCTGGGCTGTCGCTGAGAAACACGGAGTTTGAGCTCCCTCCAAAGATTCTCTATTGGGTTTAGGTCTGGAGAACCTTGATATGCATCTTACAGAGCCACTCCTTGGTTATCCTGGCTGTGTGCTTCGGGTCATTGTCATGTTGGAAGACCCAGCCTCGACCCATCTTCAAAGCTCTAACTGAGGGAAGGAGGTTGTTGCCCAAAATCTCGCAATACATGGCCCCGGTCATCCTCTCCTTAATACAGTGCAGTCGCCCTGTCCCATGTGCAGAAAAACACCCCCAAAGCAGGATGCTACCACCCCCATGCTTCACAGTAGGGATGGTGTTCTTGGGATGGTACTCATCATTCTTCTTCCTCCAAACACGGTTAGTGGAATTATGACCAAAAAGTTCTATTTTGGTCTCATCTGACCACATGACTTTCTCCCATGACTCCTCTGGATCATCCAAATGGTCATTGGCAAACTTAAGACGGGCCTTGACATGTGCTGGTTTAAGCAGGGGAAACTTCCGTGCCATGCATGATTTCAAACCATGACGTCTTAGTGTATTACCAACAGTAACCTTGGAAACGGTGGTCCCAGCTCTTTTCAGGTCATTGACCAGCTCCTCCCGTGTAGTCCTGGGCTGATTTCTCACCTTTCTTAGGATCATTGAGACCCCACGAGGTGAGATTTTGCATGGAGCCCCAGTCCAAGGGAGATTGACAGTCATGTTTAGCTTCTTCCATTTTCTAATGATTGCTCCAACAGTGGACCTTTTTTCACCAAGCTGCTTGGCAATTTCCCCGTAGCCCTTTCCAGCCTTGTGGAGCTGTACAATTTTGTCTCTAGTGTCTTTGGACAGCTCTTTGGTCTTGGCCATGTTAGTAGTTGGATTCTTACCGATTGTATGGGGTGGACAGGTGTCTTTATGCAGCTAATGAAATCAAACAGGTGCATTTAATTTAGAATAATAAATGGAGTGGAGGTGGACATTTTAAAGGCAGACTAACAGGTCTTTGAGGGTCAGAATTCTAGCTGATAGACAGGTGTTCAAATACTTCTTTGCAGCTGTATCATACAAATAAATAGTTAAAAATTCATAAATTGTGATTTCTGTTTTTTTTTTTTGATTATGTCTCTCACAGTGGACATGCACCTACGATGACAATTTCAGACCCCTCCATGATTTCCAAGTGGGAGAACTTGCAAAATAGCAGGGTGTTCAAATACTTATTTTCCGCACTGTATATATATACTAGTTGGGTATGACAAAAAGGTTACACGAAAAAGGTGAAACAGTAAATTCTGGTGGTACAGGTCTTCAGCCAATCCCAATACAAACAAGGAGGTGGGTTTACATTACAGAATGCTAGGGTTAGAATAAAAGGGAGGTTAAAGTGATTGTAAATTATCACCTTGCAAAACAACCCATTCAGTTTAAGATAGAAATGAAAGGCAACATATTTTTGTACAGATATAAAAATACATTATAAATACTTTATTTACTCTCTTTTTTATAAGTGATTACATTCCCTCTGTTTGCAGGTGCATAAGAGCTGGGGGAGGAGAAGCAACCTCACACTGAGCTTCCCAGTGAAAGGCTGGACGAGGGGGGGGGGGCATGTCAGGACAAGTCTAATCATTGAAAGAGGGCAGGCTGAGTTCCCAGCATAGGTAGAGAACTGACCAGGTTGTGCTCCCATGCCTAGTGTGGTCAGTTTTAATAGGAAAGAAGAGGGACTGCCAGGAACACACAATATTTCACACAAAGGAAACAATTCAAATAGAACAGGATACTTTTTCATACAAGTACGTGGTACATTAGGAACATATCAGGAATATGGAATGTTGGGGTAATAAAATGCTTTAAGTTTACAGGGTTGGTTACTGTTAGAGGTACTTGAAGGTTAGTGCAGAGATTAGTGTTAGGGTTATAGGGAAGGTTAAAGTAGTTATAACCCTAAAAAAAAATAACATGCTCCCATCCCTCTAAGGCACGGCATATAGCACAGTGCTTTTGCCATGTCAATTGTCCCTTTCTATGTTGTACAATACCTGGCTGATCTTGCCTGTTCCTGTACTCCACTCTGTAAACTGACCACATTTATCAAGGCTGCTCTGATAGTGTGGTCAGTTTATGTGCCTCCGTCATCCAGCTATCTTCACATCATCTCTGCATCTCCCTCTTCCCCTCTCTCTCTCCCTGTCAGTTCTGTAGTCTGAATGAGAGCCGATCTCCTCTCCTCTCTTCTCCTCTCTGTTCTATTCTATTATCTGCAGCTGCTCCAGTGCTTGTAAAGAAGCATGTATTAATTACTTTGATCTTTTCTGTTTTAGGACCCTGTCCAGTACAGTGTGTGTGTGTTTTCCTACAATTATAATGCTAAATACCTCCTTTGCAGTTCAGACATGTGACCTCCCTCTGCTAGCTTGCATTCATCACAGCAAAATCTGAGCCCCTCCCACTGTACTCACTTTGGGAAAGGAAGCAAACGTCAGTCAAATGACAGGACAGCAGGGCTCTGCAAAGAAGGTATTTAGCATTACAATTTTAGAAAAACACACACACTGTTCTGAAAAGGAACCTAAAACAAAGAGAATCAAAATACAGTAATTATTACATATGACTTTACAACCACTTTAAGCCTGGTACACATGATGAGATTATCGGACGAATGATGGTACATTTGTTTTTGCATGCCGGTCTTCATATAGAAAATAAAGAGTTTCTAAAGCCTACGAAAATTCGTACATACGATCAGACTTTCTGACAACAAAACCGTGAATTTTTTCCCCGACGGATGTTGGCTCAAACTTTTCTTGCATACACACAGTCACACAAATGTTCTTGGAAATTCCGATCGCTAAGAACACGGTCACGTACAACGTGTACAATGGCACTATAAAAGGGAAGTTCAATACCAAGTGCGCCACCCTTTGGGCTCCTTCTGCTAATCTCGTGTTAGTAGAAGTTTGGTAAGAGGCGATTTGCGCTTTTCAGTCTTGTGCTTTTCAGTCCGTTACAGCGTGACGAATGTTAGTTTTACCAGACCGAGCGCTTCGGTCTCGCACTTAATTCAGAGCATGTGTGGAAATTTGTGCATCGGAATTGTCTACACATGATTGAAATTTACGAGATCGGATTTTGCTGTCGGAAAATTTGAGAACTGACTCTCAAATTTTTGTTGTCGGAAATTCCGACAGCAAATGTCCGATTGAGCCTACACACAGTCGGAATTTCCGACAACAAGCTCCCATCGAACATTTGTTATCAGAAATTCAGAGAGTTTGTATGCGGGTATAACAGTGACCTTCACTGGAAATACCTGAACTCAGTAGATTAGAGGGGTGTCTTATGGCCATAGCATGCATGAAAAAGGGGAATTATACTAACTTTTCTAACATTATAATTCTTGTTGCAATAGTACACACTGCCCAAGGTGTTCTACCATTTAGTAAGGCTGGGCTCACACCACATCCAATTCGCAATAGCAGGAGATTTTGATCAGCTCTCTATGGAGCCAGTTCACATATCTCTGCAGCAGGTCTGAAGCATTTTGAGTATTTTTTGCGTCTTTTGGTCCATTTCAGGTCCGAATTCAGCCCAAATTCATGCTGAAATTGGACCTGAAACGTTGAAAGTGCACGCATCGGACCCCTGCTGTGAGCAGCATGTGGCTCATATGTGAACCGAGCCTCAAAGGTATACATATAAACTTGATTTAAACATTGTGTATGGTATGTATATATTCTCATATCATAGTTTAGCCTTGTAAATCACAAAGTAATGACTTAGGAGAGCCATAATACAAACGTTACACTCACAGTTTGTTTTGCCATTGATTTATTTTCACTTGATATTGGATGGTGATTTCAAGCAATTTATCATTTTTATGGTGATTTCCATGGTTAAATGGAATAAACTTTGTAGACTTGTGGGCGCGACTTTCCTCTGGGATATCTAAAAGCCAGCATAAATATTTCAGCAGCACAGTGTTAATGTGACTGGATTGAGATGCTATAAATTTTCAGATGCATTTTGAGTTGAAAAAATACTGGCCGAAGAGCGCATGACCTAACAATAATTGCAACAGCTCAGTATATGTTCTACACACCCATTGTAAGACATTCTAAGAAAAGTTGTTGTCTGTGTTGCCAGAAGCTGATCTGATACTAAGTAATGTAACATATAACTATATAAATGTAATCCTACATATAAATTACATCTTTGCTTACAGCACATCAAAATTTGTTCTGCTTGGTCTATAACTTCGGTGATTTCCGTAAAGTGCAGAGTCTGCTATTTAATGTAATACACTATGTACCATAAAAATAAAAAATAAATGAAAGAACCAAACCATGCAATTTGTTCATATTAATTTAGAGAACCACTATCATTCAAAATATTGTATTTTGATGACTGTGATAAATACATATTATTAATACAGTTTTATAACTACTCCCAACATTTAAGACTACTTTATATATATTATTTCTTTATGTTCCATGTTCTGTGCCTAGGTTGTTGTTTTCCTCTGCAGAATTTATTATGTGCTGGTTTATTTAAATTCTATTTTATTGGGGCTGGCTCTTCAGACCTATGACAACCATACTATGGCATTTTCTGGATGGCTACAAATCAGCTATAAGGGAACAGTGTTAGTGTGTGAGAAGGTTATGTATTGGGTTATGAATTAAGGATAGGGAAAGGATTGGCTTAACTGTTAGGCCTCGTACACACGATCAGTCAAAACCAATGAAAACGGACTGAAGGTCCGTTTCATCAGTCCCTCTGCCTCCATGTTACAGGAACAGTAAGGTAGAGGCAATTCACCCAATGGGGACACAGACTGCACTGCAAACCTGAGAAATCCTAAATCATTAAAAAAGTTTGTAATTGGTATTGTAATTAATGGTATAGGTTATTAATTTGTTAAGCATAAGGAGAGCGCTATTTATTTGGTTTAAACCCGAGAAAGTGTTTAAATCTTCCCATTTATCCAAAGCAAAAAAATAAGTTTGGGGGAAAAAAAGGTGGATCTCCACCCAAAAGCGGATGCTCCGCTTATTGGTTTTGACAGGTACCCACTCCCAATTTCAGCTGACTTCCCCACTGTAAACTGGGAAGGGAGATGCAAGAGTATTGATACAGGGATTTAGCAGGTAACAGATATCCTTGGTTATTTAAAATAGCTGTATATTTAGTTCTGGATGTATGTTCTGCTGCCTTTTTTGTATTTTGTAACCATGTTACCTGATTAATTGATTGTTTGTTGGAGCAAGATAAACAAAAATAAAATAAAAAATTAATTAAAAAAAGGATTTGTGGATAGGTAAGTGTCCTAATATTAAAAGTCAGCAGCTACAGTATTTTTAGCTCCTGACTTTATTTTTTTAGAAGGAGCCCGGAGCTCCGTTTTAAGTATTAAGAGTAATTTTGAGTATTAGGTAAAGACGTAAACTTCAATATTAAAAAGGGGCGGGGCAACAGGCAATTTTTTTATTGGTAGAGGTAAAGGTGCAGATCATTCTCCTAAGACTCCCTGGCCAATCGGGTAACAGGAACTGCTTGTTCAGTAGGAGAATCAGGAAAAAAAAAAGTGAATATTAATTCGCTATTGTCACACAAATGGGTGGGCTCAGGGTGAAGTGCCCCCTTTTTTGAAGCCAATTAGAGCTTAAAAGAAAATAACCCTATTGAAATCCACGCATCTGGCACCCAGCATGTAGATTAGTGGGCTGGATGCATGGATGGGGGGGCGGCACCCGTTTGTTCTGCATAAGCGGTTGCCACTGTTCTGGAGAGAAAACTAGATAAAGACATTGTCTGTGATAAGCAATTAGCAACTGGAAGTGTTATAAAGACACATTTCTTAGCATGCATGCACTTACCATGAAAAATATATCTGATGCTACAGTAGGTCCACTTTAATTTGGTACATTGGTCCATGGATAGTGTCCTCAGGACATTTCTGTCATTTTTTACATTACAGTAGCAGACTACAGTATATACATCTGGCCTTATTGCACACCAGCATGAAGCCTCCAACCTATAATTCACTTTGTGGTTGAATTTTGTTTACACACCACCCACAAGTTAAATACAATCTTGCAAACAGTTAACTATCCAACAGTTATTACTGCAAGGTCAAATTACTTCAATGCAGAAGAAACATAAAGCACTGCCAATTCCTTATATGAGCTGTAAACCTCACAGGAACTGCTTAACAAGGAAAGGATTACAATGGCTCCTCTCACTGCATTGATCATTATGATACGGTGATATAGAGAATGTAAATGAAATAGGCAAATACTCTACTGGGAGACTTTAATTTTAACTGTTAACCTAAGAAAACATAATACTAAAGCTTTGAACATTGCCCTCTAAACCACAGTACTTAATTAGGCATTTTTAGGATGACGGTACATAGAATTAATTAAGGGGTGTAGAATTCTGTTGACACCCTACAAATTCAAGCTATGTGTTTCCTAAACAGAGATTGGCAGGAACCCCTGATAAAACTTGACCTGAGTTTGTTAATGAGAAGAATTTAATTGCCAGAAATGTTATCCAACCTTTTTATTATTCCGTTATGAGTATATACTTTCCTCTGATTTAGAGAGAAGGTCAGTAAGCTTGACACGGATATGCTCAGTGTTATTCTTATTCTGCTCACGGAACAATGAGATGCAGACTTCTAAAAACCTGTCAGAATCACATAAAATATGGTTTTGTGCATAAACCTGACTTTAGTTCTGTCTCTCCTCAATTCTTTATTCAGATTCAGGAGATAAACAATGGTTTGTACAGAGGTTATTGATCTCTATGTAATAAAAGTCTCTTGTTTACATAGCTGCAAAAAACAGATGCCTACAAATGAACATAGGAACGTCCATTGTGGCTTACATGTTAATCAGTTTATATGCATACTTCCATCCTTCCTACATTATTCAGTGTAAACTTCATATTTTTGTTGAATGCTTCTAGAAGTATGACCTATGGGGTAGCAGAATGACCAATATTTTCCTTCGCTTGATCATGGAAATGTTTCCAAGATATTTGAAAGCAAAGTGAGAAATATAATTTGTCCAATATGTTCCGGGTCTGCTCCTTTAACCACTTAACCCCCGACCATATTGCTGGTCAAAGACCAGGCCACGTTTTGCATTTCGACACTGCGTCGCTTTAACTGACAATTGCGTGGTCGTGCGATGTGGCTCCCAAACAAAATTGGCGTCCTTTTTCCCCCACAAATAGAGCTTTCCTTCGGTGGTATTTGATCACCTCTGCAGTTTTTAGTTTTTGCGCTATAAACAAAAATAGAGCGAAAATTTAAAAAAAAAAAATATATTTTTTACTTTTTGCTGTAATAAATATCGACCAAAAATATGTAAAAAAAAAAATTTTTCCACAGTTTAGGCCAATACGTATTCGTTTACATATTTTTCGTAAAACAAATCACAATAAGCGTTTATTGATTGGTTTGTGCAAAAGTTATAGCGATTACAAAATAGGGGATAGTTTTATGGCATTTTACACACACAACTCCCGGTTCTCGTTCTGTAACGAGCGATCGTGGGTGCCCGGCAGCGATCGCGCCCGCCGGGCACGCGCGCCTGGATCAGGGATGAGTGGGGGCACGAATGCGCTCCTCCGACGGCCCTATTGGCTGCTGGGAGAGATAGCTACGTGATCTTACCAGCAGAGCCGACCTGCCACCGTATAACTGCGGAGACATTTTTAAATGATAGGGTTTTCTGGGTACTGCTTGCGCACAATTTCATGTCCAGATGTTTCCTATAAAATAGCAAAGTTTACATATTTAAATTTAGATTCACCTTAAAGTTCCTTTACATGCTTACCCCCTTCTACACACAGCCCACCCCCTCTAATTTAATGCTAGCATAAAAAACTAAGAAACTACCTAAGTAGCCCTTCTACTCACCTAAATCCGATCATGAGTCTTCTCTCTTTTTCTGTGCACAGAAGCAGGGTCCTTGTTTGTGTGTCCAGTGTCCACTTCTTGCTTGCATGGTCACTTAATATTGGATGTCCAGCAGCAAGATCTTCTCGAGATCCAGAAGACAGATCGGAGTGATGACACTGAGAAGACCAGTTGGCACAGACACAACTGAATAAATGCCCCCCATCCCCCAACTCTGAAACTACGGACTTAGGGCAGGAGGATGAGAGTATAAAAGTGCATTACAAGGAATTTTTCAAAAAAAATGCTAAATGAGAAAGAGGGGGTGAGATGGAGGGTAGGGACTGGGCATGGCATTTTGCCCGAAGGGCTTTAACATCAGAACACATTTTAGAAGCCATTCTTGTAGACATCCTGGTAATTAAAACTCTTTCTCAAACTTCTTCTTTAAATGTTATATGTCCCAACAGAATATAAAGAATATTATTTTACACTGTGGGAGTTAAATAAGTGATCTCTATGAGAAAATACAATTATAAAGAATGAGAATTCTTTCGTGCCAGGTACACATCTCTTTAATAAAGTGAGTGCCAAGACCCTTCTGATAGCCCAGAGTCAAACAAGACTAGAAGTTCTTGTTCTAGCAGATCTGTCAGTGTCCCGTCTTTACTGCCAGGAGTGGGATCATTCCTCTGGTTTTGCAAATGTTTCTTTAATATTAGTACAATTATCACAGGCAAGTTCTCACACTAAACTTTTCAGTCCTCTGGCCAGTGCTGATGAAGATACAGAGTAGTTGCCAGAGTATGAAAACCACTTTAAACATATACTTATATTTGTCTTGGATTATTTACCAATGGGCTTTTCTCAGCTTCCACAAACTGATTTTAGAACAAAACCATTTGAAATAATCCACTCAGTCACTTATCAGGTTTCGGAAAGTTAAGATGGCACTACATATAGCAGTAAGAAATAAAAGGAATACATTCGCCAAATTAAAATAAACAGAATATCATTGTAAAGATAATGTTAACTCAGAAATTCGTATTATAGGGCATGAGTTCCTGCCAGCCCTACTAAGGCCTCAAAGATGGGAAATGCTACAGAACAATATATTTGGCGCATAAACATACTCAAAGGAGGACTGATGGGAATACTTGCTAAATAGAATTGCCAATTATGGAAAAATGACTGCCATATTATAAGCAATTGCTGATAATAATCACTGGCTGTAGATGCAGTATTAAAGAAACAATGAAGTTACCTTGACTTCCATAATATTAACCTTTGTCATATGATGTCCTAGAGTTTCAGCGGTTATACTGTGATGATGCCTCGGTATTAACATTTTTACCAGGCAATGCTCTTTCATGTAGAAATGATTTGAGTGGCTATACAGCCACTCGACCACTTCAACAGGCGGCAGAAGGGCAGGTCCCCTCCCACAACCACCATCTTTACGGGGGGTTCTCCCATCCGATCGGTCACATTCCCTAGGAAAATTGGAAGGAACAGAAGTTCCCTCCCATCTTCTGTGACATTAGAAACCGTGAGCAATGAGAATTTAGTCACTTCAGGTTTATTTGTTTACAAGCCGTTACCGGCTTGTAAAGCATCTGATGAAATGGATCTTGGTTTAATCAGATGCATTGGAGGCCAGAATAAAGATCTGGGGTCTAAAAGACATCATAAAAGACATCATAAAGAGGACCTGTTATGGCCTATGCTATCACCAGGGATGTTGTTCATCCCTGGTGATAGCAATAAAGTTGGTAAAAAAAATAAAGACATGTACAGCGTTAAAAAATACACTTGAATAAAATAAATATTCAAATAAAAAAACTTAAAGTACCTTGACCCCCCACCCCGTGCACGAGAAAATGTGAACGTGCACGTAGGTCCCGTACATATATGTAAAGTGTAATAACACCACACATGTGAAGTATCACCATGAACATCAGAGCGAGAGCAATAATTCTAGTGCCACACGGTGGAGTCTGAGCTGTTATGTGTTGTTTTTTGCAGGAATAAAGAAGTGGTGTCGGACTAGTCTTTCTGAAACCTTCAAACCTCTGTTTTGCCTGAAAAATCCTGGATACTTAGGTGATCTGTTACTACAAGAGCAAACCTCTGTGATCTTGAATTTCAAGGCTGTGGACTTTGGAGGACTTTGGATGGATCCTGCACATTGAGTGTCATCTTCAATTCCATCACAATGCTTGGAGTACTTGGACCTCCTCCTTATAAACTTTCATTCCATGTCTTCCTGTTGTGGGATAGTTTGAATAAACTGCAGAGTAGGTATGAGCTGAACACCCTCGCTTACGGTTCGCACCAGAACCGTCGAACAGACCAACCGTTCGCACGAACATTTAGAACCCCATTGAAGTCTATGAGACCAATATTCAAGTTATTGTTGGAAAACGTCTTTGAGAACCCGGGACTTGCCCCAGGGAACATGTATCAATGGAAAAAAGTTTAAAAAATGGTCGTTTTTTTAAGGAGCAGGACTCCTGAAAAAATTACCTTTTTTAAAACTTTTTTTTCCATTGATACATGTTCCCTCGGACAAGACCCGGGTTCTCAAAGACGTTTTCACAGGCAAACTATAGACACCCAGCAGGTACAATATTTAAAGGAATTTTTCATTTTTTTTTTTTTAAGTCAAGCATCATTAAAATCACTGCAGTCTATACCTGTGATAACGTCTTTAAATAGCACAATCACCTGCCTGCCAGTAAATTAGGAAGAACTGTAAATTAAGCTAAACTGACTAGCCTGCCTGCCTGCTCTATCTAGCTATCTAAAAAGACAATATCTCTGTCTCTCTGACTGCTTTCATTAACAAGCCGGAACACACTACACGAGGCCGCCCGGCAGGCGGTCTTATATAGTGTGGGGCGTGTGCTAAAGCCCTGAGCCATAATTGGCCAAAGCCATACAGCGTGCTTGGCCAATCATCAGCGCGCAATGCCGCAGTGAATTATGGGCCGTTTTGCATCACTCGAATTTGGGGCGAACGACCGCTTTTGTTCGAATTTCGTCGAACGTACGAACAGACAATGTTCGAGTCGAACATACGTTCATATCAAACGCGAAGCTCATCCCTACTGCAGAGTCAGGTTTGGCAATTTCAATCCCTCCCTGCAGAGATGCATGCAAGTTCTGGGGTTGAAGTTATCCACCTCTGAAATGGTTCCCCTTGCTATATACCATTCAAGGGCCTTGCAATAAGAAAATCTTATCTTATGTTGTGTAACAAATTCGTTCTGTCTTTGAACAAGGTAGTTTAATTACATCCTTTAAACAAGGATTGATGGTTTCTGTCTCCAGCATTATTGGAGGGCAGATTATTTTCTCCCCTTCAAATGGAAGATTAGGTATTATATTATGTTTGTGTTCACTAAAGTGTATTTTTTCCCAAAACACCCACCATTTTATTCTGTAGGACCTCTGCTAATATATATATACTGTAACAAGAAAATATGATACACAACAGATGTATTTGCCAAGATATACAGTATTTCCTAGATATACCGGCGTATAGTATAGAAAATAGTGTATGGCTGTTTATGACCTCCACTAAGTAAAGCATAAATGTATCATCCAAATATTCAGGAAGAACATATTTCAGTACTAAAGCCCTATTACTGTCCAAAAGATTACTGTGAGAGGGACTTTAGTTGCAATGCTTTGTTAGTATTTTCTGCTATGAAATACAGGGTTAGGTGTATCCTAGACACTGCCAAAAACTCCCTTTCCCAGTAGTGGGATGAGCCTGGAGGTGGAGGTTCTGGCACAAAGTTAACCATCCTAAATGTATAGCAATCAAAACTGTCTGCACAATAAGCAGATAAATGAGTTAAAAGGCAGCAGGGGTCAGGCAGTTTCTGCTGCAATTTCTACTGAGAGACAATTACTTGTAATTCAGTTAAAATGGAACTGTGATCAAAATTACATATATGAAATGATTCAGTCTGTAATCCCCCATGTAATATAGTTTTATTGCCTGCTGATGCTGCCATTAGAGCCATTGATTTTCCATATTATGCAGCAGAATTTTCACCCTGGGGTCAGGGTAGGCCTGGATTGCCTAAATCCAGCTAACCCTTTTTAACCAGCCCCGGACCATTCTGCTGATCAATGACCGGGCCACTTTTTGCGATTCGGCACTGCGTCGCTTTAACTGGAAATTGCGCGGTCGTCCGATGTGGCTCCCAAACAAAATTGACATCCTTTTTTTCCCACAGATGGAGATTTCTTTTGGTGGTATTTGATCACATCTGCGCTTTTTATTTTTCGCGCTATAGACAAAAATAGAGCGACAATTTTGAAAAAAAAAAGAATATTTTTTTACTTTTTGCTGTAATAAATATCGACCACAACTATAAAAAAAAAAAACGTTTTTTTTTTCCCTCACTTTAGATCGATATGTATTCTTCTACATATTTTTTATAAAAAAAATCGCAATAAGCGTTTGGTGATTGGTTTGCGCAAAAGTTATAGCGTCTACAAAATAGGGGATAGTTTTATGGCATTTTTATTAATATTTTTTTTTTACTAGTAATGGCGGCGATCTGCGATTTTTATTGGTATTGCAACCTTATGGCGGACACATCGGACATCTGACGATCAGTAATTTCGCCCCCCCTGAAAGAACCGAGAGCTGTGTGTATACACACACAGCTCCCGGTTCCCGCTCCGTCAAGAGCAATCGCGGGTGCCCGGCAGTGATCGCGCCCGCCGGGCACTTGCATCAGAATCAGTGGTGAGCAGGGGGCGCGCGCATGCCCCTAGTGGCCGCAAAGCAAAATCACGTTATATTACGTGATTTTGCACAGCCGAGCCGACCCGCCGCTGTAAAACTACGGTAGGCGGTCGGCAAGAGGTTAAGCATTTACAACAGGAGAATTTTTTTAACTATCATTTTTTATTGGACGGCTTGGCCTGCATGTAAAAGTGAAGGAAAAATGTATACTGAATAATTTTTTTATAGGTGTAGTGCTCACCCCCACCAGGATCTTCTCCCACTAGTGCAGTGGCAGCCAGGCAAACAGCATCATTCACTCCTCTCGTTAAAAAAAAGTCCAGGGCAGTGATGGCGAACCTTGGCACACCAGATGTTTTGGAACTTCATTTTCCATGATGCTCATGCACTCTGCAGTGTAGTTGTGCATCATGGGTAATGTAGTTCCAAAACATCTGGGGTGCTAAGGTTCACCATCACTGGTCTAGGGGTTGCCCTTTTCAATTTTATTGCAGTATAACTTATATGGGGCTTAGGGAAGCTATGGGATACTCCAGAACACTAAACAGGATTGTGGAGGCACTCTTCCCTGCAGCTACTTCTTAAAGCGTTTGTTACCCCCAACACTTAAAATTCCTGATATGTGCATGCTGTACCACATACTTGTATGATAACGTATCCTGTTCTCTTTGTATTGTTTCCTTTATGTGAAATCCATGGTATCCCTGCTAGTCCCCTTGCTTTACTATTAAAAACTGACCACACTGAGCAGGAGAGCACACCATGGTCAGTTCTCTAGCTATACTGGGAACTCAACCTGCTCTTCTCCAATGATCAGACTTGTCCTGACATGCCCCTGATGCACAGTCATTTACTGGGAAGCTCAGTGTACTGCTGTTTCATCTCTCCCAGCTATTATGCAGCTGAGAACAGAGGGAATGTGATCACTTCTAAAAAGGGGAAAAAATGTATTTATAATGTTTTTTTTTATCTATATACAAATGCTTTGCCTTTCATTTTTATTTTAAACGGAATGGGTGGTTTTACAAGGTGGTTACTTACAATCACTTTAACACTGCCATTTGAACTCTTGGACATAAAGTGGACAGCAATGGGAAACCGTTAGCGATGTTCCAGGCCAGGCAAGCCTTAAATTTAGTGCACCAGGGGTTAACAACAGCAATAGTCATTAGAATCTCTCTCTTGGGTCTGTACTCACAGTATCCGTGGGACTTGCATGTCTCCCTTTATACTCAGGCAGACAGTTTCCCCAGTGGAGCCTCCAGACCAGATCCTTAGTGAAACCCCTCTTTCTGCTTTCCGAGAAATAGCAGCAGAATAGCCCCCTCCAACAGCTATGCACAGCTGGGACTGAAACATGCAGGATCTTCAGCTGGACTACAGGAAGGGCAGGATACCTTTTGTTTGGGAAACGCTCCTCCTGGGTAAGAACACTGCTCTCTGAGGCTCCAAATTATTTATATACTTCCCAACCACCATCTTGCCCTGCCCTCCCCAGGGATTGGTTGGAGTTGCAAAAATATTCAGGCTGTTCATTTGACTTTCCCATCCACTACATTCTGGAATCTTCCTGAAGACAGGGGGAATTATTAAAATGTGCAGCCTGATTGATAGTTGGAGGATGGCCCATCCACAGGAGAGGGATTACACGTTCTTTACGGCTAGTCATAGGACATATACTAGAATTGACTACGTCTTCATTCCCCAGAATTTGGTGTCATCATTAGTAGATGTCTCTATCGGAACCTTTACGCTCTCAGACCATGCTCCAACAGACTGCACAATAAAATGGGGAGAGGTCGACAAGAAAGAATGGCACTGGAGGATAAATGAGACCTTACTAAAAGATGGCGAATATAAAGAGAAGTTAAAGGAAGAGTTAGAATTCTTTTTTACGGCCAATGACATAGGCGAAACAACCCTCTTCTGTTTGTGGGAAACGCATAAGTGTGTGATGAGAGAAAACCTTATTGCAATGGGAGTACATAGAAATTTTTTTTTAAATGAACAGATAGATCTGATGTTCAAACGTATTGGAGAGTTAGAAACCGTACATAAAAAAAAAACCAAGCTCAATCAGTAGAACTAGAGGAAACAAGAGAAAAATTTAACCTTTTGTTGATCGATAAAGCCAAAGCTAAATTAATAAGGGGGAGGCAAACATTGTATGAGTATGGGAATAAACCAGGTAGAATGCTAGCAAATGCCCTAAAAGAAGCTCATGTAGGTAAACATATTACACAAATTAAGACACCCAAAGATAAAATGGTAAACACCCTGCATGAGATTGCAAAATGTTTTAAGGAATATTATGAGAAATTATATCAGTTGGATGAGAAATCCTCTTTGGAGAAGGATCAAGAGAAACTGGAAAGAGCTAAAGAATATATTAAAGAAACCCAGATGCCAAAAATACCAGAGGAAATAGCTAAAAAAAAAATTAGATGAACCAATAACAACAGGGGAGTTTGCGGAAGCAATACAAACATTAAAATTGGGCAAGGCACCAGGACCAGATGGGTTTACCCTATCATACTATAGGATGTTTTCCGAGAAACTGGCTCAAAGATTTACAGCAGCATATAATTCACTACGAGAAGGTAAGAAAATACCAAACGAATCATTGCTGGCACACATAATAGTTATTCCAAAAGAAGGTAAAGATCCATCTCAATGTGCTAGCTACCGTCCTATATCATTACTGAATATAGACCTAAAAATATTTACCAAAATCCTTGCTTCAAGGCTAGTAGAACATATCTCAGACCTCATACACCCAGATCAAGTGGGATTTACACCAGGGAGAGAGGGAAGAGAAAATACACAGCGTGTTGTAAATGCGATATACTTAGCACAAAAACAAAAGAAGCCAATGATATTGGTATCTAGTGATGCAGAAAAGGCTTTTGACCGAGTAGAGTGGATGTTCTTAAAAGCTACATTACAATATATAGGATTGGGAGAGGGGATGATGAGCTGGTTTTCAAATTTATACTCACAACCGAGTGCGAAAGTCAGTATAGCGGGTAAGATATCTGAACCATTTTCTAAACGGGACAAGACAAGGCTGCCCACTGTCACCTATCATTTTTATTTTAACAATCAAACCATTCTTAAGGAAGATATGGGCAAACCTGAATATTAGGGGGCTAAAAATAGAAAGAGAAGAACAGAAACTGGCGGCATATGCGGACGATCTATTCTTTTTTATAACATCCCCAGTCATATCCCTACCATCGTTATTGGCAGAAATAAGAGAGTACGGAAAACTGTCAAATTTTAAAGTCAACTACGGGAAATCAGAGGCAATAGGAATAGAAACAAACGCGGCATTACTTGAACAGAATAAAACACAATTTGATTTTAGGTGGACAGACTCCCACATAAGCTACTTAGGAACAAAGATAACAAGGAATTTAAATAAACTATTTGAAGTTAACTATGTAGCACTGGCTAGACAAATAAAATTAGACCTAGTGAGATGGGACAAGGAAATATTCACCTGCTTTGGGCGGACAAATATATTAAAGATGAATGTGCTACCAAAAGTCTTGTACTTAATTCAGGCCCTGCCAATCAAGATCCCACAAAGTTTCCTAAGGGAACTAAGATCAAGTTTCCTGAAATGTATATGGGCAGGAAAACCTGCAAGAATACGAAGGGCCATTTTATCACTTCCCAAGGGGGAAGGAGGAATTGGATTCACAGACCTGGTGAAATACCAGGAAGCAGCCCACTTAGTCAGAGTAACAGAATGGTGTGGGCAAAATAGGAAACCATGGATAAAAATAGAACAAACCACAGTGGAAATACCACTGGACGGCCTGAGTTGGACTCCAGAAGCGGAAATAACAGCAGATGTAAAGAAACATCCAATGATAGGAGCCACCATTCGAATAATCAAAAAGATCTTTGAAAAAACAAATATGTCGAAATACCCGAGCCTGCTGACCCCGATCTTGGGTACTAAGGCATTGCAACCAGGTTTGGTAGACTTAAGATTTAAAGCCTTGCGACAAAGGGGGATTAGTAGGATCATTCACTTTTCAAAAGACAACTGAATAATGACAAGGAGAGAGATTGAAAGAGAAACTACACCAGATTTAAAAATTTTTACGGACAAAAGCAAACATTTATATAGAAGTTAGAGCCCATTCTAAATTCTAGCAGATATGCCTAGAGGGGAAGCCTATGAGACACTCGCTGTCCTACTTCTATGCAACACTCATTAACTTAGATATACCACAAGAATTCACGTTTATACAGGCATGGGAGAGGGATCTGGGATTAACATTCTCCCAAGAACAAAAAGTCAGGATCCTGCGGTTTACACATAAGGCCTCAGTAGCAAATAAATATGAGGAGGGAGGATATACAATTTTTACTAGATGGTATAGAACGCCAACAGTATTACATTGAATATATTTGCAGACGTCAGACGCTTGTTGGAGATATCATGCAGCAGAAGGGACACTATTGCATATCTTTTGGGAATGCGCAAAAATAAAGGAATTTTGGAAAATGGTAATAGAAACTATTAAAAAAATCATAGGAATTAACCTAGAAGGTAGACCATCAGCCGTGTTAATACTAGATATTCCTATGTCATTAGAAAAATACAAAAACTTGTTGTTAAGACATCTTATTATAGTTGCGAGGGCATGTATCCCGGTCTTGTGGAAACAAGAGACCTCCCCATCTAGAGCACAATGGCTCGCGAGAGTGGCGGAGATTCAATTAATGGAGAATATCACAATGACATTGAAAGACCAAGATGAGAGATACCGGAAGATATGGGCCCCATATCTAAAGTATAGGGAGGAGCGATGTACAATGTATTTTATGGTAATGCATTTTTTTGCAGCATACCATACACTGCACATAGTGGAGTCTGTGCTGTTATGTGTTGTTTTTTGCAGGAATAGTGCTCTCGGACTAGTCTTTCTGCAACCTTCAAACTTCTGTTGTTTTGCCTGACTTTTGCTGGACTTTTCTGTCGGAATTTCCGACAACAAAAATTTGAGAGCTGGTTCTCACATTTTCAGACGGGAAAAGTTCTTGTCGGAAATTCTGATCGTCTGTATGCAATCAAGTTGACGCATGCTCGGAAGCACTGAGCTTCATTTTTCTTGGCTTGTCTTATTGTTGTATGTCTTGATGGTCGGAATTTTGTGTGACCGTGTGTATGCAACACAAGTTTGAGCCAACATTTTGTCTGAAAAAAATCCACGGTTTTCTTGTCGGAATTTCATTGTGTGTACGCGGCATAAGGGAACTGCCAACAGTGCTGCTGTTTTTATCTTTATATTAACATAGGGACTTATTGTTCTATACCGGGACTCTCTCTTCAGATTGATCAATTATGACCATTATTACAGATAATGTTATACCTTGTGTATATTACTTTTAAATCATTGGTACTGTATGTATCTTGTTGTTTTATCCCATTTCTTCATAACGCAGTGTTTGCACCTATCTTTGCGCCATCTTTCCTTTTTCTATTGAAATAAAATTTTCAGTGAGTACAAATTTTATGTTTTCATCAATAAACAATCTCTGGGGTCAAGAAAAATCTGTGCCAAGGCCAGTAATGGCAAAACCTGGGGAACACACGGACTAGCTGATAGATGATTACATTTAATATTGCACTTTCTCAGGCTAAATGCATTTTAACCACTTAATGACCGGACCAATATGCTGCTAAATGCCCAGAGGCGTTTTTACAATTCGGCACTGCGTTGCTTTAACAGACGATTGCGCGGTCGTGCGAAGTGGCTCCCAAACAAAAATTGCGTCCTTTCCTTCCCACAAATAGAGCTTTCTTTTAATGGTATTTGATAGCCTCTCCGATTTTTATTTTTAATAGAGCGACATTTTGAAAAAAAAACAATATTTTTTACTTTTTGTTATAAGAAAAATCGAATAAACTAAATTTTAGTCAAACATTTAGCCAAATGTATTCAGCCACTTGTCTTTAGTAAAAAAAAAAATCGCAATAAAAAAAAAATTCGCTACCTAGCGGCAACAGTGACACTAATACAGCGATCAGAAAAATGATCGCTTAGTGACACTGGCAATAGGGGGTGAAAGGGCTAACTAGGGCGGTGATCAAGGGGCTAAAAATGTATTAGGGGGGTAAGGGGCTACCCTGAACCTAACACTAACTGCCTGTCACACTAACTGTCACAGTGACACTAAATGCAGTGATCAGTAAATATATGATCACTGCAATCAGTGACAGTGTGACAGTGTGACAGGGGGGGGGGTGATCGCAAGGGGTTAAATGTGCCTATGTGTACTGGTGTCAGTGTAGTGTTGGTGCGACTTACTGTGAGTCTTCTCTCCTCTCGGCGGATTGAAAATACCGCCGAGAGGAGAGCTCACATCACTTCCTCTGCCAGTGTTTACATTACACTGGGAGCGATTCCGGAGGGGGTGGACAAAAACCAACAGCCGCCCCCTCGGCCCGGATCGCTCGCACAGCCACTGGGACCTCCGCAAGTACCGATCGGACCCCGGACCCACGTCTAGGCAGGGACGTACAGGTACGCCAATGTGCCTGTACGTGCCATTCTGCCGACGTATATGTACATGCGGCGGTCCTTAACCGGTTAAATATGTAACTCTAAACTTTTAACTGAATATTTGAAAATTATTTCTGTCTATTATTTTGCAGCTTGTAAGGGATACATACACAATTTATAAAAGAAAACTATTGCTACAATAATGACTAATCTTTTAACTGAGCATTGTTTTTCTCAGGTTACGTACATGACCGTGGACCATAAACCCGGAAATTACTCACCATCTAATGAGATCTTAAGATAATTACGGCAATATTTTTGTTATAATTAGAATTAATGTTTATGGGTAATACCAGTTTTATGTCATTCCTTCAATCACTACCATATTTGCTTTCTAATATTCTCAGGAGGGAAAAAGCTAGTGATGGACGGGATGCTATGAGCAATAGAATCTGTACATTGTTCATTTAAATAGACCGTTGTATATCCTACACAGACTTTTAATTGTCTATGTGTAGGTTCCTTTAGTGGACAATTATAAATTAAATGAAGAAATTGCTTCTATAGGCAAAAGTGATGTAAACAGAGAGGTATTATGTAGTGCCAGCCAATAAAATGAATCTAAATATAATTAATTTTATTCTCAGTATGGCTTGTTAGTATTAAATGGAATAAAGGGTAATTTAAACAGCATATTGAATCATTTGAAAATCAAAAACTGGTGTGCTAGGATCCTAAAGTGAATACCAAGGGCGGACTGACAAGTGAAATACCAAGGGCGGGCTATAGGAAATTATGGGGCCCCTGGGCAATAGGAGATTATGGGGCCCCCGGGCAATAGCATATGGGGCCACACAGTATACACGCACAGACAGGGCCGGCCCAAGACATTGTGCTGCCTGGGATCAAGAATGAAATGCTGCCCCCCCCCCCCAAAAAAAAAATCACGCCCTCCAAAAGGCCCCAAAATTCATTATTTTATATCATGATAAATAAAGGGGACCTGTCATGGCTCTATACATTTATAAAGGAGTATAAAGAGGACCTGTCATGGCCCTATACATGTATATAGGAGTATAAAAGGACCTGGCATGGTTCTATACATGTATATAGGAGTATAAAGAGAACCTGTCATGGCTCTATACATGTATGTAGGAGTATAAAGAGAACCTGTCATGGCTCTATACATGTATATAGGAGTATAAAGAGGACCTGCCATGGCTCTATACATGTATATAGGAGTATAAAGAGGGAGGACCTGTCATGGCTCTATACATGTATATAGGAGTATAAAGAGGGAGGACCCGTCATGGTTCTATACATGTATATAGGAGTATAAAGAGAACCTTTCATGGCTCTATACATGTATTTAGGAGTATAAAGAGGGAGGACCTGTCATGGCTCTATACATGTATATAGGAGTATTAAGAGGGAGGACCCACCATGGCTCTATACATGTATATAGGAGTATAAAGAGAACACTTGTATTGGTTCTATACATGTATATAGGAGTATAAAGAGGGAGGACCTGTCATGGCTCTATACATGTATATAGGAGTATAAAGAGGGAGGACCTGTCATGGCTCTATACATGTATATAGGAGTATAAAGAGGGAGGACCTGTCATGGCTCTATACATGTATATAGAAGTATAAAGAGGGACATCCTGTCATGGCTCTATACATGTATCTAGGAGTATAAAGAGGGAGGACCTGTCATGACTCTATACATGTATATAGGAGTATAAAGAGGGAGGACCTGTCATGGCTCTATACATGTATATAGGAGTATAAAGAGGGCATGTCATGGCCCCTCCGGGTGCGAGTGTCCTCACAGCAGGCCAGGGGCGTGCTTCTCACAGGCAGTGGAGCAGACAGAATGAGCTGGCTGGCGAGCATCAGTATGACGCCCCCCTGAAAGTGCTGCCTGGTACCCATGGTACCACCTGGTCCCATCATAGGGCCGGCCCTGCGCACAGACATACAGTATACGTACACAGTATACACACACACACACAGAATACACATACACACACCCAAAAGGTACTGGAGGTACTTGGGATTTTTAGACCAAAAGGATGTCAGTAAGGTACATTTCAGGGACAGATGTAAAAAAACACAAATTCCCTGGTTTTACTGAGGCTGGCAGCCCTGATGGGGCCCCCTAGTGGCATTGGGCCCTCGGGGAGTGCCGAGAGCCCGAATGGTCAGTCCGCCCCTGGTGAATACAAGGCAAAGGGAAAGTTCTGCTAAGGTGACCCTCCGGTAATGGTTTCATTGGAGGTAAAATAGCCATTAGGTTCCTGATAAACTCTCAGTGGGACCTACCTAAGTAAATATAATGAAATTCTAAAACATGTTGGGTAGCAGATTTTTACAGTACAACATTGATTTTCAAGCACAACCCAGTTATTAGAATGATAAATAAAAAAGGAAGGGGAAATGCCTGTGCGTTGTTACAAAAGTTAAAAAATAGAAGTCCTTATTTTTACAAAAAATTATCTAAAACTAACACTATACTGTACTTCACATCCATAAAAGTTGATGATTGATCTTTGGCATGAAATGTAATTGGCAAAACAGAAATGGAGTTACGCTGTCCTAACGCTGTAAACAGAATAAATTGTATATATTTAGAATAATAAATCAAAATCATACTATATATATACAGCCCTCAAAAAATCCACTCGCCTGCTCCCACTTTGCGAGTGGATTTTGAGGCCTGGGAGCAGGGGAAAAGCCGGTTGTATGGGAGTCCTTCTCCTAGCGCTCACGGAGGGGAAGAGAGAGGAGAGAGCCAGGTGGATGATTCAGAGCGCTTTCATTTCAATAGCCGAGTGTTCCCCGCACTCGCTTTCACACACAGCCCCCCTGGTCCCTGGGGAATTTGATAGAAAGATCACCTGTCCAGCCCCAGGACAAGTGACATGAATCAAAGTTCCCCGGCCAAGGGGCAGGGCTGTACCTCAGCTCACCTGCATTATGGACATGGACAGGCTGCATTGGTGGACACAGTTGAGGCTGCATTGGTGGACAAGGGTGAGGCTGCATTGATGAGCACGGATAAAGTTGCTAAATTCTGCATAAAACATTTAAGTGTCATTTCATGAGATCATTTATAAGGGTATGTTTAGAGGCGGGGCAGGTTAGGGCTTGGGTGGGGCAACTTGTGGCGAGTAACCCTTGAGGCCTGCCTGGTAGCTCGGACTTGACATTTTGAGCCCTGTGTGTGTATATATATATATATATATATATATATATATATATATATATATATATATATATATACAGGGCTCAAAATGTCAAGTCCTGAGCTACCAGCCAGGCCTCAAGCTTTTTTTTTGCCACCAGTTGCCCCACCCAACCCCTAACCTGCCCCGCCTCTAAACATTGGTGGACACAGGCAGGCTATATATATATATATATATTATATCTAAGCAAAGGTTATCCTTATGCCCTGTACACACGATCGGATTTTCCATCAAAAAAAGTTGGATGTGAGCTTTTGGTCAGAAATTCCGACCATGTGTATGCTCCATCCAACATTTTCTGTCAGAATTTCCGCCAGCAAAAGATTGAGAGCAGGTTCTCTATTTTTCCGACGCAATAAGTTCTTGCTTTTGCTCTTTGCTCTTGCTCTTCTGTATGCAATTCCGTAAAAAAACATACATGCTCAGAATCAAGCAGAGGAGCCAAACTGCCTATTGAACTTAATTGATCTCAGCTCTTTGTACGTCTTGTACGTCACTGCGTTCTTGATGATCGGAATTTCAGACAAGATTTGTGTGACTGTGTGTATGCAACACAAGTTTGAGCCAACATTCCGTCAGAAAAAAATCCACGGTTTTCTTGTCGGAATTTCCAATCCTGTGTACGGGGCATTAGAGAAAAATAAATGTTAAAACAACTAGTAGATCCAGATATATAGGCAGCAAAAGTTATATGCAAATCTTTACTTTCCTAGTACAATTATAGTATAACTTATTATTATGCCATGTCATTTATACTCTCTCTATAGTCCCAGACACTACAGAGGTTACATTCTCAAGGCTACTGCTATTCAGAACCGTATGGCTCACAATTTCCTAATATCCCACACAGTAATGCTTACCGACCAACCCAGTGGCTTAAAGAATCATCCATAAGTGTCCACAAATTACACTTTAGTCCAAACGAATCACAGGCATGTAGTTTCAGGAAGTCAACTTGCCGCTCCGGAGCTTTCAAAAAGCTAAAAAAAGGTGACATCACAGAGATACCATTCTTAGGGGATTTGATGTAATCCTGATTTGATTTAAAAAATGTTGATACTTTTGTCACGCTTAGACTATATGGCTTATTTTTATACTTAATACCCTTAAATCTGCTATTTCATAGCTTTTGTAGCAACCTCCTAGATAGGATTAGATTTAGTTCTGGCTCACTGTGTTTAGTGGAGCTGTATTTTCGTATTTGCTAGGTAAATTTAGCTTGTCTCACTGTAACCAGTGTGCCTGTAATTGCTGTGTTAGTTGCGCTCACTGTAATCAGTGCAGCTGCATGTGATTAGTTATGTCTGCTCAGTGATTCAGCTGCTGCTAGTTTGACTGCTTCCTATGCCTTTCATAGAGCAGTGGAATCCTCTGGCACATATGTGTGGAGCAATGCAAATAGCAGTATGAATATTTATACAGCCCTGGCCAATCCTTGAAAGGATGGCCCTGAAAGTTACTGGGAGTCTGTATAAATACTCTGAGACAAAAGAGCATCTGTGTTGTTGCCTGCAGAGGGGAAGTCCAACCTGGAGATCTTGCTACCTTCCAGGCAGTGCTGCCATATGCTTGCTATTTGTAAAGCTTCAGGTGGGCGACCAGATGCTGAAGTTACAGAAAGCTAACTGAAGGGCTGTTGTCTGAAGATCTAGCCTGGTACTATATGAAAAAGGTGTTGCATGGATGTTAGAAGAAGGCAACCAACTTTCTTTGGACATTTGGGCACACAAACTTCTGAGAGATACCTTTGAGACTTTTGGGCTGCTGGTCTGGTCTGCTGGTCTGCTGGAGAGTCTGCTGTGTGTCGGACCAAAGGGGACATCGGCTGGTGTCCTGAAGAGCTTAGTCTATCTAGTTATTTGTGATGGGACTCTGCTCTGGTTGCTGTAAAGAAAAAAGCTTTTACCTTTAAACTGCTTCTACTACAAAGCCAAGTCCAAAATGTGCTTGTGCAAGGACCTTTGCTTCAGCTTTTCAGAAACAGGATTCCTGTCCTCAACCTGTACATAGTTCTAATTTTTGGAGTAACTGTGTTCGCGTGCCTGACTGCGTGGCAATTTACTGGAAAAAGAACCTGGGCAATTTACAGTGGCTTCTTCTGGGGTAGTGGTACACTTTGTACTAAACAGAATATACTGTACATAGCAAAGAATTCCGAGACCGCTAAGAATTGTCTAAAAAGACAGCACAGCAGTAGTTGCCTACTTTCAAGCACTGTATCTTTCGTTGAAACCCCTGACAGAGCCATGCGGAGTAGGTAAGAGAGCGCTTGATCAATTGAGCAAACAACAAGCTTTTTACACAAAGCAGTTAACCAATTAAGGATCGCCGCACGACGATATACCTTGGCAGAATGGCACGGCTGGGCACGTGGGCGTATTTATACGTCCTCTTTAAGAGCACAGCCGTGGGTCGTAAGCGAGGCTGGCCGTGCCCCCGGGACCCGCGGATCTGATCGCCACGGGTGTCCCGCGATCGGATCACCGGAGCTGAAGAACGGGCAGAGGTGAGTGTAAACAAACCTTCCCCGTTCTTCTCTGTGGCAATGTCAGTGATCGTCTGTTCCCTGACACATGAGGTCACACTTAACCCCTACAGAGCCCCCTAGTGGTTAACCCCTTCACTGAAATTATCATTTTCACAGTAATCAGTGCAATTTTTTAGCACTTTTCGCTGTGAAAATGACAATGGTCCCAAAAATGTGTCAAAAGTGTTCGATGTGTCCACCATAATGTCGCAGTCACGAAAAAAAAAAAACGCTGATAGCTGCCATTAGTGGTAAAAAAAAAATGATATAAATTTTGCCAAACCAATCGATATTGCGATTTTTTTTACCAAACATAGGTAGAAGAATACATATCGGCCTAAACTGAGGAAAAAAAAGTTTTTTTATATATATTTTTTGGGGATATTTATTATAGCTCTATTTTTGTTTATAGCGCAAAAAATAAAAACCGCAGAGGTTTACCACCGAAATAAAGCTATTTTTTGGGGAAAAAAGGACACCAATTTTGTTTGGGAGCCACATCACACGACAGCGCAATTGTCAGTTGAAGCGATGCAGTGCCGAATCGCAAAAAGGGGCAAGGTCCTTAACCTGCATATTGGTCCGGGTCTTAAGTGGTTAAAGAGACAAAGGAAAAAACATTGGAAAGGAATCCGAATCACCATCTGATGGCTTAGCAGGAGGATACAAAATATTACTATGCAACATTTACCAAAAAAAATGTAATTGTTTTTTTAAAACAGGCTATAACAAATAAAGAATGAGAGATCTACAAAGCCACCATACATTCTCTTTAAAGAACAAAACTATTTCTTGCTATACCTGCACTCAGACAATATCGTACTGTTCATCAGAAGCAGACCAGAATTAGATTTGAAATTGTGGCATTCCAAGGACTGCTGGTTTTAGTTCCAAAGCTGCCCAGAAATGTTTTCTATCAGGAAAATCTGTATGGCATGGTGCCACCACTGTACATAAAGTAAATCAAACAGGCTTGTCTGAGTTAAACTGTGCCATTGAAAATAAAGGCACAAGGCTGGGCAGACTTTTAGAAGAAACCATACCTGAAATGTAAACTTCTTTGGTAAATATAAAAATTTCATCCAACAAGCACTGATTCCGATCTCAAGGTAATGTATGCATGATTAGCATTTGATCACTGCAGTCTACTGTAGAAATTCTCATTTTCGATTGCTTGCTTGGAACGGCTCCATCTCTTCCAAACTTCACATAATACTTTAAATTGAAGTGAAAGCTCAAACGCTTTTATCAACAGAATTGTGAACTGCATAAAAATAAACCTATTTTTGTTAAAGTCTATGCAACTACTAAGGAACTTCTTTTATTTGCTCTCTTTTTATTCTGTTGAATATAAAATTGAAAACAGTTTTATATCTGTTCAGCGCAAAAAGAGATACCCGTTGATAATGTCAGAAATTAACAGTTGACATTTGTCTTGTTCGTGCTTGTTAAAGCCTAATCAATCCCAGTTCTTATTTGGACTACACAAAAATGATCCCCTACGTTGTGGACACAATTTAAAGAGTAAAAGATTATGGACTGGAAAATAAAAAGGTACCACATCCCACATAATTTTATCACACGCAAATAAGCAAGGACACAAGGATAGCGGACTTCTGATATACCTAGACACTAACCACCACCCCAAATAGCCAACAGTACTTATTTGGAATCTAAGATTAAATACATTGCTATATGTAATCCGTAATCCCCTGGAATTTAGGGCTTAGTACTATATACTATATAAATTACTAGGAAATTCTGGATGAGACCTGTGATTAAGGCAATATAAAAACGATGGCCCAGATTCACAAAGCCCTTACGCCAGCGTATCTCGAGATGCGCCACGTAAGTGTATATATGCGCCGGCGTATCTATGCGCCGTACCCACAGAACTAGATACGCCTGAAAATATTCTTCTTCCGACCGACGTAACTTTCCTACGCCGGCGTATCGTGGGCGCATAGTTACATTGGACGCATTCGGCGTTTCCATTTTAAATATGCAAATGAGTAAGATACGCCGATTCATGAACGTAGATGTGCCCGGGGCATTAATATACGCGGTTTACGTAAGGCTTACGTCCGGCGCAAAGTTACCCCTCATATAGCAGGCACAGGTAATGCAAAGGTATGGGCCAGGGAACGACGGCGTCAAATTTTACGTCGCGTACGCCGTTTACGTAGTACTACGTGAATAGGGCTGTGCGTAGGTTACGTTCACGTTGTAGGCAGTGTTCGACGCATCTTAGGCAGCTATTTCGACGTAACTGTGAGCATGCGCACTGGGATGCGTCCAAGAGACGACGCATGCGCAGGTCGTTTTTTGAAGCTGTGGCCATCATTTGCATGGGGTCACGCTTCATTAGAATGTATCACGCCCACTTCCACTTACGCTGCCTTACGCCAATGAATATACGCTATGCCGGGACAACGTTGGGAGCATTTGCTTTGTGAATTCCATGCTTTCCGCTCTGCCTTGCGCCAGCGTAGCGTAAAGAAGATACGCTATGGCGGCATAAAGATGCGCCGATGTATGTGAATCTGGGCCATTATCAGTAAACACATGCATATATGATTTTTCAAATGGTGTTAGGCCTCTTTCACACGAGGCGCCAGCTCAGCAGGAATCTCTCCGCTGATCTCCACTGACCTGGCGGGTGACAAGTCCCTCTCTGCTCACTGAGCGGGGAGGGGCTTGTGCAGTGCTGCCAGGGCCGATCCTCCCTATAGGCTCACTATGCAAGCCGCTTAGGGCCCCGCAAAGCTGCCAAGGGCCCCCGCCTGCTGAGAAGTCATTTTCGCCCCCTCATCCCGCTTCTAAACTCGCTGGCTGAGTAATTTCTGACAGCAGAAGACCCCCTCCCCCCGCTTCTCAACTTTCTTTAATGTGACATGTGACTGTCGTCAGCACCCCCCGCTTCTCATTTTTAACCACTTAAGGACCCCCGCACGCACATATACGGCCACAACATGGCTCGTACAGGCACAAGGGCGTAAATTTACGTCCCCGCCTTCGTGCGGTTCGGGGGTCCCATCGGGACCCCCTCCGCGGCGTGCGGGGGTCCCCCTGGCTCCGGGAGCGATCCGGGACGAGCGGGCGGATGTCCGTGTTTACCCGCCCCCCCCGCGATCGCTCCCAGCCAATGCACGCGCTCCCCCTTTGTGTCACTTCCTCCTCCTGTGTAAACACAGGAAGGGGGAAGTGATGTAATCTCCCATCGCAGCTGTATTTCCAACCGCTGCGATGGGAGAAACACCTCACAGTAAGAGTGCACCAACATTACACTGACACACACACACTTAGGCACATTAACCCCTTGCGATCTGCCCCCCCACCCCCCTGTCACAGTGTCACTGAATGCAGTGATCTAATCACTGCATTTAGTGTCAGTGTGACAGGCAGTGTAAAATCAGTTAGTGTTAGGTTCAGGATAGCCCCCCCACCCCCCTAATAAAGTTTTAACCCCCTGATCACCGCCCTAGTTAACCCTTTCACTCCCTATTGCCAGCGTCACTAAGCGATCATTTTTCTGATCGCTGTATTAGTGTCGCTGTTCCCGCTAGGTAGCTATTTTTTTTTTATCGCGATTTTTTTTTTTTTACTTAAGACATCTGGCTAAATAAATTTTGGCCTAAATGTTTGACTAATATTTAGTTTATTTGATTTTTTTTTAACAAAAAGTAAAAAATAGTGTTTTTTTTTCAAAAATGTTGCTCTATTTTTGTATATAGCGCAAAAAATAAAAATCGCAGAGGTGATCAAATACCACCAAAAGAAAGCTCTATTTGTGGGAAGAAAATGACGCAAATTTTGTTTGGGAGCCACGTCGCACGACCGCGCAATTGTCTGTTAAAGCGACGCAGTGCCGAATCGCAAAAACACCTTGGGTCATTTACCAGCGTATTGGTCCGGGTCTTAAGTGGTTAATGTGCCATGTCATTTTGCTTAGGGCCCCAGGGAGGTCAGGATCGGCACTGAGTGCTGCTGTATCCTTTGGAGAGATATGATGAAAACGAACAGCATGTCTGTTTTCATCAGATCTCACCCGATCCGATCCGCCATGGACGCATGGGGACGTATTGCCATCCGTCTGATTTTGGCGGATTGTATTGGGTTGGATATCAACTGACATGTCTCCGCTGACATCCGACGCTCCATAGGCAAGCATGGAGCATTCAGGTCTGCCATCAAAACTGACAGGCAGACCTAAACGTGTGACCGTATAAAAGTGTCTGTATTTGATCCTTTTTTTAAATGATACTAATAACATTGTTGTATTTTATATGATAACAGTTGTAGTGTTGGAGTACTTCAAAAGTCTGCTATCCCTATTTCCATCTTTGTGATGGAAAAAGGGATGTTGTGGAGATGAGATGAGGAAGGGATTTGGTATTTTAGCAAAAGACAATTAAGCAGGGCAGACACCATATCAAGTAAATTTTAGTCTAAAAAATCCTGTGTGTTTTCAGCCTACAGCAAGAAATCAAGAACTGAGTGCATTTTTGGCAGACCAACAGGTATCTTTCTGTACTTGCAGGGTCTTTAAAAAGATAAAAATGGCCAAATGTGTGTATATTTTAGAAATGTACTGCACTTGTAATTTTTATTTTATTTTTGCCCAGACATACACTTAAAAGATACAACATTAATTAACCAGTTAACGACCACCCACAAGACATATACAGCTTTGCACCAGATCATGTGCCTAGTACGTGATCTGACACTTCTGGGTCTGGGGCGTGCATGCCGCTGGCGACCTGCGCCCACTGTCATTAAACACAGCGGAAGCTCAGCAGCAGGTACCGTGGACTTGATGTCCGCCAGCATCCGCCAATTGTACAGGGCACAAGCAGAACGACAGTCTGCCTATGTAAACAAGGCAAAGTGTTGTTCTGTCAAAAGGGAAGGCACAGTTCCTGTCTCCGCCTAGTCCCCTAGATCTTTGCCTTCCCTAGTCAAAGCACTTCCCCCACAGTGAGTAAGCACAAACTAGGCATACATTTAACTATTTGATTGCCCCTGATGTTAACCCCTTTCCAGCCAGTTTAATTAGTACAGTGACAGTGTATATTTTTTAGCACTGATCACTGTATTAGTGTCACTGTACTCCAAAAAGTGCCAAAAGTGTCAGTTAGGTGCCCAATTTGTCTGCCACAATATCGCAGTCCCACTATAAGTAGCTGCCACTACTAGTAAAAAAAAATTCCATAGTTTGTAGA
Organism: Rana kukunoris; assembly: GCA_029574335.1. Classification (NCBI taxonomy): domain Eukaryota; kingdom Metazoa; phylum Chordata; class Amphibia; order Anura; family Ranidae; genus Rana; species Rana kukunoris. Next base: position 132,499,501 of record CM056049.1, read on the forward strand.
TGCAATAACTTTTGCACAAATCAATCAATATACACTTATTGGGATTTTTTGTTACCAAAAATATGTAGCAGATTACACATCGGCCTAAATTAATGAAGAAATTAGATTTCTTAAATTTTTTATTTGGTATGCTTTATAGCAGAAAGTAAAAAATATATGTTTTTTTTGTTTATAGTGCAAAAAATAAAAACCACTGAGGCAATCAGATACCACCAAAAGGAAGCTCTATATGTGGGGAAAAAATTTCAAAAATTGTATTTGAATACTGCTTCGCATGACCACACAACTGTCAGTTAAAGTAACGCAATGTCGTATTGCAAAAAATGGCCTGGCCATGAAGGGTGGTAAACCATCCTGAGCTGAAGTGGTTAAAGCGACCCTGTCATAAATGATGTAGAGGTTTTCTGTTATTTAGGAGAGTCTAGATTTCTGGGCTGTTATACACTGTTTACCAGACAATACGGTCGCTTCTCCTCTCGGCCAATCCAGTCTCAGGACCCACTTCCTGATTGGCTGAGAGGAGAAGCAGCAAGACACTAGCGAATAATAATTTGTTATTGTCACACCACTGGGTGGGCTCAGGGTGCAGGGCTCTGTGCCCAGAGTCCACCCCTTTTTTTAAGCCAATTAGAAACTCTAGACAGGGGCTTAAAAAAAAAAAAAAAAACATGATAGAAATTAATGCCTCTGACGCTCTGCATGTAGATTAGGGGCCGGACACATGGATTAGGGGGAAGGTGCTACTGTGCCCCTAATGGAGCAGCCGCCAATGGCCCACACTTTATTTAAACCTGGAGGGCCAGATTCTCATAGATACGCAGCTTTTACAGGCAAGTGCTGTATTCTCAAAGCACTTGCTCCGTAATTTGCGGCGGCGTAGCGTAAATGGGCCGGCGTAACCGAGCGTAATTCAAAGTAGGAAGGAGGTGGGCGTGTTGTATTTAAATTAAGCGTGCCCCCACGCCTAACTAACTGCGCATGCGCCGGCCGTAAACGTAGCCCACGGCACATGCTCCATAGTACGACGCAAATACATTGGTTTCGACGACAACGTAATTAACGCACAGCCCTATTCGCGACGAGTTACGTAAACGACGTAAACGACGGAAGAACACAACGCTGTCCCGACGTCCATACTTAACATGGCGTACGCCGAACCTACGCAAGGTTACCCCTCATATAGCAGGGGTAACCTTACGCTTACGCAAACTACATAAACTACAACGACGGTGCGCAAATACGTTCGGGAATCGGCGTATCATGCTCATTTGCATAGTCGACGCAGAAATCGACGGGAACACCACCTAGCGGCCAAGCGTAACATTGTAACTTAGATCCGACGGTGTAAGTGACTTACGCCAGTCGGATCTACGCCAAATCTATGTGTAACTGATTCTAAGAATCAGTCGCATAGATAGCAGGGCTCAGAAACAGAGATACGACGGTGTATCTGGAGATACACCGTCGTACCTCTTCTGAGAATCTGGCCCGGAATGTTTAGAGTAGTGATAGGCTTATTTTAACTAGGCACTCCGCTAGCTGTGGACACCTGAAATGTAGGGAGGCACTTCGCTGGGGGACACCTGAGATGTAAGAAGGCACTCCATTGGGGACACCTGAGATGTAAGGAGGCACTCCGCTGGCTGGGGACACCTGAGATGTAAGGAGGCACTCCGCTGGCTGGGGACACCTGAGATGTAAGGAAGCACTCCGTTAGGGACACCTGATGGCATCTGGTGACAGGCGATGTGGCAAGTGACACACTCAGGGCTCCCACTGATTCTGCATTATGGTTAAACTATTTCATTTTATATTACAATGTAATTACAAAGTAATAATAGAAATAATGTGCTTCACTCACCCTGACACCATAACAACCATGGTGCCGGGATGATTGAAGCGCTAACACCAGGTGTTTGGAGTATCTTTATCTGCTAATATGAAAAAAAACACTGCGCTAAATGAACAATTAAAAAATTGATTTTTTTAAAAAAGCAGCAACTAAAAAGTGATAAACTAGACACAAACTAGACAATGAGTTTCGCAACTTCATTTTTTTCATTATCTTTATCTGCTGATTGTTAAACTTTCTGGAATACACATATTTCTATTGTAATGTAGGATCTGGGCCTGCTGTCCCTCCATACCTCTTTCCTTCCTTCACTCTCTCTCTCTCGCTCTCTTTCTCCCTTTGTTTCTCCCTCCATCCCTTGTTCATCTCAGACTCTAACCATACACCCTTTGGCCTCGTACACACGATCGAATTTGTCCGCTGAAAACGGTCCGATGGACCGTTTCAGCAGACATCTCCGATCGTGTGTATGGGCTAGCGGACAGATTTGTCCACCCGACAGATTTCAAAGCATGCTTTGAAATCTATCCGGTGGGAATCTGTCCGCAAACATGTCGTCCCGCTCCACCGCCGCACCGCCGCCGAATGGATTCGGCGCATGCGCGGAAGTGTTTTACTTCCTGGTGCGGTGACGTGGCGGCGTCAACGTCACCGCCACGTCACCGACACGTCAGCGCGCTCTCTGCTGGCGGGGATTTTGGTTTGCTCGTGTGTACACGCGAGCAAACCAAAATCCCAGCAGACAGATTTGTTCAAATCTGTCGGACGGACAGATTTGAACAAATCTGTCCGCTCGTGTGTATGGGGCCTTTGAGTCACACCCCTTTGAGCCACACCTAATATTAGGCTTAAACTACACCCATTTTTTGTGGGAGGGGGGCCATACAACATTTTGCTATGGGGCCCTGTGATTTCCGGTTACGCCCCTGAGAGCAGGATCTCTTTTTTCCCCGTCAGTAAAAAAACGAATTGGAATTTCCGATCGTGTGTACAACTCCCAACGTGCAAAATTCTGACGCATGCTCGGAAGCATAGAACTTAATTTTCTTGGCTTGTTGTAGTCTTTTATGTCACTGCGTTCTTGGCAGTCAAAAGTTCACAGAACTTTTGTGTGACCATGTGTATGCAAGGCAGGCTTGAGCAGAATTCTGCCGGAAAAAAAACACAATTTTTTTTTTTAGATGGGAAAACCGCTTAAAACCGCTCGTGTGTACGGGGCATTAGAGCTTTGGATAGAGATATGTAAACACTGCAGATCTGTGTGCTTTGCTCAGATTCCATGACCGATGTTTACAACCACTTTACGGCTTCTTCTTTTCTTGCATTCTGAACACAAAACACTTGCTCAGCACAAACAGTATATTTATCCAAATACATGTATAAAAAAAGAAAATGAAATACGCTGGAGATTTGAAGTTATGATGCTTATTAAGCAAAATCCTTCTAGCGACATAGGGGAGATTTAGAGGTTTTGGATTAAAATGTGAAAGCTTTAGTGGCACTATTCTGTCTTCATTGTGTATAACTGTATCAGTGGTTATAAGATGCTGAGTAACTTTTCTTCCTAATGATTAACATGTGAGAGAAAAAAATTATGATTTGGAAGACTTGTGCAGGAATTAGAGTAAAAAATAAAGTCACATGCCTGGTTACTATTATGTAGTGTAATAAGAAACCTTTGAACCCCGGTCATATTTCTGTATTTTTGGCTTAGGCCTCGTACACGCGACCGAGAAACTCGTCGAGCGAAACACATCAATTTCCTTGTCGAGTTCCTTGTTAGGCTTGTCGAGGAACTTGACAAGCTTGCTTTGCGTACACACGTTAAAGACCAAATCTCCTCGTTCTCAAACGCGGTGACTTCAACACATACAACGGCAGGGGCTGCTTTTGCTAATCTCATGTTACTGCGTGTTAGGAAAAAGTTTGGTAAGAGACATTTGCACTTTTCAGTCTGTTACAGCGTGACAAATGTGCTATTTCCATTACAAACGCTACTTTTACCGAAGGTTCGCGGGTTTCTAAGCATACACACCAACGTGTTCCTCGTCGAAAAGCAGCCCGACAAGGAACATGATGAACCAATTTGGACTCCCATCGAGGAAAAAGAGAACTCTCTTTTTTGCTTGTCGAGTTCCTCGACAGTTTTCTCGATGAAAAACGTACACACGACCGGTTTCCTCGGAAAAAAAGCTCTCCCACCGAGTTTCTTGATGGATTCTGCCGAGGAAACCGGTCGTGTGTACGGGGCTTGACTTATAGCCCAACTACACGGCTGGGCACCTTCAAATATTTTGCCCCAGTGTTTTGGAGCATCCCTCTCTTTCCCACCTTTATTTTAAATAAATAGCCTATACATCTCATACATGTCCTACAGTCTTTGTCTGATCAAATGACATCTTCCTTTGATAGTGGTGGTTCTAAAGGCTGCTGAGAACATTAACCCTTAATGATGTATTTAGTGCCAATCCTGACCTTCCTGGGGCCTGCCAAAAATGACATGTCACATTAAAGTGAGAAGCGGGGGTGCTGACTTCTTACCTCTTCTCCCATGCAGCCAGCGAGTTGAGAAGTGGGGTGAGGGGCCCAAAATGACTTCTCACCAGGCGGGGCCTCTAGTAATTTAAGGGGCCCTCCGCAGCTTTGCAGGGCTCTAAGTGAAGTGAGAAGCGGGGGTGCTGACTTCTTACCTCTTCTCCCATGCAGCCAGCGAGTTGAGAAGTGGGGTGAGGGGTAGACATGTGCAATTTTTTAGTTACGAATATGTTTTCCGTCATTATTCGTTATTTTCGTTGATTCGTTAACCTACGAATGAACGAACGGTTTAGCGCAAATAATAACTAATAACGATATTTCCAAAATTAACGAATATGGAAAACTACGAAGATACGAAACTACTAAATGTAAAAGAACAACACAACGAAAGAAAAAAAAAACGAAAACATAGAAATAACGAAAATATCGAACACAAAAAAATAAATCATAATTACGAAAAATAAACGAAAATGCAAACTTACTAATATTCGAAGAACAAAAAGAAAACAACCGAAATGCCGAACAAAGAATGAAAAACGAAAAGCAAAACTAATGAAAAATAAATTACAAATCTTCGGAAAATGGAAATGAAATAACGTAAATTCACTTTCATTAGTACTGTGGCCAATAGCCACTCAGCGCTGTCCCTTCCCCTGAAGAGGTTTGTTCCTTCCCCCAATGAGCTTCTTTAGTTACTTAGTGGCTCCTTGATCTTGTGTCTTTATCTGTGTTAGACTGCAGTGCATTCCATCCAGAGTCCAGATAGGGTGTGTTTGGGTAGGTTGCACCGGTTTTATGGATCTGTCCAGTCAATCGCAGTAAATTATGATGTTTTACAAAATTACGACGAGTAGTGTGTCGATAAACGTAAAATTTATTTTAACAGAATTACGAATGCAATAAAATCTACAAAAGAACGTTGTTACAATCAAATGAAATTAGACACGAAAAGCTTATACGAATGATCATAAAGCAACGAAGATTTTTTTCTTATCAAAACAACGAAAAATAAACCAACGTAAAAACGAATGAACGAATAAATTCATCGTAAAAATACGAACGAGGCAAAATACAAAATTTTACGAAAATACTAATCTCAAATCAACGAAAAATAAACTAACATAAAAAAACGGAAACGGAAAAAAAAGTGTTACGAAAATACTAAAGAGTACGAATACGATAACTAACGTCTTAAGAAATTACGACTCGTTACGAATCACGATAAACGAACAGAAACGAAACAGAAATAAACGAAAATTTTTGTTGTGCACATGTCTAGTGAGGGGCCCAAAATGACTTCTCACCAGGCGGGGCCTCTAGTAATTTAAGGGGCCCTCCGCAACTTTGCAGGGCTCTAAGCGGCTTGCATAGTGAGCCTATAGGGCGGATCGTCCCTGAATGTATTCACTGAAGCATTCACCTGTGAGTCCATGGTGGTTTGCTGTTGCTTCTCCTCGGGGATGTGTCCATGACACTAGTAATTCATTAAATTTGGTCTGAACTTGGGTGTAATTTCCACTCACCCAATCAACTGAGGTCAGAGCATTCCCCACCCTGCAGGATCACATATACAAAGGGACAGGGATGCTTTGGACCTTATAGGTCTAATATGGCCACATAGTTATATTATCCTTACTTGACACCCTGAGCTCACAGGAATTGAAATGAATGATCCTAGTTGTTATTCAGCCCAGAAGTGGACCAGCACTGTTTTGCAGAACCATGTGTCTGAAATAGACACCACTGGAGATAGGATGAGTATTGCAGAAGGTTCCTCTTGAAGTTGGCTTGTAAGGAGCAGGGTTAACTAGCATTAATAGTTCAATTTGTCATGTATTGTATTTCATTGCATTTTTCTAATAATGGTATGTCTTATTTTTGCTGTATTTGGAATTATTTTATTCCTCTGAACAAATCAATGTAAATGCAAGGTTAACTAACGGTATACAAATGACAACCACATAATGAATCATGTGTAAATGCATCCTAGGCACATATCAAAAGCAATAGATCTTTCTGAGAAAGTACCTAAAAACGTGCTTTCTCGTGGCCACGTTTGACTGACTTCTGAGTCTGATGCCTATGGACACTTAGCCTTGTCTTGGCTAATGGTTAGGCTATGGATGCTTGGAAACATTTCACCATGTACTTTCACAGCTCTCTGATGACCAAATTATATGTTCTTTGAAACCACAAACTTTCTTATAAGTAATGTTTGTTTTTTCACATTGGCTACAGAACAGCAAAACCTCTGTCATATAATGCATACTTAAAATGATTACAGACAATCTCCTCTTTAGACCTAGCTATAATTTCTAATTTTACACTGAAGCCAACAGGGAATTTATTGGGCAGTGTAGACAATTACTCTTGGTGAGCACTGAATGGAAAGCCTTGGAACTTATCCAACCTAATGTTTATGTGCAATAACCCATAGCAATTATTCAGAATCCATCTTCAACTGGTCTCGCTTCATCAAAGTGAATTCTGATTCTAGATAGGGGTTTGGAACTTAAAACGGTTCTGCAGACTTAACAAAAAAAAAAAAGTCTGGAGCTACAAATACTGTAGCTGCTGACTTTGGAAAAAAAGGACACTTACCTGTTCAATGATCCTGTGTCGTCCTTACCTCGGGCCAGTTCTTTGCCGGTCTTCAGGTCCCTGGCTCCAGCATGTTTACCAAGGAAAGCTGGCTGTGACTCCTTGCAGCTTCCAACTGTGAATGCCTGAGTTGTACTGCATTCTGTGAATGGACCCACAGCCCTATGGGACCTGTGACATGTCCCAGAATGTTGCGGGTAGGGAGGGGAAGGGAGAGAACTAGGTACACGTTCCCCCCTCCCAAAAAAAAACCAGAAGGAGGTGTTAAAGCAGTAGTAAACTACTGCTGATTTTTTTTTAACTTGCAGGGCAAAGTTAGAATGTGCTAGTATGCATCACATACTAGCACATCATGTGAAACTTACCTTAGAACTAAGCCCTTTTAGCTGTCATCACTGACAAGGCTTCCATCTTCACCCATCCTCCTACCTAGTTCACGGACTATGGCAGTGTGAGCCACCGTTTATGGCACATGATGCAGAAGGAACGGCCCAGATGGTCATTCCTTTAGAGCGCATCGCTGCTGACGTCATGCATGTACAGTAAATATTTCCTAAACAGTGCAGCTTAGGAGATATTTACAGTACCTATAGGTAAGTCTTATTATATTATATTATATTAAATTTATGCGTGGAAGTTTACTCCCACTTTAAAGTGGAACTCAAAGCGGAACTTCCCATTTAGGGTGAAGATTCGCTTTAAAGTGGAAGGAATGCCTAACATTAACTATGCTTAAAAATGTAACATGCGTAGAAAAGATCAGTATGCATAACAGTTTTTAATCTGCTCCAACATTGATTCAATATAAAAAAATAGCCAGAAATTGGGATTTAAACCTCGGTAGTGCAATCACATTCGTAGCCGCTCAATATTTTAATTTCTTTCTTTTAAATATAAGAACCACCATTCTTCTTTGCCAGGAAGATCCTGTATCTACCTTGTCTGAATTTGTGTTAGACATGGACCTGTAGGCCCCAATAGCCAGCCAGTGCTTTAAGCATGAGACTTACGCTGGTGGAGGCCACTGCTTCCTGGACACTTTTTGTGATAAATTCCTGTGTTATCCTCCTGGTAGGTAGTTCATTGTAGAGGGAGTTGATTAAAGCCACTTTAGCTGCATCTCTCCGTGCTTCTGCTCTGCTGGTGCAGTACTGTGAAGAAAAAAAAAGAAATACATAAATGAAAATGATTGAGACGCACAGAACCTTTCAGAGTAACTAAATAACTTAGCTGTGTAACAAATAACGTAAAGGGACAACACGCATGCCAAACTGCACCTTAACATGAAACTTTAGTTTTGGTTGCAAAAAAACAAGCCACTCAAGATAAACTCATGACTAGTGATGACTTAAGGCGCAAACACTTGGGAAACTGTCACGTGATAACAGGCCACCAGCCCAATCCGCTATGTCTGGAGAATTCCCTGCCCTGCAGCCACATGTAACTTAGGTTGGAAATGCTGGTGACATCTTTGACCTAATATATTAACATGGCAATATATAGATAATATCATAGCTCATCAGTACTCCTGACTGGTAAATTGCAGGGTATGCCTTCATGATCATCATGTGAGAAACCTCAGTGCTGTATTAAGTAAAAAAAGTATATAAGTACATAATCTTCATTTCTGTAGCCTTTAATGCCACGTACACACAAACGGAAATTCCAACAAGAAAACCGTGGATTTTTTTCTGACGGAATTTTGGATCAAACTTGTGTTGCATACACACGGTCACACAAAATTACGAAAATCAAGAACGGGGTGAAGTACAACACTACGACGAGCCGAGAAAAATTAAGTTCAATGCTTCCGAGCTTGCGTCGACTTGATTCCGAGCATGCCTTAAATTCCGACAGAAAAAGTCAGATGGGGCCTACACACGGTCGGAATTTCCGACGAAAAGCTCACATCGAACTTTTTTTGTCGGAAATTCTGACCGTATTTACGCGGCATAAGAGTTTAAAAAGTACCTCAGCAAAAGAAAGGGCTTGTGTTGACATGCTTTGGGTTTTGTGTTGATACCACCTTTTTCACATCAGTTTCGGATGCTTCTGAGATCATTCAGAATTCATAGCCGGTTGCATTTAATCTGCAGTTGACTTAAATTTCTCCAGCATTGGACCAAGTGGGTTTTGTGTTTTGTATGGGAAAGCAAAATCCACCTGACCCTAGGTTCACACTGACAGTAGGATTGAAATCGTGTGAGTTCAGCTGAACATACCCGCATATCATTCTGACTTCGGGAGCAATTTCAGGTTCCTGCACTGATGTCTATTGAAATCGCACCCAAAGTCATCAAAAGTAGTACAGAAACGAATTTTGGGAATAGGTGCGGTGCTCCAAATGCAGCGTCACACTGATTCAGACGGTGTCATTGCTGCCAATTGCCGCCAATTTTCCAAATCGCATCAATGTGAACCTAGGCTCAATCAGAGAAAAGTTCATCGACACAGATCTTTAATCTCATATTGCAGGGAAAACCTTTAAATTCAGGGATTTTGATGCTATCCAGGGCTCCGTTACAAAGATTTCCCTTTACTTCCTATTATGCTGCCAATGTTTTACCATAAAGGCTGTTCCAATCCAGATGCCTACATGATTGATTTTTAGCCCCAATGAAGGGGGAGTACTGAGCCCCAAAATGGATGTTACATTATCAACAAGACAGAGAGTGAGGGAACATCTTTCAACTGGAGCACCCAATAGCAATAAAATCCCAGATTTTAGTACCTTCACGCCCTATCCAAAATGAAGAAAAAAGTTTTTTGGCTTGACACAAAAAATGACAACTATGTTATAGTATTTTAATGAAAGTTGCGTTTTCCTTTAAAGAAAATTTGCCCCAAAAATTGCCAAAAAAACTAACAATGATCTTGACATCAATTAACCTATCAATACTCCAAAAAAGTACTTAGCATTCACTGAAATAGTTAAAAACACAGCATAATAAACACAGTTATTTTTTTTTATTAGCCTAAAGTGTATCTAAAACCATTTTTTTTTCAGTTTAGAGTTGTAAGGGTAAAGTTAGATCCACCGTCAAAATGTATCTCCACTGAGGACATTCACCCCTCTATTTGTCCTAGTGACCATTGTCTCAGATAAGGAAAGTGAGGGGATTGTAACCATTATAGGGAAATTACAACAAAGTAATTGAGTACTGTTCCTGATATATTTTTAGTTGCTCTAACATTCAGATTTTCAAGTGTGTACATCCTTCTTCTAAGGTCCAAGCATTAGGAAAAATACCAAATTTAAAATAGAATTGAGGGGAAATCTTCCCATGGGAACAAGTCTCCCCAAAGGCACACAGATGGCATAAATCTACTCCATCCAAAATGAGATAAAATGTTTTATTGTTAACTACTGTAAAGTATATGTAAAGCCTAGCAATAAACCTTTGTTTCCCTTTGTTGTGTTAAACAATTAACCACTTAAGCCCCGGACCAATATGCTGCTAAATGCCCAAAGGTGTTTGTACAATTTGGCACTGCGCTGCTTTAACTGGTAATTGCGCGGTCATGCAATGTTGTACCGAAACAAAATGTGCGTCCTTTTCTTCTCACAAATAGAGCTTTCTTTTGATGGTATTTGATTGTCTCTGCGATTTTTATTTTTTGCGATATAAATGGAAAAATACCGAATTTTTTAAAAAAAATTATATTTTCTACTTTTTGTTATAAGAAAAATCGAATAAACTAAAGTTTAGTCAAACGTTTAGGCCAAAATGTATTCAGCCACGTCTTTAGTAAAAAAAAAATCGCAATATCAAAAAAAACTAGCTACCTAGCGGCAACAGTGACACTAATACAGCGATCAGAAAACCGATCGCTTAGTGACGCTGGCAATAGGGGGTGAAAGGGTTAACTAGGGCAGTGATCAAGGGGTTAAACCTTTTTTTTTAGGGGGGGTAGGGGGCTACCCTGGACCTAACACTAACTGCCTGTCACACTAACTGTCACACTGACACTGAATGCAGTGATCAGTAAATATATGATCACTGCAATCAGTAACACTGTGATAGGGGGCTGGGGGGGGGGGTGATCTGAGGGGGTTAAGTGTGCCTATGTGTACTGGTGTCAGTGTGCTGTTGTGCAACTCACTTGTGATGTCTTCTCTCCTCTCGCTGTAATGAAAAGACCGCCGAGAGGAGAGGTGACATCACTTCCTCTGCCTGTGTTTACATTACACAGGCAGAAGGCAGGCAGAGGGGGGAAAGCAGATTCCCTGGGAGCGATCGTGAGGGGGTGGACAGAAACGAACAGCCGCCCCCTCATCCTGGATCGCTCCCAGAGGCTTACCGACTGCCCCATGTAGCGGGGGGGGGGGGGGTCCCGATCTGCCTGTACGTGCCATTCTGTGGACGTATATTTACATGCGGCGGTCGTTAAGCGATTAAAAGCATTTTATTATATCTCTCTGATTAATGAAAAACAATACCCATAGATTTTGCCAGAAATTTGGTGAACTTCCTGTGCTCTCTGCCTCTGTTGACTGATAACATTGTAATCATTTCTCTATGTAGTATAACATCGCCTTGCATGTTTCACTTCCTGTTTAGAGGTGACATACTGTATGAAGGAGGAGGTTGGGCTTTGTAGTGTTTTAGCAAGTGGGAAGTTGGGAGTGAGGCCACATTTGAGGCTACCCTGGAGCAGCACCTGGTATGGCACTGTGGACCTAACCTAAGGTATGGAGTACCACAGTACAGTCCAAGCACTGCAGTTGGAAAATTTTATGTTTGCCTGAACTTGCACAGTTCTGTGAATTTTACTGAAATCGATGAAAACCAGAAAAATAAGTTACTGGATAAGTAAATCATCTGGTCTGTTTTACTTATGAAGAGAGTGAAAATGCACTCCTACAGTGAATAGGGATTGAAGTGTAAACCTTTATGGTAACCTTCTGGGTAATGGAGAATAAGAAGTAAAAGGAAGTCATCTCTAGAGAGGAGGCGGCGGTGGTTAAGAGACTGAAGCTCTGTAGGAATGGTAGACTGGTGGCTGTATTGCTTGCCCATCTGAGCAGCAGGGTCCTTAATTAGAGCCTTCTGTGGAACTGAACCCTCATAGGGACTGGGACGGGACCACAGTGAATGAATATACAGAAGCTTCCCTCAATATCTTCAGGCTGGAAAGAATAAAATGTATCATGTAATGTATGTAAAAGAGCTGGTAGAGAGAATCCATACTCAACGTGGTATCTCTCAAAATGCAGTCGATAGTAAACCCTGTGGACAATGCTGGGACTGGTGTCACTGGCAAGGGAAAATACATTATTCTTCTGGTGTGGGTTCAGGTGGAGTAATTTGGCCTCTAGCCATGAAAGGCGGGAACTCACATATGAAAGCATTACCACCATGTTGACACTTGAAAAAATTTTAATTTACAGCATGCAGTTCCCCTATGCTAAAAAGCTGTTCTGCAGTCCTAAAACGTTTGTCCTAGAGCAGGGGTGTCAGACTCAATTTTATTGTGGGCCACATTAGCATTATGATTGCCCTTAAAAGGGCTGGTTGTATCCGTATGTTAAGATGTCCAGCGCATCCCCTTCCCTTTACATTAGATGTCAAGAGCCACCCCACCATCAGAAGTTGCGTCTCCCACTCTCCCTTACATCAGAGTGCACCCCCCTTTCCTTAGGCTGCTGCTGGGAAGAAGATGGATGCATTGCTTGAAAGCACAAATTAAGGGTCTGGAGTAGGACCACAAGAGAGCTGGAGCTCTCCTGCAGTTGCAGGTGAGGTGCGAGGGCCACATAAAATGGCCTGGTGTGCCGGATTCGGCCCACGGGCCTTGTGTTTGACAACTGTGTCCTAGAGTGACAACACTGCTTCTCCGCACATACATTATACCAAGTGAGTGTCTTCACTCTAGGACATGTAGTATTGTATATTACTAGGAGGATCACCAGGCCATAATAGAGAAAAAGAAAAAATGAATGCAGCCTGTATGTCTAGGAACTGGTAAATTGCAATATATGATATTTGTATTCTTAGGTTTAACAACACTTTACTGTGTACGGTGAAACCGTGAAATGTGTGCAAATTGTTCCCAAGGTAGTCCATCCACCTGCACATGTGCCTGACCCAGGGGCGGACTGACCATTGAGTCACTCGGGCACTGCCCGAGGGCCCCATGTCATTAGGAGGCCCCATCAGGGCTGCCAGGCTCAGTAAAACCAGGGATAATATGTAAAAATCTATGTTTTTTTTTACATCTGTCCCTGATATATCTAAAACCGACATGCTTTTGATGTGGAAATCCCAAAATGTTTGCTGCCCTGCCTCTGCACTGCCTCCTGGCATGGTGGCCATCTGTAAGCCCAGGGGTCCCATAATCTTCTATTGCCCGGGGGCCCCATGAGTTGTCAGTCCGCCCCTGGCCTGACCCCCACATTTTACTGGGTCCAGTCAGTGTGTACAAGTCCTATGATGTCAATACCATGCGTTAGTATCATCAGCATCTGAACATTAACTCTTCGTTACTATTAATCCCAACAAGTATAACATAGGATTACTGCCTTCCTATTCAAACAAAGATAAGAGATTAGCTAAGCAATACCTTCTGGCATACAGAATAAGAACATATGTGCTGCAGACAGTACCTCCTAACACGAGGCCAGCCCTATCTCCACCTTGGCTTCCTCTTCTCCAGCTTTGAACTTTATTCAGCTCAATCATATTTCCTGCCTCTCTGTTCTACCTTTATAGCATGGATCTTTTCCCTGCTTCCTTCTTTATATCAGAACAGACACATTCCAGCTATTTTTTCAGGGTATTCTCTGCAGATCTGTATATTCTCCGTCTGCTGACACATGATACGAATCACTATTTAGAATAACTTAACCCAGGGTGTGCGGTCAGCATGTAGATCTTCTAAATCTGGAGCGATTCCTGTTATCTCCAATGTCCTTTGATCTGGTGGTAAACTTTGCTTCTCTGCTCCCTCGATGAGTGGGGCATGTGTCATGTTGATGGATATATTTGATACATATTGATGATGGTCTATGATCTAGCACAGATCTCATTAATGAAAACCATTCTGTAGGTTTTTTCCCATACTAGTAGTGTAGGGGGTCAGAATGTAAGGTGATACTAGCTGGAAGTTCTTGTCAGAGGCTATATATACATATAAGAAAAATAATGTATTTAGACGTGTACATAAAATCCACTTTATACTCTACCAATGAAATTAGCTATCTAATTAACCATGACATATTGGGGTTCTGAAATGACAAATACAATGGGCCAGATTCAGAGAGCCGTAACTCCTGTCTAACTGGTGTTAGACTGGAGTACTTTCTAATTACGCACGTTTTTTCACTAATTTGAATCCTCAAACCATGAAAAGACGGCTTTGTGCTTCAATCCGACTGGCTTACGTGTTCGTACGCCTTCGGATCTACGCTGCAATAAAAGTGCGGCCGCTGGGTGGAGTTCCCGTCGTTTTCCGCTTCGGGGTATGCAAATGAGCTTTTGCCGACTTTCCACGAAATTACGAACGTCTATCGCAATCTCTTACGGCATCTTTAGTCATCTTTTTGCTGCGTAAAACTATACCAGCTTTTTGCTGGTCTAATATTAGACAGCCCATGTTAAGTATGGCCGTCGTTCCCGCGTCGAATATCAACGTTCGCCGACATCTTTTTTTATTTTTGACGTAAAACGTCCGGGAATAGGAATGTCCGTAAACGACGCTACTCAAACAACGAATGACGTATCAACGTTATTTCGCGCAATGCACGACGGGAAATTTCTGAACGGAGCATGCGCAGTTCGATCGCCGTGGGGACACGCCTAATTTAAATGCTTCACGCCCCCTTATCGCGTATTTCGATTACGCGGCGAGAAATAGACTACGCCGCCGTATCGTGCAGGCAAAAATCTACCAGGATTCGGTGTAGAGCCTGGTAAAATACGGCTGTGTAGCGTATCTCGGATACGCTGCGCAAATGTACCTGAATCTGGCCCAATGTGTTTTATGGTAGGGATGCACCGATTATCGGTGGCCGATACATATCGGCCGAAAATAGCGTTTGAGTCCCTGCCGAAATAAAGATAAAATGCCGATAATAAAGCTGGGTGAATAGGTCATACCATTTTTTACTAGGAGGGGGGGAGGCAATGTTCATATCAATATATGTAGACAATATATGCTGTCCGCCAGACCTGCACATAGCGCGAGCAGCGGCAGTGGCACTGTACTAACTGTGTGCCGACTGCTGCTCGCGCTCCACCTTGTCCTCCGGCTCCTAGCAAGACCTATTACAAGTTGTTTGGACTCCCCCCATGGGGGAGTCTCTTGGTTTAGTCCAGCGGCACGAGCCGTGTGACGTCACGTCCTGAGGCGAGGGAGGACTCGGAGCGCGCAGGGAGCTGTGTCGGATCATCAGACATCACACTGCCTGCCTAGGAGGAACCTCCACTTAAAAAGTAAGCAAAGCAGTACTAACTTAAGTTGTGAACAAAACCTGTTAGGAGCAATCTGTTAAATGGCTTAATGGGGGGGACGGGGGACGCAGGCGGAGGCACAGGCACATGGTTAACTGAGGTGACTATGTAAAAAAAAAAAATCGGCCATTTTTTCACAGTGAGGCTGCAATTGATATTTGTTTTGGTAGTCAGATAAGGCAAGCATGGCTCAATAACACACAAACGTTTTTTTTTAAAAAAACGTTTGTGTGTTATTGAGCCATGCTTGCCTTATCTTACTACCAAAAAAAACATTAATTACAGCCTCACTGTGCCATCACATACAGCCACTGTGCCAACATACGCCGCCACTGTGCCCATCAAACGCAGCCACTGTACCATCAAACGCAGCCACTGTGCCATCACATGCAGCCACTGTGCCATCACATTTTAAATCAATGAAGCTAATTAAAATGTCTCATGTAATACATACAATTATTGAAAAAAAAAATGAAATAGGGGAAAAACAAAGAAACGTCATTTTCGGTTTCGGTTTCGGACTGAATTTTTTTATTTCGGTTTCGTTTCGGTTCTGAAATTTCCATTTCGGTGCATCCCTATTTTATGGTATTATGACCTTTCAATGGAAATAAATATTTTACAATAGTTGATAACCATTTAGCTATATTTAAATGAACTTAAAGGTTTCATATTGGATGAAGGATGATAATAGAAGTGCATGTTGAAATAGCGTTTTGACCGATTGTCTTCTTTTAAAATAAGGACCCTGTGGACCTTCACTGATCTTTATCGTTACTGAAGCTGGAAATGTTTGGCTTTCTACACACTGAGATGTAAGAGCTAAAGACTAAACTTCATATACAATATATGGTGATCAGGTCTCTCTATTGAGATTTTCCAATGTAACAACACCAAACCTGTTGTGTTGCCACCTAGTGTACACCAAAGTATGTTACATGTGGTATTCATACTGTCCTCATCTGCAAATAAAATTGTAATATCCACTTTTGCTTTTATTAGCACAAATGCAAGGATTACACACTTATGCCCTGTACAAACGTTCGGTTCATCCGATGAAAACGGTCTGATGGATTTTTTCATCAGATATCGGATGAAGCTGATTTTCATCAGTCTTGCCTACACACTATCAGTTAAAAAAAAATGATTGTGTCAGAACGCGGTGATGTAAAACACGAAGTGCTGAGAAAAATTAAGTTCAATGCTTCTGAGCATGCGTCGGCTTGATTCTGAGCATGCGTGGATTTTTAACCCATGGACGTGCCCACAGATGATCGTTTTTTTCTATCGGTTTTTTAACCATAAGGTTATTTTAAAACAAGTTCCTAGAAAAAAAAACTGTTGCTGTAATTGCTTATCTCCTAGTACAATCTCCTAGTACATCTAACACCCCCTCCCCCAGGTGCCCCTGTTTTCCTTCATCGTGGGGGCACTCTAATGCAGGTGAAAACTGGGGAGAAAAAAAAATAAAAAAATAAAACAAAATGCAGCCACCACTTCTTGATTGGTAAGTTGCAATGTATTACACTTTTGGTTTTGGGCTTAATACAATATTACTTTTCGCCAGTTGATCATGCCAGTAACACACCTCCTGTCATAGGGTAACAACACTCACTTTCCGTACTGTTTTTATCACCCTTGGAAAGGAACTATATTAGAACTACAGTACACTAAGGCTGGGTATACACAAATATTGTTTTTTCCTGCAAAACCATTCAAATTTTGGTAAGTGTATACCCAGCTGTAGCCTGTCTTTACATCTTCATCTCTTTAGAATAGTGGGAAGGTATTATGCAGTCTACAAAGATAGCTGGGGACAATGCTAAATAATAGCAATGCAGCACAAGCAGAGAGCACAGGAAGTTGATATCTCACTAGGTTTTTGGCAGAATCTACAGATTGTATTTAACAGACCAAATGGGAAATAATCATAGAAGGGGTTGTAAACGTTTGTTTTTTTTATTTTCTAAATAGGTTCTAATAAGCTAGTGCATTGTTGGTTCACTTGTCGTTTCCTTCGATTTCCCTTCTAAATGTTTTTTTTCTTTGCCTGAATTTCTCACTTCCTGTTTCTCCTCAGTAAGCTTGCCCCCATCATCAGAGCCATTCTGGCTGGGGGTTAGTCAGCCAGAACAGCTTACTGAGGAGGAACAGGAAGTGAGAAATTCAGACAAAGAAAACAAAGAAAAAAAACATTTAGAAATCGAAGGAAAAGGTAAATGAACCAACAATGCATTAGTTTATAGCAACCTATTTAAAAAAATATATAGTTATTTATGGTGGAGAAGAAAGGTTCAATATTAGGAGAAAGTAGAGCCAGTGTTCCTCTTCAGATAAATGTATAAGGATTAAGCCTAGTACACATGAGCTGATTGTCAAGCGATATCGGCCAGTTAAATAAAAAAAACGGGCAACATTTGGCTTGCGTGTATTGACAGCCGGTCCGACAGAAGCCAGCCATTTGGCCGTGTTTTCATTGATTCCTTTTGTGCACCCCAAAGGGACCTGGGATTGATCAGAGCTACAGTTTCTGCTCCTATATCTCAGTGATGCTCCATAGATACACAGCATCTAGAATTCTTAACTACATACAGTAACACAGCTTGTTTAAAACATAAACCACCTGGCCTATCTGTCAGAATAGGATTCTATATTATCCAGCAGAGATAGACTTGCTGGCGAGATCGTAAACAGCATCTTCTAATCTACACAACAAACAGAGTCATTTTAGAAAGCATGTTCTTGAAGATTGTTTTCTACAACTCAATTTAAAACCACAAAATGGTTTTAGGCCCCTTCTGTTGTTAAACCGCCTTGTCTTAAACACAGTAGCTGAAGAAGACCATTGTTTTGTTTCCCAGCCATGCATGTAGTTCCATAGGATCTCTCCATTCAGCTGAGCTATTGGTCTCAGTCATTCCATGCTCCCTTCTTGTTCTTTATAATATTTAGCCTCTTGTTCCTGACTAAGGACAACGTCAGCACAGGAATGTTTACATTGGGATGTTCGATTTACATGTAATTCAACTACAGGACAATCACAAACAAATAATTTCAGTGGTGGCCCGCCCATAGGGGGCGCCCGGGCGCCGCCCCCCTCCTGTAGGCACAAAAAAATAAATGAAAAAAATAAATGATTTTTTTTCCAATGGCCCCTTTAAGAAGAAATAAATTTCCTTTAATGAAATAACATAAGATTGAGCGCCGGCCACCATTGCCCTATAAAGCGCCACGTCAATGCAATCTTTAGATTGCAGACATGGCGCTTCATTTGCAGGCTTTATGGGTGCATTGCAAAGCGCTGAATAGCTTCCTATGGGCACCGGGAGCATTACTAATAGTACTAGTGTTACTTCCAGCCGGGATTCGAAAGCCGGAAGTGACGTCACGCGGCAGGCAGCTCAGTTCTTTACACTGCTCGAGCGGAGCTGCAGTGCAAAGGTAAGCCGATGGATGCCTCGTTTCATTGAATGACAATTTGGATTGGAATTCAGATCACCCCCCCAAAGTCATCAGCGGTGCACTGCCTGATCCCCACCCATCCACTTTGGAGACTCTTATTGTAGTTAGACTGCTGGGACTTGTAGTTCTCCATCTTCTCCTGGGGCTCATGGAGAATATGGAGATTGGAGAACTACAAGTCCCAGCAGGTTATAATATAAGGCTCCTAGGTGGATGGGTGTCTGTTCATCCATCCACCTCAGAGCCTTTTATTATAACTTGCTGGGACTTGTAGTTCTCCATCTCAGTGGCTGCATTTGATGGCATGGCACAGTGGTGATAATTGATGGCACAGTGGCTGCGTTTGATGGCATGGCACAGTGGTGACAATTGATGGCACAGTGATTGCATTTGATGGCATAGCACAGTGGCTGCATTTGATGGCATGGCACAGTGGTGACAATTGATGGCACAGTGGCTGCATTTGATGGCATGGCACAGTGATGATAATTGATGGCACAGTGGCTGTGTTTAATGGCATGGCACAGTGGTGACAATTGATGGCACAGTGACTGCATTTGATGGCATGGCACAGTGGTGATAATTGATGGCACAGTGGCTGCATTTGATGGCATGGCACAGTGGTAATAATTGATGGCACAGTGGCTGCATTAGATGGGCACAGTGGCTGCATTTGATGAGCACAGTAGGGCTGCAATTCTTTTTTCGTTTGCGCCCCCCCCAAAAAATTTTGAGCACCAGCCGCCACTAATTACTGTCATGAATTAAAGTACAAAAACACATGTGATATACATTCACATGTAAATAAAAAGTTGTTTCCATTGAAACCTCATAAATGGATGATACTTAGCGAAGTTGGATAACATATAAAGCCACAATGACATTTTAACATGCTGAATGCAGCTGTGAAATTATAAAATATTAAACCAAATTGAATGCCAGCCCAGTGGAATAAATAATTAATTACAAAGGAAAGCTCACACACAGCATTCATAAAATAAAAATAAAACATTGAACAAAGCTTTTTTTCGCTTCAAGGCTTCTGTATCTATTGCAGAGGGAGAGAGAGACGAACTGTAACTTCTACGGCATTATGTTTTCCAGCTGTATTTTCACATTATATCCTATAACAGATAAACTGATCCTCATCCTTCACATCCTTTCTCATTGATGCCTGTTGTTTGACTGGTGTTACTATAGTTATTTGTCATAGCATAAATATTTGGAATGATGCATTTTGGTTACCATGTGTTATTTTTAGAAGGTAGGCTTCCCATATGAATATGCTAATGAACTTCATGGAGCTCATGCAACAGGAAATGATGTTGGCAGGAAATAAGGGGAGAGAACAAAGTACAGTTCAGTTTTTGGGCACCAGTTTGCAAAAAGAATATGGGGAAACTGGAGAAAGTGCAGAGAAGGGCAACCAAACTGAAAAAAGACATGGAGGAGCTCAACTATGAGGAGAAATTAGAGGAAATTAATTTATTCACTCTTGAGAAGAGGAGATTAAGGGGGGATATGATCATCATGTACAAATATATAAGTGGTCCATATAGAGGAAAGAAGATTTAAATACGGAAAGGTTTCTTTACAGTAAGGCTGCATTCACTTCTAGGCGTTTTTACGCCCAACGCCGCATACGCTGGAGGGGAAACTTAACATTCCCCTCTATTGAGATGGCTGAACGCCTGAAGCCAAAAACAAGTCCTGGACCCTTTTTTTCAGGCGTCTTCGGCATTCGGCATAGGAGATGATGGACCTCTTCAAAAAGGGGGGTTAAAAACGCGGCGTTTTTTATCGCCGCAAATCACGGTACAAAGCGCCTCACATTTGTCGCCGCAATTCCCGGGTCAGGACGCGCGATTAGGTGTGAATGCAACCTAAGAGCTGTGAAAATGTGCAATAGACTCCCTCCAGAGGTGGTTCTGTTCAGCTCAGAAGATTGCTTTAAAAAAGGCCTGTTTTTTTAGCTAAATGTACTTAATATAACTGGATACTAACATTTATATGTAAAGTTGATGTAGGAAACAGCCGATTGATTGCCTCTTGGGGGATCAGGAAGGATTTTTTTCCCCTGCTGAAGAAAATTGGATCATGCTTTGCTGTGTTTTTTTTTGCCTTCCTCTGGATCAACTGTGGGTTTGTGTATATAGAATTGTAATTTTTGTTTTCTTTTGTTTTCCCCTTTTTATTGGTTAAACTAGATGGACTTTTTCAACAAAAATATGTAACTATATAAACCCCCTTTACCATGTACTGAACACAAAAGAACAGTAGTTTTAGAGGACTCCAGAATGCAAGGTGCAGTCTAGAAGACTGCACAAAAGGAAGAGGTAGAAAAGGAGGGAGCACCCAATCTCCATTGAAATGCAAAAAGGCATATATTTATAGTCGTTTATTGAATGTAGCAACAAATGGTCAGGCTAAAGACTCCCCCTTCCTCAGGGCTGCTGTGGTTTGTAGATAGTGACTGGGAAAAATCCCAAACCTGTGTTTGTAATACCAAACTTAAAATTGCTTTGTGATCGATGTGTTTGCAGTGGCAGCATCGCAAACACAGTGATAGAAAGAAGACAACTCCATATCACCAGGATGACTGAAAGAATAAACTCTCCCTGGGAATGGCGCTAAATTTACAACCCAAGTTAGATAACTGTTATGCTGAGTACACACGGTCGGAATTTCCGACAACAAATGTTCGATGTGAGCTTGTTGTAAGAACATCCGACCGTGTGTGTGTGGGCGATACAACCTTTCCAAATTAAATGCTTGGCTTGCAGTTGTGGCATATTATTTACTTAAAAAAATAAATAAACAAATGGGCATTCAGGTTCTTGCAGTATTGCCTCCCGAATGCCTGGAAGTCGCAGCTCTACCAGCCTCTGAAAAGTTATCCATCTCCTTTTCAGAGAAGCCTTAGAGAGTGCCATAGCTATGAATAAGCTCTAAGAGATTTAATGATTTATTTTACAAGAAATAAATATTTAATTTTAGATATGCTGCATAGGCAAAATTGAAATATATTGGAGCTCTTCACTGGTTTACAAAACAAAACTATCTTTTAAAAAGATCCAAATACTTAGACAATGTTTGGCAGTGGCACAAATGCTATTTAATGACCTTTACCAACTGAATGGAACAGAAAGAACAATGCTTATTGGCTGCCGAAATTTACCAACTTGATTTTAAATATCTATATGTGTTACAATAAGCACTTTTAAAACTCCTGCACAATTGTCATTGATCAAGAATCTACAGTTATGAATCACAGCATCTGCTTCATTTGTTTTATCACTTGCCGATGTTTGGCTGTGTATGGCAGCCTTTATGCCCTGTACATACAATCGGTTCGTCTGATGATTTTTTCATCTGACGTTCATCAGTCTTGCCTACACACCATCGGTTAAAAATCCAATCATGTCCAACGCGGTGACGTATAACACAAAGACGTGCTGAGAAAAATTAAGTTCAATGCTTCTGAGCATGCGTCGACTTGATTCTGAGCATGCGTGGCTTTTTGAGCGATGGATTTCCTCACAGACGATCGTTTTTTTCTATCGCTTTTTTACAATAAGAAAAAATTAAAAGAGGTTCAATTTTTTTTCACCAATGGGGAAAAAACGATGGGGCCCACACACGATCAGTTCGTCCAATGAAAACAGTCCATCGGTCCGTTTTCATCAGACGAACCGATCGTGTGTACAGGGCATTAGAAAGCACAGACTCAAAAGTCTGTCTAATAACAAGCATTGATGTTTTGATCTCCTACAATAATGATGGACAATACAAACTGGACACAGCATCCATTACAATAAAGCATATGATATAAAGAAGATCGGAGGGCAATCTTTTTTTTTTTTTTAATGCACACATGATTTACCCGCAATGTGGTATTTCATGTGCAGTAAAGTACATAACCATTGCCATCGCATAATTTTCTATCTCCATTGCTATCTACATTTTCACACATGTCAGCGTTCAATATTGACAATTCTTCCTACAAACTTACATCTGTTCACAATTAGTGCAGAGGTTGGAAGTCTCTCTATAGTATTGCACCATTTTGCCTTGAATAATGTAAAATGCTGTCCTCCCTATTCTGACTAATTCGGTGTGAGCAGACAAATGTTTTAGCTTCTACTGCAGAATTGGCCTGTACAGAAAATATACATGAAGACATGTTGACAAATTGTTTCAAGGGGAGATCCTTGAATATGTCACTTCAAAGTTAAACTATTTAACACTTTAGCAACCTGCTCTTCAATAAAGTTCATAGCCCCTGTTGGATATATTCCGTAATGCTATGACTTCAGGATTATGGTCATATGGAAAATCCTCTCTTAGGCCCCATACACACTATTAGATTTTCTGCAGATTTTTGTAGTGTGAGGGCCTGACTGATTGCATACAAATTGAAACTCTTAAGGTTTGGCCTCATATTAAATGGGTTTGGTAAATTTATAGACAAATATCTGCAGAAAATCTAATAGTGTGTATTGGGCTTTATGCTTCATTCACACAGGTGGTAAGTATACCGGTTCAGAGGCAGTTGAGTGGTGGTGGCTGCCACTGAATGCCTGTTTTTTGTTTTGTCTGATCCCAGGGGCGATTTTGCATTGCATTGACTTCAATCAATGACCAATTGTCACTTGGATAGTGTAGGGAATGGATAGAGCCTGTGTCAAGTTTTTATCGCTCTGTGTCCCTGCTGGGTAGAGTCCTCTCCATTTTTACTAATGACTATGATGATCGAGAGAGAAAGTGATGGGAAATGTATAAGTTTAGCGCTATCACCAGAACAGGAGGTGTAGGGAATATTCCAGTGGGAACACCTGTTCCAGTGCCAGCTGTCTCAGTGGGGATATCCCCTAACTTGGTAGAGCTTTCCTCTGACTTTCTGTTGCATCTATGGGACAGGAAAAATAAATAGTGTAATAATATATTGCGCTAACTAGAAAGAAAGTGGATATGGGTCAAGCAGCCAACACAACAAAATGGATATTTGTGAACAATAATAGAAAAAAGTGTAGCGCTAATGCGGGGATCCTAGATGGGATCTTCCCAGTGTAATCAAAAAGTAGGTGTATAAAACCTACTAACACGAAAGCAAGAGGAAAAATAAATATTCAAAAAATTTCCTTATACGTGACCATATGAAAGTATCATCAAAATTCATAAATATTCAGGCTTATCTATCAGGATAATAAAAATAAAACTATTGTGAATATGTCATAAGATCATGCGAAATGAGAGCATACAACAGCACAAAGTCCACTGTGGAAAAAATAGGGACAGTCAATCCCACAGAACTTCAGTCCCAACACCTAATAGGTGTGACACATATGTCCTTCTTGTTAACCAACTTGAGTGCGATATGTATTTTTCAAGACATAGTCTTCACACTATGGACATATAAAAATAGATAGGTACCCTTACCGGATCAGGTGGACCCTCAACTCACCATACGGCGGGGGGTCTTACAAGCTTTTGTAGACCGATTGTCTAATCCGGTTATCCTCAGGATTGTAGTCCCAGGCAGGAGTGATTCCCAAAATGTATCGGTGTCCACAGGATATATCGGTTTAAGGGTTCGCACTGTGATGGTGCCCAGTAGCTCTCAAACGCAGGAAGGGAAAAATAAAGAAAAATAGCTCCTCATAGTGTAAAAATGCTTAATTTAATAAAAATTCCAAAACATCACACACTTGTGATAGGAACCACATAAAAATAAAAATAAATTAAAACTGCAAAACCACATGTGAAAGGAAGTGATTTGTGGAAAAAACAGCAGCAAATCTCCCCCTTGATGGGTGGACAAGAGTGTTTTCCAAAAAAAATGCAGTGGAGACTTTCAGCAAGTCAGCAACCCGACCGGTTTCGTCTAAAATAGACTTCAACTGGGGTATCCCTTCACAGAAGCATGTAACTAGATGAAAAACGAAAGTGCAGGCACAAATATATGATTGATTTTTATCTATTTTTTGCTAAATATTTTGCTAAATATATTTGCTAAATATTTATAATGTGATTATCCCTAAAAGCTAACCAAAGGATATGAAAATGGAGTTACACACCAATTAATACATCCAGATTCTGTAAAACAATTGTCAATTACAGTTTAATTATACTCAACAGTATAAATCCTAAGAAGGCTAATCACTTTCAGGTGTATGAAAGACAACTGAACTACTCTTACTAGACAAAAATAGAACAAATCTGTTAAAATTCTATAAAGAAAAATTATTTTTTAGACATAATATGTTCAAAGTAATTAACTTGCACATACTTGTGGTGTGATGGATACATTCCTCTAAGATAAAACCTGCTGATGCCTAGCACACTCCAACAAAAGTTTCTTGATTGCATGACCCTGGAGTTGTATTTCTTGAACAGATACACCTAGCCAACAGTTCTCAGGTGTAAAAAAGTATTGTTCAGTTTAATATACTCATTCAGTTTTTACTGTCCTCCCAAGGCACATAGTTACACACATTTACAACTAAATACTATGCAACCGGGTTGGCCTGTCACACAGCCAAAACATTGCTCCACGGCTGAATCCTTTCCTAACATATGACCAGCATCAGATGTCTATGGCCAGTTTAATTTGGACCAGAAAAATGTATCACCTGGGCAGTTCCACCAAGAGTCTGATACATTGTTCCCTCTGAAGTAATCATTGGGATAGTGTTAATAAATTATTAAAGACTGTTCACTTTGCAAAGTGTATTTTCAGTAGACATATGCAGACTGGAATATTTCGTTTCGTTTTTTCGTTTTCGTTTGGAAAATAAATGTATTTAGTTACTCCCGAAAATCGTTTTTGATTTTGTTTTTCGTTGGGGAATAGCTTTCGTCCGAAAATCCAATAATACTTGGTTTCTGGCGAATGGTCAAAAGAATGTTCGATGGAACGTCGAATCTTTACGTCGAATCGTACATTTCCGTTCGAATATTCCGTCTACAAGAATTCTAATGTTGTATGACTAGTAATAATGTCAAATCCATTTTCTCATAAATCGAAATCTAATCTCTGTAATGTCAAATCTATTATTTCTATAGTGTCGAATCTTTTCCCTATAATGTCGAATCTCTCTATATCGAATTTTTACTGCAACGAAAACGAAAATAAAGCATTTTTTATGTCGGATCTTTCAGTTTTCGTATCTTGCGCTTTCGTTATCGTTTGTTAAAATGATAACGAAAAAAACAGAATTTTTGGACAAAAATGCATTCTAACGAAAACGAATGAATACATGTCTATTTTTTAAGAATGCAAAGTAAATGTTCACTTAATGGTGAATAAGATGTTCATTACTATGTTCACTACAGTTGTTTAGTTATACACAAGCAAAATGTCTTCCATATGATTGGTCATATAACAGGAACATAGCCTTTTGAACAGGCTCCTTAAGTAAACAGCCGCTACTATTTCTAAATCAACCCCAACATACATTATTGAAGAAAAGGAAAGAGTACCCCTAGGGGCTTTGAGTTGCAGCTAATGATAGTTCAATCGAAATTTCGATTGAACTATCATTAGCTGCAACTCAAAGCCCCTAGGGGGACTCTTTCCTTTTCTTCAATAATCCATTCAGGGGTGTGCAGCACCTGTTATCCATGCTATGTATCACCATTTCTTTGCCAACATACATTATGGCCCGGATTCACAGACAGCAGGCGGTGAAAGGGAACATGCGACAAGTGTCTGGGTTCACCAACATGTGAATGCTTTGTGTCATCCACAGATGTGCTGGAGGGAGCTGGGCCATCCTCTGCTGCTGGACGACCCACACCATCCAGGGAACATCCTCTTCCAGAGTCTGACCCCCTGCCAAGCCATGTGACATCTGCTGGTCTTGCGGTTGTTGAGGAGGAGCAGTTGGATATCCATGAGGAGGATTGTGAATATTTAGAAGAGGATTCCATCTTGGCCGGTCCCTCCGACACAGTGGCCCCCCTGACCCCCTCAAGGGCTACCCCGTCCAGACGAACTCAACCGGCTACTTCCCCTAGGAAGGCTCTGGCCATGACTAGGGGTGTAGCCGGATCCCTCTAAGAAGGGCTTGAGAGGTAGCAGGCACGGCAGACGCGCCACATGGCCGATATTGCCTGTGACCTGCACAGAGTGGCTGACAGCCTGGGCTCGTTTGTTGGGTCCTCACCTATGCAGCAGTGCCTCACACGACAGGCTGATCATACCCAGGCCATATCGGACTGCCTGCAGGACGTGAATGTTAACTGCGCAGCCATGGACACAAGCCTCTGCGAACAAAGCCAGACCCTCTATGCCATGCGTCACCAGATGTTAGCAGGGGGTCCTTCGTCATCTAGGGACGTGCAGGCCACCCAGGACCGGCACACTGTGGCTATTGTGGAGCTGCAGGCCACAGCATCAGGGATCCTGGTGGAGGTGAAGAGCCTGAGGAAGGTTGTGCAGGCCAACACTGCCGCCATCCAGATGGAGGGTTGGCAGAACAGGCGCCTACAGCGCCAGACCAACGCCCGCCAGCTGCGGATGCAGGCAGATACCAACAGCGTTCTGACACGCATTGCCGTTGCATTGGAGGGGATGCAGGCCACATCTGCCATCAGATCCAGGAGCGACAGACCAGGGGATGACCCTTCTCATGATGCATCACCCCCCCACACCAGTCGTCGCCCTGACAATTGAGGAGCCAAAGACTTGGCACGAGGCCTGGCCCATGAGAGGGCAAATGACTGTCCTCTGAACGTTTGTAGCTCAGATTATGAGCTTTATATATTATTTTTTTGGACATGCACAGATGTATGTGCCGTCCTTCAGTAAGGGCATGCCATGTCGGACAATGGCATGATCCCTATATTTTTTTTTTGTCACTACACACGGTCAGGAGTGCAGGCTACAGTGAGACTGGACACCAGTTTGCAGGGGCAGGGTTTGCCCGGTGCTGCTACAGTGTGACTGGTGTGTGAGTGTGTGTATGTGTGTGTGACATTCCTGCCAGCAAGGCGTGTCACCTTGGCTTGTCAGGGAGAGGTTATCCCCACGACCGTGTGAATGTGGTATCAATGGACAGCAACATCATTGGGGCCTTGGCGTCCCGTGCAGTGGACTTGGGCTAAACCAATGTGAGGTGGATGTGGTGTGTGTGAGCTAGGGACCACAGTGGTGTGCATGTGTGCATTGTCCGTGTGCCATGATGAATGTGTGTGTGTTTAAGGTGCAATGTTGGCATACAGATGTGTTGTCCTGCAAGTGTGGTTGCTCAGCTCGTTCACAACGGTGCTGACTCCAGCTGACCTGTGGATGTCTGTTGCTGAGTTACACCTCCTTTATAGGGAATAACCTTGCACCGGACGGACAACTTACGCGCGCCCAGCGTAGCATGCGCCGGGCGCACGCACTTCGTGAATGCCTAATTTTTTAATGCATATTTGAATGCCTAATCAATGGGAGAAGCACCATGCGTCCAGCCCATATTTGCGCCCACGCTACGCCGGCGTGTGCAAGATACGTCGGCGTAGGGTGGCCAGTTTTTAGGCGTATATTGGTTTGTGACGCACACATACGCCGGCGCACATTTGCACTTCGTCGGCGTAACGTGATTTACGTCGGCGTGAGTGCTTTGTGAATCCGGGCCTATGTTTTTATTACATAGATCAAAAAGTGTCTCAGTTCAACAGAAGAACTAATCTAGAGACAAACGTTTTGCAAGAAGTCATTCCGATCTGTGCACAAACGTACAAATATTTCACAATACAGTTTACCAGCCAAAGACAAGCCTTTCATTAAAAGATCATTTTATATATTATGTATTGTTACTGTTATTGCAGAATGACATAATTACTATTATTTTCTGTTTTGCAGATTGTTTTTTTGTGTGCTATTTCTCAAGTGGTTTATAGCGATTTCCTTTTTGGCTGCTAATACATTTGAAATTATTTATTTGTTAGGAAACATGGGCTATGCTACAAAGCAAGTGAACTGCATATAAATGTACAGCCAATACAAGATCTCCTCCCAGGTGAGACACATCTAAATACACTGCTTGAGCATTAAGGACCCTTTCCCAATAGGTACATCCGGTGAAGCAGTCTGCTGTAACTGGAAATGTCACCGTGAAATATAATAATAATATGGTCTCCGTGTCCTCTCTCTTTTGTACATTATGTGTGTATCATGGCTAGAGACTTTCTTTTAAAGAGAGTAAATGGATGTGTATACAAACATACGTAATATATAGTAGAGGTATGTATGAAAAATATATACATGAAATGTCAATAAACTACATTAAAGTATAACTAAAAGAAAAACTTTTTCTCTAGTTTTGGATGGAGTGGAGAGGGATTAGAACATCTGTCAGGTTTTATTGCTGTCTCTCTATTTGTCCTGTTTAGCATTATGATTGAAAGTGAAAATAAAATGTAATCCCAAATTTTGGGTTGTTTCTAGAAAGGTAAAATACGGGAAATGTTCCAATGGGGACACTAGTTCTGGTGACCTGGGAGTCCCCAAGGAATTCACTTAATTTGCAGTGATTTCCTCTCACTTCTTGTTTTTTTTTTCTATGGGACGGGAAGTAAAGGGAAATTTCCGTAATAGGGCAAATATGGCAAAACATAAACCAACATTGGTTATAACCTATGCATACGCTATCCAAAATGGAAAAAGTTTTGCCTATAGCTCTACCTTAAGCCATCAGTTCCAGCAGTATTAGGTTTAAAGCATATGTAAACTAAAACCAAACTTGCTAAATATTGCTCAATAGTCTATAGATGTAGTTGCTGCATTTGTTTGCCCCTTTCAGCAAGTACAACAATGCCTATTCATCTTGCCAAAAATGCAGTGTTCTTGTCACTTCCTGTAACTTAATAGAAACATTTACATTATAAACTACCAGTGCAGGGGCATAAATAGAACCTTCAGGGCCCCGGTGCAAGAAACCATGAAGGGCCCCCCTGACCTCTGGCCAAGGGCCCTTCCCACTGATCCTGGGGGCAGCAGGACATGGATAGGAGGGGCGGCGGGGCAGCATATGGAGGAACAAATCCTCTCCATTTTCTCTCCTGGGATGAGTGGCAGCGGTGGTGGTGTGGGGGATAGGATGAGTGGCAGCAGTGAGGAAGAGAGATGGGATCAGTGTCAGTGGTGGTGAAGGAATGGGATGAGTGGCAAGGGAGGTGGTTGGGGGGGGGTGGGATCAGTGGTAGGGGGGTTGAATGAAATGAGTGGCAGCTTTGGTGGGAGGATGGGATCAGTGGTGAGGGGGGTGGTTGGGGAAGATGGCTTGGGATGAGTGGTAGTGGAAAGAGGGTGGTGGGATCAGTGACAGGGATGGTGGTTGCTGGATGGGATCAGTGGCATCAGTGGTGTGGGGGGGGTGGATCAGTGGCAGCAGTGGTGTTGTGGGTGTATCAGTGGTGGTGGGGGTTTTTCAGTAGTTCTAGTGGTGGTGTGGGGGAATCAGTGGCAGTGGTGGGATATAAGTGGCAATGGTTGGGTATCAGTATTGGTATTGGTGGTGTCTAAGTGGCAGTGGTGGGGTATCAGTAGTAGTGGTGGGGGTATCAGTGGCAGGGGTGGGGGTATCAGTGGCAGTGGTGGGGTATCAGTAGTAGTGGTGGGGGTATCAGTGGCAGGGGTGGGGGTATCAGTGGCAGTGGTGGGGTATCAGTGGCAGCAGTGGTTGTGTGAGGGGGAATCAGTAGCAGTGTCGATATTAATATTAGTGAGTCTCACTTGCAGATCGCTCGCAGATGGCTTGGTTCCCCCTCCATGCTAAGTTTTGCTTGGGCGGGACCTGTGAGAACCCATGAGTGTGGGCAGAGAAGAAGGCGGGGACTGTGCAGTGTGCCCGTGAGTGAGGGCGGGGAGGATGGACGGAGCGGTGGAGAGGATGGGCGGAGACTTTTTATTGTGCCCGTGAGCGAGGGCAGGGAGGATGACAGAGCGGGCGGAGAGAATAGGCAGAGGGGGGACTGTGCATTGTGCCAGTGAGTGTCAGTGCGGGCAGGGAGGATTGGTGGAGCGGGAGGGGACTGTACCCGTGAGTGAGGGCGGCGAGAATAGGCAGAGCCTGTGCAGTGTGCCTGTGAGTGCGGACGGAGACTGTGTGCAGCGTGCCCCTTAAATGATCAGTCAGTGTACCCAGGGCCGGTACAAGGATTTTTGCCAACTCAGGCGAAGGTGCATTTTGCGCCCCCCCCCCCCCCTGTCGCTCACACACACACACCAACACTATACAGAGAGATACCACATAATATATCTAGATAGATAGAGAACAATGCTAGTACTATCTGTCTCCTATTGTGCCCACACTGCCCAGTGAAACTGACCTGCTCCCACACTGCCCAGTGAAACTGACCTGCTCCCTCGGGTGGTCCTGGACAGCGTGGCTCTCTCTCTCTGGTGGTGGTACGGGTACAGTGTGACGCTCTCTCTCTCTCTGGTGGTGCGGTACAGCGTGGCTCACTCTCTCTGGTGGTGCGCTACAGCGTGGCTCACTCTCTCTGATGGTGCGGGTACAGCATGGCGCTCTGGTGGTGTGGGTACAGCATGGCGCTCTGGTGGTGTGGGTACAGCATGGCACTCTGGTGGTGCGGGTACAGCACTGCGCTCTGATGGTGCAGGTACAGTGTGGCTCTCATGGCTCTCTGGTGGTGTGGGTACAGCGTGGCACTCTGGTGGTTTGGGTACAGCATGGCGCTCTGGTGGTTCAGGTACAGCATGGCGCTCTGGTGGTGCAGGTACAGTGTGGCTCTCATGGCTCTCTGGAGGTGCGGGTACAGCGTGGCGCTCTGATGGTGCGGGTACAGCATGGCGCTCTGGTGGTGCAGGTACAGCATGGCGCTCTGGTGGTGCAGGTACAGCATGGCGCTCTGGTGGTGTGGGTACAGTGTGGCTCTCATGGCTCTCTGGTGGTGCGGGTACAGCACTGCGCTCTGATGGTGCAGATACAGTGTGGATCTCATGGCTCTCTGGTGGTGCGGGTACAGCGTGGCAATGGTGGTGCAGGTACAGCATGGCGCTCTGGTGGTGCGGGTACAGCGTGGCCCTCTGGTGGTGCAGGTACAGCATGGCCCTCTGGTGGTGCGGGTACAGCATGGCCCTCTGGTGGTGCAGGTACAGCATGGCCCTCTGGTGGTGCAGGTACAGCATGGCCCTCTGGTGGTGCAGGTACAGCATGGCCCTCTGGTGGTGCAGGTACAGCATGGCCCTCTGGTGGTGCAGGTACAGCATGGCCCTCTGGTGGTGCAGGTACAGCATGGCCCTCTGGTGGTGCAGGTACAGCATGGCCCTCTGGTGGTGCAGGTACAGCATGGCCCTCTGGTGGTGCAGGTACAGCATGGCCCTCTGGTGGTGCAGGTACAGCATGGCCCTCTGGTGGTGCAGGTACAGCGTGGCCCTCTGGTGGTGCAGGTACAGCGTGGCCCTCTGGTGGTGCAGGTACAGCATGGCGCTCTGGTGGTGTGGGTACAGTGTGGCGCTCTGGTGGTGCGGGTACAGTGTGGCTCACTGGTGGTGCGGGTGCTGTGTGGCTCTATCTGGTGGTGCTGGGGCTATAAGTTCCCCCAGCAAAGTCCTCTTTCCATGTCTCCTGTAGTACATGTTTTCCGGGTTTTCTCCCCCCCCACCCCCAGGCCTCAGCAGAATGCATGCTGATCACTGTAGCCTGACTACATTTCCCATGATGCTCCACTAGTCTTGTCTGCTCCGCTGTGGCCAATTGGGAGGGAGGAAGAACAAGCAGGAAGCTGTCTTCTCTCCTGTCCCATGCTGCAGACATGCCGACATGAGAAAAGGGGAAGGGTATCTCGACAGCAGCCCGCAGCTCCGCCCCCCCCTTACCTCACTAGCAGAGCAGAGGAGGAGTAGTCCGTGGGGGGTGAGAGCGGAACTGTCAGCACGGCTCTGAGGCTGAGCTGTGTGTGAGAGCTGTGCTGACAGTTCCTTCAGATGCCGCCCGCTCACCGCACAGGCGCCGCACAGAGTCACTGCTATCTCAGCAGTGAGTACCATCTCCCGGGCGGCGGCGGGCCCCCCTACAGTGGCGGAAATTAAGGGCCCAGTCGCAAATGCGTCTGCTGCGACTATGATAATTCCGCCACTGTACCAGTGCCATCAATCAATGTAATAGAGATGAACCAAAGCAGACATGTTTGACGTCCAGCCTATGTGACATTCATGGATGCATCAATAGATACAATAAAGAAATAAGTGTAGATATAAAGGGACATGAAATGTGTTATTCACAAGATTTCAAGGTGAAAGTAAAGTAAAAAAGCCAGATAAAAGGAAAACAAAATGCAGCAACCCCATCTAAGGACTTAGTAAGTAAATTAAATTTTTGTTTGTGAGTTTGGATTAAAAAATGCTACAGAGAAACTCAAGGCACCCTTAGTGCCGGTTCACACAGGGAACACGACTTCCAGCGCTACTTTGCTAGACGACTTCATCGTGACTTTACCGTGACTTGGAGCGACTTACAACGCGACATCAAGTTGCCTCCAGGACAGGCGACTTTGCCAGTAGACAATCAAACAATAATCAGCTCTGTGGGAGGGAGGGGCTTGCCTGAGAAAACACTATTTTCTCTTCCTGTAAAGTTGCTTCAGGTAAGACAGTGATCCGACTTTGGAAGCAACTTCCATTGAAATTAACCTCCCTGGCGGTATGATTCTTTCAGATTTTAGGTGCTGAAAGCGGTACCATTATTTGCAAGGAAATTTGGCGTTTTATACTGTAGGCCTGTAATTCTTAGGAATAACTCACTTAAATCTGACCAAACAAGAGTCTAATAGGCATCCGGGTATGACATTTAAAAAAAAAAAAATTATAAATTATAATATAATAAATAATTATAAATAATTATAACAAATAGCAATATAATTATAATAAAAATTATTCAATAATGTAATCAAATCAAAATCACTGAAATGTGCTCAGTTGCAGAATTGTCGCTGTCATTTTTTTTTTTTTATGACGAATTTCCCCACAAATCGCTATCGCTCAATTCTGCAAGTGATTCTAATTTATTATCGCTGTTTTTTAGCTGCTCTAAAACCATTTTTGACATAAAGGGACACTTTTGGTTGCTATGGGCAATCTACAGTTTAAAGAAAACTTTTTATTATATAAAAGAATATGTAGTGCACTGGACAGACCACTAGGGACAAGGGGGGTGTGTATTTTTTACATACAGTACTGTAATCTATAAGATTACAGTATACTGTATGTAATGTGTTTGTTTACATTTTTTAATATGGCACGTTCTCCACCCCGTGCGTCGTAACGTTGCAGGGAACGGAGCTCGGCGGCACACGGGGACACTGTGTGAATCGAGCGGGCACCTGCTCGCTCACACAGCGTGGATGCATCGCTGGATCCAGGAACAAGGTAAGTAAACCAAGCCTGTGGATTCAGCGAGGCGAGCCCGAGTCTGACTCGGGGTTACCGATCGCAGCACAGAAATCTAACCCCGAGTCAGACTCGGGAATACCGCCAGGGGGGTTAATGGGTACAAGTCGCCTTGAAGTAGTACACGCACCTTTTCTGAAGTCGGAGTGACTTCAGTAGTATATATTAAGACGGCTCTCATTCACTTCAATGGAATTTCTCACATCGTGCGACTTGGGGCGACACAAGTCGGATCCAAGTTGCTGTAGTGTGAACCGGGACTTACTTTTACCTTGTTAATATTACACCAAGAATTTCAAACTATCAAAAGAATATATATATATATATATTAGGGCTGTTACTGATCAAAATTTTTGTGTTCGATTAATCGTTTTTTTAAATCGATTAATCGACTAATTTCGATTAATTATAATGCACATACAGATCCAACTACTTTTAGCTGATCTCCTTGCAGGCTGATTCCGAGTGCAGCTACCAACGACTGGAAAAATGGATAGCAGGATACAAAAAACACACACAGGCAGCGCTTGATGGGAATAGTATTAACTATTGCACTGGAGATAAAATCGATGTACAGGTAGCTACATAAACTGTAAAAATGGTGCGAGTAATACCAAACAGTACCAAAAGCCGTCATACAAACATGTAGCTAAGTATGATACTGGTATAAGAATGTGTACAACGCTACCACTGCTGAATCCAGATGAGGAGAGGTTAACATCAGTCCGTTGACATGTAGATGTCCCATGAAGGGAACTATCACAACTCCCAGTGGATGGCTGTAGAATCCCAGGGTGATAGAGGGAAGTGATAGAGGGAAGTGTAACAGCCCTTGCGTGTGGCAGATAGTAAGGTCCCGCCAGCATGCAGATATGAAGGCACAGCAAAGGAGCCCTTCAGATGGACACAGCAAGCCTGCAGGTGTCCGTGACGTTACTGGATCTCCGATGGAACTCCCTGAAGGCCCAGAAGCCGACGGAGAGGTGAGTACCAATCAAAAGAATTTTAATCGATCAAAAAGATTTTGATCGGGGGCGTGGCTTGGCTATGGAGGAGTGAGGACGCACATTCTCCCAGCTCCTCGTTCACCGCCGCAATAATCAGCAGTACGGAGCGGGGACTCGTGTGATTCTTTCCCGCAGCAGCAGTAGCGATGTCACAAGGTCGGCGGTCACACTCCCAGCACTCGAGGGGTGAGGGGACCCGGCAGGAACAGCTGGAAGCCCATCTTCGGCGGGACCCGCGGACCAGGCCCTGAAGCCTCTAAGATGGCGCCGGCGCCGAAGCACACCAAGGCATACAAGGCAGCCCAGAAAGCCGCGGCTCTGCAACAGCAGCTTGTGGATTCACAGATCCCATCCCCTGGCATGGTGAGTGACACTGTCCCCCCGTCCTCCCCGGGATCTTCCGCCTCCCACGACCAAGACCCTGACGTGGTGGACATTCTGAGCGATGGCGACCTGAAGCGCCATATCTGGTCTCTCCCCACACGTGCTGACCTGAAGAGATTCACTGCTAGGGTGGAGAAGGCCTTTACAGCTGACATAGCACAGCTTAAAGCGGACACTAATCATCTGGGGGCTAGGATGGAGGCGATGGAGCAGAGACTGGATGAGGCCCTGCCAGCTATCTCTATGCTGCAAGACAGGTGTAGTACCCAGGACCAGAAAATAGAAGCTCTGCTCTGCCAGTTAGACGTTTCGAGAATCGTAGTAGGAGGGCCAATATCCGCATACGCGGCCTACCTGAGGCCACTGCTCCCCAAGATATTGTCCCTACACTGGAGGATGTATTTAGGGAGATCCTGGGCCTGCCCGCTACTGCGACTATTGAGATTGATCGCGCCCATAGGGCCCTAAGACCTCCCTCTCAGGATGCTGATAACCCTAGGGATGTAATATGCAAGCTCCACAAGTATACCCTGAAGGATAGAATCATGCAAAAGATGCGTGGACGGCAGCACTTTGACTTTGATGGGGCTAAATTATCTTTCTACCAAGATATCTCTAAGCGCACCCTCATGCAACGCAGGGCCCTTCGTCCGCTACTGGAAACTTTGCAAAAAGCAGGCATAACATATCGCTGAGGATTTCCCTTCTACCTCCAGGCGACCAGGGATGGCAAGCAAGCTACACTGCGCAATAAGGATGACCTTCCGCGTTTTCTGGACACCCTGGGGTTGGAGTCGGTGGATTTCCCTGACTGGAGGGGACTGTCTGATCATCCTCATCTGCAACTTCCGCAACCATGGATGTCGGCTGGCCGCAGGGGTCGCAGGCGAGATCGGGGACGCCCCTCGACCGGCTCACCACGGGGCTCGGAGCTCCCTGGGAACTAGTGGCACCCTGTCCCTGATGTCCCTTTTGCTGCTCCCCAACTGTTGTTTGTCCCCCTTCCCTTGGGGTTTACCCTTACCCACTGCCGCTTTTGTTACCCCTCCCCTGCTTGGACGTTGGGTGACCGCCTATGTTTTGGGTGGGTGGGCCTAGATGTTGATACTTTGTGTGCCTTTGAAAGCCCCGTCGTGGGGCTTACGGTCACTGTTGGAACTGCTGCACTGGGTTTCCTACCTAGGACCATTATGGCTGAGCTGTAGTCATGGCCTTCCCCCTATTTGACCTGACCCCCCACCTGGCAGCTTCCCTGGATTCTCAGTTTGTGCTCTCTTCGTTTAAATGTTTTTTATCTTTTCTTATTTTATTTTTTTTGGAGGGGCTCTGACAAACCGATTCCCCCTCCTGAAGGACTGTTGTAGGTTAACTGTGCGGTGGTGTACGGGGGCTGACCCTTGTGCCCTGCCCTCTCACATTGGTCCACGTCCCCCCCGTAGGCCGTACCTTGTTAGGTATATTTCCTCTTTGGTTATGGGAGTGTGTCTCGGTGTTCCCTCCCTTGTAGGGCTTACCCCGGGGCCCACCCCCCTATTGTTTTGGTGTGGGGTTCTCTCCCCCATGCCGCCATATATACTCTGTAATGGTTTTATTGTCTCTTACTGTTCTTTTTTGTCTCTCCCCTCTTTTTTTTCTTTTACATCCTCTTTTTTCACAGGAACTGCCTCCGGCTCCGCCCCCCACGCTCCGCCCGCCTCAGTGCTACGACAGCCGCCCGCAGTCAACGCCTCCGATGGCATCACTTAAGGTACTCTCTTACAATGTCCGAGGTCTTTGTTCTCCATGTAAACGTAATAAGTTGTGGTGGGAACTGAAACGGTCTGGGGCACAGGTGGTTCTTCTACAAGAAACGCATTTTACCCCCTGGTCGTTGCCCAAACTGCCAACTCACCTGTATAGTCAATGGTTCTTGAGCAACTCCCCAGACACCAAATCCAAAGGCACAGCTATCGCCATACATAAGTCTTGCCCCTTCCAAGTTATAGACAGCAGAATAGATCCCTTGGGACGGTATGTTTTTTTGAAGGGTTCAATTATGGGTCAGACCCTCACTGTGGCCACAATTTATGCCCCTAACTCTGGTCAGCTTTTGTTCCTCGATAGCACTCT
This sequence comes from Rana kukunoris, assembly GCA_029574335.1. Classification (NCBI taxonomy): domain Eukaryota; kingdom Metazoa; phylum Chordata; class Amphibia; order Anura; family Ranidae; genus Rana; species Rana kukunoris. Next base: position 132,537,307 of record CM056049.1, read on the forward strand.
AGACAGCCTGGCGGACTTTAGAGCAGGCTTCTTGATCCTGGGCGGCGACTTTAATGTCAGTCCTGATCCGCAGCTTGACACTTCCCACAATCGCCACTCGCACTCCCATGCCTTCCTCCGGCATTTCCGTAAATCTCTACAGACTCACCGCTTGTACGACAGTTGGCGTGTCCTGCACCCCGCGGACAGAGACTATAGTTACTACTCGATGGTGCATGACGTCTATACCCGTATTGATCTAATTTGCGTGGACCATCTGGCCCTTGAGGTTCTACTGACCTCGTCTATTGGGAGTCTCACCATCTCTGACCATGCCCCTGTGATGACCACGTTGGCCTTTAAGCCGGACGATTGTCGGGCTTGGTCTTGGAGGTTGAACGAATCCCTGCTGGACGATGAAGTCATGATCTCGGAGGTCGCGAGTGTTCTGACCAATTTTTTTCGGGAGAATACGACTGACGGGGTGAGCAAGGGGATTGTGTGGGAGGGTCACAAAGCGGTGGTAAGGGGTGAGTTGATCTCTCAGGGATCTAGACTTAAAAAGGCCAGACAAGCTGACTTTGACAGGGTGCTACATGCCCTCCAAAAGGCCGAATTAAGACATAAGCATACCGGAGATCCGGAGGCTTTGCGAGAGTTGACTGATATGAGGGAATTGTTCCTACGCTTATTGGATCGCCATGCACGTAGGCAATTGCTCTACATGTCGCACAAGTACTATGAGCATGGCAATAAATGTGGCCGTATGCTTGCTAGGGCTCTTAGGAGGAAGCGTGCGCAAACGCTGGTACACAAGCTGTGCCTACCCTCTGGCTCACCCGTGGTCAGGTCCTCTCAAATAGCCTCTGGGTTCCGGGATTATTATGCTGCCCTCTATGATCTGGGCTCGACACGCTCCCCGGGAGCCCCTAACGAAAGACTGATAGACTTACAAACCTATCTGGCTGCATCTGGCCTTCCCCCACTGACAGACGAACAAAGCACCCAGTTAGAGTCCCCTATTACCCCTGCTGAGATAGAGGCAACAGTGAGGTCCCTGCCTAATGGTAAGAGCCCTGGCCCTGACGGGTTTACAAAAGCTTATTACAAACAATTCCTACCTCTGCTGTTGGGGTCGATGTGTACTTACTTCAACTCCATAGCAGATGGAAACGCTATCCCTGGGGAGGCGCTGCTGGCTCATATCTCAGTCATCCCCAAAGACGGGAAGGATCCGACCCTGCCCCAAAGTTACAGGCCCATATCCCTCCTTAATGTGGATATTAAGATTTTAGCGAAGATCCTTGCCACCAGACTGAAACACCTAATCCCACTCATTGTTCACCCTGATCAGACTGGGTTTGTTGCGGACCGTGAGGCTCGAGACAACTCCGTTAGGGCCATACAGCTCATCCACTGGGCGCGCACTTCCCCTGGCTCTCCCCCATATCTTATTCTTTCTACCGACACAGAGAAAGCATTTGATCGGGTGGACTGGACCTATCTACGGGCCGTACTGGAGACTATGGGCTTGCATACATGTATGCTGACCTGGATCATGGCACTGTACTCAGACCCATGTGCCCAAGTCAAGGTCAACGGTTTTCTTTCCCCCAGGTTCCCGATAAGAAATGGCACGAGACAGGGGTGCCCGCTGTCACCTATCTTGTTTGCCTTGGTCCTGGAACCGTTCCTGCGCACGGTGCGGGCTAATGACAACATTAGGGGACTGACAGTGGGTCATACAGAGCATAAACTTTCAGCGTACGCAGATGATGTGTTATTCCATCTGACGGAACCCCTGCTCTCGCTGCCTAATCTGCTACAGGAACTTCGCCATTTTGGGTTGCTCTCTAATTTTAAAATAAATTATTCAAAGTCAGAAATCCTTCCCATTCGGATACCGCCCTCACTGGCTGACCGGCTACAGGCTGCTTTCTCGTTTACTTGGACCAAATCATCCATGAAATACCTAGGTGTGCGGCTGATGGACAGGTATGACACTCTTTATGCATCCAACTTCCCTCCCTTACTAGCTACAGTTAAACGTGACTTGACCACTTGGACTAAGATGGCCTTTACCTGGTTGGGGAGACTGGCTATGGTTAAGATGAACATCCTCCCGCGTATTCTGTTTCACATGCAGATGATACCCATGTCCCTACCTAAGGTTTTCTTTACTCAGGTGTCTGGTCTTATATCGCGATTCATCTGGAACGACCGCAGGCTGAGGATTGCGCTTAGACTGCTGACACTCCCTAGGGAGGCAGGAGGATTGGGTTTACCCGACATTCAAAGGTACCATAGGGCTATCATTCTCCAGAGGATACTCAACTGGCGCTTCTACACCACCTCTAAGCTATGGGTTTCCCTGGAGAAATGTATGGCGGGTAGAAATTTGGCCTATGCCCCGTGGTTGTCCCGGGGAGACAGGGGGCTGTCAGAATTTACTTCCCCGCTGACGACTCAGACTTTGGCAATTTGGGACCGGCTTAATGCTAAATTGGCTCTAGCCCCCTCTGTATCCCCACTGTCCCCGTTAGGTGGCTTTCTGTGGTTTCCGCCGGGGGAACAGGTGGCCTTCTTTGGACCCTGGGTTACGGATAGTAGCGCTAGCTGTAGTACGCTTATGCGAGACGGTAAACTTCTGCCCCTAGAGACACTTAGGGAACGCCACGGGACCTTCCCCATGGACTTCTGGCGCTACAGACAACTACACCACTTTTTTGCGACCCTCGGGGACTCAGTTAGGGACATTTCTGCACTGAGACCCTTTGAGCGCCTCTACTTAGAGGAACCGCTCCCTCATATGATTTCTGAACTCTATCGATTGCTTAGTTGTGTGACTTATACGCAGAGACCCACCTTCATTAGGGCCTGGGAGAGGGACCTGGACATGATTTTTACCCCCAGCCAACTGGCACAATTGTACCAATTTACCCGATCTAGTTCCATTGATTCCAGAACCCAGGAAACCAATTACAAGATACTGTCACGTTGGTACAGAGTACCCGCGGACCTGGCTAGGATGTTCCCATCAGTGTCCGACCGGTGCTGGAGGGGATGTGGCCACAAGGGTACACTCCTGCATATCTGGTGGGACTGCCCAGTAATCAAACCTTATTGGTTGGATATTCAGTCCCAGATCAAGACGATTCTGGACGTGGACATCCCTTTCTCCCCGACTCACTTCCTGTTGCACATTCCTCCCATGCCAGAGAGCCAATACAAACGCAGTGTGCTGCCCCACTTATTGAATGCGGCGAAGCGATTGCTCCCGATATTTTGGAAGCGTTCACGGGTTCCTAGCAGGGAAGAGTGGATTCGTAAGGTTGGTGAAATAAGGGAGGCGGAGGACTGGATTGCCACCTGTAGGGGTACCCGAGAGCGCTTCTCCGGCACTTGGTCGCCCTGGGCGGAGTACATCGCGGACCCGGGATGTGTTCCTTCTAGTTTGGATGTGGCACTGTTGGAGCTGGCAGACCCTTCCCTTAAACAAAGACCTCGGGCACCGTAGATTAATCTGCGTCCCTCGGGTGCACTGTTTCTTTCCTCTTCAGCTGTTAAGGAATGAGAGGCGGAGAGGTTGAGTGGTGTGGGGGAGGAGCTGGACGTTTGACCTCAGGTATGTTCCTGCTGATTCTAATCCCTTTTTTACTTTCTCTCCCTCTTTTCTAATTTCTTTTATTCTCTCTTTCTTTTTCTCCCTTGTTTCCTCTGCCCTTCTCTATTGTGTTCTATTTTCCTTCCTATTGATCTCTTGACATTGAATGACCTGGTGGCTGCCGTGCTGGGGGGGTGAGCGCTGGGGGTCTCGGCCGGTCGGGTGGACTCGACGACCCGTTCCCGGGGGACTGCTCGACCCCCTTTGGGGTCGGGGACTTATGTCACCTTGGGCAGGTGTGTTGGCCATGTTGGAGGTTGGTCCGGGCTGTGGCATGTGGGGAGGTATGATGGAGGTCTATTGGGCCCCCCTTCCCTCGTGCGCACTCGGCTGGCTTCCTTCCTGCCCTGCACACTAGTTATGGGTGTTGTCCAGGTGGCTGGCCGGTTCTTGCCCCCCCCCCCCCCATCTGCGAATATCCATCTCTACCACCTGATGAGAGGTGTCGGATGAGCCACCCTCACGCTATGTTTCACTGTTCCTGTGTTTTATGCGGTGAGGGGGAATCCGAATCCATTCCCAGCTAGCTGCCCGGTAGATGGACTTAAGTCATGCTTATTGGGGTTCTGGGTCCTGTTGTGATTCTCTATATCTCTGCCCTCAATGTCTACCTTGGTTTCCCTTCTTTTTTATGTTACGTTAAATACTGAATGGCTGCTTGTTCACTGTAACATGCTCCGGGCACTATGTGCTGTGTTGTACTATTTTGTCGTTCACAAATAAAGATTATACAAAAAAAAAAAAAGATTTTGATCGATCAAAAAAATGTAAGATTAATCGATTAATTACAAGTTAATTTGCACAGCCCTAATATATATATATATATATATATATATATATATATATAAAATAAATCATTGGTTCATATAAACAAATTAAAAACAGACATACACAATTAGGCAAATAAAATAAAATCTGTTTTATTGTATGAATGAGCAAATAAAGCCCTTTTTTAAAGTTATCATCACATGTGTTGGTGTGCCTTGAGCACCTTCAAGCCATTATCTTTATATCACTTATCACCCACATTATCCTAACTTGCATACAGCTAGGAATGTTTTTATTAAAGAAACGCATGGAAATTAAAGCAGTCATATTAATGTGAAACTCCACGCATGATTTGATATTGATAGATAACTTTTCTACTTTGCTTTGCTATAAGGGGGTACTTTGTTGGGGGGAGACCCATCCCTGGCAAAGCACTTTGTACCCATGCTTCTACCTCATCCCATTTAAACTAGGGAATGCACACCACACATATTACCACAGTAACATCACTTAAAAATGCTTTTTAGCACCAGGGTTCTAGAATGACAAGAAAAAAGGTAATCTGTTTCTAAACTGCTTATCTGAATGTATTCATACTATGTGATAGATTGACTTTACTTTTATACAGGGCAGTACACAAAAGGCAAACTTCACTTTGCAAAGACATTTTTAACCACTTGGCACCCAGAGGACGTCATATGATGTCCGGGGCTTTGTGGTACTTTGTGGGGCTATATCTGAATGATGCCTATAGCTACAGGCATCATTCAGATATCTGCATTTTCAGCCGGCGATTCCCTACACCATAGGAATGATCACAGAGGCTGTTCCACCGCTTGATCGTCCCTACGGGCGGTGAAAGGGAAAGTCCCCCTCTCCCGCCGCCCTCTGGTGCTTCTACCGACTCACCTGTGCGATCGGTGAGTCATGACAGGAACCGCCGTCCCCCGGATGCAGATCACAGAGAATTCTGGCGGACTAGATGGTCGCCAAAGTCTCTATGATCGTCAGAGGCCGGGCGCGATGTTATGACGTCACACCCGGCCTCTGCATCCAAAAAAACTGCGCCGATTCGGCTGTGAAGCAGTGGTCTTTTTTTTTTTTTTTTAGCCTTCCTAGCCTAGTGGTGACATGTGGGGTCTTATTGACTCCATGTCTCACTCTAAAAAGGTTCTGTCATGCATATGCCTATTATAAGGGATGTTTACATTCCTTGTAATAGGAATAAAAGTGATCAAAAATATATATATATTTTAAAAGTGTCAAAGTGTAAAAAAATAAGTAAAATTAACAATAATAATAAAAAAACATTTTTTTTAAAGTGCCCCTGTCCCCGTGTGCTCGCACGCAGAAGCGTATACGCAAGACCGCCTACATGAAAATGGTGTTCAAACCACACATGTGAGGTATCGCAGCGAACGTTAGAGGGAGAGCAATAATTCTAGCCCTAGACCTCCTCTGTAACTCAAAACATGGAACCAGTAAAAAAAGCGTCGCCTATGGACATTTTTAAGTACCGAAGTTTGGCGTCATTCCACGAGCGTGTGCAATTTTGAAGCGTGACATGTTAGGTATCTATTTACTCGGTGTAACTTCATTTTTCACATTATACAAAATTGGGCTAACTTTACTGTTTATTTTTTATTTTTTTGCATGAAACTGTTTTTTTTTTTAAAGGCATTTGAAAAATTGCTGCGCAAATACTGTGCGAGATAAAAAGTTGCAATGACCGCCATTGTATTCTCTAGGGCTTCTGCTAAAAATATATATATAGTGTTTGGGGGTTCTATGTAATTTTCTAGCAAAAAATAGCAAAAAAAGATGATCTTTACATGTAGAAACAAAGTGTCAGAATGTGCAAGGGAATTTGGTTAATGTGCAAGGGAATTTTCCCTTAGTTTAGTTAATGTAGTGAAAGTTGACTTTGCAAAAAATATCCAATTGCATGCTGGAAAAATAAAAAAAATGGATCTTTGCTTGTGTGTGATTGGGTGATGGAAGTCAGCAGTGCTTCACCAAATTCACTGAGTTAAGGAAAAATTCCATTGCAAAGTGAACATTTCCTTGCAAAGTGAACACCCTGTTTTCAACTCCATTACTTATCACCAATATATTATATACCTGTAACGTGAAACAGAAATTCTACTCATCTGAATTTCTAGTCATCTGAATAATAACATAAAACAGAGCAGCCCAGAGACAGTTGAAGAGGCTTAAACCTGATCATATATAGGACAAGAGATTATCAGAAAAAAAAAAATATGAATGAAAAAAATAAAAAACCCAATGTTATTAGAAGCAAAAACATCTGCTGAAACCATAAAGCAGTGAGTGGCTGAGTTCAGGAAGAGGGGAGCCAAATGTCAGATCAGTTGGGGCTAGCGCAGGTCTTACTGTGGGAAATGGAAATTGTTGTACGGTTTCATGACCATACCATGTGGTTTTGAGGATTTACTAGACAGCCAAAAATGGCACAGAACTATTTTTAAAAGCACAGACATATAATATGTGCTGTCACTAAAAGATGGAAGGATTAGAGGATAAGTCACCCACCCAACACAATCTAACCACAAATAAAGTATTTATATGCATAAAACATCAAACTACAACTTTTAAGTAAAATTTTATACAACACTCAATAACATATAATATAAAAGAATGTTATTTTTTTTATTTTTTTTACAGAAACATAAAAAGTATACTTTGAAAAGCAATCAATACTATCTTATTGACCGGGAGCATTTTCCTCATCAATATTACTCATTTTAATAATTATCTAACATTTTGATAGTACATAAAATAATTCTATTAAGTTGCATTTATTATATTGATTCTCCCTTTGATAATATTAATATTTGTTGGTAGTTTTATTAACTTGTTCCGCAAATTTATGTACTGTTATATTTGAAGGTTTTAAACCAATGTCTTGTGTTGTGATAACTGTGGGTATCTGCAATGAAACTGTATCTAGTGATAAAAGCCCTTCCTTTATAAGACTCCACTATTGCTTATGTTTTATTGCATGGTTCACAGTAAAGAGTTCATGTAAAGAAAAAAAATGAACAAAAATCCATTCCAGTTATAGCTAGATGATCAAGTATATTAATAAATCCTTTTAGAATGCTGTGTTACACGAAAGAGTAATCAGCAAAGCTGTATCTATCCCCGAGGGAAAAATACTCCTAGGAATTCCTTAAATATAATATATTTTTGGCTTATCATGTTTATCTGAAATGCAACAGACCCTTTCTACAACTTTCCCAGGATCCCAGACAATGCACAGTTTGGAAATGAATAATACACACAAAAAAAAGCTTTTCACCATTATTACAGAGAATCCGTCTTTAATGAACTTCCCATAAAATATATGGTCTACAGGATTATGGGAAATTTACTTTTTTAATGATATAGATAACTGACATTCCAATTGAGAAGCTTTATATGAGCTAAGCTGTACAGCAGCTGAGAAGATTCCATGTCTGAGATGTCACAATTTTTTGGCAGAATTGATTTTGTTGTGTTGTATATCTTTTTAAATGAGTTCTGTACTGCATTATGTACATTTAGTTTCCAAAGAAAGCTAAAAATATGGTTTGTACAACATGTAGATGAAATACCAGTTTTAGCACATTTTCAGACCTGTTTTCTTGCACTAATAATTTTGAGAAGCAACAGAAATAAATGGATAATTCCTTATCCAAATATTTGTTCACCAATTATTTCTGATGAAATCAGCCATTTGTGGCAAGGCCAAGCATTAAATGGTAAGGGGTCAGTACTTGATGGCTTAAATCTTTTGATGCCGACATGGTCAGTCATCAAATGGTTGATAGTGGGTCAGTCCTCAATGGCTCATTATTTTGGTGGTTCTGTTTCTGTTTTGTCATACTGTGTTTTTCATTGGAGAGTAAGTATGAGAGTGTGAATATTTGCAACCTTTGTTGCTCAACTTCTTTGTTCTTCACTTGAAGTCTACCTGTTTTGACTTTGTTGGTATTCCTGACTACATGTTTGCTCCCTCCTCTGGTTTTGATGTTTTGCTTGGGTTACTCCTGGCAATATGCCCAACCATGCTACCAGATTTTGCATTAGTACCAATAAGACTCCATTGGTTTTGCCTTGCTATTTTTTTAGCCCCATACACCACTTCTTATAACAAACAAATAATGACCATCTTCTATGCTTGACAGTTCTTTCCCCTCTGACGTCTCACTATTTGTTAAAGAGGCAGTGATGGGCCAATACTGAGGTGCACACTGTTGGAGGAATCAGGCCAGATCTGTTGACCAAAAAAATGTACATATTAATGTTTAGTTGAGTTGAGAGGTATCTTAATATAGCGCGGTCTTACCCTGAAGGGTCACGACGCGCATAGCAGAGTTGCTGGGAAAAAAGGACCCAGGAACCAAAAGCAACACAGAGCGGCAGAAAGGGTGGAAGAGAAAGGCTACGCAGGAAAGGCTTGCGTGAAAAGCCAAGTCTTCAGTAACCCGCGGAAGACCGGGATAGTAGGGGCCTCCTGGAGCTCGACAGGGAGGCTATTCCATAATACTGCACTCTGGTGGGAGAAGGCCCGACCACCACGCCGGATCTTCTTGGGCACGAGATGTAGAGGAGATCTCTGCCGGTAGATCTGAGTGATCTGACAAGAGCTTGTTTATGAAAATGAGAGCTTGGGGACAGGCCACTCATAATCTTAGACATGATACATCCTGCCTTAAATAAGGGGCGATAGAGGACCGGCAGCCAATGCAAGGTGCAGAGGACAGGGGTGATATGATCCCTTAATGGGACATCCATGATTACCCTAGCCGCAGCATTTTGAATAAGTTGAAGCTTCTGCACTAACATCTTTGGCAATCCCAGATAAAGAGAGTTGCAGTAGTCTAGGCAGCTACCTATTGCGGCACAGATGACAGTTTTTCTGTCTGAGATATCCAGATATTTAAACAGCCCCCTCAGAAGTTTTAGCTGCCAGTGACATGCACTGACAACCTTTTTTATCTGAGGAGCCAGGGTTAAACCTGAATCTAGGACGAATCCCAGATCACAGACCCGGGGGGCCACCTCCGTAGCAGAACCAAATGAGGGAGGCCCAGGTGGGATATCTGGGGGGGGGTGGCCAGATCGCTGAAGATGATCACCTCAGTTTTTCCCCCATTAAGTTTTAGGAAGTTGGCAGACATCCATGTGTTGATGGCCTCCAAACAGCTGGCAAGGGTGGCATCAGGCGTCTGGTTCCTAGGAATCTTCAGGTAGACCTGGGTGTCATCCGCATACACATGGTACTGGACGGCGTGGGACTTCAGCAGGTCGGCAAGGGGCTTCATGTAGATATTAAACAACACCGGTGATATGCCCTGGAATTAAAATCTCCCAGGCTACTCTACAAGTAAAGAAATCCAATGTGCAGACATATGCATGTAAGCAGGTGGATGTAAAGTGTTTTAGGTTTTGTTAAACCTAAAATTATATATATATACTGTATATATATATATTTATATATATATATATTATATATACCTAAAATCTTATTATTATATATATATTACATAATATCTTTGCATAAATTCACTGATTGCATGGTGTATCACAGAACAGGGTTCACTTGGGAAAAAGATGAGAGAGAAAGGATGCAGTACAGATGTCTAACGTGCAGTGAAGCTATTGGGAGGAGGTACACTTGCTAAACCTCTTTTTATTCGAGTTATGCTTGACCTCATAAATTATTTGAAATACCTCAAGGCGTGTTGGCAAGTGCTGGGTGAGTGAGATGTGTCATCTTCCGGTGTGCAGAGAAACCATAAAACAATTTAGTTAGCACCACAGACTTCTTCCCCACCTACTTCCACGAGTGAAGGAAATTGCACCCAACTACCTAACTATTGTTCATGTTCCATATTCATTATACAAATACTAGTGCAACTTGCAGTTGGAAAAACAAAAAACAAACATTCTATATACGACTTTATTTTAACTGCTTCTAGAAAACATTATAGAAGTTAAGAAAATGAGAGTAACCTATTTTTTTTGGTTGAAGTCTGCTTTAAAATATAATATAAAACTTGACTCTAAATGATGCGAAGTTCCGTTATCCAAAATTATATTTATCTTTTGAGGAAACTGAAGCTTGGACCAAGTCAGAAAAATAAACAATAAATTATTCCCTAAAGACTCAGGCCAAAAGTAGTAACTAGTGTTGCATTCCATGGTCACACAAGTTGATAATATAGAATTAATATTTACATTGTATCAAAACACTCACACTTGTTGTAATAACAATGATTGCTATCAACAAAGCATTTCCCACATTTATACAAAAATAATTGTGTATGCATTAAGATTACAGGAAATATTTACATAGCAGCACTTCTATAGCCACATATTTCAACAAAGGCATCAACATATCATGAGCCGTGATGTGTTTATATACAAATATGATTGGTTCGAAATATCTTGGATCTTTACCAAAATCATCCAGATTCAGTAAAAGCTCCAGTTTATAAAAGCACTATTACTCAACATTAAAAATTATTCTACACATAGGGGTTCACAACATGTAAAGATACTGATTACAGTTCACACGCGTTTCAGGAATCCTTCTTCAGGAGAACATGTACTGGAACCTGCTCCTAATCTTTAACCTCCCTGGCGGTATGATTCTGTCTGGAATTACGTACCAAAAGCGGTACAATTATTTGCATGGAAATAGGGCGTTTTATACTGTAGGCCTGCAATTCTTAGGAATAACTTGCTTAAATCTGTCCAAACAAGACATCCCGGGTATGATAAAGTTTGAAAAACAAAATCATATTTTTTTATATAATAAAAAACTATAAATAATTATAACAAATTATAATGTAATTATAATAAAAAATATTCAATAATGTAATCAATTCAAAAACACTGAAATTTGCTCAGTTGCAGAATTGTCGCTGTCATTATTTTTTTTTTTTAATGACGAATTTCCCCACAAATCGCTATCGCTCAATTCTGCAAGTGATTAAAATTTATTATCGCTGTTTTCTAGCTGATCTAAAACCATTTTTGACATAAAGGGACACTTTTGGTTGCTATGGGCAATCTACAGTTTCCAGGCAGAAAGAACACTTTTTATTTTATAAAAGAACATGTAGGGCACTGGACAGACCACTAGGGACAAGGGGGGTGTCTATAAGATTACATTGTACTGTATGTAAAGTGTTTGTTTACATTTTTGAATTTGGCGCCGTTCTCCGCTTCCGTGCGTCGTAACGTCGCAGGAAACGGAGATCGGCGGAACACGGGGACGCTGTGTGAATCGAGCGAGCACCCGCTCGCTCACACAGCGGGGATGCATCGCTGGATCCAGGAAGAAGGTAAGACAGCGCACGCTGCAGGCTCTGCATGGCTACCCCGTGCGTGACTCGGGGATACCGTTCTTAGCAGAAAAAACCCACCCCGAGTCACGCACGGGGATACCGCCAGGGAGGTTAATAGAGTAATATCAGCCAGTAGGGTAGACTGGAATTCATGGCATGTGTATGTTGCCCATAGAGGTGAAAATAAGTTATGCCGCGTACACAGGGTTGGAATTTCCGACAAGAAAAGTTTATGTGAGCTTTTGGTCAGAAATTCCGACCGTGTGTATGCTCCATTGGATTTTCTGACAAGAAAAATTTGAGAGCTGGTTCTCAAATTTTCCGACAAGAAAAATTCTTGGAAGAAATTCAAAACGTCTGAATGCAATTCCGACGCACAAAAAAACATGCATGCTCGGAATCAAGTCGATGCATGCTCGGAAGCATTGAACTTAATTTTTCTTGGCTCGTCATAGTGTTGTACGTCACCGCGTTATTGACGGTCGGAATTTTGTGTGACAATGTGTATGCAACACAAGTTTGAGCCGAAAATCGGTCGGAAAAAAATCCATGGTTTTCTTGTCAGAATTTCCGATCGTGTGTATGTGGCATAAGCCAAGGTGAAGCCACTGCCTCTCAGGTGTAAAAATCAGGTACATTCAGTAAACAGCCAATGATCTTGTACAGAGGGCCGGCGCTCCCACTAGGCCATGGGCCATGATGAAGTGAACATGCGTAAGGGCCGACTATTTTGCCTGACATTCTTTGAACCCATAAAATTTGGTCTAAGGGTGTTCCTCCGAGCACTAATACACTGCCCAACAAGAATTCTGTTGCCTTTGTGGCTGTGTGTCTTGAAGAGATGAGCTTGGGCGTGTTATTTGGATATACTGTATATATTTCTTTTGTGTCCCCAACAAATCCCAGAGCGCTGCTCAGGACTAAGGATGAGCTTGGGCGTGTTATTTAGATATACTGTATTTATCGGCGTATAACACGCACAAGCTTACCATTGCCACGAATGCAGCCTTACCGTTGTCACTAATGCAGCCTCACATGTGCCAGAATGCAGCTTCACATGTGCCATGAATGCAGCCTCACATGTGCCACTAATGCAGCCTCACATGTGCCAGAATGCAGCCTCACATGTGCCATGAATGCAGCCTCACATGTGCCATTAATGCAGCCTTACCATAGCAATCAATGCAGCCTCACATGTGACATGAATGCAGCCTCACATGTGCCAATAATGCAGCCTTACCATTGCCATCAGTGCAGCCTGATTTATGCCCATCTGCAGCCTCGGAGGGCAGAGGGAGGGGGTCGGGGTAGGTGCTGACAGTTTACAAACATGAGAATCTCTTGTTTACTCTGTGGCCTTTTCAATACAAAGTCCCGCCTCCTACGATAGACAGAACAGTCGTCCAATGGCATCTCAGGAGACGGGACTTCTAATACAGACGCTGCTGAGTAAACAGGGAATTCTCTTCATGTAATCTGACAGCGCTCGTCCTGCCCCCTCCCTGTCCCCTCCAAGGCAGCGCCAATAAATACGGTATATATCTTTTGCGGCCCTGGGGGCCACAAACAATATATATATCCAAATCCCCAGGGGGGCCATATTAGATCAACAGGGGGGCCGCATTTGGCCCACAAGCCGGACTTTGGACATGCCTGCACTAGGCAAACTAGGAAGCCGCCTAGGGTGCACTGCCACCTAGGGGAGCACCCTCAGCCACTGGGTCCCCTCAAGATGATTGATTCCCCCTGGCGGGTGGTGGCTGGTGCAGTGTGAAGTGTAGTGGGAAGCGGCTCCCGCGACTCCATCTGGCTGGTTGCAGAGTCACGTGGCGGGGAGCAGACAGATCCCCCTCCCAAGGGCCAGGGGAGACCATACCAATGTCCAGCAGTTGTGGGTGTCAGCTCTCTCCCTGCCCCGCCTCCCTCCCTGGGTGATATGCAGGCATGCAGCCATTGGAGGAGCAGGACGAGCCGCATTGTGCAAATGTGCACAGAGACAGCCAGATGGACTGGCCATAGGACACACGCTGGGTTACTTGTCTTTGAGGAGCCTGCAGCAAAGCTGCTCCGAGTCCTGCAGCCTGCCCTGCTTACCCAGCCTCTGCACGGTCCTCCGCCAGAGCCCGGGGGTGGAACCAAACGTTCAGCTGATTAGACGGATGTTATTTACTAAATGCAAATCTACTTTGCACTACAAGTGCAAACTACAAGTGCAAAGTAAACTTGAAATTGCACTGAAAGTGCAGTCGTTGTAGATCCGAGGGGGGCATGCAAGGAAAATAAAAAACAGTATTTTAGCTTGCACATGATTGTATAATAAAATCAGCAGAGCTTCCCCTCATTTCAAATCTACAGATCGTAAATAACCCCACAGTCTGGGATTCTCTCCTGCTATAGGGGTCTTAGTAATTGTGAAAAAAAACACTTATTAACGGTGCAGTGGGTAGTAGATGGCAACAGATAAATGCAGCAGGGTAGCACTGGCATACAGTATATCCTACTAGCTAACAAAGCACAAGCAGTTTTCTAAAGCCAAGTTCCAGGGAAGCATCTTACCACAGTGTTTAAAAAAATATACAATAACTTTGTGTTAATCAGTCTTATGACCCAGGCACCACTAACAGGTAGCATAGCAGCCAGGTCATTGACACCATTGCAGCAATAACACAGCTTGGTCAGAAATACACCCCAGCCTTCTGACTGAATAGTGAAGTAGCAGTAGCAAAGTAGCATATGGCATCATCCTTCTAGCTCTCCTTCCCCGTGAACACATGTGCACTGTAACTAAGTCATGGCTCCCGTAGCTCAATACACATTTGAAATACACACATTTGAATGGTTTTAGATACCAACACTTTGTAATTTTATTTAGCCAGTCTTGTGATCCAGACATCCCTATCAAATAGCACAATCATCTCATGGACCTCTCTGAAGACTACACTACGGTTAATGAAAACAGCTTGGTCCAGGGCCCCTAGAGAGTGCAAAATCTGGTGCAACCCTACATGAAAACCAATCAGTTTTCAGGCTTTTTTGTCAAAGCTTGAGGCTCCATTCACACGTGTAAGACTCTTGTGCCGATTTTGAAATGCAACTTTGATGCAATTTTGATGCAACTTTGATACAACTTTGCATAGGTGCAACTTGGATACAACTTTGGCTTTGACCAGAAATAATGGACAACTGTTGCACAACTGCATTGTATAACATTCAGGTACGACTTTCATGCACTTTTGAGGGTTAACATTGAAATCTATGGCCCTCAAGTTGCATGAAAGTCAGACCAAAAATAGTGCTTGAAACTACTTTGAAGTTGCTGCAACTTTAAAGGGGTGTTCCAGCCCAAAATTGTGTTTATTAAAAGTCAGCAGCTACAAAAAGTGTAGCTGCTGGCTTTTAATAAACACTCACTTACCTGCTCCTGCGTTCCAGCGACGCGCCGACCGGGGCTCCGCTCCTCTCCCCCCCTCCCTAGCCGACGTCTCCATCCCGACTGTGGGCACCCAGCCGTGACAGCCTTCGGCTTCACGGCCGGGCACCCACTGCGCATGCGTGAGCCGCACTGCGCATGCGCGCGCGGCGCGGCTCGCCGCTGATTGGAGAGGCGATCGCATGGGACCTGTCAGTGTCCCATGTGATCGCCTACAGGGAGGGGCTGGTGTAGGCGATTAAGGCTTAATCGCCTAACCAGCCCCTCGGCGGAAGCAGGAAGTGGGACAGGAAGTCCCACTCCTACTAAAGCCCCCACTCCCCCCCCAAAAAAATTACATGCCAAATGTGGCATGTAAGGGGGAGGGGAGGGGATTAAAAAAAAGTAAAATTTTAGGGTGGAACTCCTCTTTAAGTCACACATATATGAATGGTTATCATTGGAAAACATGGGGAATGACTTGTCATGCAACTTTGATATCCAAAGTTGCATAAAAAGATGCACAAGTGTGAATGGAGCCTAACTGAACAAACTAAAGTTAGAAGTTAGAAGTTAGAAGCTGATTGGCTACCATGCACAGCTGCACCAGATTTTGAACGCTCCAGTTTTAGTAAATAAACCTCACTGGGTTTTCCAACCCATTTCACTTTGCAGAGTGGCTGTTAACCTAAATACAAGAGTAAAGTTACACACTAAACGTCATTCATAATTTTTTTCCAGAGATATGTATGGCCTGATATACAGAGCGGAAATTCAGTTAACAATGCACTGATCTGTAAACTGTAATCCATAAGGTCCCAGTTACAGATGAGTGAATTGATGCAGTCCACTGGGAAAACTGATCTATGCTGTGAACTGTGAAAGGGTCTTTGGGACCCCAAACACAGTAATTTCTTTATCAGGCAAGTGCAACTATGAGGAAGGTAAACCTAATGATTATAGGGTGGCTGTTGGCTTTAACATGTGACAGCCTAACACTATACAGCTAAGAATGTTTGGTTCAGCAACAGAGAAAGTTGGGTTTTACTACAAATTTTCTATAAAGAAAGGCAGCCATGCTTGAAAAGCCGCAACACTGCTCTTATATACTTCATTAAATGTTTAATATTAGCACAGTAATAATGTGCTGACAGACAGAGTGCACATATTTTGCTTTACTACAGCTAATGAGCTGATAAAGACAGTTCAAAAATGCTGGAGAAAACACATAAAATATTAAATAATTAGAATTTGGTACACTTGACCTACTGTTGAATGTGTATTGGTGTATGGAAAGATATTGTAGTGAACAGCAAAAACTAGATCTTGCCTTTTCAGGTCTGAGGCGGCGTACACACGGCCGAGGTTCTCGCTGAAAACCAGCGAGAACCTAGCTGGAATGCACATTCCAGCGAGGACCTCGGCCGTGTGTACGGTCTCGGCGAGCTTCCCGTTGGGAAGCATGTCGAGCAGAAATAGAGAGCACGCTCTCTATTTCCTCGACGGCCCGCCTGGAAGAATGGCTGGTTGCCATTCCCGACGGGCGGGTCACCGATTTCGACGGCCGGCAGGGAACCTCGACGGGCGGAACGATGTGTTCTGCCCGTCGAGATTCCCTGCCGTGTGTACGCCGCCTCAAAGATTAAAATGGTACAACATTTACACCAAATGTTAATTTTTTTATTTTATCTCAAATGTATGTTATACTCTAAATAGGATATAGTCTTATAGCACACACAAGACTGTTATTTCAGAAAGGATCAAGCTTACTTGACAAAAGTAACTCCAACTAATATTGTGTGTTGTGTAGTAAGCATGGTAGGAAAGGATGCTCTCCTTTGTCACTCTAATCTTAAAGTGGTGCTCCACCCAAAAGGGGAAACTCCACTTGTCATCAGTTTTGACATGGCACTGAGACAAACTCAGACGGAAGTTCCTCCCCCCCCCCCCCGTCTCCTGCAGCCAGCCCATTCACAAAAAGCAGCGTACTTCGTGTATGCCCAGTAGGGAACCGGCTGGATTTCTGGACCGGTAAATGTTCTAATATTAAAAGTCAGCAGCTTGTTTAAATGAAGTGGGAACCCTGGGCTTCATATATCCATGTACCTTTGTCTGTGACCACAGGTATTACCTGGATACCGTGTTATCTCCTTGTTTAGAGGATTATGCACCCCCTTTTTTTCTCTCTCTCCCTCTCCCTTTCTCTGTCTCTCTCCTTTTCTCCTTCCCTTTATCCTTCACAATATCAGGAAAGTCACTCTCGAGGTTCAGATGTGAGACTTATGGTTATATTATTGTTGGTGACAGATGACAGATGATACCTGCGATTCAAGACTAATGAGAGAACCTATCGCTTTAGTTCTTTTATTCGCTACACATGTTGGATTCTCTCAAGTGTTAGTGATTTCTGTCTCTTTGGTATCACTATTTCTTTAGTTCTCATGTTCTTGGTCTTAGAACATACCTGTCTATGCCACTGTCATGAAAATTTACATTGTAAACAAATAAACATTTATAACGTAAAGCAGTTTATACTTAGGCCGCATACACACTATCGGTCCAACCCTATGAGAATGGTCCGACGGACCGTTTTCATCGGTGCACCGCTGAAGTGGCATGATGGTCTGATGTGCGTACACACCATCAGTCCAAAATCCGATCGGGTCAGAACGCGGTGACGTAGAACACAACGACGTGCTGAAAAAATGAAGTTCAATGCTTCCAAGCATGCGTCGACTTGATTCTAAGCATGCGCGGGTTTTTGGTCCGATGCTTTTGCGTACTAACCATCGGTTTGGTTCGATAGTCAGGCGTCCATCGGTCCGATTTTAAAGCAAGTTTTAAAACTTTGGTCCGATGAACGACGGTCCGATGGGCCGTACACACGCTCGGTTTGGACCGATGAAACCGGCCTTAAGACCAGTTTCATCAGACAAAACTGATCGTGTGTACGCGGCCTAAGGCTAGTCTGTGTCGTCCTCGTCCTCCCCCCCCCCATCACAGATTGCTCCCAAATGGTGTGGCTGGGGGGTGGTGTAACATCCTTCATCTTATGCCTAACAGAATTTGCTAAATTGCAGATAGCACTAATATTGTTCATTTATGATTGTGGCATACGATTTCATCCATGCGATTTACTTTACATTGTCCAAATGTATGACAAATGTTGTTCATTTTACTTTTGTTCTCTATGACTAACATCAATAAAAATGTTAAAACAAAAAGTCAGCAGCTACAGTATTTTTAGCCGACTTTGAATTTTTTCTACAAGCTCTAAAATAGAGCCAAGGCAAAACTTTTTTATTTTATTTAGGATATCGTAACGGAGAATTATAATCCCTGGCAATTTTTTTTTTTTTTATGATCTGTGTCTCATTGAGGAGTTTTCACTTCCTGTGGATCCTTGTGGTCTGTATTTGTGACTTTTAAGCTACTGTCCCAAAAAAATGTAAAGATCAGGTAGGTCCTCAACGCTATGCTGCATAGTACAGATGCTGTACTGTACTTTTATACCTTTCAGATGAGTCATCGGGAATTTAGGCAAGCCTTTCCCATGAGTTCACAGAAGCCCAGGTAATTTTATTCAGAAAGAGGGATAGAAGTTTATGAGAGTGTTATGTACATTTTTAAATGGGAAATGTTGAAAGGGAATACTTGGCCAGGACATAAAAGGACACTTTATAGAAGAATGGGGGCACAGAGGTAAGTGTAATTTCTAAATTACACTCCCATCTTCTATTCAAAAATTCCCAATAGATGAGAGGGTTTATCTTTTAAAATATATGAACAATTCAATTCTTACCTGAAAATTTCCAAAACAGCTCCCTCCAGGTAAGATGACATAACAAACAAATGGCGGGTCAGGAGACGGGACAGACTCATAAGCCACCAAGCTTTCACTTGGAAAGACTGCTTTTCTCTTTTCTTTGTTCTCCCAAAATTCTTGAAGTAAGGCAACTACATTTACTGAAAAAGAAGATATATAAGAATGAATTAGCCTTTTCTCCTTTAAAGTACAAGAGTACATCTAAGGAACATACCTGATCCTGATTAAACAAAATGACTCTGCACAAGCTACATGAGACTCAGAAGCTAAGATGTACTGAATTCATAACTCTCAATAGGTTTCTTCTGAGATTCTATATAAATATCTCAATGCTTCCCGTACCCTCCAGACCTAGCTTTTTTTTAAACCAATGCAGTTCCAGGTGTTGACAAATGACTGTACTTTTAGCTTTATGTATATATAGTATTTGTTTTACTATATTTTCCAGGAGACTGAGAACTCTATAGAAAAGTATATCCTAAATTAGAAGTCTCAAAGAAGTTGTCTCATTAGAAGTTAAAAAAGGCTTTGGTAAATCCCCAGTGTAACCCAGTGCTCAGAGCTCTTGTACCCAATAAAATCTGTGCAGTGGTTGCTGAACTGTAAGATACCTCGCCCTCCTCTGACCACGCTGGAGCAAAGAGTCAGACTTTGGAGTGACAGCACACAGAAGAGGAGGTGGCAGTACAAACACAGAGCCCACCTTCTCTGTATATCTGCAGCCCACCTTGCTGATAAGTTCTGTGCCTCCTCTTCTCCCTTTGTACTCTGAAAATGCTGAGCCCACAATCTCCTACAGCTTCCAGCTAGTTTAGAGATTACTACAATAGTAGCTGGCCACTTGTTATGTGAATGACATCAGCTGGACTGTAATGTTGTTATTCACAAAAAAAACACAAGCCGACAGCAACAAAAGCTGGCAGCTACTACATTAACCTCTCTTGGTTAAATGCAGTAGCTTCCACTCACCAAAATGGCTATGCATGCATAACTGCTACTGCTTAACTAAAGAGTTTTAGAATGGTGTGTGTAGCTACATGAACACACAGCCAAAAAAAAAACGATTATTGGATAGGTCCTTGCTTTTGAATCATGTGACATTCACATTTTTGAAAGTATGGTGGTTGCATCTTTAGATATGTTCAAGTGGCAGAACATTTTTTTTATCATTTTTATCATTACTGGAGAGGAGAAAAAAAGGGAAAACCAAATAAAAGAGAAGTATGTTTTTTTTTTTGCAGAATCATACTTACCCGTCCAATGCTGCATCTTTATCCCCGCTGGCTCTTGGACTGATAACTAAGCAATCATATCATGCCGATCGCTCGGTTCTCAGGGCTCCCTGAGCAGAGAGCTGGTGACTGTCAGTCTTCACCCTCGCTCACTGGAGTGCTGGGTTGTGGAGGGGGCAAGAGCAGCCGGCTCAGGCTCTCAGCGGCTCACTAAGAGGTCAGGGCATGTGGGTGGATCCTGGCTTCATTGTCGCAATCTTGCTCGAGCCTAGACTGGCTCTGTGACATCAGCCTACAGTGGGCTTCAGACTGTTGTCTGCTGAAAACAGGTCACAGGAGTGCAGAATGAACTGCACAGTGTTGTCTAATATGGTAATGCTTAAAGTGACACTAAACTCTGGTTTAGGAAAAATTCTATTCGAGTATGTACAGTTAGGGAAAAAAGTATTTGATCCCCTGCAGATTGTGTATGTTTGCCCACTGACAAAGAAATGATCAGCCTATAATTTTAATGGTAGGTTTATTTTAACAAAAATAAACCTACCATTAAAATTATAGACTGATCATTGTTATTCTGTCTCTCACTGTTGTGAGAGACAGAACAACAACAAAAATATCCAGAAAAAAACACATAAAAAAAGTTATAAATTGATTTGCATTTTAATGATTGAAATAAAAATTTGACCCCTCCGCAAAACATGACTTGATACTTGGTGGCAAAATCCTTGTTGGCAATCACAGAGGTCAGACGTATCCTCTAGTTGGCCACCAGGTTTGCAAACATCTTAGGGGGGATTTTTTCCCTCTCCTATTTTCAGATCCTCTGCAAGTCATTAAAGAGGTGGTTCACCCTAAATATAATCTCTCCCATGTGATCCAGCATACTGGCGTCAGTGCCAGTATGCTGGTTTTTATTTTTTTAAATCCCCCACTTACTGTATTATCTTCAATTTTAATTTCTTTCCCCGTGGTGGATGGCACCAGTATAGCACGTCACATCTTACGAAAATACCCGATTTAGGACTCGGGTAATCTCGGCAAAATGCGGCGCCTGCGCACAGACCTAGGAGCTGACTGCGCAGGCGCCGTATTTCTCCGACTCCTACGGCTATGGCGAAAAAAGCCGGAATAGGACTCGGAAAAATACGGCGCCTGCGCAGTCAGCTCCTAGGTCTGTGCGCAGGCGCTGCATTGCACCGAGAATACCCGAGTCCTAAATCGGGTATTTTCGTAAGATGTGACGGGCTGTATAGGCGCCATCCACCGCGGGGGAAAAAAATTAAAATTGAAGATAATACAGTAAGTGGGGGATTTAAAAAAAAAACAGCATACTGGCGCTGACGCCAGTATGCTGGATCACATGGGAGAGATTATATTTAGGGTGAACCTCCGCTTTAAGGATTTGAGGCTGACCCTTTGTAAAGCGAACCTTTAGCCCCCTCCACATACTTTCTATGGGATTATGGTCTGGAGACTGGTTAGGCCATTATAGACAGTGGGGGTGGGGTTCTTGGGGTCATAGGCAGCATTCCTCCTCCTCCAAACACAGCGAGTGTATATTTTATTACTGGAGAATTGTGATATTGTTTAGTGTCACTTTAATTGCAGTATGTAAGGCCCACTAACAATCTAGCACTGCTATATGAAAGTATATGTTAAACCATTTTTAAAGTTTTTTTATATAGAATTAGAAATTTGTATCACACTGGGGAAATTTCACTTCACCTCCTGTAGTAAAGAAACAACAGAAAGTAAAAGGACTAAGGCCAGATTCACACTAGTGCAGCGCGAATTTCAGCTTTCTTATCTCTGCAGAGAGATTAAAAAAAAACTGTTCAGCAGATTAGCTCCGTTTTAGCTGCGAATTTGGAGACCTGGGAGAGGGGAGGGGGAGGGGGGAAGTGTATTGAGCTGAATGAGAGAAATCCTGAAGAGAAATGAACACATCTGCAAATCAGCTGTGTACCCATAGAAGATAATGGGCCTGAATTCGCACCTGAGCCACACCGCAAGGCCTAAAATATGCACACGTTTTTCAGCAATGCGCAGTGCGAATGCATTGCACATATGTGAACCAGCCTCATTGAAAACAGTGTATTTAGAAATGTTCTGAGTATTGGATGCGTTTTAAGCCGGACTCAATTTGCATAGGTGTGAACCCGGCCTAAAGGTACTGATCACCTTTTATACAGTATGTTGCTAAGTAAAGTATTAAAGTATACTTGTATTGTGCATTCTCAGTTTTGCAGGTTAAAAATTATAGAGTTCCCATCATTTTCTATACTGATGGCAATGTTCGTCAGGAGAAAGAGAAAGGGTAAATTTGCCCAAATGCAACACAGACAACAATGAAAAAAAAACAACAAGGGTTTTAACACTTCCTTACAATATCCTAAACAAAGCAAGAAAAAAAATAGTT
This sequence comes from Rana kukunoris, assembly GCA_029574335.1. Classification (NCBI taxonomy): domain Eukaryota; kingdom Metazoa; phylum Chordata; class Amphibia; order Anura; family Ranidae; genus Rana; species Rana kukunoris. Next base: position 132,559,965 of record CM056049.1, read on the forward strand.
TTAAACACAGTTATAGAGGATATAAAAATATACACTCTAATGCCGCATACACACGATCGGAATTTCCGATGAAAAAAATCCGATGGACTTTTTTCATTGGAAATTCTGATCGTGTGTGGGCCCCATTGGACTTTTTTCCATCGGTGTTTAGAAATAGAACATGTTTTATTTTTTTCCGGTGGAAAAAAAACGATAGGAAATTCCTATCGTCTGTGTGCAACTCCGACGGAGAAAAAACCCACGCATGCTCAGAATCAAGTCGACGCAAGCTCGAAAGAATTTAAATGATTTTTTCTCGGCTCGTCGTAGTGTTTTACGTCACCGCGTTTTGAACGGTCAGAATTTAGTCTGACAGTGTGTATGCATGACTGATGGATGTGAGCTTCATTGGAATTCCAACGAAAAATTCCATCGGAAATTCCGATAGTGTGTACGTGGCATTAGGGAGCATTGAGAACCAGAGTTGAGGACCACTGGCCAAAATAATCCAATCAGACTCCATCGGATCTGGTGTCATTTTGAACAGAAAATAATAATAAATAAAAAAATCACCAAACTGTCTATGTTCATCACTTTCCTTTTTTTTACACTTTTTAGAACTCCGACATATATTAATATTCCATTTATCAACAGGCAGCTATATTCTGGTTTTTAATGGTTCTCTCAACTTCATTGTCTGGCTATATTAAACTGTTTACATTTCCAAGAGGGAAGCGGTTGAAAGGGGAATATCATAACATCAATTTAGCTTTTCATATTGATGATATCAATAAACACTGGTTTTGGTTTGGATCTGTGAAAAGAATGAAAGACTGGAACAGAATGTAAAGTTGAAAACATCAATAAAGGCTTACAGAATTCCTGTTGGAATCATTTTGGTTTGGCTGCCCTGGAGCCAAAGGAATTCTTTAAGATATGTGTATTAAATAAAAAGTCTCCTGATGAATCTGATCAGCCTGTAGAAATAAGCTCTGAGGATGTCTGAAAGATTTCTATTCACCTGGAACATCAAAAGGTTAATCTATAAAAATGTCAAATAAACTCCAGTCAAAATCTGGTCAGGAAACATCCAAGCCTATGAAAATCATTTTCAGCTGTTCTAATTTCCCTCTGTGGGTTAAAGTGGAGCTCCAGCCAAAGCCTTTCTTTTTTTACATTTTTGAAAAAGTAGGGAAAGGATAACAATAAAACCACTGTCAGGTTTCATTGCTGTGACTACTTTTCACCTCTTGCCCAAGGGGCCACTGCCAAGACATGAAAATTTGGAAAATCTCTTTAAATGCAGGCACAAACAGCTGAAAAATACACAAAAGAGCTTCTAATTTTACAGAGGTTTATTTTTACCCTTACCCATTTCACAAAAAAAGTGCCCATCTATTTCCATAATGGAAAGTTTACCCCTACTTCCCAATCCAGTGGCCACACAAGATTTAATCTACCCAAGGAAATACAGTGAGTATTAAATTAAATGGCCGGTCTTGTTTATTCCATCTCCGTCTCCGGCCACCCAGGTTCGGGACTTGGGAATCATTTTGGATTCCAAATTGACACTGAAGGCGCAGGTAAATCAGGTGGTAAGTTTGTGTTACTACCAACTGAAGCTTCTGCATTCCACATTCCATTTAATTGACAAAGCGGATAAAGTCCCCATGGTCAATGCTTTTATCAGCAGTCGGCTGGATTATTGTAATGCCCTATATATGGGGCTTCCAAAGACCCTCTTGCACAAACTCCAGCTGATTCAAAACGCTGCAGCTAGGTTATTAACGGGTGTGGGTTGCGGGGACCACATTACACCATCTTTGAAAGCCCTGCACTGGCTACACGTTGCTGAATGGGTTTTGTTTAAAGTGGGTTGTATTGTCCACAAAGCCATCCATGGGAAAGTCCCAGGGTACCTGCAAAAAAAAAAATTCACCTACTATGCTCCTAGCAGACCATTGTGATCTGCTAATCAGGCTAATTTGATCGTCCCTAAATTCAAAAAAACAAAATGCGGAGAGAGGATGTTGTATGTACAAGGATCAACATTTTGGAATTCCTTACCTCTATATATGAGACTTGAGAATGATCTATTAAAGTTTAGAAAGTTTTTAAAAACATTTTTATTTTTTCAAGCGTATGGCCCTATTTAGGGTTAGACATTAGTATTGTTTTTAAATCCTTTACATTTTGCTAATTTGTTTTATGATTGTTGCTGTCTACTAGAATGTGAGATCTTTTTCTGTATATGAATATGTTGGTTCTATGAGTGCATCAAGGCCTTTGGGTAAAGACTGCGCTCTCAATAAGCATTTTAATAAATAAATAAATCTATAGAGGTTCTAAATATGAACTATATTCCAAACTTGTTAACTTGTTCTAGCCAAAAAGACATCACCAAACAGACTCTCTCAACACAATAGGTAAGGTCTAGAAAATACAGTGGTCCAAACAGTAAAATAGCAACTTACAGTAGACCTCTTTTCTTCTGCTATTGATTCATCCTAGGAAACGTTATCCAATCTCTGTTAATCATGGAGAGAATCAGCACTTTCTGAGGTGTCAGAGACTCTAAATCGAAGGCCACCTATAGCCATTCCCCTCCACTATCACTATGTTACTGTTACAATCAGGAAAATCAGACTTCACAGTTGTTGTGGTATCCTAGGTTGTGTATTCTTGTTTCTCACATTGTGTACTGTGTAAATGAATGCCATTGTCCAGTGTAGGGGTTGTTTCCAAGCAACATCATTTTACAGGTCCTGAGTGAGCTTTAAACAATTCTCTACACAGGGAGGCAAATCAGAAAAACACTTCCACACATGTTTAACTATGGCTGAGTAATTATTTACTCTGCAAATGAAGCAAATTACGATTTAATTCCATTACGTTTAATAGTGAATAAAGAACTAAATATGCTTCCTGCATAAAATGCAATATTGTAGGAAGCTGGCCAAAGAAATCCATATTAACAAGCTGGCATTTTATGAGAAGAAGCGGTAATGCCCAAGATTTGAGTATTACTTGCTTTGATCAGGTGAAGAGTTTCTACAGGAGGCTTAAGATGTGCCTCTGATCATTGGAGGACCTCCATGAACTATACAAAGAGAATTTACAAATTGTTGAATGGTTTCTAAAAACAGACTGCAGTCAAAACGGTTTTTAAAACATAACTACATTGCACCTCAGCACCACAAATCAAAATGCTATTTTAATATTGAAAGCAAACTCCCCCATCCATCCATGTCCCCATGATTTATTTTGCTGAGAAATCACTTTGAGAAACACACTCCAGCATTTTTGTTCATGGCCATCTTGAGTAAAGGAGGATGATTCATGTATCATTTACTTCCTGAAATCCATCTTCCCTTAGCTAAAGCATGCAGGCAGGAGGGTGTGCTAAGATAAAAAAAAAAAAAACTACCCCCCTCCTGCAGATGCTTGAGACATGATTTGCCTAGGCTCGAGACTAGAAAGTAACTGAGGAAATGTTAAAAAATTAAAAACGAAAGAGTTTACTATTGCTAGCAGCAAAGGACCATTTTACACATGCGGACTGTTTCATGTCCGCCTGTCAGTTTTTTAGGCGGACCTGAACAGACGCTCCATACAGTTCTATGGAGTGATGGATGTTAGTGGTGACATGTGCGCTGACATCCCACCTGATCCACACCGATCTGCAGAATTCAAACGGATAGAAACCTTATTTTCAATCCGTCTGGCAAATCAAATTGGATGAAAACGGACAGGCGGATCTTTTTTCATCCGTTGCACCATAGCAGAGATCGGAGATCTGACAGGTACGTCTCTGCACAGTGAGCAGAAACTGACCTGTCATCTGCCGGCTCAGCTGGGATCAAAGGAGCGATTCCCGATGAGCAAACATAGTCCATCAAAAATGGACATTACGTGTGAAAGAGCTCTAAGTATTGAAAATGATCAAAGTATATTGAGAGTGTGAAGTTTCACATTAAGTGTTAAAGAGAACTAGACTGTCATACATTACTGATTCCATCTGTTGAATGACATGGGGGTCCTGCCTGCACATGTTTGAGATTTGGCAGTATATAACTGGCCCTCATTTTTTTTCAAGCATCTACCTTATCTATCTAAGGGCAACATAAATATTTAGACATATCCATCTGTTCCAACCCCTTCATTACTATCCTATGAGAGGTTTCTGAAAAAAATATCTGGCTCCTGTTTTATTTTTATCCTCTTTGGAAATTGACAATTTATTTTTATTACAATTGTAATAATACAGAGAATGTAACCTAGTGCCAACATTCTGCAACCACAAGGCCAAGCAAATATAAAGATGGGATGCATCAACACTTCTGCCAATGGTCAATAAATGGATGCAGGAAAACAGTTTTACACTTTTTTGACAATGAAAGTGAAAATCAGTTTATAAAGCAGTTTGGATACAGTACAAACAAATCTGTGAAAAATCTAACATGTGGATGTGTTGCTGAATACTGTAAAGTATTTGGCAAACTGCTTATGACTTGTATGTACTTAAAGAGAGCCTGACATAAAAACTGTTGCAGGTATACAGTGCACAACACACCTAAAATAGCCTTCAAAACTCTCCTTTAATAGCTAATATCTAGATGGCCTTGACAAAGTTTCTACACTTCTGATTATCTCCAAGCTTGCCACTAAGTCCCCCAGCCTCAAACAAACTCATTCCTATTGGCCAATCAATATGGGCAGCCTTGTTGGCCAACAGGAATGTGCAAGAAGCAGGAAGGGGCAGGCAAGCGTTGGTTGTATTAAAGTACTAAAGCTTTGACTGTCACAAAAGCCTGGGACTTTACCATGAAAAGAAAGATTTAGGAGGGTGCTGCAGGTAAGTGCACCTCTGCATTTTGTTAAGACATATTCTCTGTAAGTATTACTTTATGTCTATGACACCAACTCTGCTTCCAACGCTACATGTTTTTAGCATAGGTAGGTATAAACTTTTATATACAAACTGAATACAGATGTTTTAGCTTGCTATCACTCATTAATAAAATATTTGGATCTTCCATAGATAAAGATTAGAGATTACTTTCTCAGACAGTGGAATGTGTAACCCTGGGGTTACTGCTGACTTCAGGTGCATGTCCCACTTATTATTTAAAGTATATTTGTAATACCTAATAGCTCACCCCTAAATAAATGAAGCATTTGTTTGTAAATCTTGTATAGAGGGAAACAAAGTAAGATTCATAAAGTCTCAGTTAAGTGAGTGCTGTGGTCAAAAACATCTTTAACTCAGGCAGTCCAAACCATGTGGCCCCCTGGTTCTTGCAGATACGTGCCCAAGCCATCAACATATAGACATCAGGATCTTGCAGATTAATATATATTTTGGGGGATCTAGAAATTAAACAGTTGTTTTGGCCAGGAGCCAAGACAAAGAGGATGAACATTTTTAGCAAAACATTCCTAAGGTTAAAATTGTTTTAGTGTTTTTAGTCCTATTTACCCTGGCTGCTGTCCAAAACAACTATTGAAGTTCTAGATCCAAAAATACGTTATTGTCAAGATCCCGGTGTCTGTATATTGATTGCTCGGGCTCTAATCTGTAAGAACCAAGTGCTGACATATTGTGATGCCTCACACCAGTTTCTAAGTTATTTTATTAATTTTAATTTCTTAACCTCCCTGGCGGTATGACTATTTCAGATTTTAGGTGCTGAAAGCCGTACCATTATTTTGCAAGGAAATTTGGCGTTTTACATTGTAGGCCTGTAATTCTTAGTAGGGATGAGCTTCGCGTTTGATACGAACATATGTTCGACTCGAACATTGTCTGTTCGTACGTTCGACGAAATTCGAAAAAAAGCGGTCGTTCGCGCCAAATTAGAGTGACGCAAAACGGCCCATAATTCACTGCGGCATTGCGCGCTGATGATTGGCCAAGCATGCTGTATGCCCCGCATGCTTGGCCAATCACAGCGTGCAAAAAACGAAGAGCCATAATTGGCCAAAGCCTGGGTGGCTTTGGCCAATTATGGCTCAGGGCTTTAGCACACGCCCCACACTATAAAAGGCCGCCTGCTGGGCGGCCTCCTGTAGTGTGTTCCGGCTTGTTAATGAGAGCAGTCAGAGAGATTATCTTTTTATATAGCTAGATAGAGCAGGCAGGCAAGTCAGTTTAGCTTAATTTACAGTGTGTAGAGAATATATATATACATCCCTAGGAGTTGTACATATATTTATACACTGTATAGCTTAGATAGATCAGTTCTTCCTAATTTACTGGCAGGCAGGTGATTGTGCTATTTAAAGACGTTATCACACGTATAGACACCCAGCAGGTACAATATTTAAAGGAATTTTATTTTAATTTTTTTAATTTAAGCATCATTAAAATCACTGCTCCTGGAGCAGTGATTTTAATAATGTTTAAATAAAAAAAAAATGAAAGATTCCTTTAAATATTGTACCTGCTTTGTGTCTATAGTTTGCCTGTGAAAACATCTTTGAGAACCCGGGTCTTGCCAGAGGGAACATGTATCAATGGAAAAAACTTTTAAAAATGGTCACTTTTTCAGGAGTCCTGCTCCTGAAAAAACTACCGTTTTTTTAAACATTTTTCCATTTTTCTAGCTGCTTTAACCCTCCTGGCGGTATTCCCGGGTGTGAATCGGGGTGAGATTTTCAAGCTACGATCAGTAACCCTGAGCCACACTCTGGTTTGCCTCGCTGGATGCAGAAAGAGGTTTCTTACCTTTTCTCTGCGATCCAGTAACAAATCCCCGCAGTGTATGGCGGCCAGACCTCCGCCCGATGCTCTGTGTTCCCCTGAGTCCCTTCCCTTCGAGCGTCGTGAAGCAGGGGGCGGAACAGGGGGGGGGGTGGGAGGAACGGCGCGAAATTCAAAAGTAGAAGTAGAAACAAAGTAAAACACAGTAAAACACACTGATACTATTGGATTAAAATAATTAAAAAAAAATACAGTGACCTTTGATTGCCCCCCCAGTGCTTTCTCCAGTGCCCTGTCTGCAGATTTACAGTACCAGTGTCTGTATACTGCACAGTAATCATGGCAAAGCGTGCCTTTACTTCTAAATCGCTATGCGACCTGCTGCCAAACAGCGACAGCGATACATAATCACTTGTGGAGGAGCTGAGTGACAGCAACGCGTGGGAAAGTTCGTCAGACGCAGAAAGGGATGCGAGTGACGATCCTGCACCTGTGCCCAGTGATGTGCAGACTTGGTGCGCAATTGATTGCGCTACGAAGCACGTAGCGCCCCCAAGGTTTCCATTCACAAGATCACCTGGGATGAAAGTGGACATAAAGGATGACAATCCTTTGGAATACCTCCGACTTTTTTGGACGGATGAGGTGATCGACAAAATAGTTTTGGAGACAAATCGATTACAAGAAGAGCAAGCTGCTACCCATCAGCTATTTTCAAGGCGCAGAAAATGGGAGCCTGTGACCAGCGACGATATCTGGAAATTCCTTGGCCTCCTAATTTTACAGGGAGTGGTGGGGAAACCACTCCAAAAGTGGTACTGGACAACAAATAAATTATTGGCCACACCTTTTTTTGGAACTGTAATGTCGGAGTATAGATTTTCATTGATAATGAAATATTTGCACTTTGCAAATAACGAGGAATTCGATGAACGTTCTCATCCAGCTCCAAAGCTGAAAAAAATTGGGATATTTACCAAATTATTTTGCAGAACTTCCAGCGGACCTATATACCTGAGAGGGACATTACCATTGACGAAAGTCTCATAGCCTACAAAAGGTAGGCTCAGCTGGATTCAGTCTATTGCATCTAAGCGCGCTCGCTTTGGAATCAAATCCTTTATGCTGTGTGAATCCAGGTCTGGATATATCTGGGACGCAGTACTGTACACTGGCAAAGGGACCAAATTCTCCCCGAGATTCAGCGGTTTTGGGATGGCAACCGCTTCAGTTCTTTCATTGATAGAGCCCTTGCTCAACCAGGGCTACTGTGTCACTACGGACAATTTCTATACCTTCTATGCCGTCAGCATTTTCAAATAAAAAGCTTGGGAAAGGAGAAGTAGCTGCATGGCAAAAAGGGAAAATGTTGGCACTAAAGTGGCGGGACAAAAAGCACGTTTCCATTATGAGCACAATCCATAACACCTCGACCGCCATGGTCCATACCAGAGGTGGAAAAGATGTTAGAAAGCCACAAGTTGTGTTGGAATACAACCACACAATGGGAGGTGTGGACAGGGCTGACCAGGCCATGACCTTTTACCCAGCGATAATAAAGCAGCAGAAAAAGTATTATAAAAAAAATTTCCGACATCTTTTGGAGCAATGTCTCTGGAACTCCTTCATCCTGCTGAAAAAAAAAAGTGTCAGACTTTATGTGGAAGGTGGCAGAACAGATTTTTCTAAAACACCAAACGCCAACGGCGGTTAACCCGTTCTGGACGACTGGCTTCTGGTGTTGTGAATCCTGAGCGACTGACGGATGTGTGTGGTTTGCTGCCCCAAGCGTGACGACAACGGAAGAAAAATACGCAAAGAAACGCGCTTCTGTTGTCTCGACTGCGGCGTTGGACCTTGCTTTAAAGATTTTCATACCCGAGACATTTACTGAATAATGATTTTGCACCCTTGTTTGACCCCCCAAAAAATCTGAGTTTTTGAATATATTATTTGTTTAAAAAAATTTAATAAAAAGTATTGTTATTATTAAATTATTATTTGTTATTATTTATTATATTATAATTTATGATTTTGTGTTTCAAACTTTGTCATAGTCTACTAGAGACTCTGGTTTGGACAGATTTAGGTGAGTTATTCCTAAGAATTGCAGGCCTGCAATCTAAAATGCCAAATTTCCTTGCAAAATAATGAACAATCTACATTTCCCAGCAGAAAGAACAGTTTTTATTATACAAAAAGTACATGCAGGACACTGGACAGACCACTAGGGCCAAGGGGGGTGTGTATTTTTTACATACATTACAGTATACTGTATGTACTGTGTTTATTTACTTTTTTGAATTTGGCGCCGTTCTCCACCCCCGTGCATCGTAACGTCGCAGGGAACGGAGATCAGGGGAACACAGTGCATCGGGCGGAACATCCGGCCGCCGTGCACTGCCGAAATACATCGCTGGATCCCAGGGAAAAGGTAAGTAACCTTTTCCAGCATCCAGCAAGGCAATCCCGAGTGTGGCTCGGGGTTACCGATCGTAGCACAAAAATCTCACCCCGAGCCACCCTCGGGAATACCGCTAGGCAGGTTAATTCTCATTAGGCTTGAGTTTTGATTCAGTTAAATGTTTCAATTGTTTCGCTAGATTTTCTGGATTGCTGCTCTGCTGGTGAATGCCCCCTGCTTGACAATCTATCCTAACTTGCTTCTGCAGAGCATATACCCCTCCAGGGTATAAGTTGTTTAACCTCCAAAGTCTTTCAGGCAGAGGAGGAGCACCATTGTTATTTAACGTTTGCACTACAATATATGCCCTTTTTTGCATTCTGTATTTTTTAGAGATTTACTAAGATTTACAAAAACTGTTAAGCAGGTCACTAGAAAAAGAAAAATGAAAGAAAATATACAAAAAAATATAGTTGATCGGGCTGCCCAGGGGGTTAAGATTTGACATTCAGGGTTCCTTGAAAAAGGGTATAGTACAGGATTGCATTCAACACTTGTCTAGAATTGTCAGGGCTGGGCTCAGCCCTCCCTTCTTAGTGCCCAGCTGTCAGTTAATTGCCAGCACTCATCGTTCCATAGTGCCTCATCTGGTGATCATTTCCTGCTCGTCGGCCAGCCCCTTCTCCCATGCTTTTGCCTTGGTTAACATATCTGAAGATTTTCTGCTGTGTTAAAGACTTGCCTGGCTGACATCCCTTTTGGTTCCTGATCCTGTTTGCTGTCTCCAACTATGCTGATCTCTGGCTTCCTGATTTAATGGCTTGCACTGACTACCTGCTTTGATTACTGAACCCTGGCTATGTTTTGACTACGTTTACTGTTTGTACCATTTTTACCACTTTATTCAAAGGTGTGATTTTTTACTGCATTTTCTGTCTCTGTCTGATTCATGGTTCCTGACAAGGACAGGGTGTATGAATCAGATATCAACAAGTTTGCCAATGTAAGATAAAGGTCACAGGTCATAATCTCCTTAGGTCTAAATGCAATTTGCAGGTTTAGGCCTAAGAATACTCAGATATATAGTATATCCACTCCAAAACTGATTCTAATTCAGCTGGTTCTATTTTATCCTAATGTATCTGTGAAATAAAAACTTGGATTTCTCAATCTTTCCTTCAACTAAACTGTGACAAGGCTGAAGTCATGCTTATTGCCACTGACCAGCAAATTTGTAAACCAAAGCCTTTAACTCTATCCGTTGATGTTACTGTACTTGAGCTTTAGTCTAAATTAAAAAATCTAGGGGTGATATTTAATGTTAGCTGAACATTTGATCCACATTTTGGGAAACATCACTTGACTACACCCAATGTTATCATACACCGTTGGCCGAAAAGCTGATCAATACATTTATAGTACTTCATTATTGGTCTAAACTTCTATCACTTTACTCATGCCTTGTAACCTTTACTGGCCTTTTGTGTTTCCTTCCAAACCATCAGTCTCTGGAATTCTTTTCCCAAGAACATCAGAATGTCACTTTCTTTAAATTCTTCCAAATGAAAACGGAATACTATCTTCTTTAGACAAGCCTTCAACTAACTGCTCCCTCTCTTGTCTTTCATGTTCTTTTTGTTTATTTTTTAAAGTGCTTTGGCAAGGTACCATCAGGTGTTAACAAGGTGTTATATAAAATAAAGTTTAATATTATTACTAACCCCTTCATGGTTCCATACTGCTATATATTGATAGACAACTAAAGGAGCCTATTTTTGCAGCTGTGTAACACACTACACCTTGTCCCCTTCAATCACTCTACTTACATACCAAGACTTGCCCCAACACTGGAAAGAAAGCTTCTAGCAGAATGTAGAAGGTACTTTGAAAATGAGCCCTGTGAGCCTGGAGGCAGAATGGGAAATTCAGCTAGAGCCCCTCAGCAAAAAAAACTTGAACTATGTATATGTAGGATGTACTAATTTGAATTAATCTGGATTAAATGTGATGCAGGTTCAGAAATCTAAGCTAAATGCAACAGATCCCATTTATGAAGCTTATTGTAGGTTTTGCCAATTAAGGGGTTAAATTAATATAATTTTGTGTACTCAATATATAGTACAGTAATTCACATTATAAATACCATATTGGAATTTTATGTTTAGGATTAACTGGACATTCTAAGCTTATTTTTTTCACTCTGGGTGGTCTTGTCAGTGATTTTAACAATTTGGCTTTGCCTTTCCTTTCAGTATATATTTTTTTCTAAGAGTTATTGCCTTAAATTATTGTGTAACTATTGGAATCATTTGTCTTTTTTATCTGTGGACAACTAAAATTCCTTAATTATCTAGGCTAAGTCATAAATCATTTAATGAGAAACTGAACTCTGGAAGTTGTACCCAAAAAAGACAGGCTAATCTCCAGTGTTGCCTGTGATCTCAATGTACCTTATATTTCCCATTACTGATTTACCATACCTTGTTCTTCATTTTGTCGTTTTTGTAGACGTACCTATCTTTGTAGAGGCATGGTTTTACATCTTCATGTCAGAGCTCCCATTAAATAGAACAAAGAGCAGCACAGTAGTGACATCACTAAATCTCTCTCCAAATCTCCGAACACTGGAAGTGAAAAGCAGCAGACCCATAGATTCACACTGGGTTTACAGCTATGAGACGTTAGGCACAGGAGTGTGTAGGCACACTCAAACCAGGAAGTGAAATGTTATTTTTCTGGAAGAACTGATTTTTTTTTACATTTTCTGGGTACTGCTAAGACACATTTAACACTCCCAGGTGTTTCCTATAACATACCAAATCATGACTTTTTGAGTTCTACTTTAAAGGTCGTGTTCTGTGCATATCAGCACCACCCAAATGCCTAGAAAAATTGTGTTTTTTCTTGCTACATCTGCCCCTGTCCACCCATGCCATTTGTCCTGACGAACACCATAATCAGAAGAGAAGGGAGGTGGTTCAAAAATTTCACAGCTGTCAGCTGTACAGGGATGTATTGTGAAAGAGGCTCTTCTGGTCAGTGGCAAAGGTGGGAAATTATTTTATTTTTTGGAGATTCCCTCTTACTCCCTGTGGAGACAAAATGTACAGTGCAATCTTACTAATGGGAACATTATTGGCAAAGGCATCTTCAAGAACAACAATCATCCTTTTTGTCTTTGTAGCTCTTGATATGTTTGTGCTCACTGTGTTTATTTTATCACCACAGTAAAAATATCTTAAACTGCTCCAAGGGAAGTTGTTTCTTTTGAGAATTTGTTTTGCAAGAAAAAAACAGCTGAAATCATGAACATAGGGCCACAAATAGGATCCAATGACCAGCCATCACAGCCATGTCACATTCTTCCGTCTTTTTCATTTTATTCAGCTGATTTTGGTACTTGTAAAAGAACAGCAAGGACTTTGCATCTTTATTTTCCCAGACAATGAGCCAAGACTTTGTAAATTGAAATGTTCTGGGAATACAATTTTTAGGATGATTCTAACCAGTCAATTAAAATATCTCAGCTGGTTTGAGGAGTAGTGAAATTGTCCTTAAATCTTTGTGTATCTTTGTGTATTTCATGTGTATTTGATCCTGTACAAACCATGTGTAGTCAAGCACAGAGGGCTAATTTCTTAGTCACAATCATGTGAAATCTTGCTGAAACTAGCCCTGCCTGAACCCCTAATCGAATCCCTTATTTGATGGTAAGCTCTTAACTCTTAGCCCAATAGTTAACCCTTTAGGACCTAACCTAATCTCTAAAGTGAACCCCTTACCACCAACCTTCTTCCACCTAACATGTTTAACACCACTCCCCACAAGAATGTTCCATTTAGCTGTTAGAGGAGAGGTTACCAAATAACTTTCCCCATGATAACCTCACCGTAAACTTAAATGGTAAAATTTAACAAACCTATGTAATCCCTGACTCTAAGGCCCTGTATACACGGGCAAGAATCTCGTCAGGAAAAACCCGTCATTTTCCCTGACGAGATTCTTGGCAAGAAACTCTTACCGCCCAAGTGTACAGACTTTTGTTTCAAAAGAACCGTGGTTCTCTTGAAAGGAAAGAACGCGGTGATGTCATCACGTACGAGGAGCATGCGCCCCTCACATTCGATGCCATCGCCTCCACCTTGCTTCACCCTACCTATGCCGTGTAAGCTACCACGCATGCGTCAAATTCATTTCGAGCATGCGCGGGTTTCCACGGCGACAGGTAAGTATACACACTCTTGGGTTTCTCGTCGGGAAACAGGCCGACAAGAATCTCAACGAGAAAAAAGAGAGCAGGTTCTCTTTTTTTCTTGTCAACATTCTGGCCAGATTTCCTGACGAGAAACCTAAAAGCCTCATACAGATGCACGGGAATCTCGGCAAGAAGCAGTTTTCTTGCTGTTTTTTGCAGAGAAAATGGGTCGTGTGTACGAGGCTTAACACTAACCCAACATAACCCAACACAAACCCTAACACTTTACCTGGAACTATACCCTTGTCCTATGGTGGCAATCCTTATTCCTTATCCTTGTCTCCAAAAAATACCTACAATAAATCTGGAGTGTTTTTTCTGACTTCATTGCACTTGCACTGCTTTTTGGATCGCAGTTAGTAGTGACTGATGCATTTTATTTGTTTCTTAGTTGTTATTATTCACAAGAAACATCAATGTTGACAGTATCATTACTATATTAGTCAAAAAATAATATTATATTTTAGTGCATTTAATTCAAATTATGTGTTTCTACAACCAAGAATATATCATACCAACTCACATATCGTACATTATGACTCAGTGAAAGATGAAGACAAAATAACATGCAGACCATTTCATCAAGACCTCATAGGGTCACTGTGAGAGATTAATAATTTTAATTAAGAAAAGACATTTCCCGTGATAAAAATGTAGCGATAAATTGTCCCAGAACTGACCCCTATTTTACATTTGATTAATAAGGTCCCTTAGCTATAATATTTCAAATGAAAAAAGTGAATTGTTCCCTGAATAAAGTATGGATTTTATGAGTCATAGATAGAAAAAAATAAGTCAATGTCCCTTATTAGATAATATACTGGTTGTAAATGTTTTGGGATAGTGCAAAGAACCTTAAGTATATTTTTTGGAAACTCAATGAATTCAAAATACAAACCTTTTAGGAAACCAAGGCCCAGATTCACATACACTTAATATTCCGCTGCGTAATCGAAATACTCTACGCTGCCGTATTTTACCAGGCTCTACACCGAATCCTGGTAGATTTTTGCCCGTACGCTACGGCGGCGTAGTCTATTTCTCGCCGCGTAATCGAAATACGCGATTAGGGGGCGTGAAGCATTTAAATTAAGCGCGTCCCCGCGTCGATCGAACTGCGCATGCTCCGTTCAGAAATTTCCCGCCGTGCATTGCGCGAAATCACGTCGTTACGTCATTCGTTGTTTGAGTAGCGGCGTTTACGAACATTCCTATTCCCGGACGACTTACGTTAAAAATAATAAAAGACGTCGGAAAACGTAGAAATTCGACGCGGGAACGACGGCCATACTTAACATGGGCTGTCTAATATTAGAGCAGCAAAAAGCTGGTATAGTGTTACGCAAATAAAAGATGACTAAAGGTGCCGTAAGAGATTGCGATTGAAGATCGTAATTTCGGGGATCGCCGGCAAAAGCTCATTTGCATACCCCGACGCCGAAAACGACGGGAAGTCCACCCAGTGGCCGCAATTTTATTGCAGCGTAGATCCCAAGGCGTATGAACACGTAATCCAGTCGAATTGAAGCCCGCAGCCGTCTATTCATGGTTTGAGGTTTTCGACTAGCTAGAAAACGCGCGTAATTTGAAATTACTCCAGTCTAACACCAGTTAGACAGGCGTAATGGCTCTCTGAATCTGGGCCACTGTCAGCGATAAAAACTGACATGTGTTCTAATCCATATCCACTCTGTCAACAAAAAATAAATTGCCTTTAGTTATACTGTACTTTAACATGTGAAAGATTATAGGAGATTTTAGTTAATAGGCTTAAATCTACATATGGAAAGTAAAAAATAACTCCATGTATTTTCGCTACTGAAAAAAAATAGATTTCCATGCAAGCAAAAATATAAGTAACTTCTTTTCAAACAGTAAGTAACTTAGTAGTGCATTGTGCAGGACTTCCAGGACAGCTCCACTGTAAATTTGTTTAAATCCAATTACACAAGGCTGACTATTCTAGAAGCTGTGGTTACACTCCAAACCTAAAACTTGATTGACAGCCAGTACGCAGAAACACACTTTTGTTTGAGTGTGCTGTGTCATATATTTTGTCTATTTGCAATAACAACCAGAATATTTGACTATCAAAGATAAACTCTTTGGTAATCCGGTTAGGAAAATCTTGGCTCTGGCTCTCTCGCTTTTATCTCCTTAATACATTCAAGGTACGGATTCCACACTATAAAAACATTGGTGTGTGTGTAGAAATAGTCATTACAGAAAATCGCTTTGAAGTCTACGCCAAGCAGACTTTGTGGTTCTACTTCATCAACTGTCTTTATGTATTATTTATGCACTACTACAATTTGATGTACTGTTTATGCAGTAATAAAAGCTCGATATTAAATAAAAACAAAACAGTGTTAGAAATGCAAGTTAAGTGTGTATCACTGGTTGGTCTTCAAAGATGCACATATAACCAAGTTATTTCCTTGAACACATGAAATAAAAGTTCAAAGCCTTACTCCAACTCCTCTCTCACTTTTGCTGCTCTCCCTGCTACTATTACTGGCAATTACCTGCTGTCAAAATGACATCTATAAATTGCTATGTATTACATAGCAGGAGGGGCTTTTAAAGTGGAGCCTTTTCTGTGTAAAATGGCACTTTCAGATAGTCTGCAAGTGTCTTTCAATAAATACATTGTAACAAAATATTGTTCCATTGTATTTACCATTTCATTCAAATATAGATCAAAAGCATGACCTTCAAACTGCATATGACATTGGTTAAAGAAACTTTGAAAGTAAAAAACATTTATTTTTCTGATAAATGCAATCCTTTTCAACTCGTTATTGACCTGTAGTTAACCCTAATCAACCCTTAATTTCCTCTTAGCTATTATATTTCTGACTTTTTTTTTTTTTATTTCTATATTTTTACCATTAGTATTAAAGCTTTTTTTTAAACAAAATTCAGCATTACATTAAAAAATACAAGATTGAATGAAAAAGTGCCCTTTTTATTTGAAATATATTTGCCTTGCTTATTTTATTATGTTATTTTAGTGTCTCTTAAAATGGGACAGATTGCAGAATAAAATGTATACTTTTTATTTACAGTAGCACTTCTTGTTTTAAAATGGACACTGGTCAAAACATTTATATATATATATATGAATACATTTATATAGATTACATTAAAAAATTATAAACGTTTTGCAAGACCATATAAAGAAAATGAAGCCTAGTTTGTCCCTAAACACAATGACCCGGATTCACAAAGCACTTATGTCGTATCTATGCGCCGACCCACAAAGCTAGATACGTTGAAAAATAGGCTTCATCCGACCGACGTAACTTGCCTACGCCAGTGTATAGTGGGCACATAGTTACGCTGGACACCTTTGGCACTCCCATTAATTTTCGATGGAAATGAGGGAGATACGCCGATTCACAAACGTACTTGCGCCCAGCGCATGTTTTAAGCAATTTGCGTAAGGGTTACGTCCGGCATAAAGTTATTCCCCATATTGGAGGCGCAACTCATGCAAAGGCATGGACCAGGGAACGAACGCCGTCAAATTTGATGTCGTTTACAACGTTTATGTAGTACGTGAATAGGGCTGGGCGTACTGTAGGTTATGTTCACGCCGTAGACAGTGATTCAACGTAGCTTAGCCAGTTGTTTTGACGTGATTGTGAGCATGCGCACTGGGATACGTCCACGGTACGACGCATGCGCAGTTCATTTTAAGTACTTGTCTGAAGCTCAGGCCATCATTTGCATGGGGTCACCCTTCATCTAAATGTATCACGCCCACTTCCAGCCCACTTTGACTTACGCTGCCTTACGCCTAGGACTATACGCTACGCCGGCGCAACGTTGGGAGCATTTGCTTTGTGAATTCCATGCTTCCCTCTCTGCGTTGCGCCAGCGTGGCGTAAAGAAGATACACTAAGCCGGCATATATATGCGCCGAGGTATGTGAATCCGGCTAAATGTATGTATTACTTTGTTATCTTTTGGAAAATGTAAAAATTGCCCACCAGTGGTGCCAGTCAATGCCTCATCAGTGTCACCTAGCAGTGCTGCCTTTCAGTCTCACCTATCAGTGCCCATCATTGCCACCTATCAGTGCCCATCACTGCCAGCTATCAGTGCCACCTATCAATGCCACATATTAGTGCCAATTCTCAGTGCCCACCAGTGCCACCTATCGATGCCCTTCAGTGCCACCTCTCAGTGTCACCTCTCAGTGCCCACCAATGTCACCTCTCAGTGCCCACCAGTGCCGTATATTAGGGCCCACCAGTGCTGTCTTATCAGTGCCCATCAGTGCAGTCCATCGGTGCCCATCAGTGCAGCCTAACTGTGCCCATCAGTGCAGCCTCATCAGCGTACATCAATGAAGGAGAAAAATTACCAAAAATTAACAAACAATAAAAACCGCAGGAGGTGATCAAATACCACCAAAAGAAAGCTCTATTTGTGGGAAAAAATGATAAAAATGTAATTTGGGTACAGCGTTGTATGACCACGCAATTCATTCAAAGAGTGAAAGCGCTGAAAGCTAAAAATTGGTTTGGACAGGAGGGGGGTTTAAGTGCCCAGTAAGCAAGTGGTTAACCACTTAAGACCCAGACCAAAATGCAGGTAAAGGACCTTGCCCCTTTTTGCGATTCGGCACTGCGTCGCTTTAACTGACAATTGCGCGGTCGTGCGACGTGGCTCCCAAACAAAATTGGCGTCCTTTTTTCCCCACAAATAGAGCTTTCTTTTGGTGGTATTTGATCACCTCTGCGGTTTTAATTTTTTGCGCTATAAACAAAAATAGAGCGACAATTTAAAAAAAAATGCAATATTTTTTACTTTTTGCTATAATAAATATCCCCCAAAAATATATAAAAAAACATTTTTTTTCCTCAGTTTAGGCCGATACGTATTCTTCTACCTATTTTTGGTAAAACAAATCGCAATAAGCGTTTATCGGTTGGTTTTCGCAAAATTTATAGCGTTTACAAAATAAGGGATAGTTTTATTGCATTTTTATTAATTATTTTTTTTTTACTACTAATAGCGGCGATCAGCGATTGTTTTCATGACTGCGACAATATGGCGGACACTTCGGACAATTTTGACACATTTTTGGGACAATTGTCATTTTCACAGCAAAAAATGCATTTAAATTTGCATTGTTTACTGTGGAAATGACAGTTGCAGTTTGGGAGTTAACCACAGGTGGCGCTGTAGGGGATGTGTGCCTATGTATTGTGTTTACAACTGTAGGGGGGTGTGGCTGTAGGTGTGACGTCATCGATCGCGTCCCCCTATTACAGGGATGACGCGATCGATGCTACGGCCACAGAGAAGCACGGGGAAGCCGTGTGTACACACGGCTCTCCCCGTTCTTCCGCTCCAGGGACGGAACGCCGCACTGCAGCGGCGATCGGGACCGGGAATCCCGCGGTCCCTGTTCTGGAGCTTCGGACCGGGTCGCGGGCGCGCGCCCGCGGGCGCGCGCCCGCGACCCACGGCTGGGTACTAAAATCAACGTATATATACGTTGATGTGCCCAGCCGTGCCATTCTGCCGACGTAAATGTGCAGTAGGCGGTCCTTAAGTGGTTAATAAACACAAAAATGACTGGAACTTCACTTTAATTGCTAGAAATGGGCTTATACTGATACTGAACTGCAGATGCGACTTAGGCCACACTGAATCGCATGATTCATCAAATGTTGTGCATTCACATAAATGCAACTTTGGCTAAGGGTATCGCTGTGCAATTATATGGTCTATAGATTACAATAGACATGCATCAAAATCACATCTACATGCCTTATTTGGAGTGATTTGTGCTGGTCGTTAGGAACCAGCACTCTCAGGCATCCTAACAACCAATGACTGATCTCTGCTGTGAGCATTTATAAAAGCAAATAAAAAACACACAAAAAAAATAAAACCATCAAAAAGAAATGTGAGGAACTCATGCATAGTAGCTCTGCTAATCTGTACGTAGCAAGATTCTAAATATCATGGAACCATAGCTTCCAACTGTCCCTGATTACGAGGGACTGTCCCTCATTTGTCCCTCATGTTGGTCTGATCTATATAGTTGCATATAAAAAGTTTAAAAAAGTGTTTCCCAGTGCTAAATCTTTCATCCAAATTCTAAATTGTTGCATTTGTAAATTTTAAAAGCCAAAATAAATTAATAGTAGTAGTAAAAAAAAAGCCTTTGTGGATTTAAATAACCTTTTTTTTGGTTAGTTCCCCTTTAAGGGGGTGAGGCAGGGGGCGTGTCCTATGCCTGCATACGTTTGGTAGTAGGTGTCCCTCATTCCCATCTCAAAATGTTGGGAGTGATGGAACTAATAGAAAAATTATTAACTGTCAGTTGTAAAAGCTAAAATATAGCCAGGGATGTTCAATAATGGGACTGTCTGCATCTAAAGGCTTGCATACATACAATATCCAAACTGCTATAAAATGCTATGAAATGTCAAAACATTACTTAAAAATCAGCCATGGAAAAAAATTGGATTTTTACCATGCTAATGTGTAAAACTGGAAGTCGGCATCTGTTGAATGTTATAGTAAAAAACATACATTCAACAACAACAACTAAAAAAGTAACAAATGATGTGGTTGACATGTTGAAATGCAGGTCCCTTTTGGGGATGGAAGATCTCTATGAACTCTAGAACTTGCTGAGCTGGCCTATGACATACGTTATACCTCAGTGCCTCAACTAGAAGTAGAAGACTCTTATCAGTGACATCAATGATTTATGAACATTAGGTGCTAGCAAAATAAAACACCTAGCTCATTCTCTCCTTAATATAAAACACAAATGCCAAACAGGATTATTTATTATTGCTCACTGAGAAGCCACAACCAAAAAATTTACAATGGAGACTGGAGTGATAAAGTAGAGACCACAAGTGAAGCATTTGAGGTTGAAAATCCAATATGAAATCTATTACATAAAGAAATTCTTTTGTGAAAGGGCTCCTAAGGCTAGATTACATTTCTTAAATCAATCTATGGCACATAATCAGTAAAACCATATCATTTAAACATAAAAATCGTAAGCGCACCCTGCTGCAGCTGTATCCCATTAGACATTGTAACTTAAAGCAAGGTTCTATGAAGCTGTAAAAAATTGACTTCTTACTAAAAAACATATTGCGGGAGTCCGTGCATGAGTACGACAGAAAGAGGAAGGGTGGTAGCCACAACTTTCTGCTCAGACACCTTCAATATTGTGATCCTATACAAAACACTAAAGTAAAGGATGTTTCTTTTACTTAAAATTCCTATTAAGGCAAGGCCTTGACACATCAATTACAAAAGGGAATAATATGAAGTTTCCACCTCACCTATAGCATTAAAAAAAAAAAAACATTTTTCAGCATGTCCAAAAAACTACGTTTTTCCAACTTCATCATTAAAAACGACGTTGCCCACACACCATCGTTTTTGAAAAATGATGAACAAAGTGCGGTGATGTACAACACGTACGACGGCACTCTAAAGGGGAAGTTCCATTCGCCTTTGGGCTGCTTTTAGCTGATTCCTTGTTAGTAAAAGTCGATTTGCGTTTTTTTGGCTGTTATAGCGTGATGATTGTGCTCACTCCATTATGAATGGTAGTTTTACCAGAACGAGCGCTCCCATCTTGCTTCTGAGCATGCGCGATGATTTTTTACAACACAAAAAACGATATTTTCAAAAACGACATAAAAAATTGAAGCATGTTCAAATTTTTTTTTTCGTGTTTCAAAAGATAAAAAACGATGTGAAGCCCACACACGATCATTTTAAATGACTTTTTTAAAAATGTTATTTTATTTCATCACAAGAAAAGACCGTGTGTACAGGGAATTAGTGTCTTATTTAAAATATATGGACATGTGTGCATCGGCTGTGATGGTATAAAGACCATTTAAAGCAGGGGTCCTCAAACTATGGCCCTCCAGTTGTTCAGGAACTACATTTCCCATCATGCTCAGTCATGTCTGTGAATGTCAGAGTTTCACAATGCCTCATGGGATTTGTAGTTCCGCAACAGCTGGAGGGCCGTAGTTTGAGGATGCCTGATTTAAAGGATAATATGATAATAACCAAATATGGATCTTTATATATAATCTATCCAGGAGCAACAACAATATTAACTCCCACACCATTTCTGGTGAAATTAGGTACTGCATACTGACTATTCATATATAGCAACTAGGGTTGTCCCGATACCACTTTTTTAAGACCGAATACAAGTACCGATACTTTTTTTCAAGTACTCGCCGATACCGAATACCGATACTTTTTTTATCTCATGTGACAGCGGCACATGTGTCAGTATGTTTTTTTTTTTTTTTTTTATCTTTAACAATTTGTTTTTAATTTTTTTTTTTTTTTTTTTATTATAATGCTTTCTTTTTTTGTTTTTAAGGGGGGATGGACCGTGTCAGTGTGTTTTTTCTTTAATTGTTTTACTTTCTACAATCATTTTTTTTTATTCTTTTGTTTTTTTATTCTTTATTTTTTTATTTATTTTTTCAGCCCTGTTGGTGGGGCTTTGGTGAGATATCAGGGGTCTTAATAAACCTCTGACATCTTCCCTTTGAGACAGAGAAAGGGACTAGGGACACATGTTCCCCTGTCCCTTTCTCAGCAGCATCAGCTGCGCTGAAAATGAATGGAGTGGAGACAGCGTCTTCTCTTCATTCATAAACTGAAACATTTGTAATTACAGGTTTACAATGTTTCAGTTATGTGAATGGACAGTCAATGATCACTGACTGTCCATTCGGAGCAGTAAGGAGCCGGATTTACCGGCTCCTACCCCGCTCTACATCCTGACAATTCCAGGGGGTGGAGGAGAGGCATGGAAGGGGAGAGAAACACGGCGGGATACACGGCGGCTTCCAGCTGCTTTAAAATCAGTGGTGATCGGTGCTTGGAACTTCCCCATGCACTAATCACCGCCGACAGTACAATTATTGGGTGAAGCATCGGTAGCATTTGCCCGAGTTCAAGTACTCGGGCAAATGCTTGGTATCGGTCCTGAAACCGATACTAGTATCGGTATCGGGACAACCCCAATAGCAACACTGTGTGAGGTTGATATAATAAGGGAGAGTTTTCACTTTGCAAAGTGAAAATGCTAAGTACTTTTATATTTACCGTATTTATTGGCGTATAACACGCACCCCAATTTTAAGAGGGGAGTTTAAGTAAAAAAACTTTTAGGAGGGAAGTTTTGATTTTGAAAAAGGTTCCTGTACTTGTTTGGTGCTTTTAACAGTGCAATTGGGCCCCACAAATAATGCAAACCATGTCTAAAATGCAACCAAGTCGCACTGAAAATGTAATAGAAATCGTGTTGCAGTAGCGTGAACTGAGCCCAATTCTTAAAGGGGGTGTCCTTTGCCTACATTGCAGTACAAGGAGACCCACTTTCTCATCTCAGAGAGGACGTATACAGAATAAAAAAATCCCCCTACATAAATCGATTTTACTCAGTGTGATCAAATGAGCAGGAGACAATGCAGGAGCCTGTGCTGGGATTTGTAGTCCACCACAATCTATATTACAATTATTGGTACCCTCACAGGGATTATGAGTCTGCTGGGATTTGTAGTCCATAGTGTTATAGTAAATGGTATCATGGGGATCAGATGTTTGCTGGGATTTGTAATCCACCGTTATCTACATAATTATTAGCACTAGGGTTGTCCCGATACCGATACTAGTATCGGTATCGGGACCGATGCCGAGTATTTGTGCGAGTACTTGTACCCGCCCAAATACTCCCGATACCTAAGTAGAATACTTCCCCCCCCCGCCGCTGCCGCCGTATCACGCCGCAGATACAAAAGCCGCCGCATCGCGCCGCTGCATCGAAAGTCGCCACAAGGGGTTAAACGCCGTGCGGGAACATCTTAGCATTCATTTGAATAGCTGTAGTGTTTCCGCGCGTATAGACACTCCCCCTTGCTCGGGATTGGATGGGTGATCGTGATCTGTCCAATCCCGAGCAAGGGGCAGTGTCTATACGCGCGGGCTATTCAATTGAATCCTGTGATTTTCTCCATGCGGCTTTCGGCGGCAAAGGTATGGGACTATGGGGGAAATGACTGAAGGGACATGGGACATGGCTGCATATGTGAGGAACATGGCTAGAGGGACATGGCTGAAGGGACATGGCTGCATATGTGAGGGACATGGCTGAAGGAACATGGCTGCATATGTCAGGGACATGGCTAGAGGGACATGGCTGCATATGTGAGGCACATGGCTGAGGGGACATGGCTGCATATGTGAGGGACATGGCTAGAGGGACATGGCTGCATATGTGAGGGACATGGCTAGAGGGACATGGCTGCATATGTGAGGGACATGGCTGCATATGTAAGGGACATGGCTGGAGGGACATGGCTGCATATGTAAGGGACATGGCTGGAGGGACATGGCTGCATATGTGAGGGACATGGCTGGAGGGACATGGCTGCATATGTGAGGGACATGGCTGGAGGGACATGGCTGCATATGTGAGGGACATGGCTGCATATGTGAGGGACATGGCTAGAGGGACATGGCTGGAGGGACATGGCTGCATATGTGGGGGACATGGCTGGGGGGACATGGCTGCATATGTGAGAGACATGGCTGCATTTTGGGACACATGTAAAAAAAAGTATCGGTATTCGGTATCGGCGACTACTTGAAAAAAAGTATCGGTACTTGTACTCGGTCCTAAAAAAAGTGGTATCGGGACAACCCTAATTAGCACAATAACAGGATTCAGTAAGCTGTGCTAGGATTTGTAGTCCACCAGGATCTATATTATAATTACTGGTACCATCACGGGGATCGGACGTTTGCTGGGATTTGTAGTCCACAACCTTCCTTTTGCCTGCTGAGGAGGGAACGAGCACCGCTGAGATAGACAGAGCCGGATGTTCTGTGTACTCGTCTCGTCTCCTGCCCCCTTGGCCCGTCTCCTATGATTGAAACAACACCAGTCCAATGGCGAGACGTAAATCCTCGGCTCTGTCTATTTCGGGAGAGCTCGTTCCCCTCTTCCTTTCAGAGGCAGCGGTTCGGCGTATAACACGCACCCACGATTTTCCCTTGATTTCAAGGGGAAAAAAGTGCGTGCTATATGCCGATAAATACGGTACTTGCAAGTTATTGGGTATTCAATGTGAACATAGCTTAAAGTTTGCCTTATTCAGTAAGCCAAGTGAACATTGACTTTGCAAAATAAACATTCTCTGAAGCTTTAGGGCCAGATCCACAAAACTTTTCAGATACGCCGCCGTGATTTCAAATCTGCGCTGGCGTATCTTTACGCCGATTCTCAAAGGTAGATACGTCTAAAAAAAGAGTCTTCCTCCGCCGATGTAACTTGCCTACGCCGGCGTATAATTGTGTGCAATTATACGCTGGCCGCTAGGGGCGCTTCCGTAGTTTTACGCGTTGAATATGCAAATGAGCTAGATACGCCGATTCACAAACGTACTTGCGGCCGGCGCATTTTTTTTACGCCGTTTGCGTAAGCGTATGTCCGGCGTAAAGTTACCCCTGCTATATACAGTAGAGGCGTACGCAATGTTGGAAGTCGGGACAGCGTAGAATTTTTCATGTTTTACGTCGTTTTCGTAACTCGTCCGTGAATGGGGCTGGGCGTAAATTACGTTCATGTTGAAACCAATGAGTCTCATCGGTGCAATTTGGAGCATGCGCACTGGGATACGTTCACTGACGACACATGCACCGTTAGTAAAAAAATTCATTTACGTGGGGTCACACTTAATTTATATAAAACACGCCCACATCAAACACATTTGAACTAGGCAGGCTTACGACGGCCCATTTACGCTACGCCGCCGTAACTTAGGACGCAAGAGCTTTGTGGATACGGCACTTGCCTCTCTAAGTTACGGCGGCGTAGCGTAAAGAAGATACGCTACGCCCGCACATAGATACGCCGATCTTTGTGAATCTGGCCCTTAGTACATAAACCTTTATGACATTACTCCAACAAAAGGATGAAGTACACCATGCAGGTAGTAAACACGCATTGCTCTATTAAACTAACATTCTAATATCTGCATACAATTTAGCATTACACCTACTTATACTTTGAATGAAGGCATTTCATCTTTTTATGTTTTCTAAGCAAAATCTTGATTGAAAAATACAGAAATGAAAAGAACAATGAGCTGCGAAAACTTGAAAGTAGTCAGGAATAGGCAAATTACTGGGAGCCGATTTTTGACTGGCTGCAACTTTTTTTGCTACAAATAAACATTTAATACAGGGCGCACTGATGTCACCAAGAATTACTTTTTCTGTTCTCATTATTTCTGTCACGATATCATGGGAGAAGGTCACATTCTTCCCCATAGTCAAAAGCAGCTTCAATGGAATGATGAAGTGGTATTTAAAAAAAAAAGTCTTTTAGCATGCTTTCCACTTTTCTTCTCTGTAGTATGTAAAGCATATGACCACAATTCCCTTCACTAGTATAGTAATGTGGATTATCTATCACCTGTCACTGAACATTTAAAGAGGAGTTCCAGTCCTTTCTATGTTAGTAAAAGTCAGCAGCTACAAAAAGTGTACCTGCTGACTTTTATTAAACACGCAGTTATCTGTCCCACGGTGCAGTGATACATCTGCCCGAATCCTCGGTTCTCTCTCTCTTCTCTATGGGGTGTCAGCATCACTTCAGTGGGCACCCGGCTGTGACAGCTTGCGGCGTCACAGCCAGGTGCGCTTGCGCGAGTCTGAATGGCTGGCAATCTTCCGGGACCTGTGACGTGTCCCAGAAGATTGCAGGGAGGGAGGTGCTGGGCCTAGGCGGGAGTAAGGAATCCGCTCCCCCCCCCCCAAAAAAATGACATGTCAAATGTGGCATGTCAGGGAGTCCTTAAAGAAGAAGTTCTGCTTTTTTGTGGAACTCCGCTTGAACAATTACTGAAACAATGCAATGTGGGAATGATTCTCGGATATGTCAAATGCTTTTTAGTAAATTTAAATGTTTTCTTTTCTTTTACAATCAAGTGGATATAAAAAGTCACATCCCTGTTAAAATGTCAGGTTTCTGTAATGTAAAAAATTGAGACAAAGATAAATCATTTCAGAACTTTTTCCACCTTTACCCAGTTCCCGACCAGCCACCGCAGTTACACTGCAGGAGGTTGGCTCGGCTGTGCAAATCGTCATAGCTGTATGTCCTCATGGCAATCAGATTTGTTACAAAACCGCTCGATCTACAGGCCCAGGCCAATGATTTCTGGCCTGGACCTGCTGATCGGTTCTGGCAAATGAAATGCCTCCTCTGCCTGTGTAATGTAAACACAGGCAGAGGAAATTATGTCATCTCGGTACTATTGTGGGAGGAGAAGACATCTATAGTGAGTACACCAAGCACTACTCTAACAGGACACATAGGCACACTTTTAACTTCCCGATCGCCCCCCCCCCCCCCCGGTTAACCCTTTCACTCCCTGTCACAGTGTCACCAAGGGCAGACACAAATTAGCATTAGGGTAGTTAGTGGTAGGCCCAGAGAGGTTTAGGGTACCCTCTACATAGTCCCTAATAAAGGTTTCACCTCTTGCTCACCCCCAGTTAACCCTTTCACTCCCTGTCAAAGTGGCACTAGTATAGTGTACAGATCTTTTTTATGACCACTGTATTTATGTCACTTGTGACTCTAAACAGCATTAGGGCAGTTAACTGTAGTCCCAGAAAGGTTTAGGGTACCAGCCATTTGCAGTTTTGTTTATTCCTGATCAAGTTGTGTGCATTGATGAAGTTTTCTGGCCACCTTGCTTCCCCCAGCAAGCGTGCCATCTATGGGGTCAAGATGTATAAGCTCTGTGACAGGGCCACAGGCTATCCATATAGTTCTCTGGTTTAAGAGGGAAAAGATGGCAGCGTGGAGCCCCATGACTGCCCAGACTAAATAGGAAGCAGCGGTAAGATTGTTTGGGACTTGGTGTCACCCTTTTTCAAGAAAGGGCAACCACGCGGACAATTGTTACACAAGTGTGCCACTTTTTAGTCACCTTTTTGATTCTGGAATTGGTACTGTACGATTTAATCACTGGGGCTTGTAGATTATCTACTCAGAGGGGGGGGGGGACGGAGAGCCTGCTTGAAGTGTAATAAATTGCTTGCAGTGAAGTGGAGGGACACACGGAATGTTTCGGTTCTGTCCTCTATTCACATAGATACGACAGTCCAAATTACAACAGCGGGGAATGGGAGAGTTAACTTGCTCCCACTCACAAATTGGTTAAGTTTAGGCAGCTGTCAGTTTAGAACTGTTTTCTAGGCCAGTCTGCATGCTAGGGGGGGTGTTTTTACCCCTGGGTGACAGTTGGCGCTGGAAGGGGTTCTGACAGACCCACTTTCTCCCAGCAGCCAATCAGAGGAGGATTTTCCCTCTGGACATGCTAGCGGGAGGGTATATCTGTGGCAAATGCCTGAGAGTGAGACGTTCTATGCGGGGCCTGCGTTCCAGGTGCAGCATCCACCTTCAGGGTGCGCGGATCCATGGGCCCCGCCATCGAGGCCTGCCTGGCTGAAGCTGTGCACCAAGTAGAGCTTTATCCTAACCTTGAGAGGGAGCTGTACGGTGGGGGATTGGCTCAGGAGACCCAAAGGCAGAGGTTGTCCGCGAGGCCTAGGCGAACCACCAGGGATCCAGTCATCACTACATGACAGGTACACTTCAACTGTCCTTTGATGACCCTAGAGAAGTGATTTACTGGGAGGATCCATTAGTTCTACCCCTTTGAAAAGTATGGAAATTCCTCAGGCCTGTGACAGAGGCCCTAATTCCTCCCAGTGACTATTGCAAGTGACCTTTCGGCTACCAGGCCCAAGTTAAATGCCTGTCCGGGGGAACTTTACCCACTCTGATGGGAGTGGCGACGTTTAAGTGTGACTGTACTGAGAGCAAGCTGCTTTCTATAATATCCAAGGCCTGATACTGCAGTTTTCTTCCGCTCATCAACCTTTCTCTATAGTGTGCCAAGTTGATGTTGGCCATGTTGGGCCTTGGAATAAAACTTTGAAAACATAACCTGATGTCTGGACACTCGCTTTATTCACTTTCTACAAGTATTCACCCCTAGACAAGTGTAATTGGTAACTTAATACGCCGACCCCGAAACCAACCAGCGGCTCCTTCGGGGGTAAGCGCTACACATGACACCCACTTTTATTGTCCCTCCTGTCATGACCAACCTGGTCTCTGCATCGGTGACTGTTCCCGTCGCTACCACACACTAGTGGAGTATTAGCATAGGGTACAGCACGGCACAGTTCTTGTGCACACTATCACACAGGGTCTTGAAAAATGTTAGATGGCCATCGCAATTTTGAGAGACCCTAAGCTGGAACATTTATAGTTACAATAAAAATGTAAAAAGACAAAAAAAGTTGTTGTTTTATTGCTCTTCACTCTCTATTGTTCTTTCTATAATGTGCAAGCCTGAGGGCTTTATACACTGGAGTGGTGAGCTGGCAGGACGTCCAAAAAAGTCCTGCAAGCAGCTTCTTTGAGGTGCTTTTGGAGCAGTGTATACACCGCTCCTAAAGTGCCCCTGCCCATTGAAATCAATGGGCAGCACCGGCAAAGCACCTATGCAGCGGCAATTTGCGGGCACTTTTAACCCTTTTTCAGCCGCTAGAGCCCCGCTAGCGGCCGAAAATCGCAGCTGCTTGACCACCGACAACCGGGCGATGTGAGTGTGAAAGGACTCTAACTGTGATGTTTTATTGTTACTGTGTTTTATTGCGTTTTCTTTGCAGGTATGTCCTACTGTTATACTGTAATGTTACTGTGTTTCATTGTTAACCATTATTTTCTTTGCAGGTACCCCATTCAGCTGCAACACAAGTTTATTTATTTTGACAGCAACAGGGTTTTCTCACACGATACATAAATCAGTGACTCCAGCACTGTAGGAGGTGATTTCACCACCACAGTTAAAAAAAGAGCATACATGCTGAAGCATAGGGGCAGGGGTGGACATTAGTGGTGGATTGCCCCTATTCTTCAGCATATATTTTTATTTACCTTTCTTGGTTTTGTTATCCACATCGATCAATGTGAATGGCAGAATCTGGTTATTTTTTTTTTTTCGTTCAGCCCAAAAAAGAAAAGTGCATGGAGGAATCTGTTAGGTTCTCTTTGTTCATTTAACCCACAGGCTGCATAAAAATAAAGAACATTACAATATATGCCCAACAAGGAGCAGCGGTGTACTAGTATGTTGCTGGACTTTGCGTGGTTATACCAGAATAATGCCTGTAGGTTTAGGTATCATCTTGGTATCATTTTTTTCAGCCGGCGGTCAGCTTTCATGTAAAAACAAAAAAAAATCCTAGCAGCTAATTAGCAACTAGACTGCTTTTACAAGCAGTGGGAGCTAATATTCCCCCTGCCATCTTCCATGGTTTTCTCGGGCTCTCCTGTCCCACCGGGGAACCCAAAAATGTAGCCGGTGGTTCCGCCTGCTGACCATAGAGATGATTGGACACTAGAATGGCTCCAATCATCTCTACGGCCTAAGAAACTGGAAGCATGTCGTGTTTGGTATCTATGTACTCAGCATAAGGTCATCTTTTATATTGTAATAACAATTTGGGCAAAATAGTGCTTTTTTGTACATAAAGAATTGCGTTTGAAAAATCGCTGCACAAATACTTTGTGACAAAAAAGTGCAACAACCACCATTTTAATCTGTAGGGCCTTTACTTTAAAAAATATATAATGTTTGGGGGTTCACAGTAATTTTTTAGCAAAAAGTGTCAGAAATTACTTTGTGGTTCAAGTGGTTAGAAGAGTGGGTGATGTGTGGCACAAGCTTCTAATGTTGGGCAAAAGATGCCAGGACAGTTCAACCCCCCCCCCCCCAAGTGACCCCTTTTTGGAAAGTAGACACCCCACGCTACTTGCTGAGAGGCATGTTTAGTCCATGGAATATTTTATATTTTGCCACAAGTTTCAAAAAATTAAAAAAATATTTTATTTTATATTTTTACACAAAGTTCTCACTAAATGTTATATTGCTCAAACATGGCATGGGAATATGTAAAATTACACCCCCAAATACATTCTGCTGCTGCTCCTGAGTATGGGAATACCACATGTGTGGGAGTTTTTGGGAGCCTAGTTGTGTACAGGACCCCGAAAACCAATCACTGCCTTCTGGTAAATGGTGATTTTACTCCTCACTGCCGAGTTTGCACTTTGCAGCTCTCATTTGTTTCGGAAAAGGAAGAAAGAAAACGTATTTTTTTTTTCTTTTACCAATTTTCAAAACTTTGTGACAAAATGCGAGGTCTGCAAAATAATAAACATACCTCTCAGCAAAAGCTTGGGGTATCTACTTTCCAAAATGGGGTCATTGGGGGGGGGGGGGGGGTTGTGCTATCTTGGCATTTCATGGCCTCTGAAACTGTGATAGGTAGTGAGGAGTGAAATCAAAACATTTACAACCTTAGAATCTCTGAAGGCGGTGATTGGTTTTTGGGGTGCTGTACGCGGCTAGACTGCCATAAAATCCCACACATGTGGTATCCCCGTACTCAGGAGAAGCAGCAGAATGTATTTTGGGGTGTAATTTCACATATAACCATGGCATGTGTGAGCAATATATCATTTAGTGACAACTTTGTGTAAAAAAATGTATCTGCATTTTATTAAAATTAAACCAGTTCAGTAATTCAATGATTGATAGCAGCTTTTTTGGATAGAATAGGAATAGTTAAGACCCCTGTAATTTTTTTTGCCATCTGCTGCCCATTAAAGAGAATTATTTTCATTCATCCCAATACACACAAGAAAAAAATAGGACTAAATCTCCTCAAAAGAAAGGGAATCCCCTCTTAGATTTCCAGTTGATTTTTGTTCCAGTGACAACTTAAAATGTGTATTTTCTTTCATCTCCAGTCTTGGTGGCAATAGTCACCAGTACAATTAGACAGCATGAATCTTCCTAATAGAAAAACAGACAGCAATAAAATCCTGACAGGGGCTGTAGCCCTTATCTACTCTATCCACAACTAAAAAAAAGAGTTTCACTTCACTTCAGCCCCAGAGGGTTTACCCCCCCCCCCCCCTTCATGACCAGGCCATTTTTTGTAATACGGCGCTGCATTTCTTTAATTGACAATTGCAAAGCTGTACCAGATTAAAATTGATGTCCTTTTTTCCAACAAATAAATCTTTCTTTTGGTAATATTTGATCAACTCTGTTTGTTTGTTTGTTTGCTCTCTAAACAAAAAAAAATGTACTTTCTGCTATAAAACATATTCAATAATAAAAAAAAAAATCGAAATTTCTTCATCAATTTAGGGCAATATGTATGTTGCTACTTATTTTTGGTAAAACATATCTCAATAAGCGTATAATGATTGATTTGTGCAAAAGTTATAGCGTCTACAAACTATATTTTTAAGGAATTTTTATTTATTGTTTTTTTTTTACTAGTAATGGCAGCGATCGGCGACTTATAGCGGGACTGTGACATTGCGGCAGACAAATCACACACTAAGTGACACTTTTTTGGGGACCAGTGGCACCAATACAATGATCGGTACCAAATAATATGCACTGTAACTGTACTAATGACACTGGCAGGGAAAAGTTATCAGAGGCAAAGAGGCAAAGGGCCAGATTCAGATACAATTACATTGGTGCAGAGTATCAGAGATACACTACGCCGCTGTATTTTACCAGGCTATACGCCGAATTCTGGTAGATTTTGTCCCTTACGGTACGGCGGCGTAGTGTATTTCTCGCCGCGTAATCGGAATACGCGATTAGGGGGCGTTAAGCATTTAAATTAGGCACGTCCCCGCGGGTGATCGAACTGCGCATGCTCCGTTCAGAAAATTCCCGCCGTGCATTGCGCGAAATAACGTCGTTAAGTAATTTTTTGTTTGAGTAGCGTCGTTTACAGACATTCCTATTCCCGGACGACTTACGTAAAAGATAAAAAAAAGACGTTGGAAAACGTTGAAATTCGACGCGGGAACAACAGCCATACTTAACATGGGCTGTCTAATATTAGACCAGCAAAATGCTGGTTTAATTTTACGCAGCAAAAAGATGACTAAAGATGCCGTAAGAGATTGCGATTGACATTCGTAACTTCGTGGATCGTCGGCAAAAGCTCATTTGCATACCCCGACGCGGAAAACGACGGGAACTCCACCCAGCGGGCGCAAATTTTTTGCAGCGTAGATCTGAAGGCGTACAAACACGTAAGCCAGTCGGATTGAAGCCCGCAGCCGTATTTTCATGGTTTGAGGTTTCAGAGTAGTGAAAAAACGTGCGTAATTTGAAAGTACTCCAGTCTAATGCGAGTTAGACAGGAGCAAGGGCTCTGTGAATCTGGCCCAAAGAGTTAAAGGTTGCCTCTAGGGAGTGCTTTCTAACTGTGTGTGTGTGTGTGTGGGGGGGGGGGGGGTGCTTGTACTGTAAGAAGACAGAGATCCGTGTTCCTGCTTAGCAGAAACGCGAAATCTTTGTCTTCTCCCACAGAATGAAGGTACAACATTTAGCAACTCACATGGTTGATGATTAAAACAGGCATATTTAAGTATGCAGGCATCCGGGGTAAAGCTGTCCACATAGACCAGGGGTGGCAAACACAAGGCCCGCGGGCCGAATACGGCCCGCCAAGCCTTGTCATGTGGCCCGCCAGCCACCACCGCTTGTTCCAGGTCTGCGGGCCAGTGCCGCCCGCTCTGTGGCCTGTTGATGATCAGGCCGCATAGCGGGAGGTAAGCGGCACCCGCGGCCTGGACAGCGCTAACACAGGTCGCGGGCGCCGCTCACCTACCGCTATGCGGCCGTGCCTTTGTCATCTCCGGGCTCCGGCGAATATACGTTAGCGGCTGATTGGCTGAGCCGTGTGTCTCTCTTACACACAGCTCAGCCTCGGACGCTGCTCCTCCTCTTCCCGCCTCTCTGTGCTGTCTTGCCCGCCCACACCCTCTGTGTCTGCCCCGCCCATACATTCCCCAGGAAAATGTAAAGAGTGAAAACACGTTCAAAAGCTGCAGGCAGCCCGCCCCTGACCCTCCATCCTAGGGTGAGTAAGCTCACCCTCTCCCACCTCCCAGTGTATATATAAAATAAATTAAAGGGGTGCTCTGTGGACTCTTATGCAAGAGGGGGGCTTTGGTGGGCAGAGCCCCCCTTACATCAGAATTCCCCTTTACATCTGAGTCCACAGCATTACAAGGGGGTCTGTGTGGACTCTGATGTAATGGGGGTCTGTGTGGACTCTGATGTAATGGTAGTCTGTGCGGACTCTGATGTAATGGGGGTCTATGCGGACTCTGATGTAATGGGGGTCAGTGCGGACTCTGATGTAATGGTGGTCTGTGCAAACTCTGATGTAATGGGGGTCTGTGCGGACACTGATGTAATGGGGGTCTGTGCGGACTCTGATGTAATGGGGGTCTGTGCGGACTCTGATGTAATGGGGGTCTGTGCGGACTCTGATGTAATGGGGGTCTGTGCGGACTCTGATGTAATGGGGGTCTGTGCGGACTCTGATGTAATGGGGATCTGTGCAGACTCTGATGTAATGGGGGTCTGTGCAGACTCTGATGTAATGGGGGTCTGTGCAGACTCTGATGTAATGGGGGTCTGTGCAGACTCTGATGTAATGGGGGTCTGTGCAGACTCTGATGTAATGGGGGTCTGTGCAGACTCTGATGTAATGGGGGTCTGTGCAGACTCTGATGTATGGGGATGGCAGACTCTGATGTAATGGGGGTCTGTGCAGACTCTGATGTAATGGGGGTCTGTGCAGACTCTGATGTAATGGGGGTCTGTGCGGACTCTGATGTAATGGGGATCTGTGCAGACTCTGATGTAATGGTGGTCTGTGTGGACTCTGATGTAATGGGGGTCTGTGCGGACTCTGATGTAATGGGGGTCTGTGCGGACTCTTATGTAATGGTGGTTTGTGCGGACTCTGATGTAATGGTGGTCTGTGCGGACTCTGATGTAATGGTGGTCTGTGTGGACTCTGATGTAATGGTGGTTTGTGCGGACCCTGATGTAATGGTGGTCTGTGTGGACTCTGATGTAATGGGGGTCTGTGCGGACTCTGATGTAATGGGGGTCTGTGCGGACTCTGATGTAATGAGGGTCTGTGCGGACTCTGATGTAATGGTGGTCTGTGCGGACTCTGATGTAATGGGGGTCTGTGCGGACTCTGATGTAATGGGGGTCTGTGCGGACTCTGCACTGTGTACGTAGCGCACCCCTGAATCCCTGCACTGTGTACATAGTGTAATCCTGACGTAAACCTGAACTCTGCATTCTGTATGTAGTGCGACCCATATACAACCGGCCCTTTGAGGGCAACCACACTGCTGATGCGGCCCTCGACGAAATTGAGTTTGACACCCCTGACATAGACCATCCTCTGCACCACCATTGATGTCCTCCCTTCCAAGATCGGTTCAAGCCTTGCTTTCAGATCGCTCTACTACAGGGTAGTCTTCCAGGTCACGATTGCAGACTGACAGTGGTGAGTCCGGCGGTGAGGAGGAGCAAGTTCTCTGTGAATCGCATTACCCCCTGGATCCATGCATACTTAGATGTGCCTCTTTTTATCATCAACCATGTGAGTTGCTAAATGTTGTACCTTCATTAAATGTAACCATATTGCTACACTTAGAGGCTCCTCTCTTCTCTTTTATACTCTGTAGCACCTGCTGGATTTTGCTTCTAATCCCCTTGGGGAGGCTGCCATTTGTGGATGGACATTTTATGGTTACACAACTTTTTTATATGGACTATAAACTGAAGGACCTATGAATAAATGGTTGTGGGATGAATCATTTGAGTTTCCATGATTCCTTATGAGAAAATTTGCTTTGATATGCAAGTGCTTTGGATCACAAGCATGCTTCCAGAACGAATTATGCTCGCAGTCCAAGGTTTTACTGTAATAATTGTTTGCACCACTAAATTAACTTTATTCGTCATTCCATAAACTTTTGGGGGTTTCACTTGCACATTGTTGTTTGTTCACTACTTCATTGACTTTATTAGTGCTGCAGTATTTATTTGATTTACTTTATTGCACAGTTTGTCTGACAGTTTTTTTGCTAGCTGCTTGGCTGTCATGTTTTGAGACTTTTTATTTTGATTTGTCAGCGCGTTTTCTTCCCATTTTTTGTACAAATAGATTTTAGTTTATTGAACATAACAGGTCAATGAACTGCAGAATGAGGTAAAATAAAATAAAAATAGATTATTCATCGGTAGTATTACTTTATAGGCTACATACTACACAGTAAAATAGAAGAGTCTTGCTAAATAAGAGAAGAGCTGCTGTTTTTCATGACCTTGTACTTCTTCCTAGCCCTTCATGTGTCTTCTCCGACTCCAAGCACGTGTTATGATATGTTCTGTCATATTCGATGACTACAGTTTACTTTGTCTCTAAAGTGGCTCCTGTCTCGCTGTCTTCATATATAAAGGCTGTCATTACAGGTCAGACATCCAGACACAGAGTGGAGCAAACCACAACAATCAATCATTATTTGGCTACTGCAGGAAGTTTCACTCAAAAAATGAATTCCGAATAGCTGCTAACTTTTTCTTTGGTAAACAATTTGTCAAGTCCATCCAGTGTTCCTGAACGGACAAAACTTTCATATAAATCTGTACTCCATACACTTTGCAAATACTAAAGACAACAATTCTAGTCAACGTGTATACAACAAATTTACGCATAAGTGAAAAACGTACAAATCGAAACAAACTATTACAGTTTAACAGGTAGTTTAATCTAGGCAGTGCATAGCTGAATGCAGTTCTACATCACTTCTCTCAAATGCGTGTTCCACTGCGTTTTCTGAAAATTAAAAGCAGCTGGTTAACTCGTATCCTTCTTTATAAGAACACCATGGAAAACAATCCTTTGAAGATGCTCTTTCTGGTTTATATACAAGGTGCTTTCAATTTAATTTACAGTACCGGTGTTTCTCGTTGCCCAGACGTTGGATGTATTCAGTAAATTTATAGCATATAATGATGATGTTCTGGCCTCTGACCTACTATTTAAAAGAGCAATTACTGTGCAGGATTATTGCTGGTGCATATACTTATCATGCAGTTACAATTATATGTCACATTCCCTAAGAGCGAGATACTTGGAAGAAGCATTGTGCAGACCACAACTGGGATATTTCCTGGGTCAGAATCAACATAAAAATACTTGAGGTACAGCTTGACAGATGTTCCATTAGTGCTAATCGCATTGTGGTTCATTAAAGAGAAAATATAATAATCTGTTTATAAGTAGGGTTTATTTTGTCTTTAACAGGCAGCAAAACATATGGATCTGGTTTACAGTATAGAAAGTATGCACTTTCAGCATATTTATTTTATACATTATTTTGTTGTGGGAAGACATAGTGGACTCTTTTGAGGCAAACGTGCAGACCCAGCATAAACAACACCAGCAACGACGCCAACACTTAAAATGCTGCCACTCAAATAAAACCTGAGCTTTTCAGGTAAAACACCTTTAATTACAGAACGCATTATATGTATACAGTAAATGTTGAATATTCAATGGTTTCAATGCCTCTTGTGTCTTGTGTTCTTCAGAGTGGTAAAAAGATATGACCGAATGAGCAGACCTTGAATTCCAGATCCTTTTTATGTTTAACAGGTCAAGGCTAAGAATAAAGGCCTACTTATTGTGATGAAAGTGATGGCAATTAGCCAAGCGCCTACTGACACCAGACACACATTCCAATGACAAGCCCAATAAATGTCCTGTGTCCTCAACCTCCATAGAATGTTCATAAGAATATATGTAGAACTCACACTTATAACAATGTGGTAGTATGGCTGCAGAGCTGAGTTCAGACTATCAACCACCAATCTCTGGGCTCAGCAGTCACCTATAATCCTGGACAGCAGTAAAGACACAGAGACTAAACTGTGCCCTTGGCCTTTCATCCAAAATGAGGTACAGATATTTTTTTGGTCAGTCTGTCTAAAGCTATTTCATTTTTTACAATTGCTAGTTGAGAGATAAACCACCTGACAATACCTTTTACAGCAAAACCTTGGTTTTAGAGTAACTTGGTTTGAGAGCGTTTTGCAAGACAAGCAACATTTTTTAATATGTTTTGACTTGATATACAAGCGATGTCTTGATATACAAGTAGCGTCACGTCACAACTTGGCATAAAAGAGAAGAGAGGAGTCTCTAAATGTAGAAATATGGTTACATTTAATGAGGGTACAACATTTAGCAACATATTTCTACACTTCTCTTTTGTACTCTGTAGCTCCTGCTGGATTTTGCTTCTAATCCCCTTGGGGAGGCTTCCATTTGTGGATGGACATTTTATGGTTACACAACCTATCCCTGTCCCTCACCCCCTCTACCTACTTACTCAGTCACTGCCCAAGAGAGAATCTCCCATTCCACCACATCCAAAAAGGTGCTCTGGTGACTGTGGAGGCCATTGGAGTACAGTGACCTTAATTATAATGAGTGATTATTTGAGTTACTTTTGCCTATCATCTCAAACCTAGTCTGCCCATTCTCCTCTGGCATTTGATATCAACAAGGCATTTTTCATCCACACTACTGCCACTTGTGAGGAATGCGGGTATCAGGTCCATGACCTCCTCACTAACTCATGACAAAGGACTGGCCAATCTCACACTGCGCTGTCACTTGGGTAACAATGCCACTCTCAGCTGCACCCGGCACAAAGATTCACCAGCTTGCGGGACCCAATCTAGGTTGGAAGCGATTGTCAATGGGCTACGTTAATTAACAATTAACCCTTTAGCTGCTACCACCCTCTTTGGACCGAGCAGAAAGAGACTTGCAATTTTAGCAATACCAATTACGATTTTAGAATTAATGCCTGTAACACACATTGTCATCAAAGACGGGTATATTCAGTGATTTATACTATACAGTAGCACTCTCAAATAGACTCTTGCATTAACCACTTCAGCCCCGGAAAATTTGGCTGCTCAATGACCGGGCCATTTTTTGTGATACGATCTGTCTTCTCTCCTCTGACAGCACGGATTTGTGTGTTTACACACACAAACCCCCGTGCCGCCGCTCGTGCATGGGATAGCACGTGGCGGGCGGCAAACATGCCCGCCGGCCACATGCATTGGGTTCCCCACTGTGCTCTGATCCCACCCAGGTGTGTTACAACAGCAAATTAATATTCACTGTTGAAACACTGATTCTCAAGCGGGAGGAGGGAGGAAACGGAAGCCGCTGCTCCGTGATGACCCATGGAGAGCAGTAGAACGGGAGGCCGATGCCGAGGAGGGAAGCCACTGCTAAAGGGGTAAGTACTACCGACCGAGCGACGAGGGGGGGTGGCATACTGTATGCCCAATTATGACCCAAGTCTGTTTATTTTCCATACACTTTTACGGCCCTGAAAAGGGTATTGGGAAATTGATAAGGGGTGTCTGGCATTAAGAGGTTCTGGACTGTATGAGCTGAAAGAGAAGGCAGGGGAGGAAAGGTCACTGCAGCTGTGTCTTCTTATGACAAGATGGCATGGAAGACTTGTGACCTGAACAAAATGGCTGCTACGCACACAGCTATTCATGAACCCAGTATGCAGGACCATTACACCATTCACTGGATATTTTCTCTTTTTTGGACCATTCTCGGTAAACCCTAGAGATGGTTGTGCGTGAAAAACCAAGTAAATCAGCAGTTTTTGAAATACTCAGACCAGCCGTCCCGCAATAACAATCATGCTAAGTTCAAAGTCACTTAAGCCCAGGTTCCAACTGGGCTGCGGGAGTGAAGCCGCGCAAGTTCATTTCACTCCCGCTGGCAGTCCCGATTTCGGCCGCGATTTAAGAGACATCTGTGCAGGTTTCTACACAGATGTCAA
This sequence comes from Rana kukunoris, assembly GCA_029574335.1. Lineage (NCBI taxonomy): Eukaryota > Metazoa > Chordata > Amphibia > Anura > Ranidae > Rana > Rana kukunoris. Next base: position 132,599,227 of record CM056049.1, read on the forward strand.
TGTAAATCGTGGCCCGAAATTGCAAAAAGTAGTACAACTACTTTTTGAATTCGGTGCAGTGCCGCAGATGCAGATGCGGTGTCGCACCGATTAGGACGGTGCCATTGCCGGCAAATGCCGCCGATTTGAGATGCGATTTGACATGTGAAATCGCATCTCAAATCGTACCAAATTGTACCCAGTGTGAACCTGGGCTCAATCCCATTTCCTTCCACATTCTAATGCTCAGTTTGAATGTCAGCAAGTCATCTTCACCACATCTAGATGTCTTGATGCATTGAGTTGCTGCCATGTGATTGGCTGATTAGCAATTTGTGTTACCAAGCAATTGAACAGGTGTATATACCTCCAGAAAAGAAGTGAGCTCCATAAACAGAGCCACATGTTTCACACTAAGTATATATGCATGCCGCGTACACACGGTCGTTTTTTGCGATGGAAAAAAAACGACGTTTTCTGTGAAGTAAAAAACGACGTTTTTGAAACGTCACTTTCAAAGACAATTTTGCATACACACCAGTTTTTTCACAAAAAGCGAGGTTACGTTCACCACTCTTTTCCATTGAAGCCACTTCATAACTGCTTTGGGCATGCGCGGGTTGAAAAACGTCGTTTTAAAAGACGTTTTTGCTACACACGGTGACTTTTTTGAAACAAAAAACGCGTTTTGAAAAACGACACAAAAAATTCAAATGTTGGAATTTTTTTTTGGTCGTTTTTTTGAAGACAAAAAACGACGTTTTGCCCACACTATCAATTTAAAGACGTTTTAAAAAACGTCGTTTTTTTTTCTCGCAAAAAACGAGTTGTAGTTGTGCTCTGACCTAGTCACTGCCTCTTATTTTTGGAAATAACAATGAAAAATCAGAATACACAGCTGCTTCTAATTATTTCTTATATAACAGAGTACTGTTTTGAGACACACCCGTTCTATCACCAATGCCATTATTACCGTCACACATCTGTCTTTTTTTTTAATGAACAATACCAGATGCCAAGGTTTCGTACTCTGAGGCCTCGTACACACGATCAAATCTGTCTGCTGGAAACGGTCTGCTAGACCGTTTCAGCAGACAGATTCGGTCGTGTGTACGGGCGAGCCGACGGATTTGGCCACCTGACAGATTTCAAAGCATGCTTTGAAATCTATCGGGTGGGAACCCGTCCGCCCGACATGTCGTCTCGCACCGGCGCCGAATGTTTTCAGCGCATGCGCGGAAGTGTTTTACTTCCTGGTGCGGTGACGTGGCGGCGTCAACGTCACCGCCACGTCACCGACACGTCAGCGCGCTGTCTGCTGGCGGGGATTTTGGTTTGCTCGTGTGTACACGCGAGCAAACCAAAATGACAGCAGACAGATTTGTTCAAATCGGTCGGACAGACCGTTTTAAACAAATCTATTGCCTTGTGTGTACGAGGCCTGAGTGTTTATGAAATGCAAATTTTCCTGCTGTAAACGACTAACACTACACTCCTTTTCAAAAGGATTCCTTGCACTAAATGACAAGAAGATCCCTAATTTAGTCCTTTCTATGTAGAAAAAACGGAAATATGTAGAAGAAAGAAAGTGGCTGCACACTGGAGCGAGACGTTTGCTTGACAGGAATCTTTATTGTCGCATGCCAGACAGATGATAAAGGACCAAGGTTAACGTTTCACGTGGATATACTGTGAACAAGCAATCTGAAAAGTTAACATTGGTCCTGTATCATCTGTCTGGCATGCGACAATAAAGATTTCTGTCAAGCAAACTTCTCGCTCCAGTGTGCAGCCACTTTCTTTCTTCTGCATACTTCAGTAGCGGTGGCGAGCCGGGGTGAGCACATGGAGAGTCATTGCACCTCGTTGGCCTGAGCTGTGTATGCTTTGTGTTGAGAAAAAAGGAAGTCCCACAGAAGGGGAAATAAGGTTGGGCAGGCATGGCAGAGTCCTGGGTGTAGTAAGGGATACTGGGAGTATCTTGAACACAAGGGCATCAAGGGTACACACAACCAAAAAAAAGAGACAAATAAAATGGTCCTGTTGTATAAGTCTTTTTGCTGTTTTAAATAATTCCAGGGGAAGGAGGAGGCAGCTACAGTGAAATAAGCTGAATAAACATTTTACCTTTTACCTTCATAATACTTCAAGTGCTCTTTAACCAACCAAGGGTCTCCTGCTGACACGTCCCCACTGTCGTATCAGAGAGGCAGCAACCCAAGACCATAATAGAGTCTTCCTGAATTGTGTATCCAGTGGGTATCAGAATCCCCGAAGGAAGTCAAACCTTAATAATATATCTATCAAATAAAAACTTTGGTTCCATCAGTCCAGCATTGTCATACACGCACAGATATTCTCTAATGCCGTGTACACATGGTCGGAATTTCTGACAACAAATGTTCGATGTGAGCTTGTTGTCGGAAAATCCGACCATGTGTATGTTCAATCGGACATTTGCTGTCGGAATATCCGACAACAAATGTTTGAGAGCTGGTTCCTTATTTTTCTGACAACAAAAGTTCTTGTTGGAAATTCCGATCATCTGTTTCCAATTCCGACGCACAAAAATCCTACGCATGCTCGAAATCAATTTTGACGCATGCTCAGAATCATTGAACTTAATTTTTCTTGGATCATCGTAGTGTTGTACGTGACCACGTTGTTGTCGTTTGGAATTTCCGACAACATTTGTGTGACCGTGTGTATGCAAGACAAGTTTGAGCGAACAATACGTCGGAAAAAAAAATCCACAGTTTTGATGTTAAAATGTCCGATCGTTTGTACGCGGCATTGTTATATGTGAACATTAAATTGATATTAAACACACACGGTTTAATTTACATTATCTCTTCTCTTTCTGTATGTTGATGATGGAACTCATTTTAATAAAAAATAAAAAAACATCTAAGTACCTTTTCTCATAATCAATATAAAGCTGTCAAATGACCCAGCACTTTCCCAACCTGTCTGTAGGGAAACAGTGGCAGGAGGAATTTCTAGTCCTTTTCTACTAGTCACATGTTCAAAATAAAAATACAGCCTTTGGGATACAGAGTAAAAATAAATAAATAATATACCTAAACTGTTTTAAATTGTTATACAAATATACAGTATCTCACAAGAGAGAGTACACCCCTCACATTTTTGTAAATATTTTATTCTATCTTTTCGTGTGACAAAACTGAAGAAATTACACTTTGCTACAATGTAAGGTAGGTAGTGTACAACTTGTATAACAGTGTAAATGTGCTGTCCCCTCAAAATAACTCAACACACAGACAATAATGTTTAAACTGCTGCAACAAAATTGAGTACACCCCCTAAGTGAAAATTTCCAAATTGGGCCCAATTAGCCATTTGCCCTCCCCGGTGTCATGTTGTGTTAAATTTGGTGTTATCGCTCCCACTCTCTCATACTGGTCACTGGAAGTTCAACATGGCACCTCAAGGAAAAGAAGTATCTGAGAATCCGAAAAAAAAAAATTGTTGCTCTATAAAAATATGGCCTAGGCTATAAGAAGATTGTCAAGACCCTAAAACTGAGCTGCAACACGGTAGCCAAGACCATACAGCGGTGGTTGATCAAAGAAATTGAGTGCAGGTGCTCAGCGTCATATCCAGAGGTTGTCTTTGGGAAATAGACGTATGAGTGCTGCAGAGGTTGAAGGGGTCAGGGGTCAGCCTGTCAGTGCTCAGACCATACGCTGTACACTGCTTCAAATTGGTCTGCATGGCTGTCGTCCCAGAGGGAAGCCTCTTCTAAATAAATGTCTTGCCTACAGTCAAGCATGGTGGTGGTAGTGTCATGGTCTGGGGCTGCATGAGTGCTGTCGGCTATGACTATTTGCCCACCTATATATTGTTTACATTTTTGGGAGATATAGAAGAATTTCATTTGTTGCAATGTTTTAATACAATCTGTACTCTTTAACCACTTTAGCCCCGGGCCTGTTTTTCAGATTCGGTGTTTACGAGACTAAAACATTTTTTTTTGCTATAAAATTACTTAAAACCCCCAAACATTATATATTTTTTTTTTCTAACACTCTAGAGAATAAAATGGCAGTCATTGCAATACTTTTTGTTACACCGTATTTGCGCAGCGGTCTTACAAGCGCACTTTTTTTGGAAAAAATTCACTTTTTTAAATAAAAAAATAAGACAACAATAAATTTGGCCCAATTTTTTTACATATTGTGAAAGATAATGTTACGCCGAGTAAAATGATACCCAACATGTCACGCTTAAAAATTGCGCCTGCTCGTGGCATGGCGTCAAACTTTTACCCTTAAAAATCTCGATAGGCGATGTTTAAAAAATTCTACAGGTTGCATTTTTTGAGATACAGAGGAGGTCTAGGGCTAGAATTATTGCTCTCGCTCTAACGATCGCGGCGATACCTCACTTGTGTGGTTTGAACACCGTTTTCATATGCGGGCGCTACTCGCGTATGCGTTCGCTTCTGCGCGCGAGCTCGTCGGGACGGGGCGATTTAAAAAATTTTTTTTTTTTGTTTTCGTATTTATTTGTATTAATTTTACCAATTTTTAACACTAAAATAAAAAAAAATAAAAAAATTATCACTTTTATTCCTATTACAAGAAATGTAAACATCCCTTGTAATAGAAAAAAGCATGACAGGTCCTCTTAAATATGAGATCTGGGGTCAAAAAGACCTCAGATCTCATATTTAGGCTAAAATGCAAAAAAAAAAAAAAAAATTTTTAAATGTCATTTTTCAAATGACATTTAAAAAAAAATGTCTCTTTAAGACGCTGTTTGGAACTGACGTTTGACGTCACTTCCGCCCAGCAGAGCTACGGGGATGGACGAGGGAAATTTTTTCCCTCACTCGCATCCCCGCTGACCAGACGAGCGCACCCGATCGCCTCCGCCGCTACCGACGGCTCCGGTAAGCGGCGGAGAGCGCGGGAGCGCAGCGGGAGGGGGGGGGCACGCTCGTCCGCTACCGATAACGGCGATCTCGCGGCGATTCCGCCGCGGAGACCGCCATTATCGTTTACCCGACCGCCCACAGAAGAGATGGATATCTCGGTTGTGGCAGCAGCTGCTGCCGTTACCGAGATATCCATCCTCAAAGTGCCGACGTATACCTGCGGTGGGCGGTCGGAAAGTGGTTAAAATTATATATATATATATATACACATAGCCTATATAACAAGTGCAAAACAAATTAAAGTGGATGAAAACCCTCACATATAACCAGTGAAGTAAACAGCCTCAGATGATACTCAGGGATGAAACAAAACCTACGACATGAGTTTTATTGTATATCTGCTGCTTTCAGCTTATATATTCTTGTGTTACAATTTTCACTTCATCATTCAGCAGTAGCAGTGTAGTGTTGGATTACACTGGGAGACAGCTGATTGGAGGAAAGGCACACCCCCCCTCCAGATAGGCAGAGACTTTCAGAGCTGTCCTGTGAGTAAAGCAGCTTTCTACTAATCTATTTATACCACCCACCCTGTCACAAAATTCAGTCTGGTTTTATCACATTTCAAAGAACTTGTCAGAAGTTATCATGCTGATAACAGAAGACTGGAGCAGGAGAAAGCCACAGGACTTAGTGCGTTGAAGAGAGATAAGAAAACACTGCAAATTTGAATTCCAATGAATCGGGTTTTAAATCCATCATCTTTTAATCAAATCCACTTTTTAATTACATATTTGTGTCAGACAGTTACAGTATTAAACAAGCTCATGCTGCCATCTACAGGCTGCAGTAGCCTCTGAAAGCTGAAACCATTTTTTTCTGAATGAAACCTTGCTATGTCATAGGTCATTATTTTACAGGGGACATAGTGATCACATAATTGGGAAGCACTAGGACTGGTTTTCAATCATTAGTAGAGATGGAGTTTATATTTTGTTTAACAGTTAGCAGCCCTGTAAAGTGTAGGCTGGTAGATGTCAAACGGAAAATCCTTATTAACGTATTCTAAATACGAGGCCTAATGCTGAGTAATGTTAATTAAAGGTTTGTGAGTGGGAAGGGGGTTAAAGCAGGGGTGCCCAACCTTTTGAAGAGCGGGGGCTACTTAAGCGGCTTGGTAACCGGTCGCGGGCCACAATAAACAGAGTGGGTGGATGGCAGCCCACTCTATAGAGTCATTTACAGCTGCCTCTCCTTAGAGGTGAATGGAGGGTCCAATTGGGTCAGACTAAGCATGTGAAAGGGGTCTATGGCTGCTTTCACACTGATGCACTGTTGTTTACCACTGTGGTTTTGCTGCAGTTTAGCCGCACTTTGCCATAAACTTCTGTTATATCCTGTGGTGTTGTTCACTTTCAGAAAGCACACCAAACTCGCAGGTAATAGAAGTCTAAGGCTCAGTGCAGGTAACCCGCAGGTGCACTTCTCTGCACCTGCGAATCAGTTGAAAGCAGCCAAGTAACCTCTGCAGAACACATATGCCCATATAGACACTGTGATATTAGTAATAAACGTACCTTTAATAACAATATTCTATTCCATTCTAGAGCAGGAGGTCGCGGGCCACATCAGAGAGCTCCACGGGCCATATATGGCCCCCAGGCCACTGGTTGGGCACCCCTGGGTTAAAGAAAACTTGCCAAGGCAGAAAAGTGTAGGCGGTCTTTGCTGACCCCTCCTTACGATAATACCAGTTGTCTGTCTGTCATGCTGTCCTACTGACTCCAATAGTTTCTAAATATTTGACCTGTAATGTTCTGACTTTTGCTCTGGCTCTTTTTGTTGCATGCTTGTTCCAGGGCAGCCAGGTAGCTTCCGTTTCAGGAGGTCAGCAATGGGAGCCTAAATATTTCCCCCACGCATTCTCCTAAAATGTATATTTTTAGCCATGTAGTTCTTGTAGCATGACATTAATGTTTAGCACAACTGTACTGTATGTCCACGTCTATTTCACTAGGATGCTTGTTACTTTTCATTTACTACCAATAATATTGCATTTCAGAATAAATACGTGAATAATGTTATATGCCATCAATTGCTATTCTTTTTCCAATAGCACCAGGATAATAGAAGACAGCTGTCACTGTGTATAACAGGGAAACCTGCTGCTGCGTCTAAGAAACCCAGACAAGTGCTTAGTGCACCATAACAACTCAGGCTGTCAATTAGAACAGTACAGTCCACAGAGGCATGGCTGGTTATGACTCCCTAGCTAGAGAGCTTTTCTGTATCTTCACTGAGAACAAAACCCTCCTTTAAAATAATGTTCCAGTCAAACAGAATCGTTTTGCATTTAAACTCACCCAAGAGACATGACCTACCTGCCGTTTGGCTTTCATTTTCATCCAGCCATTTAATTTGTGAAGCTGCTTGCTGCTCTTGCCAAATCCCTATAATATTATTACATTCTGAATAAAAATGAATCTAAGTTTGCAAAAATACAAGCTAGGACGTTCCTTGATTTTAAACCTATTTACAAGACTGCATTGCGCAGGATCGGTATAGATGAGATTGGATTCAGAAGAGCATCCGAACACACCCATACGACTGGGCCCACCAGGAAGATGTAACCTGTAAAGGGCCAATCATCTGTGGGAGAGGCCATCCCTACCTCATATACACCCAGGGGCGGACTGACCATTGAGTCACTTGGGCACTGCCAGAGGGTCCCATGCCACTAGGGGGCCCCATCAGGGTTGCCAGTCTCAGTAAAACCAGGGACAGTATGTAAAAATCTATGTTTTTTTTTTTTTACCTCTGTCCCTGATATGTCCAAAACAGACATGTTTCTGATGTGAAAATCCCGATATTTTAGCTGCGCCGCCTCTGCACTGCCTCCTGGCGTGGTGGCCATCTGTAAGCCCAGGGGCCCCATAATCTTCTATTGCCCGGGGGCCCCATGAGTTGTCAGTTTGCCCCTGTATACACCCTTGGTATACGAAGAAGAATAGGGAACAACCCCGCTGCAGATGGTTGGTTCATTACATGTGGCTTCTTGGGTTCGAAAAGCATTCAAACATGCCTGAGCTCATCTCTAATGGCAAGAGACAATAGCCCCACACAGGAACATTGTGAAAAGCTTTGTAGCACTACCCCCATAGGAGTTGATAATGTCAGGGTTCCCCACTGCTGCACAGCTGATCACACAGCATTTCCTTCTTGCATCCAGACACAGAAATCAGAAATTTTATTACAGGATGATAACTTGGATGGCGTAAGGGATTATGGGATGCCCAACTTGAAAATGTCCAAAAATCAAAACCAGGAACAACTTCCACCCTATTTACAGATTCCTCTTCTTCCTTCCACCTGCACAAACTTGGTTCCCTTGTACAGGTTCTGCTAGATCACTCCTGGGGGCACCATTAGTCTCTTGTTAGTTCAGCCACAGCCCCTACAGGCTAGGAACTTGCAGTCCCTTTGGTAAAGTAGCACATGTGTATTGAAAAGCATCTTACACAACCATCTGCTTTTCTCATAGACACTGATCCCAGTTCTACCGCTTGCAGAAATACTGCCACCAGCCCACCTGGCTGTTTTCTCTTTCCAGTCCTTCCGACTGACATACACATGGAGACTACCCTGGGCAAGGTTGGATGAAGACTTGGCACAACATTGTCTTCAAGAGAGCACTGCTACAGCTGGCAGTTTCTCCCCTTGTCTGTCCCTGTACTGTGTTGATCTACTTACTGTCTCTCTTTGCTCCCGCTGCCTCTCCAATTAGGGTCCCTCCAACTGCCTCCTGTGGTAGGATCCTTCCAGGCCAGCCTCCTGAGCTCCAGCCTGAGGTCAAACCCCTCAGGTAAAACAGAATCCCCTCAGCACTGCATCTTCATCTTCCATCCAACTCACTGACTGGCATGGCTCATTCCTATTTAAAGACTCCTTAGTCTCCTGCCAGGTCCACTCTTGGGGATTGGCTAAGGGCCCCTAAATATTCAAGGCAACCCTTCCTAGCCTCTGCCCACTATCTTCCAGAATGTTCTCAACATTCTAGAAACAGGGGGAGGCGCCAGAGAGCTGCCAGGATGGGTGATCCAGTCCTTACCCTCTAATAACTGACCCAGTCCTGCTCTTTTTATCCAGCAGTTTTCCTCTCATCTGACTTTTTCCGAGGGGAAAAACGGTTGTGTGTTCTGGGCATAAGTGTCTCTTGTGCTGCTGTCAGCTGGCATAGTGGAAATCCTATGTCCCATACCCACCAGCAGTGTACTTTTGAGGCTGTGGGGGTTAATACCAGTGCTGGACAGATAAATTAAAGGTCTGCCTCCTCCATTCATAGATGATTTACCATTCATAGAATCTATAGTACAGCTTACCAAAATGAAGAAGGAGGGCAGAAAGGGTGGGCATAGTTGGCAGTCTTCATGAATGCCTGCCACAGGTCCATTGCTGGTTTTACCCCCCCCCCCCCCCCCCCCCGCAGCACCAGAAGCATACCAACAAAAGTCTAAAAAAGCAATCCACCATGGATCGCTCTTTAAAGATCAATGCAGGTGTAAATGAGCTCCAGCTGTGCTAAAGCCAGAGGGTCCACTTAACCATTTCCTTACTGGGCATGTAAACCCCCTTCCTGACCAGGTGAAATTTCAGCTTGCGGCACTGCGTCGCTTTAACTGACAATTGCGCGGTCGTGCGATATGGCTCCCAAACAAAATTGGCGTCCTTTTTTCCCCACAAGTAGAGCTTTCTTTCGGTGGTATTTGGTCACCTCTGCGGTTTTTATTTTTTGCACTATAAACAAAAAAGTACGACAATTTTGAAAAAAAATACAATATTTTTTACTTGTTGCTATTGAAAATAGCCCAATTTTAAAAAAAAAATCAGTCTAGGCCGATACGTATTCTTCTACATATTTTTGGTAAAAAAAAAAAAAAAAAAAAAAAAAAAAATCGCAATAAGCGACTGGTTTGCGCAAAAGTTATAGCGTCTACAAAATAAGGGACAGAATTTTTATTTTTTATTATTTATTTTTTTACTAGTAATGGCGGCGATCTGCGATTTTTATTGCGACTGCGACATCATGGCGGACACATCGGACACTTTTGACGCATTTTTGGCACCATTCACATTTATACTGCAATCAGTGCTATAAATATGCAATAATTACTGTATAAATGTGACTGGCAGGGAAGGGGTTAACACTAGGGGGTGAGGAAGGGGTTAATGTGTATCCTGTATAGTGTTCTAACTGTGGGGGGAGGGGGGGTGACTGGGGGGGTGACCGATCTGTGTCCCTATGTACTAGGAACACAGATCGGTCTGCTCTCTCTATGACAGGACGCTGTCATTGTGAGAGTCGGCAATGAGAGATGATCTCATATGTTTACATATGAGATCATCTCTCATTCGCTGCACAGATCGCATCGCAAACGGCCACTCTGATTGGCTGTTCGCGGCGATCTGTGATTGGCTGTGTCCAAGGGACATGGCCAGTACACAAGTTCCCCGCTGCGCGCTCGAGAGCGCGTGCTGGGAACACAGAAAGAGGCTGCCGTGAAAACACGGCAGCCCAGAGATTTAGAACCACCCTGCGGCCGCATATAGTCGTACGGCCGTAGGGAAGTGGTTAATTACCTTAATCTGAGCTTTACATTACAGACTGGTGTAGCAGGCTGTAGCACCCTCTAGTGGTAGTACAGGAAAATGTACCTGTACATTGAACTTCATTTTTCTCAGCTCGTCGTAGTATTGTACGTCACCCCGTTTTTGACTGTCGGAATTTGGTGTCACCGTGTGTATGAAAGACAAGCTTAAGCGTAATCACATCGTTTTGTTTTTTTTCGACGGCAAAACATGTCGTGTGTACGGGGCATTAGACATTAGACTTTAAAAATACCACGTTTACTGATAACACATTTAATGTTGACATAAATAAGCTCTAATGTAAATTGTAAACACCATATAGCAAACCCCTATCAAATGATACAATGAGATGTAGCCAGTTATACTTTTAGCTTCACTGAGAAGCTGTGAATTGTTCCTATGAGGTTACAGCTAAGATAACAATGACATTAACACTTCCCTTACAGTGAGATGAGCAAGTGCCAGGTATCCAAATATTATTCTTGGGCAGCCCCTAGTGGTTGAAAAGACCTTAGGAGCCATTGCTGATTTTGAAAATGCTAGTTTCCTGGATGTCATCCTAATCTAATGGTTTCAATAGTGTTTACCTCACTCAACAAGTATGCAGGTGAGGATCTCTGATTTTGCTTGCTGCATGTGATTGAGAGAATATTGAAGGCAGAGAAAGTCAGACAACTAATATTTTCATAAGAAGACAGCAATGGAAGCCTCTATTTTTCTCTCAGCGCAGGTCTCCTTTAGCAATTACAGAACATACGGTTATGACTAAGACTCGGTTCACACTAGTGTGACATGCGCTCTGACTTTGAGAGCACATGTCGGATGACATGTAAAAAACAATGATTTCTTACGAGAGCCATCTTAACTGGTCCGACCTGTGTCGGTCTGACTTTGGAAAAGGTTCCTGCAGTACTTTGGTCCGAATTGGGTGCGAGTTTAGCCTATAGAATTGAATGGAAGTCGTATCCAAGTCGGATCATCATTTTAACTGATCCGATTTGTGTCATGTGACATGTGCTCCGAGATAAACTGCGTGCAATGTTAGTAATGCAAAAATCACAAAAAACAAAACTGCGTGGGGTCCCCCCACAATTCTTACCAGCCCCATACCAGGGGCCTCTTACCCACAACCCTGGCCATTGGTTGTGGGGGCCTACGGGCACTACATAATCAGAATATGGAAACCACATTTAAGAAAGGGGCCCCTGGCAGCCATTGTACCCTTACCCATTTACCCCCAAAAAATCAATTTAGTGTAAAAAAATGAATAATGTCCCCCATGGTAGCTCCAACGTCCATCACGATGGCTGCCACCGGCGCTGACCTGATGAAATAAAAAAAAATAGCTCTTGAGATAATTCAGCTTCATGCCATGCCCATATAAATATAGCCTAGAGAATGTACAGACCCCCCTTCAGCACAGACCCCTCCATTCAGCACAGATTCCTCCATTCAGCACAGATGGATCCCCCTTCAGCACAGCCCCCCATTCCACACAGACCCCTCTATTCAGCACAGACCCCCCTTCAGCACAGATGGAGCCCCATTCAGCACAAACCCCCCCTTTAGCACAGATAGACCTCCCCTCCCCCATCCCATTTAGTACCTCAGATCAGCCATCAGCACGGCCGGGTCACAGTAGGTTCCCTCCCCCTGTGTACACATAAACACTGGAGGGGAAGGCGGCTTCACTCTGCTCGCTGTGTCTGTGTGACATCCGGGACCGCTCAGACTCTTCAACACCTTCTCGATTTTCCAGGGGGTGTCAATTGCCCCCCCCCCTTGCCTTGCTGACGCCCATGCATGCCCCATAGTTATAGAAGAACTGTCAGACACGGGAGCTGACAGAATGGTGGGAGCCAGCGTCGGGGAGGAGCATTTTATTTTCACCGGGTCAACAGAGGCGGACATCGTGATTGACGTTGGAGCAACCGTGGGGGACATTATTCATTTTTAATAAAGGACTTGTCAAAAACCGTCTCCTGTTTTTTTTTTTTTTTTACACTACACTGTTTTATTGGGAGTTAATGGGTAGGAGTACAATGTACCCCATACTCATTCACATAGATGGAGGCTGGGATCCTGGGGCCCTTTTTCTTAAAGAGGGCTTCCAGATTCTGATAACCCACTGCCCGTAGACCACCCACAGATAATTAATTTGACGTAGTGGTCACCTTGCTGTATATTAGTAGATGAACCTGTTAATTGCAGCTCCTGTTTCTTTTTAGTTAACCCTGACCCTTCTGGTCTGACAGAATGACAAGGTGGTGGGATCCAGCGTCGGGGGAGGAGCATTTAATTTTCACCGGGTCGGCAGTGGCGGACATTGTGATTGATATTGGAGCTACCACGGGGGACATTATTCATTTTTAATAAAGGTCTTGTCAAAAACTCATGTTTTTTTTTTTTTTTTTACACTACACTGCTTTATTGGGAGTGAATGGGTAGGGGTACAATGTACCCCAACTCATTCACATAGATGGGGGCTGGGATCCTGGGGCCCTTTTTCTTAAAGAGGGCATCCAGATTCTGATAACCTACTGCCGTTGACCACCCACAGATAATTAGACATAGTGGTCACCCTGCTGTATATTAGTAGGTAAGCCTGTTAATTGCAGCTCCTGTTTCTTTTTAGTTAACCCTGACCCTTCTGGTCGGGATTCTATAGTTAGTTAGTTTTAGCTTTAGGCTCAATAACCAGCATAGGCTAGAGCCAGGTTAGGCATTCGACAGCCACTTCTGATAGTTAGAGGTCCGGGTGCATGACAGATTAGAACTACTAGAGTAGATTTCCAGTGCCACACCACAGTTTCTGCAGGTGATAAGTTCCAGGCTGGTGGGACAGTGGTTGGAGGATCTCCCCATCACAGTTGATCTTGTCTTTGGGTCTCTGACACAAAGATGGATATTAATAATCTTTTCTTATATAAAGCTCATATTATTTCCATATTGGTGTGCATCTATATGCATATGATTAATATCATATACTGGTTGCAGTATGTCTTATGAACCCAATTACTTTGATTTGAATAGTTTTTGAGAAGAAACAAAGTTTGACCACCTGGTTGACAACCACTGGATGTATATATTTGGATCAACAAGGTGTTTTCATTGTCAGGTTCTAGAGGATCCACATACTTAAGTCTGGTACACACTATTTTTTTTCCGTTCAACCCAGCGACATTAGTGCAGTGATCTTCCCTGCTGTTTTTTGGTGTTCTGACAGTCCCTGCCAGAACATTCTGGTCAGTGCTCCCAGCCACTGGCTGAGAGCACTGATTGGTGGCCTGGTCGGCTGCTGGGTTTCCAGCATGTCGACCGAATGTTGAGTGGTCTTTTTTGAACCGGCTGATTTTCGCCATACATTCAGCCTGTGTATACTAAGCTTTAACATTGTTTTCAGAAAACATGTAGGATTAAACCATCAGTTAACAGTACCAGATATATAGCTTATCTACTGACATAAATGGCAGATACTGTACATTGTGTTGGTAGAACCACTGGAAGACTCTGCGATCACTTAAGAAATTATATTTATGTTATTAAATCTCCAAAGAAAATAAAGGAAATCATTGCAAACAAATACTTTCATCACATAATTAAAAAAAAAAAGGAGTAGAAAATCCCATAATAGGGTATACTATCCTACACTCAGTAGGAAAGATGTGTTCTGGACTTTTGTACCAAACTCTCATATACTCTATACTTTAGAATGGGAGTCTCCTACTATTATGTGTAACTGTCTGGATAATGATATAGGTTAGATATTGCAGGCCTTTTTTACAGGTTTCTTTCCTCTTCTCTTCTCTTGCCCTCTTCCTTCCTTTCCTTTTCCCCCCCCCCTCTTCTGTCCCACTTTGTTCTCCCTTCCTTTTCCCATTTCCTGCCTCCTCCCTTTTCCCATTTCCTGCCTCCTCCCTTCCTTTCCCCTAATCATTTCCCGCCTCCTCCCTTTCCTTTTCCTGCCCATTTCCCACCTCCTCCCTTCCTTTTCCCTTCCCATTCCCTTTCTGCTCCCTTCCTTTTCCCTTTCCCCTACCAATTTCCCGCCTCCTTTCCTTTTCCCTTTCCCCTGCCCATTTGCCACCTCCTCTCTTCCTTTTCCCTCCCATTTCCTGCCTCCTCCCTTCCCTTTCCCTTCCCATTTCCTGCATCCTTCCTTACTTTTCACCTTTGCCTTTTCTCTTCTCATTTCCTACCTCCTCCCTTCTTTTTCTCCACCACCTTTTTCTTCCTGCTCCTTCCCTCTTCTTAAACGCTGCGTAAACTCTTGCCGCTATATAAATCTTTCATAATAATAATAATTGTGATCATAATTATAACTTAGGAGTAACATGTCAAAAGGGTAGGAGAGTTTTGGCAGTGAGCGTCGTGCCATAGTCTGGCTTTGAGAATTTACATCACTTATATTGAATATCAAGAAAATAACAGCATAAGTGCTGCCTTTTTGTTTGGCTCTGGATACAGCGGGAAGAAGGGATTTCAGTAGGTACACACCTGTGGCTGGAAATGGGTTCCTTAATTGTTTTGTATGTCATGTATGACTAGTTTAGAAAGTCTCTTATTAATAACAGTGTTTGAAAAGACTAGGCGTTTCATGATTAAATCAACAAAATGTGACAGAAGATAGAAAAAAAGAATAGCAAATTATTTGGAAAAAAAGTTAAAATCTTGATCATTAGGTAAAGGAGAACTCAGTCTTTTGGGGGAATGTGCAGGCAGCAGCTGTGGTAATAATTGTACTGGTGATGCCTATTGCTGATTCCTTTTTTAAAACATAAAGCTGTACAGACCGTGCATGTCTCCTTTATGAGCAGACTTACAACAGGCCAAGTCACCACCAGCAGCAGATGCTGCCTTCCCATGCTTTTCAGGGCAAAGAATAAGTAATAGCACAATTGGCACCCATAACGACCATGTGGTCTATTATAGCTGTTGTGTTGGCTCTTTAACAAAAACTTTCTTTGAAATTCAGTTGTAGATGCATGGCCATGTAATATAATTAAAAAAGCAATGTCAGGAGTGATAATAAAGTAATCATGAGCCCCCTCAAAAAAAAATGTTTTTTAATATTTTAGATTTTAACCTTAAACACCATCACTATATGTAAGCTGAGGTCAAGCAAGTTATGTATTTAGATGAATTACACTACAATTTAAAACTTCTGCAAGTTCCTGTAAAAAAAGACATAACAGGTGTACCTAATCTCTCCATTATACTGCCCAGCACTCAGGATAAAGTGATTCTGAACAATAAATCTCAAGAGATAAATGTGTTTCTGCATTCTTGTCTTTGCCTGTCTTGTGTGCACAGATGGATTTAAAAATGTGAGATATCCGGTGCCAATAAAAGCTATGGCACAAAGCAAAGCACAGACCACACACTGAAAGTCAGACTTGGCTGGTACCCTGGGGAACCAATGTTCTGCAATGTTAAATCAAGAGCAAGTATATCACACATAATTCTTAAAACATTTAACATGCAATAAATGTGCTTGCTGGCAAAACTACAGCAAACCCAGCTGAAAGCTCTCCTGCTGCTACCCCTCTACACAAATAAATGTCCGCAACACTTGAATATCGCATGAGCCCCAAAACCAATTTCTGATATGGAGGGTTTCATTTCTGAAATTTGATCAATTAAAAATAGAAAATGCCCTGGGTCTAAAATAAAAATAAAAAAAAATGTATATAGCAGATACAAGCCCTGTAGAAGTCGCTAGTGTCCCAGGTCTCCGCTGCTGCATAGCCAGTCACATAGCATTTCCTTCACACACTCCAAAGCAGAAAACAGTAGACATGTGCAATTCATTTCATTTCATTCCAAATTTGTTTTATTATCAAATTTTGACAAATTCATTACTTCTGAAAAATTCTTAAAGCGGAGCTCCACCCATATATATATATATATTTTTTAAAAATCTGAAAAAAAAAAAAAAATGAAATGGAAAAAAAAAATACTTACCCTAAATAGGCTGTTGCTATGCGGAAGTCTCGAATCTGCCCTCATGATCCGCGGTGCTGTTTTCTTCCTCCTCCTCTTCTGGGTGTCTTCTTGTGAATGGGCCGCGCTGCATTCTGGGAACTGTGTGTATCCCAGAAAGCAGCCGGGCCATTCACAAAGCGCCGCGTCGCTCGCACATGCGCAGTAGGAAACGGGCAGTGAAGCCGCACGGCTTCACTGCCTGTTTCCCTGACTGTGGATGGCGGTGCCGGGATCGAGGATCGGCATTGGCGGGGGCCGTCAGCGCGGGCGCCTAGGACAGGTAAGTGTCCTTATTCAAAGTCAGCAGCTACACTGTTAGTAGCTGCCGACTTTGAAAAAAAAATAAAAATGCGGGTGGAGCTCCGCTTTAAATTCAAAATTCGACAATCCAATAGACCGAAAATGTGAAAATCGGTAATAGTAACTAATAATAACTTAACTAATAATAACTATTAAAATTATAGGTATTGGAATTTCCTTTTAAATTTGGCTGTTAGGAACGTAGGGAATACAAATTTATCCAAAGTTACGAATTATCTGAAATAATGAATGCCGTATGTAAATGAATGGAACGTAGCAAATTAATAACAATAAATAAATAAAAATATATATATTATTATTATTTATTATTAATTCCTTCCATTCCATCTTTTTAAATGCGGCATTCGTTATTTCAGAATTTACGAATTGTGATTATAACGAATGACCCAAAAAGTGAAAAAAATATAAAGAAAAAATTATGAAACGAAAAGAACAAATTTTTCTACATGGCACATGTATAGAAAACAGTCCTTGGCTTGGCAGTCCTTGGCTTGTTATTTTAAATGTTTTTTAGGGGTTGATGACTTGGATGGGGTAATGAATTATGGGATCCCAACTGTCTATAGTTCTGGACAGAGGGAAATTTCCTCCCTATTTACAAAAAGTCCTCTCCTTCCTCCTGCACAAACTCGGTTTTCACAGTACAGCACCTGCTACTCACTCTTGAGGGAACTAACGTTTTATTGTTAGTCCAGCAAAGGCCTATTACAGGCAAGAAGTCCCTTGACAAAGTAGTGGAGTAAGCAAACAGCATGACATTCCTCCTTCTGCTTCCCTATGGCCACTGATCCCAGCTCCACTTGCTTGCAGAAAAATGCTAGCCCACCTCTTTGCCACCAGCCATGCCTGGCTGATCTTAATCCCAGTCCTCCTGACTGACTTTCTGCCTCAATCCTGCCCGACTGGCACACTTCCATGGAGAATCCCCAGGGCAAGGACGAAGCCTAAGCCCATTGTTGTATTTAGAGAGCACTGTTATAGCTGATAGTCTCTCCCTTTGTGTTGTCCCTGCTCAGTGCTGATCTATACTCACTGTCTGTCTTTGATCTGTCCCGCTGCCTCTTCTGAACGTTACCCTCCAACTGCCTTCCTTTTGTTGGATTCTTCTAGGACAGCTATCTCGAGCCTCCGACCCAAGGGGTTTCCTCAAGGGCCACCCGCAGCCTCTCCTCAGCACTCCATCTCCATCTTCCACCCGACTCCATTCCTGAAATGGCCAATGTCTATTTATGAGATTGTCTCAGTCCCCTGCCAGCCCACTTCTGGGGATTGGCTGAGGCCCCATAAATACTTATGGCAGCTCCTCCTAAGCCCTGCCCTCTAGTTCTAGAAAGTTTTCCAATCTTCCAGACACCAGGGGGGGGGGGCACCAGAGAGCTGCCAGGATGAGTCATCCACCCCTGGCTTCTAGTAACCTTGACCCAATTCAATGACTCAGGTTATTCCTTGTCAGAATATACTTTTTGCTACTCTTACACTAGAGGGAGCTACACATCCACTCTTTTTTTTTTTTACCAAGAGGAACCCCTGAAATAAGTTTGAAGTCGCTGTGAACCCCTGATAAACATGATTATATCTTCAATTTATATTACATTAGTGTGAGTTGTAGATCAATTAAAGTGATATTATAGGTCTCTTTTTTTTCTAAAATAATAAAGACGTACTCACCTGATCAAATGGTACATCGAGTGTGGCCATTTTTTAGTTTTTTTTTTTTATATACATGTGTTTGTATTTTTTGTTCATTTGTAGCGGCACCCCCGTAAGGGCTGCTGAATGTGGTGGTCCGTCTGTCACCCTGCCCAGCTAGGTTTACAATTTCAAGCATCCAGAGACAAGAAATAGTCCTTGTACTTGTCTTTTTGTATTTTATTGAGAGGAATTTAATTTGGATAGGGATAAGGGAATTATGAGATGCACAGATAAGTGACCGTCAATATTGGGACTAACTATATATATTCACAGTATATACAGTCTCCTTTCTCTCTTTCCAGCACTTCACTTGCAGACTATCTCTCCTCAACATCTCCACTACACTTGCTTGTACTTTCTGGACCAGGTAGCATTGATAAGTAGGTCTGACACTGGCTCAGTCTGGCCCTAAAGCAGATGCCCTTTGCAGGCAGGGACCATGGGCCCCTATGGTGTAGCAAAAATATAAAAAGTCTGCAGTGCTAGCTGTCCCTGTGACTACTGCTACCAGTATCACCTCTTCAGACACTGCCAGCCCTCCTGGGTGCAGCTGCCCCTTTCCACTACCCATGCCACCACAATCCTCCAGACTGTCTCTGTGACCATCCCAGACTGCTCCATCTCAGTCCTCTCAGGCGTGTCTCACAGTCCTTCCGACTGTGTGAACACCCACTAGCCCGCTTGGATGCCTCTGTGGAACTCCTGGAGACTTGCCAGCAGTGTTCTCCCACTGCCCTCTCTTGCTCCTCATGTGCCTCCTGGTCAGGATACCTCTGTGGGTTGTAAGAGGGTCCTGTCCACACCTGAGCAGCCTTACACTCCATCTCCATCTTCCACCCGATCAACTCCCCCCTAGCCGGGCTGACCCTTGGTATTTAAGGAGGCCTGCCCCCTGCCAATCCATTTTGGGGATTGGTCAGGGCTCCTCAGGACACCCCTGGTGGGAGGTCTTTGTGATGCTACTCATGAGTCACCCAGCACTACTCTGAGCCACTCCCAACCCAGATCAAAACACAGTACCTACTCTCACAAAACATGTACTATTCTTCTTGCACACTAGAGGGTACTAGATTTATTGTTGACTGTCTCGCTACCTCTGCTGGAAGTTTAATCCAAGCATAAACTACCCTTTCAGTAAAATAATACTTTCTAACATTAGTTTTGTTCTCAACTTTGGCTTCATTTTGAAAATACTGCCTCATTCACCCCCTTGATGTATTTTAGGTTTTCAATCATGTTACCCCTTTCCCTTCCTATGTCCAGATTGTACATATTAGGTTCCTGAAATCGCTCTCAATAGGTTTTTTCCCTCAAACCTCACCATTTTTGTTACCCATCTCTGGACTCTCACCTAGGATCTTTATAGGGGAATCATAACTTTCTTTCTCCTTCTGGTGACTCTATTCTATTCGCTTTCCATGCTGTCTGTCCACACTGTTTTCTCATTTTGCAATCATCTGAAATAACCCCCAAATCATTTTTCTTTGTGGTGCTGGCTAACACTGTCCAGTGTCCATTATGGGTGCTTGGGCACCGCCCCCTCTCTCCAGCCACCCCCTATGTGTACTATGGATAGATTCATGCATTGCATGAATCTATCCAGAGCCGCTGTAGCCACCCCCCACGCAGGCGTCCAACCTCTTTTTGCGGGTGTCTGAATTACAGGGGCTGGGGGGTGTTTTTGAAGCACCTTATTAAAGCCATAGGCTCTAAGAGGCTTCAAAAGGGTGCAATACAAGTGCAAACCCCTGGCTTAGCAGTGTACCCAGGTGTGTTACCAAAGAAAATTAATATTTGCTTTGCTAACACAAAACCACCTTTCAGCCAATCAGGAGGCTCGGATGTAAAACCGGCACATGATTGGCTTAAAATAGAGCTGATCCCATTGGTTGCCGTGCAGAATAGGAAGAAGGACACACATGGTGGAGTCCTGCATCCATCGATCCACCACCATGATGGGGTAAGTGCCGGGAAGACAGCAGGGGGGGGGGGGGGCGGTGGGGCACAGTGGCTGAATATTATGGGCACAAAGGCTGCAATTGATGGAGCACAGTTGGCTGCATTTATGGAGCACAGTGGCTGCATATTATGGGAACAGAGGCTGCAATTGATGCGGCACGGTTGGCTTCATTTGATGAGCACAGAGGCTACATATTATGGGCACAGAGGCTACATATGCTGGCCACAGTGGCTGCATATGATGGCCAAAGTTGGCTGCATATGATGGGCACAGTTGGCTGCATATGCTGGGCACAGTTGGCTGCATATGATGGGCACAGTTGGCTGCATATGATGGGCACAGTTGGCTGCATATGATGGGCACAGTTGGTTGCATATGATGGGCACAGTTGGCTGCATATGATGGGCACAGGTGGCAAAGCATGTCAGATGGAGCATGTGTACCACCCCCTTTGACAGCCATGGTAGGCTTTAGGTGAGCAGTTGGCCTGTTTTTACTGCCTTAGGTAAGTAGCCACTAACACCTGTTATCTTTATAGCTGTCTTTGGATAAGAAGACAGGTTTCACTGTTCCCACGATGCTTGTTCTGCTAAGTGGTGGTCCCAGACCTATGCAGGCATTGTCAGGCAGGAGATTCTCCACTAATTATTGCTCAAGTAACCCATAGTAACCTCTGGATGAGCCCCAAAGTTCCACAGATTCCTGGTTATAATGGATGGTCTAAAGCCTCAATGCAACAAGGGCTAGAACATTTAGAAGCACTAACAGAGTTGTTGCTCACAGCAACCAATTGCATTTAATCTTTCACTGACCATGAAGTTTTCATGAATCAACCCCTAGCAAATTATCTGGTTGTGATAGGTAGCCTCACTGTCACTAGGCTCTGTCTCCTGTAGCACACTAGGTCTGGTGTATAGAATCTATAGCCAAAGTGGTACAAGTGTTTCATGCAATCATGTGGCTATTATTCGTCAGCATTAATATAGGATCTGTTGCTATAGGCAACAATTTCACAATCACTCAGTCCCTTTGATCCAACTTTCCTACATCAATAAAAAAAATAAGAATCTGGTTTCAATGGAAATCAATTCCTTGATTCCATCCTTTGGATAGCAACTGCAACTGATTGATTTTGAAAGAAAAATTCCCAAATACATTGCAATTAAAGGGGTTGTAAAGGAAATAATTGTTTTTCCTAAATAGCTTTACTTTTACCTTAGTGCAGTCCTCCTTCACTTACCTCATCCTTCGATTTTGCTTTTAAATGTCCTTATTTCTTCTGAGAAATCCTCACTTCCTGTTCTTCTGTCTGTAATTCTACACCGTAATGCGAGGCTTTCTCCCTGGTGTGGAGAAAGCCTCTTGAGGGGGGAGGGGGCGAGCAGGAGTGTCAGGACGCCCACTAACACACAGCTCCTTTCTCTATTTGCAAAGTAGATAGTGTCCTGACTTGCCTGCTCGCCCCCTCCCCCCTCAAGAGGCTTTCTCCACACCAGGGAGAAAGCCTCGCATTACGGTGTAGAATTACAGACAGAAGAACAGGAAGTGAGCATTTCTCAGAAGAAATAAGGACATTTAAAAGCAAAATGGAAGGATGAGGTAAGTGAAGGAGGATTGCACTAAGGTAAAGTAAGCTATTTAGGGGGGAAAAAAATCCTTTACAACTCCTTTACCTCCTATGTAATCAACACCACCAAACTTCAGCAATCTAGGGCTAGTGTATACAAACTATAGCCAAAGTGGCTTGGTGCCCCTAGCAATCTTTATTCCTTATGTATGATTTATAGATGCAGGCAACAGTTTCAAATCCACTCTAGTTCCTTTAGACCAGTTTTAATAAATCAACTCTAGAAAATTGACATCTAGTTTCATGTCTCTATGCTCCAGTTTTCATAAACAAGATTATATGTCACCAAGCTTGGTCGCCTACAGCATACTAGGTCTGGTGAAGAAAACCAACAGCCAAAGTAGCATGGCTGCCTATAGCAATCATATGGCTATTAACCCTCAGTATTAATATATGATTTGTTGCTATAGGCAAAAGTTTCATTTTCACTCTAGTTCCTTCGGTCCAGTCTTCATAAATCAGCTCCATTTAGGCTGACTGGAACTAAAGAACATTTGGAGCATTGCCCATAGTAATCAGATTCAATTTTTCACTTTCCTGATGTAAGACAAGGAACCGAAGACAAGGTCATGTTGTTGCTGGGGGCAACAGCTCTTTTTCTACTTTGTTCCTTTTCCACAAATCAGCCCCAATACCTCTTCAAAGTTCTTTTATGAATTACAACTTCCTGTATTATTTCTGTTATGATCCATATACATCTAGGATAAAGTAATCCTCCAGGATTTCATTTCCGAACTCCTGTATGCGGTAGACTGGGGGAGTCTTGTATGGAATGGATTGGTTTCATTAACAGTAACTCACATTTTTCTGAATAAGAGAAACATCTCCCACTCTCAGCCTGGGGGGCAATAGGATATTACTGCTTAATAGGTGCAATAAGATAATGTTTACTTTCTAAACATTCTCTAATGAACCTCTGCGCTGTTCTGTTTTCTCAAGACAAATATATATTAAAGGGGTGTTCCAGCCCTAAGTTGTGTTTATTAAAAGTCAGCAGCTACAAAAAGTGTAGCTGCTGGCTTTTAATAAACACTCACTTACCTGCTCCTGCGTTCCAGCGACGCGCCGACCGGGGCTCCGCTCCTCTCCCCCCCTGCCCGGCCGGCGTCTCCATCCTGACTGTGGGCACCCAGCCGTGACAGCCTTCGGCTTCACGGCCGGGCACCCACTGCGCATGCGCGAGCCGTACTGCGCATGCGTGCGCGGCGCGGCTCGCCGCTGATTGGAGAGGCGATCGCATGGGACCTGTCAGTGTCCCATGTGATCGCCTACAGGGAGGGGCTGGTGTAGGCGATTAAGGCTTAATCGCCTAACCAGCCCCTCGGCGGAAGCAGGAAGTGGGACAGGAAGTCCCACTCCTACTGAAGCCCCCACTCCCCCCCCAAAAAAATTACATGCCAAATGTGGCATGTATGGGGGTGAGGAGTGGAGTAAGCTAAGGTCGTTTTTTTGGGTGGAACACCCCTTTAAACAATTACAGCAGAAATTGAAATGAACCGTAGATCCCCAGAACCATGTGGGAAAAAATTGTAGTAATAATAAAATTAGAATAATGACAACAGTGTTAGGCCTCGTACACACGACCCTTTTCCTCGACAAAATCCATCAAGAAACTTGGTGAGAGAGCTTTTTTGCAGAGGAAAACGGTTGTGTGTATGTTTTTCGTCGAGAAAACTGTCGTGGATCTCGACAAGAAGAAAAGTGAACAAGTTCTCTTTTTTCTCATCGGGAGTCTCAATTTCCTCGTCGGGCTGGTTTACGACGAGAAACATGTTCGCGTGTATGCTTAGAATAAAGTATGAGACGGGATCGCACCTTCGGTAAAGGTAGCGTTCGTAATGGATATAGCACATTCGTCACGTTGTAACAGACTGAAAAGCGCGAATCGTCTCTCACAAAACTTTTACTAACACGCAGTAACATGAGATTAGTAAAAGCAGTCCCAAGGGTGGCGCCAGTGGAATCAAACTTCCCCTTTATAGTGCCGTTGTGCGTGTTGTACGTCACCGCGTTTGAGAACGGCGAGATTTTGTCTTGACAGTGTTGCAAAGAAAGCTTGACAAGATTTTCGACAAGCCCGAATTCTTTTACGATGAGTTTCTCGGCCGTGTGTATGAGGCCTAATAATTGAATACCAACATATTCTATCTATCTATCTATCTATCTATGGCACATCGATTTATTATCAATGTGTGATCTATCTATCTATCTATCTATCTATGGCACATCGATTTATTATCAATGTGCGATTTGATCTATCTATCTATCTATCCATCCAATAGTATAGGAAAATAGTGTTGTACACGTTACTGTAACCAATCAGAAGTAATGTTCTATTTGCTTTAACTTAAACTTGAATCAGTTGACTTGCTCCATTTGTGATTGCACCTTGCACTTCCCTGATTTTTCCTATATCGTGTTAAATAAGCTTATGGATGTGCCACCATTGGGACTCCTATTGTAAATTTAATTTATTCAGGATGCCAAAAGATGGCATTTTCATGCACCATACTGAATATATTAAATCCGTGAATAACAGCTACTGATTTATGTGTCTGGAAATGGAATATACTTTAAATGCAGCTGCATTAGTTACAGTAGAACAGTGGCTATAATATTGATTTTGTTTTACAGCAAAGGAATGATAATGTGATAGTTAAGTCACTCGTGTAAAATTAGGCATCCTTACAATCTGTGGCAACCTGTGGCTTGTCAGCTGCTAGCTGATGTGGCAATAAAAGACTCAGAATGTTCTGCTAGCAATGGGAACCGCAGGATGTCTGTCATTGTGTATTCTGTAATCAAACACAAAGCCAAGTTCTAGTATGTGTGGATACCCTTTAAAATGTAAAAGCATCAGTCCAATAGACATGACACACTCATTTGTGTATATATAGGAGTCATAAAATGCTCTGTATCTATTTAGGAATACTGCATTATCTGCGCAAAGAAATGCTGGGAGTTTTAGTTCCACAACAGGTGGTAAGCCGGAGCTTGATCAAGTCTTAAGGTGGCCATAGACAGGTAGATGTCTAATGGTTGCAAAGACATCTGGCCATCCTCACTTGCATCAAAGAACTTCCCCAGTCTTTCCAATTCGGCTGATGGATAGATGCAGCACAACGTGTTGCTAAAGCTCTGCTCCCTTTTCACCAGGAAAGGAAATGCATGGCTATACTAATCACAGAGAAATGTTTAAATAATGCCTATAAATGTTGTGCATCAGTGATTGGATTGGTTAATCTAATTGTGAACATACATGCTTTGATTAATTATTAATGTGCGATTTGATCAAAACGATCAAATAGGCAAACAATCGAATAGGCATAAGTTCCCTTCTGATTGCTTTAGACCAGGGGTCTC
Source organism: Rana kukunoris (assembly GCA_029574335.1). Lineage (NCBI taxonomy): Eukaryota > Metazoa > Chordata > Amphibia > Anura > Ranidae > Rana > Rana kukunoris. The sequence goes on from CM056049.1 coordinate 132,624,700, forward strand.
AAACTGGCGGCCCTCCAGCTGTTGCCAAACTACAAGTCCCATCATTCCTCTGCCTGTGGGAGTCATGCTTGTAACTGTCAGCCTTGCAATGCCTCATGGGACTTGTAGTTTCTCAACAGCTGGAGGGCCACCAGTTTGAGACCCCTGCTTTAGACTCTATTTAGATAGGAATTCGATCTGAAAGATTGGTAAGTTATCGATCGCGTTTCAACGATCAGCAGCCATGTATCCGAACGTATTTCTAATCTACCAGATTATGATACTGCAAGGTGAAAACATAGATGCAGTCGATATCCTACAATCACATCTTCCAACTATCAATGGAAATTCACTTTCCTGTGTGTGTCATAGCATAGGAGTGGGTTGTCAACTTTAGATTGATGGGAAAGGAAATCAATCATTTATCCAAGCATGTATCCACCATGAATCAGATTGTCACCAACCAAAGGCGACCAAAGAGTGAGCCTTTACTATATATACACACCAAAAAAAACAAAAACAACAATCATTATAAACCATAACAAACTATAGTAGTAGCAGCTGTTGTGCAATAAAGAAACTAGTAAAATGATCAACAAAACACTATTATGTCAAAAGATGCTTAACATGCCCATTTGACTTCTTCTCCATCACACAGTTTTAGAAGATTAGAAACAATCTTTGAACTACAAACATTGTAAATGATTGTGGAATCCCAGAGGCAGAGTTTGAGGAGTAGGACTATGTCATACTTACAGTCTCTGAAGACCAGGCTGGGGTCACTCTGTGGCAGGACCTGGGTGACTAGAAGTTGTAGGGAGTCTAGAGTCCTGTCCATGCTGAATGTGAAGCCTTGTAGCTGCATGCACACAGTACTGTCCTCATGCCTGCTTTATCCCATCCCTCCGCTGAATGTGTGCACTTCATTGATGCTCTGGATTACGGCGAAATCTCTTTTAACATCTGCCAATCAGACATAGGCCAGAATCTAAAGACCCTCAGGGGTCCTCCTCCCCAACTTGCTTATCTTTGTTGTAGGCTGAGCTAATTAGCTGTATGACTGGCTGACAGATTCATTCCCACTGCTTCTCTCTGTGAAACACACCCACCTACAGGATGGATGGAGAAAGCAGCAAAGGCATTCCTCTATTCAAACTCTTTCAAAACTCTGCAGCTGAAAACCAGACCATCGAAACAAACCGCTATTGTAATAGTTTTAAAGGAAACCTGTCATGAGAGAAACATGGGCGGCTATGGCGGAGCTCGCCTGCTGATAACGCTGCTTGCCTGAATGTCAAGTTGAGCATCTTGCTTTAATACATTGGGGCACTTAACCCAAGAGAAGTTTGCAGATAAAAAGTACAGACGCCAACCTTTGCGCTGCATTCGCATTTGAGCTTGCGTCTTTGGTCGCCTTTATGTGCTTTTTTTTCTTTGAGTGTTTGTAGAGGTGCTTATGAGTAATTTTTTTTTTTTTTTTTTATCATAGAAACAGAAGAGTGATGGCAGAAAAAAAAGGCCAAGTGGTCCATTGAGTCTGCCCCATTATTTTATATTTATACATGTTTTTGGTGGGGTCTTTGTCTGTCGGAGTATACACTATATTACCAAAAGTATTGGGACACCTGCCTTTACACACGCATGAACTTTAACCACTTGCCTACCAGGCACTTTCACCCCCTTTCTGCCCAGGCCATTTTTCAGCTTTGAATGACAATTGCGCGGTCATGCTACGCTGTACCCGAACACATTTTTATCATTTTCTTCACACAAATAGAGCTTTCTTTTGGTGCTATTTAATTACTGCTGTTTATTTAATTTTTTTACAAAAAAAAAAAAGACCAAAAATTTTGAGAAAAAAAAAAGGTTTTTGACTCTTCTGTCTGTTTTTTAATTTTCTGTCAGTAAATTTTGCAACTAAATAATTTTTTGCCTTCACTGATGTGCGCTGATGAGGTGGCACTGATGGGTACTGGTAGGCTGAACTGGTGGGCATTGATGAGGCGGCACTTATGGGCACTGATTAGGTGGCACTGATGAGGAGGCACTAATATGCCGCCCTTATGGGGACTGATAGGTGTCACGGATATTTGGCACTGATGAGCACTGATAGGCAGCACTGATGGGCACTGTTAGGTGGCACTGATGGGCACTAATGGGCAGCACTGGTGGGAACTGATAGGCGGCATGGATAGGTGGTACTGATGGGCGACACTGATGGGCATTGATCGATAGCAGTGATGGGCACTGATAGCCAGCACTGACTGGCATCACTAATGGGCACTGATTGGTGGCACTTGTGGGCAGTGGTGGGCACTGATTGCTGCCACTGGTGGGCACTGATTGCTGCCACTGGTGGGCAATGATTGGTGACACTAAATTTCTTTACTGTAATCAGGGCACTGATGGTCAGTGCCCTGATTACATTCCTAAATGTCCCCCTGTGAGGAGATGCCGCTGATCAGCTCTACTCGCCACACACTCTGTCAGTGTGAGGCGAGGAGAGGCGATTACCAGCATCTCCGTGTTTACATGTGACCGGCTGTGATTGGACACAACCGATTACATGGTTAAAGAGCCATGGACGAAGATTGGGGTCGCGCTGTGTCCTAGTAACACCGTGCGGCCGCGGTCACCACGCTGTGTGCCACTGCAGGCACACAAGATTGGCCGTTCTGGGATGCTTTCATATGACGTCATCCAAGAACGAGAGCCTCACCGCTCCGCCATCATTTGATGGTGGGCGGGTGGCAACCAGTTAATAGCATCACAGAAGGAAAGTTTGAAGAAGAGGCTTTGACTTTTTAGACACAACCAAACAATTTATACAAAAATATAATTGTTATTATAAGCATAGAAAATAGTGACGTGTTAGTACCAGAGGGACCAAGAGTCCAAATTGTCTTGGTATGCCAGTAAAATACCAATAATACCAGCATAGCAGTAAAATAATACTTTCTAAGATTAATTTTGAACTCTCCCCCTGCTAGTTTGAAGTAATGTCCCTAAATTCTTGATCTTGACTTCATATTGAAAATACTATAACTGTGTTATGGTAGTTAAAGAGAAAAAAACATGCAGTAGTACTCAGACCTGGGGAAAGAGGGGCAGTGCTGGGAGTCAATCAGGTAAGATTTATGTATACATGCTAAACAAGCTGACAGAAGAAGACAGCAGGGTAAGCAAAGATATTGCTCCTTCACTGTCTAGTCAGAAGGTTTAAAAAAAAAACATCTACTAGGATTTAATTTGTGGTGATTCTAATCTGATATATTGATTTTGCAGTGTTGATCACCCCAATATGTTAAATCAAAAATAATTCCCAAGTAAATAAAGGGTTTGTCATGGAGATCAACAATTGACATTTTTATTATCTCACTACTCAATTATAAAAACAAACCATTTATTAGATTGTACACAGATTCATTTCCATTAAAGTTTAACTAAAGGAAAAACTTTTATTTTAGTTTAGAATGGAGAGGGATTAGAGCCCCTGTCAGTTTGTATTGATGTCTGTGTCCCCATTAGGTAGATTCACTCTCTTTATTGTCCTGTTTAGTGTTGAGCGGAATACGCCATATTCGATTTCGCGATATTGCGCGAATATATAGAAGAATATTCGCGAAAATTCGCTAATATCGAATATTCGTGATATTTTATCCAAAAAAAATGTTGCGAAATTTCGCTAATGCGAAAATGATTGCGAAATTCTCATAAACGGAGATCATTTCCTGTATTACTAAACTAATATGCACTAAACACTAACTCTACACTAACTCTACTTAAAAGAAAGGAGAATAAGGGGGCAAAAGAAGGGCGGAGAAGATAATCGCGCAATATTCCTATTGCGCGATTATCTTCTCCACCCTTCTTTTGCATCAGAGCCAATCAGAATAACTCGAATATTCGGCAAAAGGAATATCGCGCAATATTCCTTTTGCCGAATATTCGAGTTATTCTGATTGGCTCTAAAGCAAAAGAAGGGCGGAGAAGATAATCGCGCAATATTCCGTTTGCCGAATATTCGAGTTATTCTGATTGGCTCTGATGCAAAAGAAGGGCGCATCAGAGCCAATCAGAATAACTCGAATATTCGGCAAAAGGAATATTGCGCGATTATCTTCTCCGCCCTTCTTTTGCATCAGAGCCAATCAGAATAACTAAAATTTTCGGCAAAAGGAATATCGCGCAATATTCCTTTTGCCGAATATTCGAGTTATTCTGATTGGCTCAGATGCAAAAGAAGGGCCGAGTAGCTGATGCGATTCTTTTATGTTGCCGAAAAGTCGCAATGCAAATTTTCAGCAACATAAAAGAATCGCATCAGCTACTCGGCCCAGGGTCTCTCTCTAATCATAGCAGCAATGCTTTTAGACGTCGATGGTGATCACTAGGATGTGATCTGTTTTAAAAATAAATTTGAAAAAATACGAATATTCGCCATAGCGAATATTCGCCGCGATATTCAAGTTATTCGCGAATACTCGAATATGCAATATTCGTAGCGAATATTCGCAATGCGAATATTCGTGAGCAACACTAGTCCTGTTTACCATTTTATTGAAGGCGAAAGTAAAAGAAAATCCCAAATAATGGTTGTCCCCAGAACAGTAATGGGGGAAATATTTGAATGGGAACACTAGTTCTGTTGCCCTGGGGGACCCAATGGATTTCCTTACTTTGCTGGGATTTCCTCTCACTTCCTGTTTTGGCTATGGGGCAGAATGGTAAGGTACATCTCTTCAATGGGACAAATGGCAAAAAACCTGACAGGGGTTATAACCCTCTATTACTCTATAAAAAATGAAAAAGTTTTGGCTAAAGTAAAAAGGTCAGGTCTGAGCATGTAGGCTCTTTACAAAATAATCTAGAGTGTAGGTACATTTATTAAATTCTTTATTCAGCTCTGTGTATACAAAGGAGCATGGGGGAGTCACGAATGTCATATCTACCACAATACAGGTGGTCAGACACTATAGCTAGCTACTGTGTGCTTTACCTACTGTATAGCAGCCCCCTTTCCCTTAAGACAAGCAGGCCTACTGCTAACTGGTTGCACCCAGGACCCATACACAATGCTATAGTGCCTGGCCACCACACTAGGGCAAACGTGAACAGTGCAACAACAGCCTACTTGCAGTTTAGCAGACAGATAGTGCGGTTCTAAGGCAGTCCAGGTAATAAGGCAGGCTAAGTTCAGGATCAGGATGCAGGATACAATGCAGGTAACTGTCTCTATCACAAGTGAGGGATAGAGTGTTTGGTTTGCTTCTATCAGGTGACTGATCAGATCAATCACCTTACAGGTGAGCACAGACAGGGGAAATGCAACAGCCAACACCCGGGTGGTGGAATGAGGAACAGGGGCACTAAGTGATCATGACAGGTGGATAAAGCACCTGGACCAGATGACATCCACCCACAGATCCTAAAAGAATTGAGCTCTGTGATTTAAAGGCCATTGTTTCTAATATTTAGGGACTCGTTAATGACTGGAATGATACCCCTGGATTGGTGCAGGGCCAATGTGGTGTCCATATTTAAAAAAGGGATTAAAGTCTTTACCAAGTAACTACAGACTGCTAGTTTAACTTCTATAGTTAGGAAGATACTGGAGAGTTTAACCACTTAACCCCCGGACCATATTGCTGCCCAATGACCAGAGCACTTTTTGTGATTCGGCACTGCGTTGCTTTAACTGACAATTGCGCAGACGTGCGACGTGGCTCCCAAACAAAATTGGCGTCCTTTTTTTCCCACAAATAGAGCTTTATTTTGGTGGTATTTGATCATCTCTGCGGTTTTTATTTTTTGCGCTATAAACAAAAATAGAGCGACAATTTTGAAAAAAATTCAATATTTTTTACATTTTGCTATAATAAATATCCCCCAAAAATATATAAAAAAACGTATGTTTTCCTCAGTTTAGGCCGATACGTATTCTTCTACATATTTTTAGTAAAAAAAAAATCGTAATTAGCGTTTATTAATTGGTTTGCGCAAAAGTTATAGCGTTTACAAAATAGGGGGTAGTTTTATGGCATTTTTATTTATATATTTTTTTTTACTAGTAATGGCGGCGATCAGCGTTTTTTCAGTACTGCGACATTATGGCGGACACTTCGGACACTTTTGACACATTTTTGGGACCATTGGCATTTTATAGCGATCAGTGCTATAAAAATGCATTGGATTACTATAAAAATGCCATTGGCAGGGAAGGGGTTAACACTAGGGGGCAGGGAAGGGGTTAAGTGTGTTCCTGGGTGTGTTCTAACTGTATGGGGGGGTGGACTCACTAGGGGAAATCACTGATCTTCTGTTCATACATTGTATGAACAGAAGATCAGCGTTTCCCCCACTGACAGGATCGGGAGCTGTGTGTTTACACACATAGCTCCCGGTCCTTGCTCTGTAACGAGCGATCGTGTGTGCCCGGTGGCGATCGTACCCGCCGGGCACGCGCGCTGGACTCGGGGGCGAGCGGCGACGCGCGGGCACCGCCGCTGGCGGCGTGCACACGCCCCTAGTGGCCGCAAAGTAGCGGACGTATAGCTACGGGCTCTCGCCCAGCAGAGCCGACTTCCCGCAGTAATATGATGGCGGGCGGTCGGCAACCAGTTTATAAAAGACTACATAGAAGAGTTCTTGCTGGAAAAAATATTTTAAGCAACAAATAGCATGGATTCATGAAAGACAAAAGTTGTTAAAACAAACCTGATTTTGTTTTATGAGGAGGTAAGTAAAACCTTGGACAGAGGGGTGGCGTGGACGTGGTATACCTGGATTTTGAAAAAGCATTTGACACAGGTGTCTCATGTGTAAGGTAAAGTCTACAGGATTGGATATATCAGTTTGTAAATGGATAGAAAACTGGCTAAAAGACAGAATTCAGAGAGTAATGGTTAATGATTCTTACTTTGAATGGTCTAAGACAGGGGTCTCAAACTGGTGGCCCTCCAGCTGTTGAGAAACTACAAGTCCCATGAGGCATTGCAAGGCTAACAGTTACAAGCATGACTCCCACAGGCAGAGGAATGATGGGACTTGTAGTTTGGCAACAGCTGGAGGGCCGCCAGTTTGAGACCCCTGGTCTAAGATTATCAGTGGTGTACCCCAAGGTTCATTGCTGGGACTCTTACATTTTAATATCTTTATAAATGATATTGGGTTTGGGATCAAAAGTAAAAGTTTTGTCTTTGCAGATGACACCAAGCTATGCAGTGGAATAACGTCCTTACAGGATGTCTCTAATTTACAAGCCAACCTCTTATTGGGCAACTAAGTGACCAGTGAGTTTTAATGTTGATAAATGTAAAGTTATTCACTTGGGGGCTAAGAATTGGCATGCATCATACATACTAAGAGGAGTACAACTGCAAGAATCAATGGTGGAGAAGGATCTGGGGATTTTGGTAGATCATAAGCTGAATAATAGCATGCAATGCCAAGCTACAGTTTTTAAAGCGAGCAAAGGTATGGACTCCATAGAGAGAGAGAGAGAGAGATAATTTTGCCCCTGAACCAATTTATTAGTAAGACCTCATCTGGAATATGCAGTTCAGTTTTGGGCACCAGTTCTCAAAAAGGATATCATTAACTGAAGAAAGTGCAGAAAAGGACAACCAAACTGATAAGAGGCATGGAGGAGCTCAGCTATGAGGAAAGATTAGCGTAACTTAATCTATTCCCTCTTGAGAAGAGGAGATTAAGGGGAGATAATCAACGTGTACAAATACATAAGTGGTCCATATAGTGAACTTGGTGTTGAGTTATTCACTTTAAGGCCATCACAGAGGACAAGGGGGCACTCTATACGTCTAGAGGAAAAAAATGCAATCTCCAAATACGGAAAGGTTTCTTTACAGTAAGAGAAAATGTGGTATAGACTCAGTAGATTGCTTGAAAAAAAGGCCTGGATTCTTTCCTAAATGTACAGTACATAATATAACTGGATACTGACATTTATACAACTTTATAAAGTTAATCCGGGGAAAATCTGATTGCCTCTTGGGGGATCAGGAAGGAATTTTTTCCCCTGCTGTAGCAAATTGAAGCATGATTTGCTTGGGTTTTTCGAAAAAGAAAGAGGGGGTGGAGGCGCCAACTCAAAAAATAAAAAATGATCTTAAAAACAGCAGTCTACTTAAAATGTGAGTATAGGTGTGTACTCACAGGTTCGCTGAGTAGTAGTCCATTGGGGGGGGGGGGGTTTCGTTATTAGGTGATGTCTGCACGGCTTCAGTGTGGATGGGCCCAGGAAGCTCTTGCTGGCCAGCGTGGAACGCGGATCCGGAACAAGCAGTGACGTCACAGGGCACGGCGGGGATAGAAGGCATCTGATGAAAGGAAGTGCTTGGGTTTTTCGCCTTCCTCTGGATCAACTGTGGGTGAAGGATTGTGTATATGGGATTGTATGTTTTAATATTTTTTGGGTTGAACTAGATGGACTTGTGTTTTTTTTCAAACTGACTAACCATATAACTACAGTATGTAACTATGATCCGAAGGCATGACAACCCCTTTCTTTACTTGGGAATTCTTTGTGATATTGTCAGTAGGCTTGAGGTAGGGAGATGACACCACTGTATTAATAAAGTCATATTGAACTATCAGTTTTAATCAGTTATGCAAGTTTTTTCTAGAGGCATCTGGACAGTCTTACCATATATTTTCATTTAGAAAGCAGCTACAGCCTGAGTAAAAAAAATGCCTCTGCCAGAGTACAGGTGTGGGACTCTTGCTCTTGTGGAGAGGCAATAGTCCTTCTGCAGAGGTCTGACAAACTCCCTGCAGAGTCAGAACCAGATTTCTCCAATCAGTGGAATGCATGAGCTTTGTTGACTGTAGAGCTATAAATCTGACTCAGTGGGGATGTGTCGGACTTCTGCAGAGAGTGCTGCTTCTGCACGGAGGTGACAGACTTTGCTCTTGGGCATGCTGCCACAAATGGTAAGTGTCACATAAGTGCACTAACAGTGGGATGGGGTCCCTTATTCCCCGTTATTGGATGCAGAAGGTTATTCCCTCGCTGCGTCAATGGCTTGAGGCGGTTGACCATATCTATTACATGGAGGATCTCACTTTTTCTCTCAAGAATAAATCCGATTTGTCACGAACAATATGGTCCGACTGGTTCGCCTTTAAGTTTACCTCAGCATATGCTGACATTATGTCTCAACCTGTCTAAAATCACACTCCCTACAGTCAATTTAAAGTAATACTGAGCCTTGGATACTTCTTTGGTTTGCGATGATAGACTGGGACAGAGGAACCCCCCTTACAACCCCCCCCCCTACCCTCACCACTTCTTCCTTCTTTTACTTTTCTCACTTTCTCTTTTTACTTCTCATTTATTTTTATTTTATTTTTTGGGCGACACAAAGCTCTAGTTCTGTTTGTTCTGGACTGACATAGGACGATGCGGGAGCGGTTCATACTCTGCTATGATGTTTTCATGAGTACCCCTGATTATCTCTCTCATCAATATGTCCCTATGCTCCTTATGGTGATTACTGCACGGTTACTGTATTCGTTGAAATTGACAATGTCATTTGTTTTTGCTACCGTGGTTATTATCTTATGTTATTTTTATTACTTCTTCTTTAATTTTACTTATGCCCTTTAACATTGTATGTTCTTAAGTATATTTTCTACTCAATAAAAACTTTATTGAATAAAAAAAACAGTGGGATGGGCTTAAAGGGACATGGCTTAATAAAACCAGAGTGTACTCACTGTATGCAATGCACGCAACATTCATTTTAGATGCTTTCCAGAAAACAGAATATTGACAGAGAGCTAACACTTTGTCTGAGTCTTAAAATAAAAAAAAATCAGTGACTACGTAAAAACCAATAAATACTTTACTCTAGACCCAGTATGTAATATACAATATTGGATAAAGAGCGCAGGGGTGATAAATATGTAATGTCCTGGGTGTAAGGGTCAGGAGTGTAAAATGTTCAACACAGTATGTGTAGTGCAGGGGCCAGGCACCAGGCGTATGTACAGCATAGGCTAGCATTCATTTGACAAATCATCACAACTGCTTTGTGCATCCAGGTCTTGTTTTTTTTCAGGACAAATTGGTCTTTCATTTGGTGGTAAATTTATATCTCCTGATTTTTTTTATTATCAAAGGAAAACTGGCCCAAAATAGTAATATATATTTATATCTATAGATATAAAGATATTGTAAGGGTGGGAACCTGTGCTGTGTGAGAAATGGCTGCTTTACGCCGAATTCTGGAGAGAAAGACACATTAATTGGACAGCTGTGTCTTGGGCTTTTTAAGTCTGATTTGACCAGCATTCTGGGCCCCACCTTACAGACAGGAGGTCTGGTCCTGGGAGCCAGGTGAGCTCCCATCTCTGAGAGGAAAGAGAGGCTGCATGGGTTGCAGCTAACACATGCAGATCTGCAGGAGGCAGATGCCGGCTGGTGTCTCTCTGTGAGAAAAGAAGCTGTGTGCTTCAAGAAGTTTGATGCTGTGTGTGTCCAAGAAACTCAAACGCTGTGTGTGGATAAGTCGCTGTGTGCGAATCAGACGCTGTGTGCGACTGTTGATTTTTGCCAGATACAGGAATGATGGAAACCCCCCCCCCCCCCACGAGGGCTGCTTTTGTATCTGTGAACTTTGATGTTTTTAAATAAAAGTGGGCTACCAGGCCCTTAAAAACTCAGTTCTGGACTGGCGTGCTTACTGAAAAACACACCTACCATTGGAGTGTGGTTCCCCAATCCTACAATATAGATATATATTTTATTTATTCAGCTGTATTTTTTCATGCTACTAGCATAACCTACATGCAAAGAACAACCCAAAATAAATCCAATACATTTTTTTGGGAAAAAAAATAAAATAATAATAAATCCTCTGTTCCTGACGATCACAGCAATATCAGATAAGTGTATGCTAGTTGTTGGAAAAAAGGAAAGAAACTGCGCTAAAATTAACAAAAGAAAAGAAAAGGGGAACTACAACGTAATAACAATGTGCTCGCCCCAGGTGCTGCGATTTTAATAAAACAAGAAATACAAGAAATAAACATAAGAAAAAATATAAATCGCGCTACCTCAAATACATTAACAAACACAAATAAATGCAAGTAAATAATCGCAGGAAATATGTGTAGAAGGCTGGCTGCTAGGTCGAGGAGTGACCTGTGATGGCCACTGAACAATAGCAGTCACCTCAACATCGTTCTGATATTAGTGATGGTGATGAACCAAAAACAAAAACAAAACACAACAAATATGAAAAACAAAAATATGTGATGATATACAAATATATAACCATCAACTAGGTGTAACCTTTACCTCTAAATTAATACACAGTCCAAAGTGTTAGCAAAAAAGAGTCTGTGAATAAAGATTAATAAACACCCGTGCTTCTGGATCATGACGGATTGATAAAACGTGATCAAAGGCAAAAAAAGTGTCTTCCACCAAACTTATGGATTGGTCTCTTACCGGAAACCCACGATCCCTTATGACAGGGGATCAGAAACAGCATATACCGGGTCCCAATCTTGTGGTGTCAGGTCTGCAGTCATAGTGGATTTCGTATCCCAAAGTGTTGCAGCAATTTGGATGTTTTTTGCATGGTGGGCATCCAAATTCTTAGGTATGGGCATCAGTGCCCATACCTAAGAATTTTTTTTGTTATGTTGGATGGTACAAAAATCATTTGTATAGGTGGTAAAACTCCTAGATTGGCGTGGAAAACACTCCAACTGCCCCTCTCCCAAGGGTGATTGGCCCTGCCTAACTTTATTGCTGGGTGGCAGTACTTGTTACAGTACGCTGGTGGTTTAGTCAGGCTACTCACAATTTGGCAGTTACCCTAGAGGCAGCTCTTCTGAGGTCCTATGCTGTTTTGAGCAATTTGGTATATGCGTACCAAAATTAAAGTTTGGATGCAGGCTAGAGAAGTATATAGGTAGGATGCTAACTGAGGTAATCCTCAGTTGTGACACCTCCTTTATCTTCCAGAACCCCTGGTGTGGTTGACCAAGGGAACTGTGGCCTTAAAGCATGTTATTACAGATGAGAAATTCTCTTCCTTTGAAGTATTCCTAGAGAAGTTTGTGTTACCGACTTCCACATACTTTCGATATTTCCAGCAGAGACGTGCTGTTAAGGCACCATTTCCAAACCGAATAGTGTTGCAACCAGATTCAAAGGAGCATCTACTAACATCGAAGGTGTTGGGAAACCTATTATCTTCCCTTTAGCTTCTCCGGTCAGTGGCATACGCCCCTAATTCCATCAAAACCTTTGACAAATAGAAAGGTGACATCTCTGACCTTACTAATGATTGGGAAGACTGTGTAGGTTCCTATGTCACCAATATAATCTCTGCTAGGTTTATACAGTTGAAGTTCTTAGAAAGACAGGGTAAGGAAGGAAAAAGGATGCAATGTCTGTAAGGGGGAATAATTTGGGGAACATTTGTTTTATGTTAATGAGGCTTTGTCATCCTTCTATAATGGAAACTTTTATGTTCAGTATACTTTTCCTCTATTCTCTGTATTATCTGGAGAAATGTACCATGACCTAATGTATTCTTATGAGACTCCTATCTGTGACCTACTTGTGAGGGGTTATGTCTGTGTTACATTGACTGTGATTTTTGTACTTAACCTGTGCATTATTCAATAAATATTTACCCGTTAAAGTAAAAGTACAGTGTATTTCTAGTGAGCACATTATTTATTGAAAATTTTACTTTAACCACTTTATTACTGGGCACTTAAACCCCCTTCGTGCCCAGACCAATTTTCAGCTTTCAGCGCTGACGCATTTTGAATGACAATTGCACGGTCATACAACACTGTACCCAAATTATATTTTTATCATTTTTCCCCCACAAATAGAGCTTTCTTTTGGTGGTATTTGATCATCTCTGCGATTTTTATTTTTTGCGCTATAAACAGAAAAAGACAGAACATTTTGAAAAAAAAAAACACAGTATTTTTTGTTATAATAATATCTTAATTAAAAAAAAAAAAAAAAAATTCCCTCAGTTTAGGCTGATACGTATTCTTCTACATATCTTTGTTAAAAAAAATCGCAATGAGCGTTTATTAATTGGTTTGCGCAAAAGTTATAGTGCCTACAAAATAGGGGATAGATTTATGATTTGTTTTTTATTTTTTACTAGTAATGGCGGCGATCTGCGATTTTTTTGGTCAGGCCTGCGATATTGCGGCGGACATATCGGACACTTTTGACACAATTTTGGGACCATTCACATTTATACAGTGATCAGTGCTATAAAAATGCACTAATTACTGTATAAATGTGACTGGCAGGCAGAGGTGTATTTAGGTTTTGTGCTGCCCTAGGCCTGACTAAACTTGCGCACCCTCTAATTTAAATATGACCCACCCCTTCCTGTCAAAGCCACATCCCTGTCATATTCATGGGAAGAGGACAGAGGGACGCCCTGGGAGAAGGACAGAGGGACGCCCTGGGAGAAGGACAGAGGGACACCCTGGGAGAAGGACAGAGGGACGCCCTGGGAGAAGGACAGAGGGACTCCCTGGGAAGAGGACAGAGGGACGCCCCCCACAAAGTGCCGCCCTAGGCCTGGGCCTTGTTGGCCTAGGCCAAAATACATCCCTGCTGGCAGGGAAGGGGTTAACACTAGGGGGTGAGGAAGGGGTTAAATGTATTCCCTGGGTGTGTTCTAACTGTGTGGGGGAGGGGGGTGACTGGGGGAGGTGACCGATGCTGTGTCCCTATGTACAAGGGACACAGATCGGTCTCCTCTCTCCCTGACAGCATGTGGAGCTCTGTGTTTACACACAGAGCTCCACGTTCCTGCTGTCACCTGCTGTCACCACCGATCGCGTGTACCCGGCGGACATCGTGGCCGCCAGACACACGCATCGGCTTCCCAGCGATGCGACTGCACAGTATTTACCCGCTGCACGCCCCCCAGTGACGCGCGCGGGTAATGTAAACAATAGGATGTCCACAGGAGGTCCTCCCAGCACTTCAGGTCCGTGCTGCAGACATCTGTAGTGGTTAAAGCCTAATTCTGGGTCTGGTTAGCCCAGTGTTTCCCAATTCCAGTCCTCACGCCCCCCCAACAGGTCAGGTTTTCAGGATTTCCATTATTTTGCACAGGTGATTGGATCAGTTTCACTGCCTTAGTAATTCCCACAGCCTTTCCACAGGGAAATCCTGAAAACATGACCTGTTGGGGGGGCGTGAGGACTGGAATTGAGAAACACTGGGTTAGCCTAACACATGTGAAAATAAAATTTTAGTGTTCGCTGCAATACTTACCTTCTCTCTAGTGCTGTCCTCCACTGACATGGCAGCATTTGCTGCTTGTTTAATCATTTAACCCATTCCCTGGTGATGTGTCAATGCATCAGCCTGGGGTCACAGTACAATCATTCTAAAGTAAAGTTGGAAGAAGAAATGCAAGTGGCTCAACATGTGAATTTATTAGAAAAATATGAACATATGAATTTTAATGTGGGGGTTCTCCATGGGGAAGGGGGGCCGTTGAAGGATACCTATCTGACTTGTTGTTGGGATTTAAATAAATACTTCTAATAACAGAGACAAAATGGATTTTTACTTTGAATACCAAGAATCAGGAAGGCTTAAATAATGTACTTAAATTGTATATAAAATCCATCAGAAATGACAACGTATATCCTATATGCAAGGTTCAGGCTAGCACACTTACGACTTGTAATAAGAGTAGAAAGGCTTGGAGTACTGTAGCTGGACCCAGGTTAAAATAACTCTACACTATTGTTGAATAGCACATAATTTTACTTGACGTATGAACAGAGGAGATAAAAAGGCTAAGATAACAATATGTCTATTATTCAGTATATTTGGAAATAGACATAACATACAAATATCATATTAGGCAATGTAATGACCTGGGGTTGAAATATTCATGCAGTAGAAACACCAAAAATGTTACCAGGGATCATTTATATAAGAACATTTTAGTATACAAATATATAACAATTAATGTATTCTCTTTTACACTGTACTTGTAAAAGTGCAGCACTCGCCAGAATGAGTATGTTTGTGGAGAGGAGCTGATTGTAAGGCCTTGTACACACGAGTGAATAAATCCGCTGAACATGGTCCGACGGACCATTTCAGCCGAAAAATCCGCTCGTGTGTAGGGGCAAACGGACCGTTCTGGCCGGATTCCTCCGGCGGAAAATTTCCAAAGCATGCTTTGGAATTTTTCCGCCGGAGAGCTGTCCGTCAGATATGTCCGCTGGTTAGTACGGCAAACCAGCGGACATATCTGCCCGCACATGCGTCGTATCCTGTGAATGGATCCGACGCATGCGCGCGGAAGTGTTTACTTCCTGGTGCGGTGACGTGGCAGTCACGTGGCGGCGTCAACGTCACCGCCGCGTCAACGCGCTGTCCGCCGGCGGGGAATTTGATCCGATGGTGTGTACAGCCATCGGATGAAAGCAATCCGGCGGACAGATCCGATGGGAACGGTCCGTCGGACCGTTCCCATCGGATCTATTCCCTCGTGTGTACAAGGCCTAAGAGTGCAATTTGCAGATAGTGTGGAGCAGAGACAGCAATTTGCAGATAGTGTGCAATTGGCAGGTAGTGTGGAGCAGAGACAGCATAAAACATGTCTGTTATTGTGGTGTTCAAGAGCCACAGCTGCAGTGTACTTCACTCCATCGGACTGCATTAGGGAAAAAGTTGTGTGCATATAAGTTTATTTTTCAAAAGGTGATGTTTTGAAATTGATGTCCATATGTGTGCTAGTGCTGGCGGTTACGTGTGCATGGCATTTCCTGTGCATAGAGTTTTCTATTACCTATTGGTTAAAATATTCTGCAGTTGTGGCTCCCAGATGTCGCAACAACAAACACATTTTACACTGTACATCCATAGGCTTGACTTTACAGCCATGTGCAAGAGGCCAAAGACAGATGTAATGAAAAAGGTATGTCCTATACTAGATGTTTGGAACCCAGCAGGTTGTTTCTCAAGGATGCTGTATTTCAAAGATGCCTGTGACAGATGTGCTTCTAAATGTACCCTGCCTTTTCTCTAGCTATCTCATTTTGAAAGGGATTGATTTTGTTGCATAATATATTTCACAATACTGTAATTTGCGCTAGGCGAATAAAGGAAAATAAATATAAAACTAGTGAATGGTTCTGCTGCTAAACACAAAAGCTAGATAAAAAGCAAAAAACAAATGTTGCCAAAATGATAAAAAAATAATTATAACAAAAATAGTGTCCAATAAAGGTGAATGAAGTTCATATGGGAAATATTCCCGCGGGAATCACTAGTGAATGTAAGGGGAGGCTTACCAGCTAGCCTGTGACCGCCCTTCTCAGGGGGGTCAGTACAGGCTCTGCAGAGATACAGATGATCGTCAATGGTGTCCTGTGGAGTCCTCCAGGAATGATCCTTTATCTATCCTTTATCTATCCTCTCTGTAGCGATAGGCAGTGCAATCACTCAGGTGCTCCAGTGACAGGTGTTCCAGCACAAGAAAAGAAATGGTGATCCAGATTTTGAAAATTTAGTGAAGCCAAATGGTATAGGAAATAAGATAAAAAAGATAACATTGGAGTAACACAGGATTACATCTTTCCCGTGGGAATATTTCCCATATGAACTTCATTCACCTTTATTGGACACTATTTTTGTTATAATTATTTTTGAATCATTTTGGCAACATGTGACTTTTTTCAGCGCTACATATTTTTATCCACATAATACTGTATATACTATTATCGGTATCGGGACCGATACCGAGTATTTGCGGGAGTACTTGTACTCCCGCAAATACCCCCGATACTGAAATAGAATACTTCCCCCCCCATATTGCAGCGATGCGTCCCTCATACCTTTTTAGATATGCTGACGCCGCCTCTTTCTGCCGCATACCGCCGTATCCCCTGCACAATCGCATAGCTTACATTACAAGCATTCATTCTGAATACTTGTAAATGGCCGTGTATTGACACTCCCCTTCTCCGGATTGGTGGGATCCCTCCAATCCCGAGCAAAGGGGAGTGTCTATGCACGAATCAGCGTATAGACACTCCCCCTTGCGTGGGATTGGACGGATCCCTCCATTCGGAGAAGGGGAGTTTTAATACACGGAGCGCGGCCATTTACAAGTTTTTAGAATGAAAGCTTGTAATGCGCTACGCGATTGTGCAGGGGATACGGTGGTATGCGGCAGAGGCAGCATCATGGCTGCATATGGGGGACTAATGGCTGCAATGGGGGACATACATGGCTGCATATGGGGGACATACATGGCTGCATATGGGGGACATACATGGCTGCATATGGGGGACATACATGGCTGCATATGGGGGACATACATGGCTGCATATGGGGGACATACATGGCTGCATATGGGGGACATACATGCTGCATATGGGGGACATACATGGCTGCATATGGGGGACATACATGGCTGCATATGGGGGACATACATGGCTGCATATGGGGGACATACATGGCTGCATATGGGGGACATACATGGCTGCATATGGGGGACATATGGCTGCATGGGGGACATACATGCTGCATATGGGGGACATACATGGCTGCATATGGGGGACATACATGACATACATGCTGCATATGGGGGACATACATGGCTGCATATGGGGGACATACATGGCTGCATATGGGGGACATACATGGCTGCATATGGGGGACATACATGGCTGCATATGGGGGACATACATGGCTGCATATGGGGGACATACATGGCTGCATATGGGGGACATACATGGCTGCATATGGGGGACATACATGGCTGCATATGGGGGACATACATGGCTGCATATGGGGGACATACATGGCTGCATATGGGGGACATACATACTGCATATGGGGGACATACATGGCATATGTGGGGGCATATGTGGGGGACATACATGGCTGCATATGTGGGGGACATACATGGCTGCATATGTGGGGGACATACATGGCTGCATATGTGGGGGACATACATGACTGCATATGTGGGGGGACATACATGACTGCATGTGGGGGACATGACATGGCTGCAATATGTGGGGGACATGGCTGCAATATGTGGGGGACATGGCTGCATTTGTAGGGGGACACGGCTGCATTTAGGGACACATTTTAAAAAAGTATCGGTATTTGGTATCGGCGACTACTTGAAAAAAAGTATCCGTACTTGTACTCGGTCCTAAAAAAGTGGTATCGGGACAACCCTACTGTATATGACTATCCACTTGCAACCCATTCTTTCTACATAAAGGATAACACACACACAATACAATCTCTGCACAAAATGCAGCGTCAACTTGAGGTAAATATATATTTGTTTTTTACAAGAAAAGAACAAATACAAACAATAACCATAAAGAGACTAAGTTATGTAAGCAGCATTATTGTCGATGTAAATGCAATCATATTGGATGAACTGTGCCTTAAGAAGGAAAATAGAAGATAGCACTAAACCCGGAAGCGTGACATGGACATACACTACAAAGAGTGGGGCATGACAAATTGGTTTGGACATACATACAGTTGCCTCAATGGTCTAAAAATTTGGGCAGACCAAAAATATGGAACGCTTTATGAATTTGCATGTTGTACTAGCGTGAGGGCCATCTTAATCTTCTTTTCATCGTTCTAATTCACAGTATACAGTATGTGTGCTGCCAAGGGGGGGGGGGGGGGGGACAGCAGCAACTTTAAATTATGGACACTTGGGATTATCATGTATAAATTTCAAACTTCATGATTTATTTTGGTTCAGTAATGACTATCATCATAACTAAATTATGGGATTTTGCCATGGGTTTGCAAACCTCCCAACTATCAGTTAGGGAGACACCGTGAGATGCAACAAGTTGTGTGGACCAATAAATAAGCAAAAAATTATTGTCTAAATCCACAAGTGATTTTTTTTTTCACCGCTACTGTATATTTCTTTATACCATAATTTCAAACAAACAACTTTAACAACTTAGTGATTGCATGTACGGTTTACTGCAGTATAACATTTACAGAGGTCTATTTACCAGATCAAAAAGCGGAACATGGTGCCTTTCGTCAGGCTAAGGCATATTGTAAGGCATAGGCATGCACAATTCTACAGGCATAAAAGATAGACTGCACACACATTATTGCTCACACATACGAGTATGCATGGATTTGCTTACACATCCACTGCCTCCAAGCATGTTTGCTGTCTGCCTCTTCTAATGACCTTGACTTGGACTTGGCTACTGACCACACTTTTGCCTATTGAATCTGTACCTTGCTGCCTGATTATTTCTGCCTGTTCTTGACTCTGCTTACAGCTGGACTTGGAATCTCCATGGTGCATCATCAGCTGTATTTCGTCTCGTCAGATACCAGCGCTCCCAAATTCCTGTTTACAGTGTCTACACCTCGTCACTTGTACCTTTCCTTCACCCCCTCCAGACCCTGTCTTAATGACCAGGGGTGCTCAGACGGGTATTGTGCAAAAGGCCACCCTGGTCCTCTCAGGCTTTGCATACAGTTACATGACACAATTGCTTTTAAGGTATTGTTTTTGGAGGAAGGTATGAACATTTTTATTGATGCTCAGTTCTTAGGACCTCACTGCTGAAGATAAAAAAAGATATGGCTATTATTGCCATTTCTTCCACAGATTAAAAAAATCCTGACAAGCTGTTTATTCACCTTAGGTCAGCCGTTCTCAACCTCCTTACCCAAGCGGAACCCATTAAAGAGTTTCTAAATCTTTTCTCTGTGGTTTCCTGGTTTCTGTAGGCAGCGTTCAGATTGGCTATGCTGTATCCAGGTAAACCTTGGCGGCTATCTTGGGTCAGCAGAGTCATTTTAACTCCCTCCTCCCGAGGTTTTGCCACTCATTCGGGAGTTGGTAGTGTATGCACAGGTTCCCTATCTGTCAGGGATAGTATTAATGGCAAGGAGTGGTTCCAGACTAAAAGGGAAAGCTTGGGGCCCACAATTGCCTTGGATTTCTTTCCATTGGGATATGGGATGGCCAAGCCTCATTCTGCCCCTCCAGACAGACGCTGTCAGTTTGGCTGACACCTGCTTCACTACATGCTGTTGTAATTCATGAGTGCTCTTGGTTGGGTCCTCTCCCAATGTTTGCCTTGACTACAATACAAGTTCTGTCTGTGCTACGATACAAGTTATAATGATTGCAACTGGACTGTATGTGAGTTATTACTGCTACTCTATGCTGCACCCACCCACAGGGAGATCAACCAATGACAGCTCATGGAAGCCGTAGAAACCTCTTGTGGAATCCTGGAGGAGAAGTGTTGCCTTAGATCATGATTCATGAAGTTAAGGCTGATGAGTAATTTAATGGAAAATAGTGAAATGAAAGTATAACAAACATTTAATAAAGTTTCATTAATAGGATTTTTTTTTTGTACATACTAAGGATAAAACGAGATTAGCATTGGGGGTTTGTTTAACACTGCATATTTTATAAAATAAAAATACTTGAATGTTAAAACATTTTAAATAATATACAGTAATAAAGCTTTTGCCGTCTCTCTGTGTTTCTACATATGTTTCTATTATAGGATTTCACTATAAAATAACTTTAACCTTCTTGTTCACAAATTGTACATAACAGAGTAAAAACTTTACATGGTTTATTAGTTCTCAGTTGTATAGTGGCCAAATAATATATATTTGATAAAACTACCTGGATTTGTTAAATGTAGTAGGAAATTAACTGTACACACTAGTGAGGCACAAAACCAAGTACACTATAGAATTTCAATTCAACACTACAGGAAAGAGTTACAAAATAAGATGCTTTATACCATGGAATAATAATTTTGTACACTTAATGGAATGTGGGTGTGGGTTTCAGCATGTTGGACGAACGAGGAGAACCCTCCACAAGAGGTTAGAAGAACATGTCAGAAATATTTTAAAAGGTGTTAGAACACACAGTGTTTCAGAACACTGCAGGAAAGTACACAACTCTAATGTGACCCAGCCTTTCTGAGATTTATGGGTATAAGGAATGTCAAACCACATTGGGAAGGTTGAGAAGATTTGTTATACTCAATATTTGAGGAGAAGTTGATGTATGAATATAAAATACATTTTCAGTTTAAGTGTATATTATTTTGCGTATTTGTAATACTTATTTGTTGATTTAATGATTTATGTAAGTCTATAAAATTACTCTTTTAAACACTTCCATACCGGGCCTATTCTGGCACTTCTCTCCTTCATGTAAAAATCATATTTTTTTTGCTAGAAAATTACTCAGAACCCCCAAACATTATACAATTTTTTAGCAGACAGGGAATAAAATGGCGGTCATTGCAACTTTTTATCTCACACCGTATTTGCGCAATCATTTTTGAAAAAACAAAAAAGTTTCATGAATTAAAAAATAACAAAACAGTATAGTTAGCCCAATTCTTTGTATAATGTGAAAGAGGATGTTACGCCGAGTAAATAGATACCTAACGCATCATGCTTTAAAATTACGCACACTCATGGAATGGCGGCAAACTTCAGTACTTAAAAATCTCTTTAAGATTTTTTACAGGTTACCAGTTTAGAGTTACAGGGGAGGTCTAGTGCTATAATTGTTGCACACGCGCTAACACACGCGGCAATACCTCACATGTGTGGTTTGGACAGAATTTACATACGTGGGTGGGACTTACATGCGTGTTTGCTTCTAAACGCGAGCTACCGGGGACTTTTTTACATTTTAATATTTTGATCACTTTTATTCCTATGTTTACATTCCTTGTAATAGAAATTTATTGTGACAGGTTTTTTTTAAGAGAGAAATGCGGGATCTCTGTGACTTCAGGTCGCCGAGCTACGACCCTCAAAACTCGATTTTTTTTTTTTTTTTATGTTCTGCCTCAGTTGCCTCCCCTGACTGCATGTCCCTGTATTATATTTTTTTATGTGACAACACTGAAGAAATTTCACTTTGCTACAATATAAAGTTGTGACTGTACAGCTTGTAAAACAGTGTCAATTTGCCGTCCCCTCAAAAAAAACTCAACACACAGCCATTTGAGGATGCCCCACAGATGCTCAATAGGGTTTAGGTCTGGAGACATGCTTGGCCAGTCCATCACCTTTACCCTCAGTTTCTTTAGCAAGGCAGTGGTCGTCTTGGAGGTGTGTTTGGGGTCAGTATCATGTTGGAATACTGCCCTGTGGCACAGTCTCTGAAGGGAGGGGATCATGCTCTGCTTCAGTATGTCACAGTACATGTTGGCATTCACTCCCACCACCATGCTTGACTGTAGGCAAGACACACTTGTCTTTGTACTCCTCATCTGGTTGCCACCACACACGCTTGACACTATCTGAACCAAATAGGTTTATCTTGGTCTCATTATACCACAGGAAATGGTTCCAGCAATCCATGTTCGTAGTCTGCTTGTCTTCGGCAAACTGTTTGCGGACTTTCTTGTGCTTGACTTTCTCATCTTTAGAAGAGGCTTCCTTATGGGACACCATGCAGACCAATTTAATGCAGTGTGTGTCTATGGTGTGAGCACTGACAGGCTGACCCCCCACCCCTTCAACCTCTGCAGCAATGCTGGCAGCACTCATACATCTATTTCCCAAAGACAACCTCTAGATATGACGTTGAGCATGTGCACTCAACTTCTTTGGTGGACCATGGTGAGGCCTGTTTTCAGTGGAACCTGTCCTTTTTAACTGCTGTATGGTCTTGGCCACCAGTCTGCAGCTCAGTTTCATGGTCTTTGCAACCTTCTTATAGCTTAGGCCATCTTTATGTAGAGCAACAATATTTTTTTTTCAGATCCTCAGAGTTGTTTGCCATGAGGTGCCATGTTGAACTTCCAGTGAGCGATATGCGAGATTGAAAATGATAACACCAAATTTATCACACCTGCTCCCCATTTATACCTGAGACCTTGTAATGCCGCGTACACACGGTCGTTTTTTGCGATGAAAAAAAACGACGTTTTCGGTGAAGTAAAAAAACGACGTTTTTGAAACGTCACTTTTCAAAGACAATTTTGCATACACACCATCGTTTTTTCACAAAAAGCGAGGTTACGTTCACCACTCTTTTCCATTGAAGCTCGCTTCATAACTAGCTTCTGGGCATGCGCGGGTTGAAAAACGTCGTTTTGAACGACGTTTTTGCTACACACGGTGACTTTTTGTGAAACAAAAAACGACGTTTTGAAAAACGACACAAAAAATTCAAGCATGTTGGAATTTTTTTTTGGTCGTTTTTTTTAAGACAAAAAACGACGTTTGGCCCACACACGATCAATTTAAATGACGTTTTAAAAAACGTCGTTTTTTTTTCATCGCAAAAAACGACCGTGTGTACGCGGCATTAGACTAATGAGTCACATGACACCAGTGAGGGATAATGGCTAATTGGGCCATTTTTTACATTTATACACAGTATCTCACAAAAGTGAGTACACCCCTCACATTTTGGTAAATATTTTATTATATCTTTTCATGTGACAACACTGAAGAAAATTATACTTTGCTACAATATAAAATAGTGAGTGTATAGCTCGTATAACAGTGTACATTTGCCGTCTCCTCAACATAACTCTTCACACTAATTCATGTCTAAACCACTGTCAACAAAAGTGAGTACACCCCTAACTGCTGTTTGTTCACTAAGGCCGCTTTCACACTGAGGTGTCGGCAGCCATAGTTTTTGCAGAGATTTTGGGCCACTAGTGGGGCAGCAGCGCTTTTACGGTGCTTTGGAGGCACTGTCTGATGATTTTAATGAGCAGGGGCACTTTAGGAGCAATGTATAGACCGCTCCTACAGCACTGCAAAGATGTGGCTAGCAGGACTTTTTTTTACCATCCTTCCAGCGCACCACTCCAGTGTGAAAGCCCTCAGGCCTTCACATTGGAGTGAAAGAAGCGGCTCTTTCAAGGTGCTTTGCAAGCGCTATTTTTAGCGCTATAGTGCCTGCAAAGCACCTCAGTCTGAAAGCAGCCTAAGGTTCTCTAACAAACCTCTAAGGACTTCACTGAACAGCTGTATTTATACTGAGATTAAAGGAGTTGTAAATGAAAAAAATGTTTTGCCTAAAATTAATGGCCCAGATTCACAGAGCAATTACGCCTGTCTAACTGGTGTTAGACAGGAGTAATTTCAAATTTCGCGCGCCGTATCACTAGTTTGAATCCTCAAACCATGATACGGCGGCTTCGGGCTTCGATCCGAGAGGCTTACGTCTTCGTAAGCCTTCGGATCTACGCTGCGATATTTTTGCGGCCGCTGGGAGGAGTTTGCGTCGTTTTCATGCGTTGGGATATGCAAATGAGTTTTTACGGCGATCCACGAAGATACGAGCGGTCTTCGCAATCGTTTTCGTCTATTTTTTTATACGTACTGTTAGACCAGCTTTTTGCTGGTCTAACGGTGCGTAGCCCATGTTAAGTATGGCCGTCGTTCCCGCGTCAAATTTTTAAATTTTTTTTTTACGTAACTCGTTCGGGAATAGGAATCTCCGTAAACGACGCTACTCAAGAAAAAATGACGTAACAACGTGATTTCGCGCAATGCACGGCGGGAAATTTGCGAACGGAGCATGCGCAGTTCGATCGCCGTGGGAACGCGCCTATTTTAAATGCTTCACGCCCCCTACTCGCGTAGATGGATTGCAACGGGAGAAATACACTACGCCGCCGTCGTTTACTGGACAAAATCTACCTGGATTCCACGTAGAGCCAGGTAAAAAACGGCGGCGTAGTGTATTTGGGAAACGCTACGATAATCTAATTGTATCTGAATCTGCCCCAATGTCTGCAAGGTAGACAGACAGAATAGTGTAATGATTCCGTTAAAAAACAAGTAAATACCTATTAAATTCCTTCATCTATATCACCTCCGGCGTTCTAGTTTCTGTTCTCTCATTCACTTCCTGGTTTGCATCGTTCGTTCATGTAAGAACTAAATTTCCCAGTATGAATTGTGGCACGCCCAGTAATTCACACTTCCTTGAAGTCTCTAACACGTAGAGAGCGTCCTGCCACACAGATGTAGTTCCCTTCTAATTCACAATTATGTGCCACTTTGTCTTGGTCTATCACATAAAATTCCAATAAAATACATTTACTTTTTTGTCTATAACATGACAAAATGTGGAAAACTTCAAGGGGAGTGAATACTCTTTCAAGGCACTGTATATACAATAAATATACTATGTATATATATATATATATATATATATATATATATATTGTAGCAGAGCGTCCCAGAGAGAGCCTGGGAAAGTCCAGTTCGGGGTTTATACCTCTCCCAGGCTCCTCTCTTACACGTTCAGGGATCTCTGATCCCTGATCCAGGTCAGGTGTTGGCCCTCTCCCCCAGGCCAATTTAAGCTCACCTGAGCTAACAGCCATTGCTCTGTCCTGGGAAACAGTGTGAATCTGTGAGAGCAAGGAGGCTGCTGAAAAAACTGGTGAGAAGTTTGTGTTTGAGCTAACAAGCGGTAGGCTTGTTTAGCTTAGTAGTTAGGACCTGCATATCGTGTAGTTAGAGCCGAGACACGGCTAGGTGTTTGTTTGGCTATTTTTCTTTTGTTTTCTGCACACTGTACAGCACCTGTAAATAGACTTTGTATAGCACCAATAAACATCCCACTGTTGTTCACTTATCCTATGGACTTTGGTATCTGTGCTGGCTCATCCCAGGGAGTTTTTGTACCCGCTACCTATCCCCAGCTTACATATGGTGGAGGCTGCAATCAGCAATAGTAAGTTACTATTTAAAAGGCCAGTAACTAAAGTGACAACATGGAGGAAATCCTCAAACAAATGGTGCTATTCAATGCTGCACAACAGCAAGAAAACGCTGCACAACAGCAAACTAATGCTGCGCTGCAGCAAGCCAACGCTATCGCACAGGAGCAATCGCAGAGGCAGATTAGTGCTGTACAGGAGCAATCGCAGAGGCTGTTTGAACAGCTTGCCACTGCTGCAGAAGCGGATAGGAAAACCCTGACTAAGGTTGCAGAAACGCTAGCACAGTGGGCACCTGCGGAAATCAAGGATATTAGAGACAAGCCTTCAGCCATCCATGTGGCTCGCTTTCTGTCTAAAATGACTACGGACGATGATCCAGAGGCCTTCCTGCTAACATTTGAACGGACCGCTGAGAGGGAAGGTTGGCCTAAAACCAAGTGGGCGGGACTGATCGCCCCCTTACTTTCTGGTGAATCGCAGAAGGCCTACTATGATCTTGGCCGTTCGAGCCCAACGGGTCCACAGCTGGTTCTTCCAAATTAAGAGGCCCCCAAGATCGCAGATGTTCGACCTAATCCACCTGGTGAGAAAATGGCTACAGCCGGAGTCCCTGTCTGCGCCACAAATAGTGGAGCGTGTGGTCATGGACCAATTCCTGAGGTCACTCCCAATTCCCCTGCAGAGGTGGGTGAGTCAAGGGGACCCCAAGTCGGCAGATAACTTGGTGGAACTCGTCGAAAGGTACTTTGCTGCAGAGAACCTGGTCACCACCCCAACAGCCGCACGTACTTTCCACCCAAAGCCACGGTCTCCCCAGGCAACCGGTAAGACTGTTCCAGGGGAAGTGGGTGGTAAGCATGGCAAGGAAATAGGGGGGAGGATGTTTGGTGCCAGGACGGAAGTTTGGCGTCCCAAGCAAGGGAAACCACTGCCTGTCAGCAAACCAACTTGGGGAAACATCAGGTGTTTTCGTTGCCAAGAGCTGGGACATGTTGCAGCAAATTGTCCTTTGACTGATGAACCAATGCAGTGTGATCTGTCTATTAGAAGGCAGTCTATGTTTGCTGCTGTTTCATGCACTGCAGTGCCAAATGTGGGGAAAGACATGTATCACATGACTGTTAATGATAAGCCTATTACGGCCTTACTGGACTCTGGAAGTCTGGTTACTTTGGTTACAGCTGAAATAGTAAAAAATGTGAATTTTCATGAAAAAAAAGTTGCTGTGATCTGTGTACATGGGGATACCCGGGAGTATCCTATAGCCACAGTTCAGTTTAAAACTGGCTTAGGTACGGTGTCCCATGCGGTCGGACTTGTGCCCCACTTGGTGCATGAGGCCATCATTGGTACGGACTTCCCGAAGTTTTGGGAGCTGTGGGATCGTCCCGACCCGGTCGCAGTACCTGACTCAGTCGCAGAGCCAGAGCTCCTGGCTACTTCCGATATTGTGGGTTCAGGGGACTCATCTCAGGGCTCTCCGAGTTTTCCTTTCTCGGTTATGGCAGGGGAGCTGGAGGAGCCTGAGGAAGTCCCCACAACCAGTAGAGCCGGACAGCCGTCTGCCGACTCGGAGCCTACGTTGGAGTTTACTGACCTCAATGTTCACAAGGAAAATTTTGGTACTGAGCAGAGAAAAGACCCTACCCTTGCCAGGGCCTGGGAAAATGTAATGGTGATTAATGATGTACCTGTCGAACCAGGGGATAGGCCCTGTTTTCCTTATTTCAGCAGCAATGATGATTTACTGTATCGTGTATGTAAAAAGAATGATGAAGTTATTGAACAGTTGGTGGTCCCTAAGCCTTATAGAAGGGTGGTGTTGGAACTTGCCCATGGGCACTTGCTAGGAGGCCATTTAGGGGTTGAGAAAACCACTGAAAGAGTGTTGCGCAGGTTTTACTGGCCTGGGATACAGAAAAATATTGAAAATTATTGTCAATCCTGTCCGGTGTGTCAGATGTCAGCCCCCCAGCCCCACTTCCGAAGTCCTTTAGTGCCCTTGCCCATCATTGAAGTGCCCTTCGAGAGGATTGCCATGGACCTTGTGGGTCCGCTCCCCAAATCCGCCCGTGGGCATCAGCATATCCTCGTGATTATGGATTACGCTACCCGTTATCCTGAGGCCGTTCCCTTATGCGCCGCGTCTGCTAAAAATATTGCCAAAGAGCTGTTTATGGTGTTCAGTCGGGTTGGCATCCCTAAAGAAATCCTTACAGACCAGGGTACCCCATTTATGTCACGGATAACTAGGGAGCTGTGCAAGTTATTTAAGGTGACGCAGTTGCGAACCTCTGTGTATCATCCGCAAACAGATGGCTTGGTGGAACGTTTTAATAAGACGTTAAAGGGCATGTTAAAAAAGGTTGTTGACAAAGATGGGAAAGACTGGGACTTCCTGATACCGTACCTGATGTTTGCTATCAGGGAGGTTCCCCAGTCCTCTACAGGGTACTCTCCATTTGAGTTGCTTTATGGGAGACACCCTCGGGGACTCTTGGACATAGCCAAGGAAACTTGGGAGGGGGAACAGACACCTCACAAAAGCATAATTGAGCATATCGCTCAAATGCAGGACAGGATTGCAGCAGTAATACCAGTGGTGAAAGAACATTTACTACAGGCACAAGCAGCCCAACAGAGAATATACAACCGTGGGGCCCAACTCCGTGTTTTCTCACCGGGTTTCAGGGTCCTCGTATTAGTTCCCACTGTTGAGAGCAAGTTCCTGGCTAAGTGGCAGGGCCCCTTTGAAGTAATTGAAAGAGTTGGGGAAGTTAATTACAAGGTGTATCAACCAGGTAAAAGGAAGCCGGAACAGATTTACCACGTAAACCTGTTAAAGCCCTGGAAGGATAGACTGGCGTTAACTGCAAGGTCCCTCCTGGTAATGCCTAAGGGTACTGAATCCCCTCTGATCCCTGAGGTCACGATTCCAGACACCCTGTCATTTTCCCAAAAACAGGAAGCTAGAGAGTTCCTGATAAGGAATAGAGAGAAATTTTCAGAGTTGCTTGGCACGAGTTCGGAGGTTCAGCATGATATTGTTACTGAACCTGGGGTCCGTGTCAAGCTCAAACCGTACCGAATTCCTGAAGCGAGGAGAAAGGACATCAGTGCTGAAGTTAAAAGAATGTTGGAGCTAGATGTCATTGAGGAATCCAATAGTGATTGGTCGAGCCCTATCGTGTTAGTCCCAAAACCGGATGGCACCTGGAGGTTCTGTAATGACTTCAGGAAGCTTAATGCAGTGACAAAGTTTGACACGTACCCAATGCCCAGAGTAGATGAACTTATAGACCGACTTGGCAAGGCTCGCTATCTGACTACTTTGGACTTGACAAAAGGTTATTGGCAGATACCCCTGACTGCTAGTGCCAAAGAGAAGACTGCATTTGTGACCCCGGAGGGTTCCTTTCAATATAAAAAGATGCCTTTTGGGTTGCAAAATGCCCCTGCGACATTTCAGAGGGCCATGGACAGGACCCTAAGACCTCACCGACAGTATGCTGCAGCCTATCTGGATGACATAGTGGTGCATAGCACTGACTGGGGCTCTCACTTGCCCCGTGTCCAAGCGGTCCTCGATTCCTTCTTCAAAGAAGGGTTTACGGCAAATCCCAAAAAATGTGCCATTGGTCTAGAGGAAGCCAAGTATTTGGGCTACACTATTGGCCGTGGTGTCATAAAGCCCCAGGTAAATAAAATAGAAGCCATCCAGGAGTGGCCACGTCCGGCAAACAAGAAGCAGGTCAGGGCCTTTCTTGGCATTGCAGGGTATTATAGAAGATTTATCCCAAATTTTGCAACTTTAGCTGCCCCACTGACGGACCTTACAAAAGGGAAAGACTCTGTAATGGTGAAATGGTCCCCAGTAGCGGAAGAATCTTTTCAAGCCCTAAAAAAGCTCTTTGTGCACAGCCAGTGCTATACTCCCCCGATTTCGCCAAAGACTTTTTGGTACAGACAGATGCCTCTGATGTAGGTATCGGGGCAGTATTGTCACAGGTACACAACGGGGAAGAACACCCTGTGGTCTACCTAAGCAGAAAGCTCAATGTTCATGAGAAAAAGTATGCAGTCATTGAAAAGGAATGCTTAGCCATAAAGTGGGCCGTGGACGCACTCAGGTACTACCTGTTAGGGCGCCAGTTTGAGTTAATAACTGACCATGCTCCCTTGAAATGGATGGCCCAAAAGAAGGAGACTAATAGGCGGGTGAACTGGTGGTTTTTGGCTCTACAGGATTATTCCTTTACAGTAAAACACAGGCCAGGTGTTGAGATGGGAAATGTAGATGCCCTGTCCCGTGTTCACTCCTGTTGGGCTACAGGTGTTCCAACCCTGGGGTTGAAACAAGGGGGGAGGGTGTGTAGCAGAGCGTCCCAGAGAGAGCCTGGGAAAGTCCAGTTCGGGGTTTATACCTCTCCCAGGCTCCTCTCTTACACGTTCAGGGATCTCTGATCCCTGATCCAGGTCAGGTGTTGGCCCTCTCCCCCAGGCCAATTTAAGCTCACCTGAGCTAACAGCCATTGCTCTGTCCTGGGAAACAGATAGTGTGAATCTGTGAGAGCAAGGAGGCTGCTGAAAAAACTGGTGAGAAGTTTGTGTTTGAGCTAACAAGCGGTAGGCTTGTTTAGCTTAGTAGTTAGGACCTGCATATCGTGTAGTTAGAGCCGAGACACGGCTAGGTGTTTGTTTGGCTATTTTTGTTCTGTTTTCTGCACACTGTACAGCACCTGTAAATAGACTTTGTATAGCACCAATAAACATCCCACTGTTGTTCACTTATCCTATGGACTTTGGTATCTGTGCTGGCTCATCCCAGGGAGTTTTTGTACCCGCTACCTATCCCCAGCTTACAATATATATATACATACTGTATATAAAAAATATTGATATATTCATGTTTACAGATCTGTATAAATTTGTGTCATTTTTTGTCTGTCCAGGCTGTGGTTTCCTGTGTGTGGGGCACTGGTGGAACTACTACTATAGTTTGCTATTGTCTATTTTAATAATGCATATTTTTGACACTCCCTTCGTGGCCTTGGTGTCACTGAGGTTGAGAACCACTGGCCTAAAGTTACACTTTAAAATATGCAGGCATTTTCCCCATAAGCTATGCGGATGTTTTGTAATTACTGGTAAGCAGCAGTTTAAGGTATTACAGCTAGTGTTTGTTTGACTAAATTCTGCTTGTTCTAATGTTTTCATCTAAAGAGTACAGAGTGTGTGCAATGGTAAACGGATACGAGCAAATTACTCAAGTCAATGGACACAGGAAATGCTTCTATGCTCAAGGCTAAATTCAGTATCAGAGAAGGGAATACACAAATGTCTCTTTCTAGAGTCTGAGCCATTTGCAAAGTTCAAATAAACAGCTTGAAACAGCTTATTTTCAATCTGTTAAATTGCTGTGGATATTGTTCCACTGAACCATCAAAGAACATGCTTTACCATAAGTATTTCCTACCGGCAGCGCCAACTAATTCTTCATTGACAATCCTCTCACAGTCTAAGTAACCATTTTTTATTCACACTGCATGGTCATTTGCAATGAAACAAATCTACTGCAACAACCGCCAATCACCCAGCATTTAATGTAATTAATAATGCCTGTTTAATTGCATATGTTTTAAATACTTCCTATTACCTTCTGCTTGATCAAAGCCACAAGGAGTTCCATCACTGGGGTGAAACTGTAGCCAGTACTAACAAACTCTTAGCAGAGAGGGCAGTTGTTACATCTACATTCAAGCTTGCTAATTGATTTTAACATACAGTATTCCCTGACTGCAACTCATTGCCAAGTTTGAGGTAATTTTCACAATTCATCAAATTCTCTCATTACAAAACTAGCTGTTCCTGCTTAACATTTCTGACCTGCTTTATTATTTCCCAGCATAATGTGTCATCTGGAATGCAGCATTTATCATCTGGGTCTTAGCGGTTATGCATACTATCATTCCATCAAATCACTTTTTTGAAATATAATTTAAGTACAGGGATGGGCAATATTTGGCAATATTGCAGCATTTTCCCATGATGCTCATCAGTCCTTCTTGGGAGATGTAACATAACAGCTGGTGTGCCAAGTTCCATGACTCTGTAGAGTTAAGTTGTTGAAAAGTTTTTATTCTATGCAACAAAAATTCTTAAGAAATTAAACATAAGTATAGTCTTTCACTCCTTTATGGGCAATTTCATTCAGGCTTTTTGGCACTCTGATTTTTAATTGACAATCTTCTCTCATCAAATAGGCCTTTAAAATGCTGCAACATTGAGGGTTTTAGAAGTAAGAGTCACAAGGCATTAAGAAGATCTATTATCCTTAAAAAACTTGAACAAAATATGGAGCAAAAATGGAGCTGTTGCTTTAGCAACGGCATTCTCACTCCTTTGTTTCAGTTTTCTTAAATCCTTTACAGCGTACATCTATAATTCAGGCCAGATTTCAGGTTGGCTGTGATATCACTGATCTCTCTCTGACTGTACTAAGTACACAGTGGTTGTGTTAAATTTCTTGAACAGATCTCACATGTTGGGCATGCTTTATTCGTTTTGGGTTCCCTCATTTAAAAAAATTGTAGAGTAGCCATATTTCTTATTGTCTTACTGATGACAGATTGAGTGTTTTAAAACAAGGAAATCCATAGTACTTTTTTCTTTAACATTTTGGCAATAAAACAGTGTTCCATTTCTAAATGTATTAGCACTCTATCTGAAACCATTCTTGTGTCCTGTAACCCATGCCGATGCTCTTACTATCTCATTCAATAGCACTTGTACATAATAATCCCTTTTTGGCATCACAGCTTTGTAGAAACCCCTAGATGGCAGCTGCGAGAACTCAGACTCAACATTAAACCTTTAGGGGCCTTTCAGACGCGCGGATCCCGTGAAAATACAATTTTAACCATCCGCTTGCTCAGCGGGGATCGCTCCGTTGATCCCCGCTAGGGATGACAACCCCCACCCACCCAACCTGCGAACAGACCAAAAGTTTGTGTGGACTGTAGAACCCCATTGAAGTCTATGGGACTCGGAAAGTTTGAAATCTAAAGTGCTAATTTTAAAGGCTAATATGCAAGTTATTGTGGTAAAAAGTGTTTGGGGAGCTGTTTTTTTTTTTAAATAATGCTTAAAGTGAAATAATAAAAGTGAAAAATTCCCTTAAATTTCGTACCGGGGGGGGGGGGGGGGGTGTATAGTATGCCTGTGAAGTAGCGCTTGTTTTACCGTGCTTAGAACTGTCCCTGCACAAAGTGTCACCTGCAAGTCACTGGGAAAGCCTGGATTTTCCCTTGCATCAGAGGGGGATGGGGATCACGTGACAGATGGCCCCGCCCTCACCTACATAAGAGCTGTCACTGGCTCCTGCCGCATCATTCCCGGAGTGTCTCCAGTGGAGACAGGTGATGCGCTGCGCTGCGGACATCTCATCGCTGGATCCTGGATGAAGAGATCTTCTCATCACTGGACCCCGGAGAGGAGATCACCCATCGCAGGATACCGACAGCGTTGGAGCGTAGACCAAGAGTGGCTTACCACCACTGGAATCTTTGTTTTATTAAAAAAAAAAAAATTTTAATAAAGAACTTTCCCAACGGTGTCTGTATTTTTTTTTACAATTTGTTACACTTTCTTTGTGAAATGGTAGGGGTACAATGTACCCCATTACCAATTCACATGGGGGGGCGGTATCTGGGGGTCCCCTTTGTTAAAGGGGTCTTCCAGATTCCAATAAGCCCCCCGCCTGCAGACCCTTACAACCATCAGGAAAGGGTTGTGGGGATGAGGCCTTTGTCCCCATCAACACGGGGACATGGTGCTTTAAAGGGTCACAGACCCCCAAAGCATCCTCCTCATGTTGAGGGCATGTGGCCTGGTACGGTTCAGGGGGGGGTGCTCTCTCGTCCCCCCCTCTTTTACAGCAGCCTGCCAGGTTGCATGCTCAGATTTTTTATCAATTCATTATAGCCGCAAGTGATTTTAAATGACTTTTTTTCCTTCAGAAATTACACTTTGTGCAGGGACAGTTCTAAGCACAGGAAAAAAAGCGCTGCTTTACATGCATACTATACACACCCCCTAGATCAGTGATGGCGAACCTTGGCACCCCAGATGTTTTCAAACTACATTTCCCATGATGCTCAACTCCACTGCTGAGTGCATGAGCATCATGGAGAATGTAGTTCCAAAACATCTGGGGTGCCAAGGTTTGCCACCACTGCCCTAGATTCTAAATTTAAAGGAATATTTCACTTTTATTGTTTCACTTTAAGCATTATTAAAATCACTGCTCCCGAAAAAAATGCAGTTAAAAAAAAAAATTGCATTGATACATGTCCCATGGAGCATGACAATAACTTGCATATAAGCCATTAAAATTAACACTTTAGATTTCTCCCATAGACTTTTCGAATTTGCCACGAACACCCAAAATAGTTCGCTGTCCGGCGAACAGGCAATGTTTGACTCGAACTCGAAGCTCATCCCTATTCCCTGCTAAGCCGGCACATTGTGCAGGGACGGCCATGTCAGATCTCAGCTCTCCTCTATGGGGGGATCGGATGAACACGAACCGTCTGTCCGTGTTCATCCGATCTGATAGGATTTTCCTCCGTCTTCAGAAACGGACCATAGCGGGGACTGATGAGACCGGATGTTCATCCGCTATCCCATAGGGATACATGTATGTCCGTATTTCATCCTAAACCGGATGGATGAAAAACGGACATACGGTCCGCACGACTGAAAGGGCCCTTAGGCTGGGTTCACACTTGAGAATACAGCGGCTCACAGCAGGAGTCCGGGGCGTCTCCATTCACTCTTTCAGGCCCGATTTCAGACAGAATTTTTGGCTGAAAAGTACCAAAAGAAGCATAGAACTCCTGTGGAATTCGCACTGGAGCCACTGCGGAGATGTGTGAACCGCCTCCATAGAGAACCGGTCACAATCTTCTGCTATGCAAATTGGATGTTGGGAAACCAGGTATTGCGTGATGACGTCA
This sequence comes from Rana kukunoris, assembly GCA_029574335.1. Classification (NCBI taxonomy): domain Eukaryota; kingdom Metazoa; phylum Chordata; class Amphibia; order Anura; family Ranidae; genus Rana; species Rana kukunoris. Next base: position 132,659,460 of record CM056049.1, read on the forward strand.
TCCCCCCTCGCCAAGCCGCAACTATAGCTTCTCAGTGTGTGCTCCAAAGTGCGTTCCAGCTCCTCTTGCTGATTCACTTGTATACTAATGCGGGCACGCTTCCGGACTCAGCGTTGCAGGTATTACTTCCCTCGCACAGCAGATATCAGCTGGATGATTTCCCTGGGACGTTATCTATCCTCGGCTGGTTTGACGATCCTTGCAGACCCTCACCTCACCTGAACTTCAATTACCATGTGAGTGCTTTTGTGTTATTTTACCATTAAAAGTTCAGCAGTTTTATTTATTGGCGCCTGTCCTTTTGTTTGCTTATTCATCCAATTCGCACTGAAGTTACATTTGTTTCTTACATAGTCTGGGTGCAATAAAATTCTTCCTCTCCTGATTGACGGAAGAAAAAATACACATGTCTCCAAAGACATGCTGGTAGGTAAATTGGATCGTCCAAAAATTCACCCAGTATATATGTATATATGTATATATGTGTGTTGTAGCAGAGCGTCCCAGAGAGAGCTTGGGAAAGTCCAGTTCGGGGTTTATACCTCTCCCAGGCTCCTCTCTTACACGTTCAGGGATCTCTGATCCCTGATCCAGGTCAGGTGTTGGCCCTCTCCCCCCAGGCCAATTTAAGCTCACCTGAGCTAACAGCCATTGCTCTGTCCTGGGAAACAGTGTGAATCTGTGAGAGCAAGGAGGCTGCTGAAAAACTGGTGAGAAGTGTATGTTTGAGCTAACAAGCGGTAGGCTTGTTTAGCTTAGTAGCTAGGACCTGCATATCGTGTAGTTAGAGCCGAGACACGGCTAGGTGTTTGTTTGGCTATTTTTGTTTTGTTTTCTGCACACTGTACAGCACCTGTAAATAGACTTTGTATAGCACCAATAAACATCCCACTGTTGTTCACTTATCCTATGGACTTTGGTATCTGTGTTGGCTCATCCCAGGGAGTTTTTGTACCCGCTACCTATCCCCAGCTTACATATGGTGGAGGCTGCGATCAGCAATAGTAAGTTACTATTTAAAAGGCCAGTACCTAAAGTGACAACATGGAGGAAATCCTCAAACAAATGGTGCTATTCAATGCTGCGCAACAGCAAGCAAACGCTGCACAACAGCAAACTAATGCTGCGCTGCAGCAAGCCAACGCTATGGTACAGGAGCAATCGCAGAGGCTGTTTGAACAGCTTGCCACTGCTGCAGAAGCGGATAGGAAAACCCTGACTAAAGTTGCAGAAACGCTAGCACAGTGGGCACCTGCGGAAATCAAGGAAATTAGAGACAAGCCTTCAGCCATCCATGTGGCTCGCTTTCTGTCAAAAATGACTACGGATGATGATCCAGAGGCCTTCCTGCTAACATTTGAACGGACCGCTGAGAGGGAAGGTTGGCCTAAAACCAAGTGGGCAGGACTGATCGCCCCCTTACTTTCTGGTGAATCTCAGAAGGCCTACTATGATCTGGAGTCGGCAGAAGCGGGAGACTATGAAAAGGTCAAGCGGGAAATTCTGGCGCGACTCGGTGTCACCTTGGCCGTTCGAGCCCAACGGGTCCACAGCTGGTCCTTCCAAATTGAGAGGCCCCCAAGATCGCAGATGTTCGACCTAATCCACCTGGTGAGAAAATGGCTACAGCCGGAGTCCCTGTCTGCGCCACAAATAGTGGAGCGTGTGGTCATGGACCAATTCCTGAGGTCACTCCCAATTCCCCTGCAGAGGTGGGTGAGTCAAGGGGACCCCAAGTCGGCAGATAACTTGGTGGAACTCGTCGAAAGGTACTTTGCTGCAGAGAACCTGGTCACCACCCCAACAGCTGCACGGACTTTCCACCCAAAGCCACGGTCTCCCCAGGCAACCGGTAAGACTGTTCCAGGGGAAGTGGGTGGTAAGCATGGCAAGGAAATAGGGGGGAGGATCTTTGGTGCCAGGACTGAAGTTTGGCGTCCCAAGCAAGGGAAACCACTGCCTGTCAGCAAACCAACTTGGGGAAACATCAGGTGTTTTCGTTGCCAAGAGCTGGGACATGTTGCAGCAAATTGTCCTTTGACTGATGAACCAATGCAGTGTGATCTATCTATTAGAAGGCAGTCTATGTTTGCTGCTGTTTCATGCGCTGCAGTGCCAAATGTGGGGAAACACATGTATCACATGACTGTTAATGATAAGCCTATTACGGCCTTACTGGACTCTGGAAGTCTGGTTACTTTGGTTACAGCTGAGATAGTTAAAACTGTGAATTTTCATGAAAAAAAAGTTGCGGTGATCTGTGTACATGGGGATACCCGGGAGTATCCTATAGCCACAGTTCAGTTTAAAACTGGCTTAGGTACGGTGTCCCATGCGGTCGGACTCGTGCCCCACTTGGTGCATGAGGCCATCATTGGTAGGGACTTCCCTAAGTTTTGGGAGCTGTGGGATCGTCCCGACCCGGTGGCAGTACCTAACTCAGTCACAGAGCCAGAGCTCCTGGCTACTTCCGATATTGTGGGTTCAGGGGACTCATCTCAGGGCTCTCTGAGTTTTCCTTTCTCGGTTATGGCAGGAGAGCTGGAGGAGCCTGAGGAAGTCCCCACAACCAGTAGAGCCGGACAGCCGACTGCCGACTCAGAGCCTATGTTGGAGTTTACTGACCTTAATGTGCACAAGGAAAATTTTGGTACTGAGCAGAGAAAAGACCCTACTCTTGCCAGGGCCTGGGAAAATGTAATGGTGATTAATGATGTACCTGTCGAACCAGGGGATAGGCCCTGTTTCCCTTATTTCAGCAGCAATGATGATTTACTGTATCGTGTATGTAAAAAGAATGATGAAGTTATTGAACAGTTGGTGGTCCCTAAGCCTTATAGAAGGATGGTGTTGGAACTTGCCCATGGGCACTTGCTAGGAGGCCATTTAGGGGTTGAGAAAACCACTGAAAGGGTGTTGCGCAGGTTTTACTGGCCTGGGATACAGAAAAATATTGAAAATTATTGTCAATCCTGTCCGGTGTGTCAGATGTCAGCCCCCCAGCCCCACTTCCGAAGTCCTTTAGTGCCCTTGCCCATCATTGAAGTGCCCTTCGAGAGGATTGCCATGGACCTTGTTGGTCCGCTCCCCAAATCCGCCCGTGGTCATCAGCATATCCTCGTGATTATGGATTACGCTACCCGTTATCCTGAGGCTGTTCCCTTACGTGCCGCGTCGGCTAAAAATATTGCCAAAGAGCTGTTTATGGTGTTCAGTCGGGTTGGCATCCCTAAAGAAATCCTTACAGACCAGGGTACCCCATTTATGTCACGGATAACTAGGGAGCTGTGCAAGTTATTTAAGGTGACGCAGTTGCGAACCTCTGTGTATCATCCGCAAACAGATGGCTTGGTGGAACGTTTTAATAAGACGTTAAAGGGCATGTTAAAAAAGGTTGTTGACAAAGATGGGAAAGACTGGGACTTCCTGATACCGTACCTGATGTTTGCTATCAGGGAGGTTCCCCAGTCCTCTACAGGGTACTCTCCATTTGAGTTGCTTTACGGGAGACATCCTCGGGGACTCTTGGACATAGCCAAGGAAACTTGGGAGGGGGAACAGACACCTCACAAAAGCATAATTGAGCATATCGCTCAAATGCAGGACAGGATTGCAGCAGTAATACCAGTGGTGAAAGAACATTTACTACAGGCACAAGCAGCCCAACAGAGAATATACAATCGTGGGGCCCAACTCCGTGTTTTCTCACCGGGTGACAGGGTCCTCGTATTAGTTCCCACTGTTGAGAGCAAGTTCCTGGCTAAGTGGCAGGGCCCCTTTGAAGTAATTGAAAGAGTTGGGGAAGTCAATTACAAGGTGTATCAACCAGGTAAAAGAAAGCCGGAACAGATTTACCACGTGAACCTGTTAAAGCCCTGGAAGGATAGACTGGCGTTAACTGCAAGGTCCCTCCCGGTAACGCCTAAGGGTACTGAATCCCCTCTGATCCCTGAGGTCACGATTCCAGACACCCTGTCATATTCCCAAAAACAGGAAGCTAGAGAGTTCCTAATAAGGAATAGAGAGAAATTTTCAGAGTTGCCTGGCACGAGTTCGGAGGTTCAGCATGATATTGTTACTGAACCTGGGGTCCGTGTCAAGCTCAAACCATACCGAATTCCTGAAGCGAGGAGAAAGGACATCAGTGCTGAAGTTAAAAGAATGTTGGAGCTAGATGTCATTGAGGAATCCAATAGTGATTGGTCGAGCCCCATCGTGTTAGTCCCAAAACCGGATGGCACCTGGAGGTTCTGTAATGACTTCAGGAAGCTTAATGCAGTGACAAAGTTTGACACGTACCCAATGCCCAGAGTAGATGAACTTATAGACCGACTTGGCAAGGCTCGCTATCTGACTACTTTGGACTTGACAAAAGGTTATTGGCAGATACCCCTGACTGCTAGTGCCAAAGAGAAGACTGCATTTGTGACCCCGGAGGGTTCCTTTCAATATAAAAAGATGCCTTTTGGGTTGCAAAATGCCCCTGCGACATTTCAGAGGGCCATGGACAGGACCCTAAGACCTCACCGACAGTATGCTGCAGCCTATCTGGATGACATAGTGGTGCATAGCACTGACTGGGGCTCTCACTTGCCCCGTGTCCAAGCGGTCCTCGATTCCCTCTTCAAAGAAGGGTTTACGGCAAATCCCAAAAAATGTGCCATTGGTCTAGAGGAAGCCAAGTATTTGGGCTACACTATTGGCCGTGGTGTCATAAAGCCCCAGGTAAATAAAATAGAAGCCATCCAGGAGTGGCCACGTCCGGCAAACAAGAAGCAGGTCAGGGCCTTTCTTGGCATTGCGGGGTATTATAGAAGATTTATCCCAAATTTTGCAACTTTAGCTGCCCCACTGACGGACCTTACGAAAGGGAAAGACTCTGTAATGGTGAAATGGTCCCCAGTAGCGGAAGAATCTTTCCAAGCCCTAAAAAAAGCTCTTTGTGCACAGCCAGTGCTGTACTCCCCCGATTTCGCCAAAGACTTTTTGGTACAGACAGATGCCTCTGATGTAGGTATCGGGGCAGTATTGTCACAGGTACACAACGGGGAAGAACACCCTGTGGTCTACCTAAGCAGAAAGCTCAATGATCATGAGAAAAAGTATGCAGTCATTGAAAAGGAATGCTTAGCCATAAAGTGGGCCGTGGACGCGCTCAGGTACTACCTGTTAGGGCGCCAGTTTGAGCTAATAACTGACCATGCTCCCTTGAAATGGATGGCCCAAAAGAAGGAGACTAATAGGCGGGTGAACCGGTGGTTTTTGGCTCTACAGGATTATTCCTTTACAGTAAAACACAGGCCAGGTGTTAAGATGGGAAATGTAGATGCCCTGTCCCGTGTTCACTCCTGTTGGGCTACAGGTGTTCCAACCCTGGGGTTGAAACAAGGGGGGAGGGTGTGTAGCAGAGCGTCCCAGAGAGAGCTTGGGAAAGTCCAGTTCGGGGTTTATACCTCTCCCAGGCTCCTCTCTTACACGTTCAGGGATCTCTGATCCCTGATCCAGGTCAGGTGTTGGCCCTCTCCCCCCAGGCCAATTTAAGCTCACCTGAGCTAACAGCCATTGCTCTGTCCTGGGAAACAGTGTGAATCTGTGAGAGCAAGGAGGCTGCTGAAAAACTGGTGAGAAGTGTATGTTTGAGCTAACAAGCGGTAGGCTTGTTTAGCTTAGTAGCTAGGACCTGCATATCGTGTAGTTAGAGCCGAGACACGGCTAGGTGTTTGTTTGGCTATTTTTGTTTTGTTTTCTGCACACTGTACAGCACCTGTAAATAGACTTTGTATAGCACCAATAAACATCCCACTGTTGTTCACTTATCCTATGGACTTTGGTATCTGTGTTGGCTCATCCCAGGGAGTTTTTGTACCCGCTACCTATCCCCAGCTTACAGTGTCCATAGTGTGTCATGATCCTACGGGGTAAAAATGACTGCACCAGCCAAGCAGACACTGGCTGGAAAAAGCGCCCAGAGGCGATTCAGTTCGCATGCGTTGCGCTATACAAGTCATTCATTCATTCATTCATTTGATACCAAACATTTTAAAGGGCCCCAATTTTTCTGTTTTTTTATTGAAATGTTTGCACTTAAATGTCATAATGTGAAAACAAAACTAAAAAAACACCTCTGCTAATAAAGTGAACTTACAAACTGTGTCAGCTGTAAGGAGCCAAACACCCCCCGGTTTGCACCAAAACTTGCAAATAGGCAAAAATTCATTCGAACATGTGAACACTGTTAAAGTCTATGGGGCACGAACATGAAAAAGTGTACATTTCTCATGGGCTTATACGCATGGTATTGTCATAAAATGTGTTTTGGGACCTGGGTCCTGCCCCAGAGGACATGTATCAATGCAAAAAAAGTTTCGGGAGCAGTGATTTTAATAATGCTTAAAGTGAAACGATAAAAGTGAAATATTCCTTTAAATTTCCTACCTGGGAGGGTGTCTATAGTATGCCTGTAAAGTGGCACATTTTTCCCATGTTTAGAACAGTCCCTGCAGCAAAATGAAATTTCTAAAGAAAGAAAGTAATTTAAAACTGCTCACGGCTATAATGAAATGTTGGATTCTGCAATACAGATAAAGGTAATTAAAAAAAAAAACGACATGGTCCCCCCCCCCCCTCCAGTCCATTAACAGGCCCTTTGGGTCTGGTATGAATATTAAGGGCAATATTAATCCAGAAAAAAAAATATTTGCATTGCAGTCCTCCCAAATTCCATACCAGGCCCTTCAGATCTGGTATGGATATTAAGGGGAACCCTGCGCCAAATTTAAACATGTCCTCAACATGGGGAGGATGCTTTGGGGTCCAAAGCACCATGGAGACAAGGGCCTCATCCCCACAACCCTTGCCTAGGTCGGGGGCTTACTGGAATCTGTCATTTAAAACTACTCACGGTTATAATAAATTGTCGGGTCCCGGCAATACAGATCAAAGTCATTGAAAAATAAAAATGTGTGGGGGTCCCCCTAAAATTCATTACCAGGCCCTTCAGGTCTGGTATGGATATTAAGGGGGACCCTACACTTAATTAAATAAAGAATGGTGTGGGGTTCCCCCCAAAAATCCATACCAGACCCTTCAGGTCTGATATGGATTTTAAGTTGAAGCCTAACGCCATAATTAAAAAAAAATGGCGTGGGGTTCCCCCCAAAAATCCATACCAGACCCTTATCTGAGCATGCAACCTGGCAGGCCGCAGTAAAAGAGGGGTGGACGAGAGCTGAGATCGAGAATGGATTACAACGCTGGACATCGAGACTGGATTATACCTCAGACAGGAGGCTCATATCTTATGCATTAATCTTTCTTTATTAATGCTCACAGCAGAAACAAAACTGATCAGTATTCAAGCTTTTCTAAAAATAACATGAAACAGAAAAGCTGGAACTTGAAAACTAGAAAGAAACTACGTTTCCCAGCAGTCCTTGGGTCTGTGACTCCTCCCTCTGGCCTCTGCATATAAGGACTGCTCCTCCCCTTCCTATTCCTCTTTCTTTCTGCTCACAGGAGAGATAAGTATTGCACTGCTGCTAGTTATCTGTGAGGTGTTTTACTTTTACTTGTACAAAACCTGTGTAACCTTATTATAACTTATTATTATTATAACCTAGTGCTTATTACTGAACATTGTTCGTTTATACACCGCTCGTTCGCCTTGTCGCAGCCGTTGGTCACACTGCGCTCGGCGCCCATTTCACCTCCCTCCCCTCTGCTCGGTGAGGAGGGGCGGGATCACGTTCCTCCCGCACGCGCGATTGGTCCACGATGACCAATAAGCTCGCAGCCTGGTCTCCTCTCGTCCCTGCGGCGTAATCTCGCGAGATTTCGCCCAGGAGACGGTTTTCTTCCCTTCTTCCCGCGCACCGCACGGCAGTGCGGACGGAGCTGAGGAGGTGACAGGAGCGGTTGCTGGGCTACTAATAATACTTAACATCTAACAGGTGTAGTACACCTCTCTCTGGCAGGCCCCCTCCTTCCCATAGGTCAGGATCTGAGGTGGTGATTTATCATCACCCAGTTACTTAGCATTCTATAACTGCACTGCCAGAAGGCAATGTCTGAGGACCGCTCTGTCCCCTTGAAGGGACCTGAAGGGACCTGAAGTGCCTCTGGAGCCATCATGCATGCTTAACGCTGCACAGATTCAGGACCTGGTAGCCAGGTCTGTGCAAGCTGCCATGGCAGCCGTGGCGTTACCCTCGGGTTCACAACAAACCCCCAGGGTTGCCCCCACCGTAATTGAAGAACCTCTAGTAAAAAGAGGGAAATCCTCCCAAAAGAGGAAGCATTTGGCTCATATCGAGGACTCCCCGGCAGGGGAAGCAAACAATGTGCACAAGGCTCTCCCTTACCCGGATTGCCACCCCACGCACCCACCGGACCCCTTTCAACCCCTGAGCCTCAGGGAGTCATGCATGAGGCGTATATCCGCCAGGCGGAACAAACCGGACTCCTACGTACTCGACTCAGACGATATTTCGTCTGACGAGTCCTCAGAAGCCGGATTCTCGGGGTCCGAGTACGATGACAATGATGATATGGGTGCTGGGTCAATGGCGATCCCACACGACGCCAAACCTGATATTCAGGGCAATACAATCACAGACGCTCTGGGAGAACCTCTCTTCCATCCAGATGCCATATCTTACCCGCGGTCGGGAGATTGGGCTCCCCTGCCCCACGTGTCCCAATACGTGGAACTCTGGACCCGCAGATTGCTGGATAGAGCTAACCGAAATAAATTGCGGGCGGAATGCCCACGCCCTTGCCTACCCAGTAAGGTGGCATGTACACCAGACATTGATCCCGTCTTATCTAAGTACCTGGCCAAATCAGGGAAATTCCCCAAGAAGGGGATAGATCGCTCATTCAGGAGCATCCAGGACCGGGTCCTCGACATGTTGGGCCCACTGACAAAAATCCTTAACTTGTCTGAGCAAACAGCTGCCTCAGCACAAGAGGTTGATGTGCAACAACTTCGGGGGTGGGCCCAGAGGGCCATATGCCTTTTAGGTAACGCCAACACGGCATGCTCCACGGAGCGCAGACGCTCCATCCTCATGCACCTGGATCCACAACTGGCCCACCTGGCGGAGACCGAACCGGGACCTTCTGCTGAAGGCCTACTATTTGGGGACTCCCAAATCCTTAAAAAACTTGAACAAAATATGGAGCAAAAATGGAGCTGTTGCTTTAGCAACGGCATTCTCACTCCTTTGTTTCAGTTTTCTTAAATCCTTTACAGCGTACATCTATAATTCAGGCCAGATTTCAGGTTGGCTGTGATATCACTGATCTCTCTCTGACTGTACTAAGTACACAGTGGTTGTGTTAAATTTCTTGAACAGATCTCACATGTTGGGCATGCTTTATTCGTTTTGGGTTCCCTCATTTAAAAAAATTGTAGAGTAGCCATATTTCTTATTGTCTTACTGATGACAGATTGAGTGTTTTAAAACAAGGAAATCCATAGTACTTTTTTCTTTAACATTTTGGCAATAAAACAGTGTTCCATTTCTAAATGTATTAGCACTCTATCTGAAACCATTCTTGTGTCCTGTAACCCATGCCGATTATTATTATTATGAAAGGGTTGTGGGGATGAGGCCTTTGTCCCCATCAACACGGGGACATGGTGCTTTAAAGGGTCACAGACCCCCAAAGCATCCTCCTCATGTTGAGGGCATGTGGCCTGGTACGGTTCAGGGGGGGGTGCTCTCTCGTCCCCCCCTCTTTTACAGCAGCCTGCCAGGTTGCATGCTCAGATTTTTTATCAATTCATTATAGCCGCAAGTGATTTTAAATGACTTTTTTTCCTTCAGAAATTACACTTTGTGCAGGGACAGTTCTAAGCACAGGAAAAAAAGCGCTGCTTTACATGCATACTATACACACCCCCTAGATCAGTGATGGCGAACCTTGGCACCCCAGATGTTTTCAAACTACATTTCCCATGATGCTCAACTCCACTGCTGAGTGCATGAGCATCATGGAGAATGTAGTTCCAAAACATCTGGGGTGCCAAGGTTTGCCACCACTGCCCTAGATTCTAAATTTAAAGGAATATTTCACTTTTATTGTTTCACTTTAAGCATTATTAAAATCACTGCTCCCGAAAAAAATGCAGTTAAAAAAAAAAATTGCATTGATACATGTCCCATGGAGCATGACAATAACTTGCATATAAGCCATTAAAATTAACACTTTAGATTTCTCCCATAGACTTTTCGAATTTGCCACGAACACCCAAAATAGTTCGCTGTCCGGCGAACAGGCAATGTTTGACTCGAACTCGAAGCTCATCCCTATTCCCTGCTAAGCCGGCACATTGTGCAGGGACGGCCATGTCAGATCTCAGCTCTCCTCTATGGGGGGATCGGATGAACACGAACCGTCTGTCCGTGTTCATCCGATCTGATAGGATTTTCCTCCGTCTTCAGAAACGGACCATAGCGGGGACTGATGAGACCGGATGTTCATCCGCTATCCCATAGGGATACATGTATGTCCGTATTTCATCCTAAACCGGATGGATGAAAAACGGACATACGGTCCGCACGACTGAAAGGGCCCTTAGGCTGGGTTCACACTTGAGAATACAGCGGCTCACAGCAGGAGTCCGGGGCGTCTCCATTCACTCTTTCAGGCCCGATTTCAGACAGAATTTTTGGCTGAAAAGTACCAAAAGAAGCATAGAACTCCTGTGGAATTCGCACTGGAGCCACTGCGGAGATGTGTGAACCGCCTCCATAGAGAACCGGTCACAATCTTCTGCTATGCAAATTGGATGTTGGGAAACCAGGTATTGCGTGATGACGTCATCCCCCCTCGCCAAGCCGCAACTATAGCTTCTCAGTGTGTGCTCCAAAGTGCGTTCCAGCTCCTCTTGCTGATTCACTTGTATACTAATGCGGGCACGCTTCCGGACTCAGCGTTGCAGGTATTACTTCCCTCGCACAGCAGATATCAGCTGGATGATTTCCCTGGGACGTTATCTATCCTCGGCTGGTTTGACGATCCTTGCAGACCCTCACCTCACCTGAACTTCAATTACCATGTGAGTGCTTTTGTGTTATTTTACCATTAAAAGTTCAGCAGTTTTATTTATTGGCGCCTGTCCTTTTGTTTGCTTATTCATCCAATTCGCACTGAAGTTACATTTGTTTCTTACATAGTCTGGGTGCAATAAAATTCTTCCTCTCCTGATTGACGGAAGAAAAAATACACATGTCTCCAAAGACATGCTGGTAGGTAAATTGGATCGTCCAAAAATTCACCCAGTATATATGTATATATGTATATATGTGTGTCCATAGTGTGTCATGATCCTACGGGGTAAAAATGACTGCACCAGCCAAGCAGACACTGGCTGGAAAAAGCGCCCAGAGGCGATTCAGTTCGCATGCGTTGCGCTATACAAGTCATTCATTCATTCATTCATTTGATACCAAACATTTTAAAGGGCCCCAATTTTTCTGTTTTTTTATTGAAATGTTTGCACTTAAATGTCATAATGTGAAAACAAAACTAAAAAACACCTCTGCTAATAAAGTGAACTTACAAACTGTGTCAGCTGTAAGGAGCCAAACACCCCCCGGTTTGCACCAAAACTTGCAAATAGGCAAAAATTCATTCGAACATGTGAACACTGTTAAAGTCTATGGGGCACGAACATGAAAAAGTGTACATTTCTCATGGGCTTATACGCATGGTATTGTCATAAAATGTGTTTTGGGACCTGGGTCCTGCCCCAGAGGACATGTATCAATGCAAAAAAAGTTTCGGGAGCAGTGATTTTAATAATGCTTAAAGTGAAACGATAAAAGTGAAATATTCCTTTAAATTTCCTACCTGGGAGGGTGTCTATAGTATGCCTGTAAAGTGGCACATTTTTCCCATGTTTAGAACAGTCCCTGCAGCAAAATGAAATTTCTAAAGAAAGAAAGTAATTTAAAACTGCTCACGGCTATAATGAAATGTTGGATTCTGCAATACAGATAAAGGTAATTAAAAAAAAAAACGACATGGTCCCCCCCCCCCCTCCAGTCCATTAACAGGCCCTTTGGGTCTGGTATGAATATTAAGGGCAATATTAATCCAGAAAAAAAAATATTTGCATTGCAGTCCTCCCAAATTCCATACCAGGCCCTTCAGATCTGGTATGGATATTAAGGGGAACCCTGCGCCAAATTTAAACATGTCCTCAACATGGGGAGGATGCTTTGGGGTCCAAAGCACCATGGAGACAAGGGCCTCATCCCCACAACCCTTGCCTAGGTCGGGGGCTTACTGGAATCTGTCATTTAAAACTACTCACGGTTATAATAAATTGTCGGGTCCCGGCAATACAGATCAAAGTCATTGAAAAATAAAAATGTGTGGGGGTCCCCCTAAAATTCATTACCAGGCCCTTCAGGTCTGGTATGGATATTAAGGGGGACCCTACACTTAATTAAATAAAGAATGGTGTGGGGTTCCCCCCAAAAATCCATACCAGACCCTTCAGGTCTGATATGGATTTTAAGTTGAAGCCTAACGCCATAATTAAAAAAAAATGGCGTGGGGTTCCCCCCAAAAATCCATACCAGACCCTTATCTGAGCATGCAACCTGGCAGGCCGCAGTAAAAGAGGGGTGGACGAGAGCTGAGATCGAGAATGGATTACAACGCTGGACATCGAGACTGGATTATACCTCAGACAGGAGGCTCATATCTTATGCATTAATCTTTCTTTATTAATGCTCACAGCAGAAACAAAACTGATCAGTATTCAAGCTTTTCTAAAAATAACATGAAACAGAAAAGCTGGAACTTGAAAACTAGAAAGAAACTACGTTTCCCAGCAGTCCTTGGGTCTGTGACTCCTCCCTCTGGCCTCTGCATATAAGGACTGCTCCTCCCCTTCCTATTCCTCTTTCTTTCTGCTCACAGGAGAGATAAGTATTGCACTGCTGCTAGTTATCTGTGAGGTGTTTTACTTTTACTTGTACAAAACCTGTGTAACCTTATTATAACTTATTATTATTATAACCTAGTGCTTATTACTGAACATTGTTCGTTTATACACCGCTCGTTCGCCTTGTCGCAGCCGTTGGTCACACTGCGCTCGGCGCCCATTTCACCTCCCTCCCCTCTGCTCGGTGAGGAGGGGCGGGATCACGTTCCTCCCGCACGCGCGATTGGTCCACGATGACCAATAAGCTCGCAGCCTGGTCTCCTCTCGTCCCTGCGGCGTAATCTCGCGAGATTTCGCCCAGGAGACGGTTTTCTTCCCTTCTTCCCGCGCACCGCACGGCAGTGCGGACGGAGCTGAGGAGGTGACAGGAGCGGTTGCTGGGCTACTAATAATACTTAACATCTAACAGGTGTAGTACACCTCTCTCTGGCAGGCCCCCTCCTTCCCATAGGTCAGGATCTGAGGTGGTGATTTATCATCACCCAGTTACTTAGCATTCTATAACTGCACTGCCAGAAGGCAATGTCTGAGGACCGCTCTGTCCCCTTGAAGGGACCTGAAGGGACCTGAAGTGCCTCTGGAGCCATCATGCATGCTTAACGCTGCACAGATTCAGGACCTGGTAGCCAGGTCTGTGCAAGCTGCCATGGCAGCCGTGGCGTTACCCTCGGGTTCACAACAAACCCCCAGGGTTGCCCCCACCGTAATTGAAGAACCTCTAGTAAAAAGAGGGAAATCCTCCCAAAAGAGGAAGCATTTGGCTCATATCGAGGACTCCCCGGCAGGGGAAGCAAACAATGTGCACAAGGCTCTCCCTTACCCGGATTGCCACCCCACGCACCCACCGGACCCCTTTCAACCCCTGAGCCTCAGGGAGTCATGCATGAGGCGTATATCCGCCAGGCGGAACAAACCGGACTCCTACGTACTCGACTCAGACGATATTTCGTCTGACGAGTCCTCAGAAGCCGGATTCTCGGGGTCCGAGTACGATGACAATGATGATATGGGTGCTGGGTCAATGGCGATCCCACACGACGCCAAACCTGATATTCAGGGCAATACAATCACAGACGCTCTGGGAGAACCTCTCTTCCATCCAGATGTCATATCTTACCCGCGGTCGGGAGATTGGGCTCCCCTGCCCCACGTGTCCCAATACGTGGAACTCTGGACCCGCAGATCGCTGGATAGAGCTAACCGAAATAAATTGCGGGCGGAATGCCCACGCCCTTGCCTACCCAGTAAGGTGGCATGTACACCAGACATTGATCCCGTCTTATCTAAGTACCTGGCCAAATCAGGGAAATTCCCCAAGAAGGGGATAGATCGCTCATTCAGGAGCATCCAGGACCGGGTCCTCGACATGTTGGGCCCACTGACAAAAATCCTTAACTTGTCTGAGCAAACAGCTGCCTCAGCACAAGAGGTTGATGTGCAACAACTTCGGGGGTGGGCCCAGAGGGCCATATGCCTTTTAGGTAACGCCAACACGGCATGCTCCACGGAGCGCAGACGCTCCATCCTCATGCACCTGGATCCACAACTGGCCCACCTGGCGGAGACCGAACCGGGACCTTCTGCTGAAGGCCTACTATTTGGGGACTCCCTTGTTAGGGACATTAACAAATTCGTGGGACTATTCAATAGTCTCGACAAAGCTCAATCGTCCCTCAAAAGGGCAGGCAACCAAAAGGTTTTTGCTAGGGCCGGCAGAGGTAGGGGCCGCTCTGCCGGCCGAGCTGGTTACTCCAGACCATTTAATAGGGCTCCCGCCCAGCAACATTACGCTCAGACTCCTGCCTCCTATACCACGGTGGCACAACCCGCACCGTTCTTTCCACCACGTGGCAGACCATGGAGAGGACGTGGGAGCAGAGGTGACCCCAGATCCCGTCCATACTCCGGTAAGTCCTCTTCTGACTCCAAGTTTTTCCACCCCTGTAGGGGGAAGACTACGGTTTTTTATCCACGCCTGGTCTGCGATTACGGCAGACGCATGGGTGATAAACACAGTCACAGGGTTCCAGATAGAACTGTTGTCCTGCCCTCAACTGGGCATTATTCCTCCCCCCATTCGTTTCACTGCTCAGAACATTGCACTCATAGACAACGAGTTGGGAGAACTGATTTCCAAACAAGCAGTGCTCGAGGTAGACCCTCTCTCCCTGGGGTTCATAAGCAGTCTTTTTATAGTCAAAAAGAAGGGGGGAGGTTACCGCCCCGTGATAAATCTCCGGGCCCTGAATCAAAACGTCACATACCGTCACTTCAAGATGGAGGGTATCCATTGCCTCCGAGACCTCCTCCACCCGGGGGATTGGCTGGCAAAGGTGGACTTAAAAGATGCATATCTCACAGTCCCCGTACATCCGGAGTCACAACACCTACTCCGATTCAAATGGTGGGATCGCACGTGGCAGTTTACATGCCTACCGTTCGGGCTGTTATCGGCCCCATGGTGCTTCACCAAACTACTCAAGCCCGTGGTAGCCGCGTTGCGGAGCAGGGGCGTTCGTCTGATTATTTACCTAGACGATATCCTTATCATTGCGAACTCAAAATCTCAGGCTCAGACCCACGTAGGCTGGACCGTACGTCTCCTGCAGGACCTAGGCTTCCTCATCAACATGGAGAAGTCTATTCTAGCACCATCCCAGAGCATGGAGTTTCTCGGTTTCCTGGTAGATACCAACCAGGCGGTCTTGCGTTTACCCAAGGCAAAACTTGCTCTGATCCGCAAAGAGATCAGAGCAGTACTGCGCAAGCAATCCCTATCTTTATGGGTATTAGCCAGAATAGTGGGCCTCCTGGCCGCATCCATACAGGCCGTCTTCCCGGCCCCTCTCCATTACAGAGCCCTTCAACGCCTCAAAATCCTTCACCTGAGACAAGGTCTCCGTTATGCAGACGAGATTCCACTCTCCGCAGAGGCCAGGACGGAACTGAAGTGGTGGCTCGGTCATGCCGTCGATTGGAACGGCAAGACAATCTTCAATTCCTATCCGGACGTCGTCTTAGAATCCGACGCAAGTCGGAGGGGCTGGGGCGCTCGATTCGGAGAGATTTCAACAGGAGGGATCTGGTCAGTCAGGGAATCCTTCCTACACATCAATGCCCTAGAGCTACTAGCTGCCCTCTTCGCGGTTCAGAGTTTTCTCTCGAAGAGATCAAACTGTTGCGTATTGCTACGCATGGACAACATTTCAGCGGTACAATACGTCAACCGTTTGGGGGGCACCAGGTCCAAAATCTTGGCGGATATCGCCAAGGCTTTATGGCACTTCTGCCTGGCCAGGAACATCGTCCCCATGGCGGAGTACATTCCGGGATCCTCCAATATCGTGGCGGACTGGAACTCCAGATACATTACCGATTCCAGCGAGTGGCGGCTAGACCGCTCGACCTTCATCAGTATCATCCATCTCTGGGGACCACTGTCCATAGACTTGTTCGCCTCCAGACTCAACCATCAGTTGCCCCAATTCTTCAGTTGGAGGCCGGACCCAACGGCAACAGCGGTGGATGCTTTCCGCCAACCCTGGACGGGGGGGACGCATTACGCGTTTCCACCATTCCAGCTGATATGCCGGACCTTATTGCAGATCGCTACCCAGGGAGCCAAGGTGGTGTTGATTGTGCCCTGGTGGCCAACACAACCGTGGTTTCCTCTTCTGTTGGAAATGGTCATCGACCTTCTCAGGGTCTTGCCCTCGTTTCCAGTCCTCCTTTCACACCCGTCCAAAGACATACACCCGCTAATTTCAGACGGCTCTCTGACCCTCCTAGCCTGCCTGGTCTCAGGATGCCAGACGCTGAAGGAGGCCTTTCACAGTCAGCTAGAGAGCTTCTCGCCCTGGCCTGGGCCCCCGGGACTCGATCGGCGTATAGGTCAGCCTGGGGAATCTGGGTGCGTTGGTGTAATCAACGACAGGCTGATCCGATACATACCCCTGTAGCACTTATAGTGAACTTCCTGGTGGAGGCTTTCGATACCGTTAGAGCGTACAGCTCCATTAACGTGTATCGATCAGCTATTTCGGCTTACCATCACCCTGTGGATGCCTTGCCGGTGGGTAGACACCCTCTCATTTGCAAACTAATGAGAGGTATCAAGTTTAAACGACCTCCTCGTCCCAAATACCTATCAACATGGGACGTATCCAGGGTCCTAGACATGCTATCCACGTGGGATGACAATGAGGACTTGTCTCTCAAACATCTCACGTACAAACTTACGATCCTCCTCTGTCTTATCTCGGTCAAAAGGGTTTCAGATGTTAGAGCACTGGATATTTCCAGGCGACAATTTTCGCCCCTAGGAGTTAGGTTCTCGGTCGTGCGTAGGACCAAGACCGGCATTCAGTCGGTATTCTATCCTTTCTTTTCGGATCGTCCGCGCTTATGTGTCGTCAAGTGCCTGCAGGCCTATGAAACGCGTACCGCCGAACTTCGTTCTCCATCTTCGCCCCAATTATTGGTTTCCTACGTCCAACCTCATCGCCCGGTGACTTCTGCCACTCTAGCGCGCTGGGTCAGGTCGACTATGGACATGGCGGGTATAGATACCACTAAATTCGGCGCACACTCCACTAGAAGTGCAATGGCTACTAAGGTGGTCTCGGCCGGGGGATCTCTGTCAGATCTTCTACTGGCGGCGGACTGGTCCTCGGAGACCGTTTTCCGCTCCTTTTACTTCAGACCGGAAACACATGTGTCTATGGCCGCTTTGGGGTAATCTGATGTATATTGTCTTCATTTTCTGTAAGAAATGCTAGCTTTGAACTTGCATAAGATATGAGCCTCCTGTCTGAGGTATAATTCGAGATTTTCCTAGCTTGTGACGGAAAATATTGATTATATGAAGACAGGAGGCGAGTATCTTCCCTCCCTACCCTACCCTATTATGGTTCCTTCTACTCTCTTACAGGATACTGAACACGTTCGACTGCGTTCAGGAAGGTTGAAGACATGTTCCTTCTAACATGGTTTCGTTTCCAAAGGCCCGGTTGGCCGTAGAACCTGTCGGTTGGTCCCTGTTGGGACGAATGTTACCCCGCGTACAACGGAACGTCTGGGATTCAGAAAAGGCCGGCCGGCCGAAGTCCCCGGAGTTGGGGGTCCCAGAGACTGGTGAATCATTTTCAATTCGTTTGGAAGTTCGCATGAAGAAAGAGGAATAGGAAGGGGAGGAGCAGTCCTTATATGCAGAGGCCAGAGGGAGGAGTCACAGACCCAAGGACTGCTGGGAAACGTAGTTTCTTTCTAGTTTTCAAGTTCCAGCTTTTCTGTTTCATGTTATTTTTAGAAAAGCTTGAATACTGATCAGTTTTGTTTCTGCTGTGAGCATTAATAAAGAAAGATTAATGCATAAGATATGAGCCTCCTGTCTGAGGTATAATCAATATTTTCCGTCACAAGCTAGGAAAATCTCGAATTACATTGCTGGAATAGTTTTTTTCTTTTTTTAATAAAGGACTTGTCCTAAGCCGTCTCCTGTCGTTTTCAAAATTTTCACACTTTTTTTGTGAAATGGTAGGGGTACAATGACACCCCCCATGTACAAAATTTAAAGGAATATTTCACTTTCGTTGTTTCACTTTAAGCATTATTAAAATCACTGCTGGCAAAAAAAAACTGCCATTTTAAAACTTTTTTTTTGCATTGATACATGTTCCCTGGGGCAGGACCCAGGTCCCCAAACACTTTTTATGACAATAACTTGCATATTAACCTTTAAAATTAGCACTTTAGATTTCTCCCATAGACTTTTAAAGGGTGTTCTGCGGATTTTCGAATTTGCAGCAAACACCCCAAAACGGGCAAACAGCCAATGTTCGAGTCAAACTCATGTTCGATTTGAACATAAAGCTCATGCCTAATCCCCATATAAATTGTAAAAACTTGCGTTGGTGGATGTGTAAAATATATAAAGGGACGGGACAGACCAGACCCGAATGAAGTAAAAGTAGTTTAACCACTTAGCCAGTTGCTTAACTCTGGGGGGCCGGGTTCACGGGATCCGTAGCGACACGGATCTCAGTAAAGTGCCAATGACAGCGGCTCTTTACCACTGCAACAAAGGCCAGGCACCAGTAGGGTGTCATCTCAGCCCTAAAGGGATCGGGGCCATGCCAGCTTTCCTCATGGCTTTCAAAACCCCCTGTGGTTTCCCTCTAATTCCGGAGCAGCAAATATCCCCCCTTTCACTGCCCAGCCAGGTGTCCAGGTGAACACCAATGGTTTTGTCATGCTCGATTTTTTTTATTTAGTTTTCACCAAAGACTTACCATCCTCCATTGTGGCCCAGTGCAACCCTGGGTCTAGTTACGCCCGTCCCTTTGAGTGGAGAGAACTTACCGTAAATTTCAAATTTTCTTAGGCCTAACTTATAATATGGGTCTCTCAAAAAACAAAACAAATGCACTCCTATTGGTCTACCAAACCCATCCACCACATGCCAGTCTTCTCACCCCTTATGCCCAGATCAAGCTACCTAATGATAATGCGGTTCCCCCACTTTAATGACAACACCCAGTGCCCTCCCTGTAATGACCCAGCTTTTGACAAACTATTTAAAATTCGGCCACTCCTAAATTATTTCTCTGAAAATTTTTATCCCCGAACAGAATATCTTCGTGGATGAGTCCCTTGTAAAATTCTCAGGCAGGCTGGGCATCAGTTTATCCCCAGCAAAAGGGCCTGATATGGAGTAAAGCTATGTGACTGAGCCATGGGGTACATCTACTCCTTTTTGGTGTACGAAGGCAAGGACTCCCAACTGCATCCCCTCGAATGCCCAGAGTATTCCGGAGGAGCCAGCGGAAAAGTGGTCTGGGAGCTTGTCTATCCACTCCTTGGAAAGGGATACCACTTTTATGTGGATAATTTTTAGCAGTATAGATTCCCCCCACCCCACCAACGCATCTGCCCAGGGATCTCTGGACCTGGCCATGAACCTCGACACCTTGCGATTGAGGCGAGAAGTCAAAAGATCCACGTCTGGTGTGCCCCACCTTCTGCAAAGGAGTTGAAACACCTCCGGTTGCAACGACCATTCCCCCTAGTCCAGCATCTGACGACTCAGGTAGTCCGCCTGCCAGTTTTCTACGCCCGGAATGTAGACGGCCGACAGAGCCGGAACGTTTCTTTCCCCCCACCGCAGGATGTGAGCGACCTCGGACGCTGCAGCCAAGCTCCATGTTCCCCCCTGATGGTTGACATAAGCCACCGCCATGGCATTGTCCGACTGGATCCTGATTGGGCGACCATGCAATCTCTTCGACCACGAGGAGAGGCACAGCCTGATCGCCCGAAGTTCCAGGACATTAATCGGCAGATGGGATTCTTCCAGACCCTGGGCCGACTGGACCCCCCAGACACCCTCCCAACCTGTGAGGCTGGCGTCCGTCGTAATCACAGTTTACTGGAAGGGGAGAAACGACTTCCCAGACCGAAGAGCCAGGGATCTCAGCCACCAATTCAGAGAGACTGACTAGGTGACCTACCTGAATCTGGCAATCCAGAGCCAACGGAGATTTGTTCCATTTGGATAGGATCTCCCTCTGCAATACTCGAGTGTGGAATTGGGCATACAGTACCTCGAAAGAGGCTACCATGAGGCTCAGGACTCGCATGCAAAAATGGAGAGACGACCATTTTCGGGATGCCAACAGCTTAACCGCAGACTGCAGAGTCTGCAATTTCTCCAAGGGAAGGAAGACCCTCGCCTCCGAGGAGTCCAGAATCAACCCTAGGTATTCCAAATGCTGAGTCAGTACCAGGACCGACTTCTGGATGTTCAACACCCAACCAAATTCTCTAAGGGTCTGGCTGGCTATAGACATATCTACCTCTGACTCTTAGCTAGAAGCTTCTCTCAGAAGAAGATTGTCTAAGTAGCCCACGATGGCAATGCCTCGTTGTCTCAACAAAGCTAAAATCGGGGGGGGGGGGGGGGGCACCTTGGTAAAAACTCTTGGTGCTGACACTAGGCCAAAGTGAAGAGCCACAAACTGATAGTGGTCGTTGCCGATCGCAAAACGCAGAAACCTCTGGTGTCCTGCGCAAATTAGGACATGCAAGTATGTGTCCTTGATGTCCAAGGACGCCAGAAAGTCCCCCGGATGGAGCGCAGCCACCACCAAACGAATTGATTCCATACGAAACTTTCGTACTCTTACAAAGGCATTTAGGGCTTTGAGGTCCAAAATTGGACCGACTTCGTCCTTCTACGGGACCAAAAACATATTTGAATAAAGTCCATGAAACCTCTTGTCCCGCGGAACAGGAAAAATTACCCCGCAACTCAGCAGACAGACGAAACGGAAGGAGAGGGAGATTTTGTTATGACCCTGCGTGCTATTGGGACTCTGGATTACGGTCTGGATCTCAGCTGCGGAGGTTACTCAGGTCACAACCACCAATTACTCTCTATGTACACAGAGATTATGGGGTTTTGGTCATCACAGCCTCCAAAGAGAACAACCTTGGTACTGGCGTAGCTATTGAAGCAACATACAGTTAAACAGAGAGCGAAGCAGTACACTATATGGTCAGCAGGAGGCTGAGATGGTGAGTGGTTAGTAACAAGGATAGCTGTGTTTGTTAAGACTGGGGGCACTCTGCAGTCCCTATGGTGACACAGCAACAATACACAGATATCAGCAGACAGATAGATTACAGTCCTCAAGCCACGGCAGTATATATATATATATATATAGCTTAGCAGGTTAGTATTAGCCACATGGGGTACTTGCGGTACTGATGGGTAGAGACTGAGGATCCTTCCTACAGGATGATGAGGTCCCTTTAGGGTTGTGGGGGTCCGGATAGATTGCAGGCTGTGTAATGGACACAGGCTGGGTGGTGCTGCGGTCTGTGGGATGTGGCAGAACGCTGGGGTGCAGGAGTTCAAGGTCCTGGGTCTCTTGGGTGTGGTGTCCGGGTCCCTGGTGGCGGCAGGCGTCCAACAGGAATAATCGAACACCCTGCCGCCACAACAGGGGGTTTAAATAAGGCGCCCGGGACGCGGAATAGTGCGGATCGCACTTCCGCGTTCCAGCGTGGAGCGCAGACGTCCGCGCACCGGAAGTGACGCGGACAACATGTAGAACGGAGCGCAGCTGTCAAAAGAATGTATAGCTGCGCTCGTTCTACCTAAAGTAGCGCAGATGGCGTTACAGATTTGAGGGAAAGAATCTGTTCAGCGGACAGGAAAAAACCTTGATCTTGTAACCTGAAGTGACCACCTCACAGACCCACTGGTTGGAGAGCAGGGAGGTCCACCGAACCATGAACCTGCAAAGCCGTCCCCCCACCCATGAGTCGGGCGGGGCAAAAAATCATGCGGTGGTGAGTTTGGTTGCCAGCTTGTTCGGCTTACGCACCCAGGGACACTTCTGTCCCCCGCCGAGTCTTTGTCATCCTGGGAGGGTATACCCACAGGCCCTGACTAACGAAAATACCGCTTCTGCGTGGGAAAGGAAGGACCCGGATTAAGGTGCGGCTGCTTCCCCTTGGTGGACTGAGGGAGGAGAGTGCTCTTACCTCCAGAGTCGTCCAGCGAGGTACCAAAAAGTCTCCCACCCTTGAAGGGTAAATCTGCACCAGCATTTCAACCAAATCAGGGGGCGCAATACCACCGCAGATACAGAGGCTCTGGAGATCAAGGGGGCCGCATCCAGAGTGGCATCACAGATATATACAAGGCCCTGGACCAACTAGTCGGCCAGTCTTACACACTGTGGAAGGACCTGATGCTCCACAGTCTGGTGCATTATCTTTGCCCATTCAGTGAGTGTCTGAGACACCAGAGTTGCAGCCAAAATAGGTCGCAACGCAGACCTCAGCATAGTTAACATCAGTCAGTCACCGCCTCGGACCACCTTTCAGTATGGTCTTTGAAAGCAGGGGTCCCTTCCACAGGGAGAGTGGTTACCTTATTCAACAAAGCGACCAGTGGGTTAACCACCGGAGGAGAAGCCCATTTTTTCAAGAGGCTGTCCTCAAAAGGATAACGGACTGCCAGGGAGGGACCACAAAGGACTTCTGTGGCTTTTCCCATTCCTTATCTATGAATTTATCAAAGAAGGATACATAAGGAAAAACTTTTACAGATCGGTCCCGATTTGTGCAACCCAAAGGAGACTGACCCCTCTGTGGACGCTTCAGGTGCACCATTAAGCTTAAGAGAGTCCCTCACAGCATTGATAAGCGCACTGACAAGTGCCCTGTCCTGCACTCACCCGAGCGAGGGGTCTTTCTCACAAGGAAGGTCCTGGTCCACATCCTCTGACAACCCAGAACTGGGGTCCTGTGCCGCAGTCAGGCCTGGGTCTGAGTTAGAACATTCTCCAGGAGATGGCGGGGGAGGGGGCGCGTTTTACCCCCCTTAGGCCCGTACGCCGATTTCACCCTGGCAACAAATTATTCCAGGACTGCCTACAAAGTGTCCATGGGAACCGCAGGTGCAGGGGCACCAGCTGCCACCTGGCATGTTTGGGGAAGAAGGACCAGATACTGACTCCATAGCACACCACAGACAGCACTCAGGGACCAATCCAAGACCTAAAAAGTCCACCATCCTTGCTGCACTCACTGGGAGGAAGGGTTATCCAGGGGACTGACCAACTCAGCAAGAGACTGCTCAGCGCCGCTGCCCGCCCTCTGTACACAGCGTGTGTGTGAGGAAAATCTGTGAGGATAATTGTGCTGCACGCTGTTCAAGAAGCCAAAAACCCACACCAAAATGTCCGCCAGGCGCCTCAGAGAAAAAAGGGAGCGACCACAAGAAAATACCCGCCGGCAATATTAACCTGTGCCACAGCGCGGCCACGACAAAATTGCCACCAATGGAAAAATGCAATAGACACAGCAGGCATACTAAAAATGGAGTTGGCACCGCCAAAATGGCGGCGGAGCACCGCGATGTGGATGAGAAGGCCAAGGTAGGGACTTCCCCAAGGCAGAGCACCCCCCCAGAAAAAAAACAGGCCCCCACACCCCACAGACCCCCACTGGGACCCAGAGTCCCCGCACAGGTCCACCCCGGTTGCAGCGAGCCCTTTAGAGCCAAAGGGGAAATGTGACAGAGAGCAGGGAAAGGGAATGTAGGAAAACCCCCTTATCCCAGGAATGCCCAGCTGTTCCAACCCCGCCAGGGCAGGAAGCACCATACTGACCCGTCCATGCGAGGACCTGCTGGTGCAGGTTGGAGTAGCCATCGGCCCGGTCCACTGTAAGTGAGACAACAAAACAGCCCAGTCATATGTGGACCCTGGAGCAAAAAGTACACTGGCCACCCCTGGAGCCATGGGGTATGTCATGGCCGACCCAGCACGTAGCTAAGGTTTGCTCACGCTCGATGGCCGGACTGGGGAAACTACAAGGATCTATAATATCCAGCCTGTCACCCAGCTGGCAGTTAATAGAAGAATCTTAAAGTAAAATAAAAAATGTCTTCATGGCAATGGGCCCAAAGGGAGCCATGTCCGTCTCCTCTGCTAGGCAGAAAAAAAAACTGAGGCTGCATGCTGCAGGGCAGAGGGTTATGTCTGGAGGGACAGCCCCCTGGGAGAGGGGGAGGTGAAGTGAGGAGGGGGAGAGAATTCATGTACACAACAGAACGCATCTGCGAATCAGATGCGTTCCCATAGAAGATAATGAGCCTGAATTTGCACCTGAGCTGGACCGCACTGCACTGCCTAGAAAACTCACATGTTTTGTGGGCAATGTGGAGTTACCCAGCATCCGATTTGGTCTGTTCGCTTTAGCATACAACTTCTGGTGGGACCAATGCAGAACGCGCTCAGCTCCATTCGTGAGGCAGAGGTCTAGCTCCGAGTGGGCCTGATCCAAGGTATTACAGTTAGCATGAGTAGAGAATTGTTTAAATGCAATAAAGAGTAATTCCAGACGTTCTCTAAATCTTGTTGCCAAAGACCCTTGTTCCTGTTTGCGTTTTGACGCTAGCTGTATGATGCGGCCCATAAAAAACGATTTATACGTCTCCCATAAAGTTACAGGAGATGAAACCAAACCCATGTTACGGAACTAATCCTCAAAAGCTTTCAAAATATCATCCTGAATCTACTTGAAAGATAGAAGAGAGTCATTTATTACCCAGGGGAGGGGGAGGTTTGACTTTAACTTCAATATGTAGTTTGTATTTGGTCACCCTCAGGAAAAGCGTTGTTCAATTAGAAAGAGACTATCAACAGGCAGTAAAATTTATGAGAGGAATGGAGGACCTCAGCTATGGAGATCTATTAAATAGAATAGTTATACACTCTGGAGAAGTGCTTTAGAGAGGATATGATTAGAATGTATCAAAAGTGACTTCAGTAACTGTTATAAACAGTTTTTTTCCAAAGTGAATGTAACCCAGCTGTCTTGGTCCATGTTGGAACCAATGACAGTATACATGGAAGGTGGAGGCTCCTTAAGAATCAATTTAAAGAACTAGGCTGCAAGATGAAGGGAAGGACCTCCAAGGTGATATTCTCTGAAATATTGCCTGTGCCATGCGCAACACAGGAAAGGCAGGGGGAGATTAGAGAGCTGAATGCATGGCTAAAGACCTGGTGTAGGAAGGAGGGATTTGGGTTTCTAGAGCACTGGGATGACTTTTCATTGGGGTGCAACCTATATGCTAAAGATGGTTTGCACTTGAATGGAAGGGGGTCTGCTGTGCTGGGGGAGAGGTTTAGGGGAATGCTGGAGGAGTATTTAAACTAGACTTGAGGGGGGAGGATGAACGTGAATTACATCGGGCACACAGGTCAGTTAGGGGTCAGACATTAATGGAGAGTGGAATGGGGATAGATGGAGGTGGGGTTATGGCAGGTGACAAGAAAGTTCCCATGTTGCAAACAGCCATTGGAAATTATAGTGCCATTTGCACTACTAAAAATTATATGAATCATATGAAAAACGCCAGCGAAAAATGTAACAATACATTTAAGTGTTTGTTCACCAATGCCAGAAGCCTTCCAAGCAAAACAGGTGAGTTGGAAGCTCTGGTGCATAAGGAGAGCTATGATGTAATCGGTATTGCTGAAACTTGGCTTCAATCCTCACATGACTGGGCTATTAATATTCCTGGCTATGCTCTCTTTCGGAAAGACAGGGTAAAAAGGAAAGGTGGAGGGGTCTGTCTCTATGTGAGAAGTGACCTCAAAGCAAGCGTGAAAGAGGACCTGGTTGATGGAGAGTGTGATGAAGTTGAAGCATTATGGGTGGAACTGCATACAGATGTGCGTAGTTCAAAGCTAATCATTGGAGTTTTTTTATAGACCACCCAATGTTAATGAGGAGGTGGAGACTCGGCTCCTTGCACAGATGGAAAGGGCTGCAAGGGCAGGGACGGTGATAATAATGGGGGATTTTAACTACCCAGAAATTGACTGGAATAATGGAATTTCTGGGACAGTTAAAGGACAAAAATTTAAAAACCTATTGCAGGACAATTTTATGGTCCAGTTTATTGAGGCCCCAACTAGGAATGATGCTCTGTTGGACCTGGTAATCTCAAACCATGCAGAGCTCATTACTAATGTTCAGATAAAGGAACACCTGGGTAGCAGTGATCATAACATGATTTCGTTTAATGTAAACTATAAGCAAGAAATACATACAGGAAAGATAAAAACACTTAATTTCAAGAGAGCAAATTTTCAAAGCATGAGGACTGCTCTCCAGGGCTTGGACTGGGAGGGAATATTGGCACCGATGAACACAGAAATGGGAATTCTTCAAAAAGACTCTTTGGAACCTCACTGCAAAGTATATTCCCATGGGCAATAAGTTTAAAAGGCTAAAGATAAAACCTATGTGGCTCACGGTCAAAGTTAAAAAAGCTATAAACAATAAGAAAATAGCTTTTAAAAAATATAAAAATGAAGGAACACTAGTGTCGTTTAAATGTTACAAAGAATATAATAGAATATGTAAAAAGGAAATCAAGGATGCAAAAATTCAAAATGAACGACAGATTGCAAAAGATAGTAGGACAAACCCCAAAAAAATCTTTAAATATATTAATAGTAAAAAGGTCAAGTCTGAGCATGTAGGCCCTTTACAAAATAATCTAGAGTGGGTGACAGAGGACATAGAGAAGGCAAAATTTATTAAATGCTTTCTTCAGCTCTGTGTATACAATGGAGAATGGGGGAGCTCATGTCGATATAGGGGGTGGGAGTGACACAGCCCCAAAAGTGATATGGTCCAGAAATATTTAGACAGAATAAAGGTGGATAAAGCACCTGGACCAGATGGCATCCACCCACGGATCCTAAAAGAATTGAGCTCTGAAATTTCAAAGCCACTGTATCTAATATTTAGGGACTCATTAATGACAGGAATAGTACCACTAGATTGGCGTAGAGCCAATGTGGTGCCTATATTTAAAAAGGGAACAAAGTCTTTACCAAGTAACTATAGACCTGTTAGTTTAACTTCTATAGTTGGGAAGATACTGGAACGTTTAATAAAAGACCACGTGGATGAGTTCTTGCTGGAAACAAACTATTTAAGCAGCAGACAGCATGGATTCATGAAAGACAGAAGTTGTCAGACAAACCCGATTTCCTTTTATGAAGAGGTAAGTAAAACCCTGGACAGAGGCGTGGCAGTGGATGTGGTATACTTGGATTTTGCAAAAGCGTTCGATACAGTTCCCCACACACGGCTCATGTGTAAGGTAAGGTCTACAGGATTAGATATATCAGTTTGTAAATGGATAGAAAACTGGCTGAAAGACAGAATTCAGAGAGTTGTGGTTAATGATTCTTACTCTGAATGGTCCAAGGTTATCAGTGGTGTACCCCAAGGTTCAGTGTTGGGTCCCTTACTTTTCAATATATTTATAAATGATATTGGGTCTGAGATCAAAAGTAACATTTCTGTTTTTGCAGATGACACCAAGCTATGCAGTGGAATAATGTCCTTGCAGGATGTCTCCAATTTACAAGCCGACCTCAATGCTCTGTCTAATTGGGCGACTAAGTGGCAGATGAGGTTTAATGTTGATAAATGTAAAGTTATGCACCTGGGGGCTAAGAATATGCATGCATCATACATGCTAGGGGGAGTACAACTGGGGGGATCTGTAGTGGAGAAGGATCTGGGGGTTTTAGTTGATCATAAGCTCAATAATGGCATGCAATGCCAAGCTGTGGTTTCCAAAGCGAGCAAAGTCCTTTCTTGTATTAAGAGAGGTATGGACTCCAGAGATAGAGATATCATTTTGCCCCTGTACAAATCATTAGTAAGACCTCATCTGGAATATGCAGTCCAGTTTTGGGCACCAGTTCTCAAAAAGGATATCGGAGAACTGGAGAAAGTGCAGAGAAGGGCAACCAAACTGATAAGAGGCATGGAGGAGCTCAGCTATGAGGAAAGATTAGAAGAACTGAATTTATTCACTCTTGAGAAGAGGAGAATAAGGGGGGATATGATCAACATGTACAAATACATAAGAGGTCCATATAGTGAACTTGGTGTTGAGTTATTCACTTTAAGGTCAACACTGAGGACAAGGGGGCACTCTTTACGTCTGGAGGAAAAGAGATTTCACCTCCAAATACGGAAAGGTTTCTTCACAGTAAGAGCTGTGAAAATGTGGAACAGACTCCCTCCAGAGGTGGTTCTGGCCAGCTCAGTAGATTGCTTTAAGAGAGGCCTGGATTCTTTCCTAAATGCACATAATATAACTGAGTACTAAGTTTTGTAGGTAAAGTTGATCCGGGGTAAATCCGATTGCCTTTCGGGGGATCAGGAAGGAATTTTTTCCCCTCCGGTAGCAAATTGGATCATCGCTCTGCTGGTTTTTTTTGCCTTCCTCTGGATCAACTGTGGGTATGGAGTTGGGTATATGGGAGGATGTACTGTGTTTTACTGTGTTTTACTTTGTTTTATTTTTGGGTTTTTTTGTGGTTGGACTGGATGGACTTGTGTCTTTTTTCAACCTGGCTAACTATGTAACCCCCAATTTATTTTTTATTTAGTCTTGTAACTTGTACAGTATAGGATTTCATATCATCTGTGCCCAGTCTTGTCACAAAGAGTTAATCCAATCAGCTATTCCCCCCTGCTGTGAATGACAGGTGATTTACATATCTCATGCAGGAGCCTGAGAGAGACATATGTAATTCTTATCTCCTCCTCCTTTCTTCTCCAGATCTCCTAGGATTGGCTGCCCCACACCTCAGCATGATTGGGCATGCTGAAGTCATTTGGTGACTTTTCTGGGTTTTGACTGGATTTTAGTGATCATAGCAGAAGTTCAGTGCAAGACATACACAGGCATGTTGACAAGGGGAGTGTAGAGGTGGGCGGGGAGTCTATTGACATCACGACTCCACCCACGAGCTGCAAACAACAGATCCACACACAGAATCTTCAGTTTTTCAGGTCTCATAACAGACAGAGGAGAGACATTTGACAGATAAGGATACATGCAGGAGGCATGCACTTCCTTATAGATAACCACTATGGCAGTAGTTTAGAAAGGATGAGAGTGGCTTTATATCCACTTTAGAGTCCCCATAGAGGACACATGGCCATGAAATTAGGTTAGAAGAAAGAAGGTTTAACCTCAGATTGTTCCTAAGGGTCCTCGCACACTGGCTTAAAAATCGTTGCTTCTAGGGCAGAAACAACTAATCGATTATGAAATTAATCGATTACTATTTTCATAATCGATTAATCGCCCAGTAACATAATGGGGTTAAAAAAAAAAAAAATAGCCCTTTATAGTACAAAAAGAGAAAATCACTACTGTAAATCTTACTTTCCCTGTTCCACAGTAAAAAAAAACTTAACCCCTTACAGTAGTAATCATTTTCTCTTTTTGTACTATAAAAGGCTCATTTTAGTTTTGTTAACCCTATTATGTTACTAAATGTCTTAGGCCCCATACACACAAGCGGACAGATTTGTTCAAATCTGTCCGTCCGACAGATTTGAACAAATCTGTCTGCTGGGATTTTGGTTTGCTCGCGTGTACACACGACCAAACCAAAATCCCCGCCAGCAGACGGCGCGCTGACGTGTCGGTGACGTTGACGCCGCCACGTCACCGCACCAGGAAGTAAAACACTTCCGCGCATGCGCCGAATCCATTCGACGGCGGTGGTGCGGGACGACATGTCTGCTGGTAAGTGTACTAACCAGCAGACATGTCGGGTGGACAGATTCCCACCCGATAGATTTCAAAGCATGCTTTGAAATCTGTCGGGTGGACAAATCTGTCTGCTCGGCCGTACACACGATCGAATCTGTCTGCTGAAATGGTCCAGCGGACCGTTTTGATCGTGTGTACGAGGCCTTAGGCCTGGGTCACTCTTATGCTTTTTTTTTTTTTATCAGAAATGCACTACAGTTAATTTAACATGGGTTCCTATGGGACACGTTCACATAAATGCATTTTTCAGCTGCTGCATATTTGGAAATGGTCAAGGAATTTTTTCAATGCTAAAATTTATTTTGGTTCAATATACTACAATGGAGACGCTGCAGAAAAGCATGTATTGTATTTTTGAAGCAATTTGTCTTTTTTAATCTGCCCAACAACAGATTGGAAAAAAAAAAAGAAACTTTAAAAAAATGCAAACACGCAAAACACACTGAAGAAACAGATCAAAAGCAAACTGCATAGGTGTGTACTGAGCCTTAAGATGGCCACATGAATCAATTTTCAGACAAGATTATTAAAACAAATCTTTGTACATTCGCTGAATGAAAAAATGATTTAAGAATTTTCACTTGCTTTTAACATTCAGTTTTAAAAATAAATGTAATTTCTGAATGAAAACCACATACACTGATAAATTTCTTTCACCAAAAAGTTTTCTATTATTTCTAATAATGAAATTGACCAGATGCACCCTCCTAATCGTATATACGGTATATCTAATCTGTCAGTTATTCTCAGAGTAAATTCGAGATTTTGCTCCCTAGCCATATAGTTGGTTATTTATTTTTACCACTTTATAGAGATATTTAAGAATAGATTGCCTTTGTTTTAAACTTTACATAATAACTAAATTATACACCACACTTTTTCTAAGGTAATTAACTGATCAAAACCATAATCGGCAAACAAATCGATAATGAAAATAACTGTTAGTTGCAGCCCTAGTTGTTTCTACAGAGGTTAGTGTTTTTGCCTGTGGAAGCTATTCATTGTTATCCTATGTGTTCACGCACAGGAGGTTGATTACAGGCATATGTTGTTATAAAACCAATGTGCCAGGTTAATCTGAATAAAATTAAATCCACTGTGATATAGTGATGTAAATTAACTATCCTCAGAAAATCAAACATATGCAAATTCATGTAAACACATCATCACATGTGCAAAATATGCATATATACCAATACACTAGGGAAAATTATTATTTGGGAAATAAATGTGAAGTGATATACGATATATAGCTCACTCTGTATCAAAAACAATGGAATTAAATCACCACCAGAGAGCGCTGTGTAGCAATCGCAAACCACCTCAGTGTTAGTGACACTAATATGATGGTAACAACAGAAAAAACAGTTATATACATTTTAATCAGAAAACATATATAAACAAAAAATGAAAAAAAAAAATTAAATCAAAAGAAATTATTAAAAAAAAATATATTCAAAAGTTAGCAACTGTGACAATATAGTCCATAGATTATTTTGACAGATGAATTATCAAACTTCAAGGTCCGGGTGCCTTAGAATTTCATGTTTTAACTGCATTACATTTTTAATAAATTTGTTTTACCCATTTAATACACTATGTGGAGCTATCCATGCTGTTATTTTAGATGGTGGGCATTGATGCCGATGAGATCCATTTGTGAATGAGACCCAATTGGACCACATGACTGAACCATGAGTCTAGGAGTGATCATCCATTATATGCTGTCTGCGATCCCCTGTAACAAGGGAACATGGAATTTTGGTAAGGATCCAATCACAGCTCGGTGGAGGATTATCAAGTTTTCTTTGGACACGTTTTTTCAGCTCATCTGAAACTTGGCACAGAACACGGGTGTTTTTGATAATTCATCTGTCATTTTTCATCCGTGTTCATTCGATCCCCCATCCCCCATAGCGTGCAGAGATGGAGCCGTCATCTGCTCAGTGGAGGGATCCCTG
Organism: Rana kukunoris; assembly: GCA_029574335.1. Taxonomy (NCBI): domain Eukaryota; kingdom Metazoa; phylum Chordata; class Amphibia; order Anura; family Ranidae; genus Rana; species Rana kukunoris. Next base: position 132,691,570 of record CM056049.1, read on the forward strand.
CTGAGCAAAGCAGAGACCGTACATGGACACGTCCATGTGAAAGAGCATTTAGGGTGGGACTATATAGGCACAGGATTGTGAAACAATGTTAAAAATGCAAGTTTATTTTTTACAGGGGGTCCCCGACTTACGAACGCCCGAGTTACGAACTTCTACTTACAAACTGGGCGTTGCGGGGACCCTCTGCCATTTTCGACCATCTGCTGTTCTGCGCATGGGGTGCATATCCCAGAGCACCCCAGGGATTTGTTGGGGGGGCCACACAAGCTATATACCATATTTATCATTCTGGCAGCCTCAGAGGGGACAGGGAGGGGGCACGACGAGTGCGGTCAGATTACATACAGGAGAATCTCCTGTTTACTTGGCACCCTTTGTAATAGGAAGGCCGCCAAGTAAACAGGAGATTCTCCTGTATGTAATCCATTGGTGCTCGTCTCGACCCCCTCCCTGTACCCTCCAAGGCTGCAGATGGGCATCGATTAGGTTGCACTGATGGCAATAGTGATGCTGTATTCAAAGGCTGCATTCATGGCAATGGTGAGGCTGCAGATGGGCACTGGCCCTTTTTTCCCCTAAAACTTCCCTCTTAAAGTGAAGGTGCGTGTTAAACGCGGATAAATACGGTATATCCATATAACACGCCAAAGCTCATCCTTAGACTCCTCATCCGACTAAGCCACAAAGGCGAGAGAATTCTTGTTGGGCAGTGTATTAGTTCATTTTCATTTAATTTTATTGGTTCAAAAAACGCGAGGCAAAAAAGTTGGCCCTCACACATGTTCACTTCATCAAATCTGGCCCTCTTTGAAAAAAGTTTGGACACCCCTGACCTAAGCCATCCACTCTAGTCTTTAAACAGGAGCATTCCCCCCCCCCCCCCCCCCCCCCCATTTCTCAGGTGGTTGAAACTCAAGCCTTCTGGGGACAGAGTCAAAATTAATAAGCATGGGGAAAAAAAAAAAAAAAATCAATAAAACTTGCTTTCATGGATTGACTATGTATTTTCCTAGTACTCCTCAGGGGTGCAGATCCGATCTCTCATTCCTCCTATCCCTACATCCTGTGCAGTTTTCATGGCCCAATCATTACCATATTATACCAATTTCTATGTCTCAAGTCACAATCTTTTTAGAGGTGGTTGTTAAACCCACCCAACTACATATGGCCATTTTCTGTCCCATCCTAATTAGGAATTGGAGTTATCTTCTACCTTTTTATGGGCTTTGATTAAGGCCGTACATGGCCAAAATATGTTTGAAAACCATCTTTTGTGAGCAATTTTTGTATTCAATCAAGCATCAGAACTTATAACTGTGTGCAGAATCTTTGTATTCGTTTTCACTGGCGACCTGTTCTACACCAGCTGTTAACTTACCTGCATCACTCAGACAGACTATATTTTCATGTACCATTGGGCATACTTAATTTTCACTGCAACTTTTTGGGATTGGGAAAATTGGGATAATGATGTATAAAAGCTTACATTTTTTAAAATGACATAAAGCCCAGTCTGAAAAACATTAAGGCCGGGTTCACGCCTATGTGAATTGAATGCGCGTTTCCCCACATTAATTTTGCATAGCAGGAGAATGTGTCTGGCTCTCTATGGAGCTGGTTCACATATCTCTGCAGCGGGTCCAGTGCGGTGTGCCAGAAAAACGCATGCCTTTTTTGTGCGTCTCAGGTTTGATTTCAGCCTGAAATTTGGGCTGAAATCTGACCTGAACCAGACCATTTGCTGTGCGCCGCATGCAGATACAGTGTGAATCCAGCCTTAAAAGGGGTTGTAAAGGTACAATATTTTTTTCCTAAATAGCTTCTTTTACCTTAGTGCAGTCCTCCTTCACTTACCTAATCCTCCCATTTTGTTTTAAATATCCTTATTTCTTCTGAGAAATCCTCACTTCCTGTTCTTCTGTCTGTAACTCCACACAGTAATGCAAGGCTTTCTTCCTGGTGTGGAGTGTCGTGATCGCCCCCTCCCTTGGACTACGGGAGAGTCAGGACGCCCACTAACACATAGCTCCTTTATCTGCAACATAGAGCGCGTCCTGACTCTCCTGTAGTCCAAGGGAGGGGGCGAGCACAACACTCCACACCAGGGAGCCTCGGATTACTGTGTGGAATTACAGACAGAAGAACAGGAAGTGAGGATTTCTCCGAAGAAATAAGAACATTTAAAAGCAAAATCAAAGGATGAGGCAAGTGGAGGACTGCACTAAGGTAAAGGAAGCCATTTAGGAAAAGAAAAAAAAAAATGATATTACCTTTACAACCCTTTTAAACAATGAAGTGCTAGCAAGCTTTACTGCAGCACCTGTAATCAGCTTCTTGACTTAAGCTACACTCATGAAAATGTATGAAAAGCCCAGATGTTACATTAATTTGGTGGTGCAATGTCGCCATGAAGCTCCATTTACACCAAGGGATTGTGGTGGGTGCAGAAAGCCAGTATTGTATGTCACTTCTAACCATAGGAAGCAGTGCCTTAATGCCGCGTACACACGATTGGAAATGCCGACAAGAAATGTTCGATGCAAGCTTTTGGTCGGAAAGTCCGACCGTGTGTATGCTCCATCGGACATTTTCTGTCGAAATTTCCGACAAAAGTTTGACAGCTGGTTCTCAATTTTTCCGACAAGAAAAGTTATTGTCGGAAATTCCGAACGTCTGTATGCAATTCTGACGCACAAAAATCCTACGCATGCTCGGAATCAATTAACTTAATTTTTCTCGGCTCGTCGTAGTGTTGTACGTGTTAACGTTTGGAATTTCCGTCAACATTTGTGTGACCGTGTGTATACAACACAAGCTTGAGCCAACATTCTGTCGAAAAAACAAACAAAAAAAAACATGGTTCTGTTGTCGGAAATTCCAATCGTGTGTACACGGCATAAGTGTGTAAGGAGTTCAATCAGGGGCGTTACAGTTTTCTTAAATGAGCCTCCAAAGATCTCTGAACTTCTATGTTTTTTTTAAATCGGCCAAAAAAATAAGAAGTTGGTATTGTAACAATAATAAAACAATTACATAGAAACATAGTAAATTATTAATCAAACAACATAAATGTAATTTTTTGTTTGCTTCACAAATCAAAGGCTTAAAGGATCACTAAAGAATTTTTTTTTTTTTTTTTAGCTAAATGGCTTCCTTTACCTTAATGCAGTGCTGTTTTCATGTTCTCATTGTTCGTTTTTGCTTTGAAGTAGCTGTAATTCTGCTCTGCTCTCCACACTTCCTGCTTGTCTGGCTCCTTATGAAAAATCTCATGGCAGCTTTTCACTGTGGTCCAAGCTGTCAATTACTGTGTGTCTAAAACTCCTTTAGAACCAATCAGATTCATTTTAAAAACAAAACACTGTCCTGGATTTGTTTGTTTTGTTCTGTGCGTCTTCTCTACTTCACAGAAACATGAAATCATTTTAAAAATGAAAGTGAAACTAGAGGCACATTATATGATTGATTTTTATCTGTTTTTAAAAGGAATCAGTTAACTTTTATGTCTCTATTCCCTGTAAACAGTCATTTCAGCAAAACATTTTTTTTCCTTTAGTGACCCTTTAACTCACTCAGTATAACTAGAATATACTGTTCACGTAGGGCTCATTCACACCAGGGCAGTTCATTGGGGTGCATTTAACAGACATGCAACACACGTTTGCGTTAGTGCACATTTCAAAGCAGGTGCATTGTTGCAGTGCAACAATGCAGATTAATGTACATTATCACATGCATTGTCATATCAAAGTGGAGTGAGTGGGTCTAAACCTCTCAAAATGCCCATCTAGTCACAGGGGAAGAATATGAGCTTGTAATAAAAGAAAAAAAAATAATTCTCCTGCACACAGTGCAAAGGCTGAAATTAGCGTAGCTTTACTGGACAGGTAAATACTTCTCTCAATTAGTAAATCCATTTAAATATATCTGAATTTTGGCATGTAACATTTGTAAACCTGAATGCTGCCTGGCTTTTGCTAGGAAAACTGAAGAGAAGAATTACACAAATATTTAATTTTGAGGTTTATTTTACAGCTAATAAGCATAAAAAATTAAAATCATATCAGCTATCCCCAAAAGCTGTCAGAATCAACACTGCTTTTAATATTGAACATGTTCTCTCTGCGCTGTTTAGTGCACACATTGGCTTCTCCTTTCTGTAGTCTTCTTCTGATAGATGCTTTCTGCTGCTTTGTTAACTGTTTCTTCACCTTCTGCTTTACAAGCTCCTAGAACACATACAAAAATATATATTATTTCATAAAAAGGTCTATGCTTCTGCAAATGCAGCCTATTCAAATCAATCATGGACCAGTTTACACTAGTGGTTGCACTGGAGGTGAAATCTGAGTGTGTCTCTTATTTTCAGTAGAAAAAAAAAAGGGAATCATTCCAGGAGACAGCAGCCACTGTTAACCACTTAAGACCCGGACCAAAATGCAGGTAAAGGACCTTGCCCCTTTTTGCGATTCGGCACTGCGTCGTTTTAACTGACAATTGCGCGGTCGTGCGACGTGGCTCCCAAACAAAATTGGCGTCCTTTTTTCCCCACAAATAGAGCTTTCTTTTGGTGGTATTTGATCACCTCTGCGGTTTTTATTTTTTGCGCTATAAACAAAAATAGAGCGACAATTTTAAAAAAAATGCAATATTATTTTTACTTTTTTTGCTATAATAAATATCCCCCAAAAATATATAAAAAAAACATTTTTTCCTCAGTTTAGGCCGATACGTATTCTTCTACGTATTTTTGGTAAAAAAAAAAAAAAAAATCGCAATAAAGCGTTTATCGGTTGGTTTTCGCAAAATTTATAGCGTTTACAAAATAAGGGATAGTTTTATTGCATTTTTATTAATTATTTTTTTACTACTAATAGCGGCGATCAGCGATTTTTTTCGTGACCGACAATATGGCGGACACTTTCGGACAATTTTGACACATTTGTCATTTTCACAGCAAAAAATGCATTTAAATTGCATTGTTTACTGTGGAAATGACAGTTGCAGTTTGGGAGTTAACCACAGGTGGCGCTGTAGGGGATGTGTGACCTATGTGTTGTGTTTACAACTGTAGGGGGGTGTGGCTGTAGGTGTGACGTCATCGATCGCGTCCCCCTATTACAGGGATGACGCGATCAATGCTACGGCCACAGAGAAGCACAGGGAAGCCGTGTGTACACACGGCTCTCCCCGTTCTTCCGCTCCAGGGACGGATCGCCGCACTGCAGCGGCGATCGGGTCCGCGAATCCCGCGGTCCCGGAGCTTTGGACCGGGTCGCAGACGCGCGCCTGCGACCCACAGCTGGGTACTAAAATCAATGTATATATACGTTGATGTGCCCAGCCGTGCCATTCTGCCGACGTAAATGTGCAGTAGGCGGTCCTTAAGTGGTTAAACTGCTACTGAAATTGTGCAAATAATTAACTTGTAGCCAGGCCACCAGGGGTGCTCAACATTTTGAAGAGCGAGGTCCACTTTAGCAGCCTGGTAACCATTCCTGACATAGCCTGCTCTACTCTATGGGCCCTGTGATCTGCCCAGATGGAACGGGACAGACCCCCTTCTTTTTGTTTTTTTAGCGGAGCAGATTGGAGGTAGGCGGGTGTAAAATGACACAAGCCCTTTTACACCTACCGTTCCATAGAGGTGAATGGAGGGTCTGATTGGGTCCGCTTTAAAAACAAACAGGTGGACCAATTCTAAAGAAAGGGACCCAAGGCTTCTTTCACACTAATGCCGTGTTTTTTTACCCGCACTGCTTTTCCATAGACTTATAGGTATGGTGCACTTTGAAAAATGCAGCAAAACTTCCTGCATTCAGGAGTGCTTTCCAGAAAGTGCACCAAACCCGCAGGTAATAACAGAAGTCTATGGCTCTTAGCAGATAACCCTGCAGATCAGTTTGAAAGAAGCCTGGTTACCACTGCAGAAGAGATATGCCCATATATACATTGTAATTTTAGAGTATAAAACTGACCTTTAAATAATATTCTACCATTCAGGAATCTCCCTTGCTACAGGTATTGCTGGCTGTAGCTGTCCCAGGCGGAGTGCAATTTGTATCACTCTGGCTTGTGACAGGAGCTAGCGATATACAGGATGTATTGTCTTAAGTGGCTCTGCTCCCTCCATAGCCTGGCCTCATCTAGCGCTAACTCCATTCAGAACACTAAATGCTTTGGGATGCCAGGTCGAGAATCTGGGGTGGCTTGAGAGGAGGTTATCAGATGCTATTTTTAGCGCTAAAACATCTGAAAAGCGCCACAGTGTAAAAGGGGTCTTACAGAAAAATTTTAAGCACAGATGCACCAGTAGTTCACTGATGGTCCACCTGTGATGAAAGAAACATGGGGGTTGATTTAGTGCCAGTTCACATCAGACGCAGTTCCGTACACATATTTTCTGTACTAAACATGCATACACAGTGATTTCCATGTATTCCAATGGCTCTAGTTCACACCATGCAGTCAGTCTCTGGCCAGTTTCCTGTGCAGAAACTGACCGGGAACTGACTGCATGGTGTGAACTAGAGCCATTGGAATACATAGAAAACACTGTGCATGCATTTTATGCAGGAAAAAAAACACACGGAACAGCGTCTGGTGTGAACTGGACTTTATTAAAACCGGAGAGTACAAAAATGTATGCAGCTGTGCATGGGAGCCAGCTTAGAACTACAGCTTGTTTTATTACACTTTGACAAAAGAATAATAAAAAAAAAAAAGGCCTGGAAGATGATTGGTTTCTATGCAAAGCTGCATCAGATTTTGCACTCTTCCGTTTCCTCCAATTAAACCCATGGAGTATTGACAACTAAACACTCTGAAAATGCTTATTGCCTACCTGTCCTTACAGGATGGTTTCAGTTCATTTCAGAGTCGCTGACCTAGATCAGCTGTCAATCTACTGCCCAATCAGAATGCTCTAACTCAGCCATGCAGTCAGTGAAAGCCAAGCCATGAGAACAAACGAAATCAGAGGGGCATACGCTTATAAGGCTTTTAAAGCAATCTCCACACATTTGTTTGGGGAGGATCTTAGGTTCTTATCATTTCTGTGCTGAACAAACTACTTTCTCAAAACTACAGAAAGTGGTGCTCAGAACTTGAAACACTTGGCCTGTAGATTCCAAATGCCACAATTCCATTTAATGGAAATCTAGCTGGCACGGCAGCCAGCTGCTCAAGAAAAACACCAGGATGAAAATAAGAGTCTTTCAGACTATTAAATTCAAATTTTTCATGTCTGAGTGCACATTTCCGGAAAACTAGATTTCATAGAATTCATTTTTGTAAACAGGCTCAGGTTTCCTGGCTTCTATGCTCTAGCTGTGACTCCTACACTCATTTCATATTGCTGGTCTTGGATTTACCCCCTTTGTTCTCTTGTTGCTTGGCAAACTAGGAGAGATTTGTGTGGAGCAGTAAACAGTGGAGCTCTAGAGCTTTGTCTCACCTCCTCCTACACTTGATAATGTTCTGAGAACACGATGAGTTACGAATTCCCCAAAGAGCACACATTACAATGCCTTCCATCACTCAGGCCAGATGCGGGAGCATCCTGGCAACTAGTCATACTGTGGAGGAATAAAGCTGGCCACACACACTGATTTCATTTTTTTAAATGATCAGAGGAGGTTATTTTTTTTATTTAAAGTTAATTCCAGAATGCAGTCATGAATACAAGACATTGTGGCACTGGAGATACCTTAGTTTCATAGCTGTGAATATACATACACCAAATGCATGTGTATATCTACACCAGCTTTTAAACCTCATAATATTATGTTATGAATAAGGTTTAAAGTAGGACTCAAGCTTGGTTTGGGTAGTTTGGATAGAAGGGGGAAAAGGGGTTAAAGAAGTTTTTATTGTTGTCAAAAATCCCTATTTGTGAAATTCAACCTCATGTTCTGTCAATGGCATCAGCTGTCACTGTGGCAGAATGTTACGGACTCACTAAAATGGGAGTAAAAAGTAAATCTCCCAATGGAGACATAGGTGCTTACATAACAGTACGGTCATAACCAGACAAACATGTAAAAGTCTGAACAACCTTGCTATAAACAATAAACGTAGGTAGACTAACAAAAGTAGGGGGAAGGGAGGAGAAATAAAAAAAGCACTACGAGGAGAAAAAAATTGGATATTCAACAAAGATAGCAAGTAGTATGTTAAGGAGATCAAAGGGTAGGGGGCAAATTTAGAGGAATGTCAGAAGGGATTCCTGTCAAGGTATAGTCAGGAGATCAAATATTCAAGATGGCAAATAGAATCCATTTTACAAAGAGTGGTTTTAGCCATGGTGCGTGAAGTCAAGAAGTGTCGAAGAAGACTGTTTATAGGATCCAGACAACATTGATAGCATAGTAATGAGGGGAGAGTTAATAATTTTGTCCCCAACTAAATCATGGTAGAGGTGAGGTATTTTGTCCCAGACAGGAGTTATGAGTGGGCAAGTGCTCCAAATATGATTCATAGTGCCTGGGGCCTTTAAACATCTCCAGCAGGTTTTTGGAATAGACAGGTCTATATTATGCAAGGTAATCGCAAACAATACCATCTGGCAAGGATCTTATGGTTGCGCTCTTGAACATACGGAAATCTTATAGGTGAATGTCAGTATTTTGTCCAGTCAGTCCTAACCTGGGGCATTATGTTCCTGTTCCCATTTAGCAATGAATGGTGGGGCATGTGGTAGGGAGGTGTCCAGCAAAACTTGGTATATGTAAGACAGGGGTGTCCCGGCCTGGCAGACTGGGACAACAAGCACTCAAAATCAGTGAGTGGTCTGGTTAGGGCAGTTACAGGTATATCAGCGGCGAGATAATGTTGGAGCATTTCATCCAAGCTCTAGCCTGGTTATGACAGGATCCTAACAGTTGTGACAGTGGAATCAATGTACTATTTCACAGGTCAAGGTGTCAAAGCAGCAGTCTGCCTTCCCTTTTCCACAGAAGAATCCGAGATTGACGAAGAGTAGGAGGAAATTCAAGAGTCTCAAAAAGAGGTGCTAGTGGGCTAGGCCCTGATGTGAGTAAACCTTGCCCTACATAAGAGTCCCATATACAGAGAGAAGAAGTCGCCAGAATAGGGGGGGGCAAAGTATCTGTATGTGGCCTGTGCTTCAGGTCAGTCCATAGTATGGACGTGATGTCAGGAGTGAGAAGGTAATTTTTCAGGACCGTCCACAATTTAGAGTCTCAGCTATAGTACCAATTAAGGATTCTGAGAAAGCTACTTTATGGTATAGGAGTATGTGAGGTAGAGCCACACCTATTCTAGATTTAGGCAAGGAAAGTGTGGAGCGATGATAGATGGTTTTGGTGCTGACAGATATAGTAATGAATAAGCATGTTACCATGGACAAAGAACCCAAGGGGGGGGGGGGGGGGGGGGGGGTGTTGTCGGACAGGACTATAATAATGGTTTGGAAAATATATAGCAATTTAGGCAGTATATGCATTTTATTGACGTTTAAAGGGCCAAACCAAGAGATAGTAGACTTATGGTATGATTTAAGCAAGTTCGAATGAGAAAGAGCAAGGGTGTGTAGTTTAGATCCATCAGTTTAGAAAGAGTAGTAGATATATGATCTCCTAAATATTTAATGGATTGAGGTTGTGGCAATTTAGACATTTTTAAAATGCTAAATAATGTTTGCACCATACAATATAGGCAAGGATTGTACATGAATGTATTTTGTCAGTAATAGTGTATCTCAAGCCAAAACGTTATGTACAGAGTGGTGAGGAGTTAGGGAAATAAACCCTCTATTTGTGTTTATGACCTCTTTCTCCAAGATCTAAAGCAACGGAAAATCCAAAATGAGTTGTCATGTAATTAAGGCAATATTTTGGCTACAAGTCTAATGATCAGGTTGGAAGTTAAGCTAGCCCATACAGGGCTCAAAATTAAAGCCGTGGGTGACCCTCTTGGCACCACCCAGTTTGGCAAACTTCAACTGTTTTCAACTGTTGGTTGAAAGTGACTGCATCCCATCAGATCCAGTCACTATTTGGGTATTTAGAAAGCCATTGGCTATAAACATTAGCTGGCAGGGGAGATTACGCCACTCATGCTGTTTAGTGGGGGAGGGGGAATGTATTAGAAATCTATGCATGTATGGCATTAAAGTGGTTGTAAATACTCACATTGACCTACTGAATGGCCTCACAGGGAGCTGAAATTACAAACTGCAGCGCTCAGTGAGGAGAGGTCTGAGAGCTGATTGGACATAGCACACAGGAACAAAACTGAGGCTGTCGTTCAGCTCCCAGTCACCATTTTTCTCTTGGTGTCAGGAAAACTTGTAAGATGTGACTCATGCCGATAGCATAGGAACAAAGCAGCAGACAGAAATGTAGCGCTCCTAATTAAGACAAATACACACTATAGAGGGATACATTTCATATTTACCCATCTGAAGTTTAGTCACTTTAACCACTTGCTAACCGCCCTATAGGGAAAGTACGTCCTATTTTCAAAGATGGATATCTCGGTAACGGCAGAAGCTGCTGCCACAACCGAGGTATCCATCTTTGCAGTGGGCGGTGCTGTACACGATAACGGCGGTCATCGCGGCGGATTTGCCTCGAGATCGACGTTATCGGTGGCGGGAGAGGGTGGCCCCCCCTCCCGCCGCTCTCCCGTGCCCTCTCCGCCGCTTACCGTAGCCGTCGGTAGCAGCGGAGGCGATCGGGTCTACTCGTTGTCTGTCCGGGGATGCGACTGAGGGAAAAAATGTCCCTCAGTCGTCCCCATACCTCTGCTGGGCGGAAGCGACGTCAGTCCCGCCCAGCGTCTTAAAGAGACTTTATTTTCTGACAGAAAAATGTCATTTTACATTTTTCATTATTTTTTTGCATTTAAGCCTAAATATGAGATCTGAGGTCTTTTTGACCCCAGATCTCATATTTAAGAGGACCTGTCATGCTTTTTTCTATTACAAGGGATGTTTAGGAATAAAAGTAATTTTTTATTTATTTATTTCAGTGTAAAAAATAAACTAAATTAAAATAAATAAGAAAACAAAAAAACACGCCCCGTCACTGTGTTCAAACCACACAAGTGAGGTATCGCCGCGATCGTTAGAGCAAGAGCAATAATTCTAGCCCTAGACCTCCTCTGTATCTAAAAAAATGCAACCTGTAGAATTTTTTAAACGACGCCTATCAAGATTTTTAAGGGTAAAAGTTTGACGCCATGCCACGAGCGGGCGTAATTTTTAAGTGTGACATGTTGGGTATCATTTTACTCGGTGTAACATTATCTTTCACAATATATAAAAAAATTGGGCCAAATTTATTGTTGTCTTATTTTCTAAGTCAAAAAAGTGAATTGTTTCCAAAAAAAGTGCGCTTGTAAGACCGCTGCGCAAATACGGTGTGACAAAAAGTATTGCAATGACTGCCATTTTATTCTCTAGGGTGTTAGAAAAAAAAAATATATATATATATATATAAAATGTTTGGGGGTTTTAAGTAATTTTCTAGCAAAAAAAACTGTTTTAGTCTCGTAAACACCGAATCTGAAAAACAGGCTCGGTGGTCAAGTGGTTAAAAAAGGTCAGACTGACAGGCACATGGCAAAAAAAAAAAAAAAAAATTATATTCATTATCTGTTCCTGCTTAATAAGGTACAAAAATCAAATCATACCAAAATACCCAACAGAAAATTAACATATTTAACTCATTCGGTCATTTTCTCATTCGGTCATATTTCAATGTTGTATCACTTCCTGGTACAGAAAACCAACTTAAAGAGGAGTTCCACCCAATTTTGGAACTTCCTCTTGTTCCACTCCTCACCCCCTTACATGCCACATTTGGCATGTAATTTTTTTGGGGGGGGGGGGGGGGGGGGGAGTGGGACTTCCTGTCCCACTTCCTGCTTCCGCCTAATCGCCTTATTTCAGCCCCTCCCTGTAGGCGATGGCCTAGGACACTGACAGGTCCTAGGCAATCGCCTGTCCAATCAGCGGCGAGCTGCGCCGCGCGCGCATGCGCAGCTCGCGCATGCGCAGTGGGTGCCCGGCCGTGAAGCCGAAGGCTGTCATGGCTGGGTGCCCACAGTCGGGATGGAGATGCCGGCTGGGGAGGGGGGGAGAGGAGCGGAGCCCCGGTCGGCGCGTCGCTGGAACGCAGGAGCAGGTAAGTGAGTGTTTATTAAAAGCCAGCAGCTACACTTTTTGTAGCTGCTGACTTTTAATAAACACATTTTTTGTCTGGAACACCCCTTTAAATTTACAGATAGAACAGAACAGAAGCCAAATAAACATCCCACATAAAAAATAATAATGGTCACATTGCTGAGTACTTGAATATTTATTAACAGACTACTTGGCTCCATCTGGTGGTCATGTACAACACTTTGTTTTTAGAGGAATAGTTTGGCTTATAGACTGTATGCAAAATTTTAAGTTCACCTTAAAGTGGTTGTAAAGGCTGAAGGTTTTTTACCTTCATGCATTCTATGCATGAAGGTAAAAAAAACTTGTGCGCACACCCCCCCCCCCCCAATCCTTACCTGAACCCCCTCTGACCCAGCGATGTTCACAAAAGACTTGGATGTCCTGGGACTCTTCCTCATTGGCTGAGAAAACAGTGGGAACCCATTGGTCTTATGTACGCACAGAGCAGTGACCTGGGAGCGAGCGTGTAGCTGGGCACTGCTCGAAGGGGGGTGGGGGGGGGAGCCAGGAGCGCCGACAGGGAACATGAAAAGAAGGGGATCTGGGCTGCTCTGTGCAAAACCACTGCACAGAGCAGGCAAGTATAACTTTTTTTTAAACAAACTAAGCTTTAATATCACTTTAAATGCAGAGAGAAGCAACTGGAAGTGAATGATCATATTGTTGTACAAAATCACGATTATCCAGCATCCACACACTATTCGGCTTACTCCCTGTTGTGTCCCTGGGGACAGAAAATGCAGAGAAAATCTTACCGATTGTGACATTTTAAGCCTTTACCATTCTACCTAAATCTTACAAAAGTAATTTTGTATGGATATACATTTAAAGAACTTTATTTTTAAGAAAAAAAATAAAATTTATACCAGTCGCCCATGTACCATAAATGGTTTGATCATGCAGTCAGAAAAGGGGGTCATGTCTCTTCAACATACATGCAGTGAAGCTGAAAAAAATGTTAGGGTTGATGCAAATGGACCCTTTGAGGCACAGATATGCTCTAGTGTAAAAATACCAGTGTTTTTATTCAAAAAGGTGGTGTGTACAATAGGCCACAGAAGTCAATGCAAGTGTAAACGCTGCTGCAAGAAAACATTAGCGTTTACACAAGTACAGCCATTACTTGTGTCTTATCCCAATCTATGTAACATCTATGGGCAGCTGTACATGCCACTTGTGGCTCCTGAGACACAGATTTGTACACTAGGGCATTTTTAAGCCTCAAACTGTCTGTGTGCATAAGCCCTTACTCAGAAATGAAGCAAGATGAGGTAAAGACAAACAATTTGCAACATGGTCATGTTGCCTTCAAAATCGGCAAGTTTGACAGCTGGTGCCTTCTGTTAAAAAATGATATGCCAAGTTAAAAACTTGAGCCGAGTTAACTTCCACTATCTGCATTGGAAAGTTTTAGGGTGTGATATCCACAGATTCTCCCTGGAGAAGTCCGTTATTAAGGGTGAATGCAGTTGTCAATACTTACTGACACTTTGTGGACTTGCTGCACCTACCTAAAATACTTGAATGACCCGAGTGTCCATACTGAATCCTATGTGTTCACGCAGGTGCACTCAGACTGAATCAGGCCTAGCAACTGTATCCAATACTTGCTCAAGATGGAAGAACTTTTTTTTCTTACACATTTTATTGTCGTACAGCTGCAGCATAGCAGTAAATAAAAATGAATCTATTTACTGAGTGTGTTGGGTCTGCTTACATGCAGTACACTCATGATATATTTGAGACTACTTTTGGTATATATTATTCTGCATCTGAATACAGAAAAATAAATAAAAATCTTTCCCCTTTTAGAGCCAGAAGAGACTCATAAAACTGCTTTGCAATTAATATGATTTGTGTTTCATGGACAACTGCTGGATCCATTCAGTGTAGACTTGATTTCGGGGAATAATCGCAAAGTAGGGAGTGTTCTCATTAAAATCATAAATTCAGAGCGAAGAAATTAATATGTTATGAACTCATCCATTTTGATTAAGGACTTCAAGTTATTTTTGTTTGTGAACTAGGATTTAGATTTTCAAGCAGAAAGAAGGGGGCTGAGCAAGCTGCAAGAGCAGTTAAATGTGGACTGTCAGGTTTATTCAACAAGGCCATATACAAACAATTATGATGTACAAATTACAGTATCCCAGAGAAAGCAAATCATTTCACCATCAGAGGAATGCCTGGTAATGCTCTGAATAACTACTCATTTACATAGTCTGGCTTTACAAGAACAAAATGAACTAAGGACAGAAGAGTAGCTGATTGCACAAACTTACTGGTGGGATAGTAGAACAGCTCCCGGTCGTACCCACTGATGTTAAACTTGTAGTCCTGGTTCTGTGTGCATTGATGTGCTGCAAACTGTCTTCATCTCTAATAAAACAAAGAAAACATCTGTAATTATAGGTATATGTATGGAGAGAGTTTAATAAACCTAAACTCATACGTGACACTAGTCCTCTTATTTGACTGTTCTCTCTGGCAAGACATGCAAGAATCAGATTTGATAAAGAGGCAGCGATTAAAATGTTTTAGAAGACTGAATGATTTTTGGTAAAAAATAAAATGTCAAATCGGGACTGAGAAACGGCACACTTCCACTATGGTTAACTTTACCTGCTTAAAGTGGTTGTAAAGGCTGAAGGTTCTATGCATGGAGGTAAAAAAAGCAACACACAAAAAAAAAAAAATGTATGCAGCCCCCCCTAATATTCACCTTAGCCCCATCTCGATCCAGCAATGTGAACAAGAGCCTCAACTGTGACAGGACTGCCTCTTGCTATTGGCTCCCACTGATGTCAATCACAGCCAGTGAGCCAATGAGGAGAGAGCAGGGGGCAGAGCTCTGTGTGTCTTATGGACACAGAGCAGGGCTCGGGAACAAGCACACACCAGTGTCCCCATAGCACGAAGCTTGCTATTGGGGGCACTGGTCAAGGAGGAGCCAGGAGCGCCAGCAGGAAACCCAAGAAGACGACGATTGGGCTGCCCTGAGCAAAACTATTACACAAAGCAGGCAAGTATAACATGTTTGTTATAAAAAATAAAATAAAAAAAAAGCCAAACATTTAATACCACTTTAAAGCGGAAGGTAAATTATTGGACCCCTCCTCAAAACTGCAAGGGTTGAATTCTAACCTGAAAAAGCAGCTATACGTACCACATCCCTCGCTCCTGCAGGCTTTCGCTGAATTGCAGGACTGGTTGATTGCAGGCATTCCGATCCCATATGAAATGCAGGACCAGCATTCCTGCATTGTTAGTGCAGAAATCGAGGGCCTGCCTACAACCTTTAGAGCTGGAAGGCCTTGAAGTGTGGTGAATGCCAGGGGAGCCCCACTGCATGGATAAGTATAACTGCTCTCCAGACAAAAATTAGCATTTTAACACATGCTCTTGTACTAGCTGTCACGTTTTAAAATCAGCGCTTCTGTGCAGAGCTCTGCCCACCTTGCCAGCTCTGTGTGTGAATAAACTACAAGCCCTGCCATCTTTTGTGGTTGTGGGCTTGTAGCTCATTGATTTAGACCGGTCAGTGAATTTTCATGCCAGTATGGGATGTACGGGTACACAGATACACTGACAGATCTGATTTTTCCAATTTTTATTGCAGATGAAACATGCACTGTCTCTTTTGCAATAAAATCAGCAAATGTAAGATCAAAAATTTATTTTAAGGCCCCTTGCACACAGGCACCATAATTTACTGATGTTTACTCAGGAATTTATGACGCCCATGTGCAAGGGGCCAAAAACTGTGTAAAGATCCAAGTAATATGGAATAAAGGTGTGCAAGCATATAAACTAGTAAAATTCTTCTTCATTGCCAGTATTGTAATATACTGACTTATACATTAAACATGTCAATGAGTGCACTCAAATGTAACATTTTCTAGTACTAGTCACTGAATTACTGATCTTTACTCAGTTGTGTGCAATGTCCCATAGACGACAATGCATCTCATTTCAGATCAGTAATAAACTCAGCAATTATTTTTCAGTGTGCAACAGGCCTACACCAGACAGACAAAAAGCATTAATGTAATCGAGTCATATTAAATGCATCCTTCACAGAGGTTGCAAGTATAAGGATTGGTCCTGATTCTAGGCAACTGCAATTATCTGCAAAGTACAACTCGGAGTGGGAGAGTTGAGGAGCAGCAATGAAAGCTTGTGTGGCTCCACGGAACTGTACAGAGAGGTTCACAAGGCCTCAGTCAATTACCTGAAGGGTCTGTATTCTTTATTTGCCCCAGAAAGAACTACAAGGTCCGGACATTCATCTCCATGTTCATCTTCCTCATCACTGTCTTGACTTTCAACATCATCTTCCGAAATTCCCTTTTTAAGTCTGTCTTCATCATAATCAGCAGCAGTTACAGGGTTTTCTGTAATAGACTTGTGTTTGCCATTCCCAGTCTGACCTTCTAGTTCTGCCAAAGCACTATGGAAGTCTGACAAGTCTATACTTTTGTCATTTCTGTATTCTGGTTCAGAAGTAGGAGCGGAATCACTCAGGGACGTGTCATGCATAGCTTCAGATAAGCTCTTGTCATTATTGTTACCGAGATTAGGTTCTAAATGTAAATCTTCAGTTGGTGGTCCAGTACTGTCTGCATCTTGCGTCTCACAATCTGGGCCCTCTGGCTGTAAGAGATCATCATCCTCCTGCATTTCTTTTGTATAGCCACTAGCTGAAATTTCCACATCAAGAGAGCATTCTTTCCTAAAAAGAAAATAAATGAAAGTAAAAGGCCACATAACTTGTATCCAACATCTACAACATTTGGAGAGACCACAAGGTGTACAATCCTGAAGGGGCAAACTAAATATCTAGGATTGTGATGAATCCAAATAGGAGCAGTCTAAATTATTCTAATGCCAATAACTCAAATGCGGCTACATCAATTTAGGCAGGCCTAGCTGGTGGATAGGCCTATTTGTTTGTGTTCTGGGCTGAAAGTGGCTCAGGGCAGGGCTGAATGACTCACAGGTAGCACCACTGTCACCTGCCTCTTCCTTCTAGAAAGTGCTGAAACGAGGGGAGAAGAGGTGGAGCCCACTGGGGTATCTTGAGGAGCCTTGACCAATCCCCAACTCGGATTGGCAGGGGGCAGATATCCCTAAATACCTGGGGTCAGCCCAGCTGTGTGAGGAGCTATTGGGTGGAAGAGCTGGAGTGAGAAAATATGGAGGCTGTTGGGGCCCATGGGGAGTTCCCCAATTTTGGGGGAGGGGAGGTTGCGACCATGGGCCATGCAGGAGTGAAGAGAACCTGGAAAGAGGCACACAAGAAGAGAGGACAGCGAGAGAGAATACTTCTATAAGTCTCCAGGAAGGACAACTGGTCACAGCCAGGAGGGCTGGTGAGTGAGCACAGTCAGCAGGACTGGGGAGGCATGCCTGAAAGAACTGGGAGACTGCAGTTTGAGAAAGGGCTGAGGAAAAGGCAGTGGAAAGAGGTCTTTGCAGTCAGGCTGGTTGGAAGGGCCTGAAGAGAGCTATCTGGGAGTGGTAGCTGAAAAGATGACAGCTAGCACATGAACTATTCTACACCACAAGGGCCAGAGGTCCCTGCCTGCAAAAGGCAGTTCACAGAGGCCTGAGTGAAGTAATGTCAGGCCCAACCATGCAGTGATAGCTAGTCTGGAGGAGCGACAATCTGCAGAAAGTGAAGTGCTGGAGGAGTAAATGATAAGACTGTACACAAGTACGAGTATTCCCAAAGCAATTATAGGAGAAAGCTTGTACTTACTGGATATCCCGGAAAGTTGGGAAAAGTTCACTTTCATAATTGAAGCGCTTTAGGAAGAAATCTCGAATACATTTCACATCTCTGTCAAAATACCTAAGAAACAGGAAGAAAGGAAAAACATATGAGCTCCAGACAACTCCAATTTTCTTCTCATCTACAACTATATTGGTCTCTTCTCAGCGATGATCACTGATGCACGACATTAAAATGGTCTATTGCAGCTCAAATATAAGCTGATCACTTGAGCATATTCTTGGCAGTGCTGCTAAATCTATGTTTTTACCAAGATTCTACTAGACAAAGAAAAATGATGCCATTAGTAAGTAGCTGATGTTGTCATGAATAATGTAGCAGTAAATGGTCGCTAGTTCAAGCATTACGTAAAATGCTGCATTTCATCAAGTCAAGGACATCTCATGTCAGTGTACACTTAAAAGGGAACAGGCTCCGATATCGCTACTCTAACAGGATAATACGCACCATTCACCATTTTGATGAGATGTAGACACCATTTGCGGGAAATCAATCAAGGTGACATGGTCCTCATCATCCAACATGATATTAAACTCATTGAAGTCTCCGTGGATCAAGCCATGATTAGCAAGTTTGACAATGAGTTCCATCAACTCACTGTACAATGACGCAGGGTCTTCCAAATTACGAATCTGACACCTAACAGTAGGAAACAAAAAAGGTTAGGCTGTCCCGATTCTACAATTAAAGCTCTGCTCCAGCCAAAATGTTCCTTTAGCCGAATATAATGGAGACAAGCAAGAGTCAGGGCGTTACTGCTCTCAGGGTCCCTATAGTGAGATTCCCACCCACTGGTGACGGAGTCAGAATGCCATGAAATGATGGGGTTCTGTTCCCTGAGGATTGGAGACAACAAAACCACTTTAGTGGACTGGGAGAAAAATGCTGGAACCTCAATAAGGTTGTTTGCTAAACTTACATACTGTATAACGTGTTTTTTTTTTTTTTTTTTAAACAAACCGCTACAATCACTTTAATTTTCTGACTTAACGACACAAACAAAGGTGAGTTGGCAATCCCAGCATTCCAAGAATATAACTTTTTCAACTGTTTAATAGATAGGTTTAGTTGCACTTCTGTTCAGGGGATCTGGGCTTCAGCAAAATTGCAGCCTCCAGCAAGAAGAAAGAGGAGCAATGCTGGAAGCAATTTACAGCACACACTAATTTTGGTAGCATATTTATGAATGTGGAATCTATGTTCTTTGCTAAACTTTCAATTTTATCAAGTTGTTATGGGTAAAATTCTGCTTTATGGTGATTAAAATATTAACAGAAACCAGATTCCTGTTCTCCATGTAGTTTGCCTTAATGAAATACAGGCAGTTATTTTCCTAATAAATAGATTTTTTTTTTGCCAGGTGCCATGAACCATCGTATCCAGAATCTGAAGAGGCTGTAAAACAAATCTAAAAAGGACCAGCAGAAGCCTGAGATGCATGGATTGAACCGGATGCCAGGGCAACAATAACATAAGGAAGAAAGAACCTGGAAACAAAAATTCCAATTCATTGTATAAAGCATCCTAATATATTACATATTAATTAGGCAAAACAGCGGGCCCATCAAATCATGTTCTTATGGTCAAGTTCTAGCTAGGCTTCCAAAAAAGCCGTTTATTAACCCGTCAGGTTTTACTTTCTACAGTATTGCTGCTCAGTATAACGAGAAATAATAAACCACAAGATCACAAAACTGCCTGCATATAACAGCACTGGATGTCTACTTGTAGCTTCAGACAATTTTTAAGCGTTGTTTAAGTTGTTGGTAAGTCTTCTGGTGACACATAAAAGGTCAATCATTAAACCTCCTCTGGGACACATTCAGCAAAATAAAGGAAGGGGTTCTCATTTATTTAATGTGGAAAATCATTTGCATAATTAGATTCATTTTCTGAGGCACTGGAAGCAATGTAAGTACATCTGGGTAAGAGATCAGCCTCTTCATTTTTTATTTAAAAGATTAATTTGCGATATATAAAAACGTATTTATTCAGAGCAAAGATATGGCTGATGGAAATCCAACGTGAACATAATGGGCAAACATTTACTAATTAATTGGTCTGCACTGCTTACAGCAGCAAGTGTAAACATGCATTTATCTTTGCAGCTTGTCACTTCATTTTTATTCTTGATTCAATGTGCACTTTTTAACCTCAATTTCATTTAAATGTACTAATATGACCTTTACATTTAGCCGAATAAGTCAAAATCATGACAAAACACTGTTATAGTGACATCATGTGGCAGATGAATAAACTGCAGCAAAACTTAAATGAACAGCAGAAGGAAGTAAAAATACTTTTAATTTATGCTAAATTGGTGCAATCATACACCTTTTATTGGCATATAATTTAAATACAGATTTGTTTTTGTACTCCGTAAAGTTAAGCAGCAAGCAAATAACAGAAAACAGCTGATTTGCATGCTTCTAGCACTCTAACCAATAAGTCAACAATAAGGCTTAATTTCCACTGGCGTTTTTACAGCCACGTTTTTTACAGCTTAAAAAAACACCTGTCCATGTTTATTTTAGAAAAAATAAAAATTATTATATATTTTTTTTGGAGCTTTAAAAACGCAGCGGCCACGTTTTTGAGCGTTTGAGCGTTTTTACAGCTCTATTGTTGGAGCTTCAGAACGCCCTGGTCCCGCGTTTTTTTTGCAGCTTAGCCATCTACAGCTCAAAAACGTCATGGTGGGCATGAGGCCATAGACTAACATGGACAGGCGTTTTTAAGCTGCAAAAAACGCTCAGAAAAGTGGCTGTAAAAACGCCAGTGGAAATGAGCCCTTAGTCAGCAACAGCCGCCTCAATATATTTTATCAACAAAAAACCTGTTCATTAAAAAACAGATGAAGCATATTTACACATTTTCAGAAGATGTTTTAACACCTTCAGCCCCAGAAGGTTTTACCCCCTTAATGACCAGGTCATTTTTTCGATACGTCACTGTATACACACACACACACACACACACACACACACACAATCCCAATAAGCATATAGTGATTGGTTTGCGCAAAAGTTATAGCTTCTACAATCTATGGGATAGATTTATGGACTGTTTTTACTGGTGATAGCCGCGATCAGCGTTTTTTTTAAAGTTACTGTGACATTACGACAGACCAAACGACACTTTTTGGGGACCAGCCACACCAATACAGTGAGCAAAAAAAAAATGCACCGTTACTGAATAAAATGACACTGGCAGCAAAGAAGTTATCAGGGGCAATCAAAGGGTTAAGTGTGTGCCCTAGGTGTGATTTCTAACTATGGGGGGGCCAACAGAGATCCATGTTTCTGCTTACACGTTTCAAAGTTGCGCCCGCTCAACTCCAAATGCAACACCTGCAAAAAAATTCTACAGGTTGCATGTTTTGAGTTAGAGGTGGTCTAGGGCTTGATATTGCCCCAACGATCGTGGCGATACCTCACGTGTAGTTTGAACACCGTTTTTTTATATTCGGCGCAACTCACATATGCGTTCGCTTCTGCACGCAAGTTTGGTGGGACGGAGTACTTAAAAAAAAAAAAAAAAAAAAAAAACCTTATTCATTTAACCTTTTTTTACACTGTTATTTGAAAAAATTAAATAAAAAATTGTAAACATCCCTTGTAATAGGAAAAAAAAGCATGTCAGGACCTCCTTAAATATATCTGGGGGTCAAAAAGACCTCAGATCTCATATTTACACTAAAATGCAATGAAAAAAAAAATATTATATATATATATATATATATATATATGTTGCTTTAAGAGTTAATGTCCCCATTGGAAGATTTCCCCTTTTATTAGTTTTCTGAGATTTTTTTTACTTTCACCTTCAATGATAAACCGTAAAAATAGGGAAAGGGAATATAAAACAGGCACAGCCCGCAATAAAGACTGACAGGAGTTCTAATCCCTTTATACTGTATCCAAAACTTACAATAGTTTACTTTATCTTGTTTTGGGGGCACCATGATCCATGCATGACTGTCATGAGCATGGGAGATCTTCCCTATATTCTGATGTGAATTTTTTATCCCTGGTTAACACTCTAAGCCTTAACGACCCCTAGACTGAAAACCTGGGGGTCCATTTCCACCCAGTGAGTGGGGACACAGGAGGGAGTGTGGCGCACCCCGAGTTTTGGAGCACTAGCGCACTTTATAAATTGGAGCTCATTCACTAAGATACAAACATTCACTTACTTATAAACGGTTTTCACTGCAGTTTATATGATTTGCATCATTGCAAGTGCTGTAATTTATTCATCCAATTTTTGTTCTTTGGCTACACTTTTGTTCTTTGACTACCCCACTATCACATTCTAAGCGTGTAAACTTGATACAGACCATCCTCTGCAATGTGCGAGGCCCAGCATGTTTATTTCTTAACATACCTCAGTGTTCTGATTGTTTAGTCAACATGTGCCTCCCTTGCCAGAAGGAATTATGCCCATTTGTAGGGTATGATGTGGATGGACATTATTATCTACAGGCAGTACACAAGACTAAAACATTGTCAGGTCCCTTGCAGAGCAGCAATGGAAATAGGTTTAGGCGGTCACAGAAGATATGAAGACTAGGGTTAAATTATTATAGGTAGAATTTTTATTTATAGCTTTAAAAAAAATAATAAAAAATTATCACTCACAAGGGATAGCCGTTTATAAGCTCCATAACAACTGCATGCCTGTTGTAGTCATATGGTTTCGGAACTGGGAACCCTCTGTCGTATAAAGCCTAAAAATAAACAGCAAAAAAAAAAGAAAGTAAATATTTGTAATACAAACTACTTCAAAACTACAAAAGCATTTTTAAAAACAATGAACATAAAAAAGGTACATGCACACAGGCAGTTTAGCTCCTCACAACCAGATCCTGCTGTTTTTGGGCACCTGAAAGGTGCAGTGTTTAGCCCCATGTTGCCAGCAGTCTATATAACGCTATGACAGGCTGAAACACATGGTGAGGGCTAGAAGAGTGGTACTTATGTTAAGGGCCATATCCATTTAGAGGTGAATGCCTCCAACACAGAAACTCTGTGTTCTGAGCATACGTCCCTAATGCATACAGCCCTAAACGGAAATACCAGATGTTGTGTCTTTCAGTGGTATCAAGACTAGGCACTAGTGACTTCAAAGTGTCCTAAAATGCTTCGATTGGAGGCTCATATACATGTTACTCAAACAAAAAACAAACCGTCAGCCACCTAAATTTAAAGTGGAGGTTCACCCTCCAAAAAAATTCTAGCATGCAATGGAGCCCAGCCACCCGACTAGAAACAAGATGCCGAAGGAACCCGAACGTCGGTGCGGCCCTATACGGCGCCTGTGCACCGACGTTCGGGTTCCTTCGGCATCTCGTAACGCGCTGAATGCGCCGGGCTGAGGGACGTAAATCACAGCCTGTCATTGTAAACGCCGAGTCCCGCGGGATCGCCGGAGGGGGAAGAGAGCCGGTAAAAAAGGCGTTTACGGAAAAAAAAAAAAAAAACCCTGGCATACTGCAGGTCGGGTCGGTGGGCTCCATGGCATGCTAGAATTTTTTTTGGAGGGTGAACCTCCCCTTTAACATCTCTGTTTTTACTAGAAACAAGATTTCTGCATCATTCAGGGTGTATGCTCAAATTCCAAGGTCTGTCCACATAAAAGTAGGGATCACAAGACTGTCCTGCTCTCGCCATTATATTATAAGCAGGAGGAGAAACAAAAAAAAAAAAAGACACACACACACACACACACACACACACACACACAACTGTACTAATTAAACAAATATTGTTTCGTACGAGAATATTTTTAATGCTTGTCCCATCAGATAATATCTGATGAATTGGCTCTTAAAAGCGGTGTAACTAACCATCAGATTATCCTATGATCGCTTCAAAAGCGGCATTTTTCATATCATTTTCTGATTGTATGTACAGGCTGTTAGGAAGTGTTTCTCCCCAAGGTAGGGAACTATGCCTTTTGAGTATCACCAAGAGCCTCAGACAAAAGAAAAAACAATGGGTACATCAGCTTGCTACCACCAACAACTGAATTTCCCACGATAATCTGCAACAGACCCTTATACCCCCTCTAGCCTATATACAATATCCCACAAAAGTGAGAACACCCCTCACATCTTTGTAAATGTTTTATTATATCTTTTCATGTGACAACACTGAACTACACTTTGCTACAATGTAAAGTAGTGGGTGCACAGCTTGTAAAACAGTGTAAATTTGCTGCCCCCTCGAAATAAGTCAACCCACAGCCATTAGTGTCTAAACCTTTGGCAACAAAATGAGTACACACCTACATGAAAATTTCCAAATTGGGCCCAAGTGTCAATATTTTGGATGGCCACCATTATTTTCCACCACTGCCTTAGCCCTCTTGGTCATGGAGTTCACCAGAGCTTTACAGGTTTCCACTGCAGTCCTCTTCTCAATGAAGACATCACAGAGCTGGTGGATGTTAGAGACCTTGTGCTCCTCCACTTTCCATTTGAGGATGCCCCACAGATGCTCAATAGGGTTTAGGTCTGAAGATATGCTTGGCCGTTTCATCACATTTACCCTCAGCTTCTTTAGCAAGGCAGTGTTCATCTTAGAGATGTGCTTGGGGTCATCATGTTGAAATACTGCCCTGCGGCCCAGTCTCCGAATGAAAGGTCCTGCATCTCAACCATATGGTGTAACCAAATCCCCATATTTTTGAATATGTTCAGGTGTTTTAAATAGCCTTCCAGGATGTACTTTTTGTATGTGTGCTCTGTAATCTATTTTATTCTTTTTGAGGTCTTATAGCAACACCATCTTGAATGTAAAACACATTTTTAGGGTGTTGTAGACTATAAGCACTTGTGCTGAAGTACAACGCACAGGCATGCTCTGCAATTGCCACCACCAGGAAGCCGACCCTGAGCCATTAGTGATAAGCAGCTGTCAATACAGCTGTGCAGAGCTGAATTGGCTGCAAAGATTTTTCAAATAAAAAAAAATCCCCAAAACATTACAATTAATACAAACTAAAAGTGACCCAGGTAGGGCTTATATCTACTTCATGCTTATGCACCTATAAACAGGCCAGTTATTCCTTATTTTAAATCTAGTCTGCTACATTCTAGCAAAACATCCACTCTCTCAAATCAAGATAAAAAGAGAGAGGAAAAAAAAAAAAGCTTTAGGACTACATCTGTAGGTGGGTCAACATGCAACCACTTCTATAGTCTCTCTTTCAATTCAGATGTTTGAATCATGCACAGTTGTATAAAATTACAGTCTTATTTAACTTTCAAATGCTACTTTCTTTAAAAAAAATAAATAATAAAAAATAAGATAAAGATGATAAAAAATGTACTAGCAAATGTATGCATCTCCATTGGTCCATAAATGTTGGCTGATCTACTCCACATAAGGATGAGTTGTAAAGGAACATGTTTACAGGGTATAGAGACATAATGGATACAAATCAATCATATAATGTGCCTGCAGTTCCAGTTTCGTTTTTAATCTAGTTTCATGTTTCTGTGAAGTACAGAGACACACAGAACAAAAACACACACACACACACACACACACACACACACACACACACACACACACACGGCAGTGTGTTTTTAAAATGAATCCGATTGGTTCTGAGGGGTTTTAGACACACAATAATCACACCTCCTTGATCAGGGACCACAGTGAAAAGCTCCCATGAGTTTTCATAAGGAAACAGAGAAGCAGGAAGTGTGGAGATCAGAGAAGGATTACAGCTACTTCAAAGCAAAAACGAACAATAAGGACATGAACCCAGGATTGCAGTAAGGTAAAGGAAGCTATTTAGCCTAAATTTTTTTTCCTTTTTCCTTTAATATGTTAAATTTTTGAGTCTTTTAATGCTTGGTGCAAAAGCAGAGTACCTCTTGGGAACCATGATTCAAAGCCCTTATCAAGTACTCCCAGTATGAAATATTCATGTTTCAGCAAGGGCATTAGTGGGGAACCTCAGTTATGAGGAACACCTACAAACATTAAGCATATTCTCCCTGGTGAAGATACACACTTAAAAGGGTCATGATCGCAATATACAAATCTTTAAATGGCGATTGGATAATTGGGAGAAAAATATTTAGTCTAAAGCCTTGTACACACGATCAGTCCATCTGATGAGAACGGTCTGAAGGACCGTTGTCATAGATTAACCGATGAAGCTGACTGATGGTCTAACGTGCCTACACACCATCAGTTAAAAAAACGATCGTATCAGAACGCGGTGACGTAAAACACAACGACGTGCTGAAAAAGATGAAGTTCAATGCTTCCAAGAATGCGTCGACTTGATTCTGAGCATGCATGGATTTTTAACCGATGGTCGTGCCTACTATTGATCGGTTTTGACCTATCGGTTAGGAGTCCATAGGTTAATTTTAAAGCAAGTTGGCTTTTTTTAACCTAAGGTTAAATAACCTATGGGGCCCACACACGATCGGCTTTGGCTATCCTATCGTGTGTACGAGGCCTAAAAGCTCTCTAAAGAAGACATGCAGCCATACATTGAAGTTGGACGAGAGGTGTTTCAATCAAACATACAGCACCTAAAAATAATGTAGAAGTTTGTTGTTTCCATGTGTCCAATTTAGGAATGTAATTTTTCTCATAGTCACTAGGGTTGTCCCGATACCACTTTTTTAGGACCGAGTACAAGTACCAATACTTTTTTCCATGTACTCGCCGATACCGAATACCGATACTTTTTTTAAATGTCATGTGACAGTTTTCAAACCACAATACAGACTAAGGATATTTTCTTTAGAATTATGAAGAACTCTAACTCAAGACATTATAAAAGAATAAAAATGAGTAAAAATTAATAAAAAAAAAATATTTTCTTGTCATGCAGTAGTAAAAAAACTCAAAGAATTTTCACAGAACAGGTTGATAAATACAAAAAAAGTATTCTATTTAGGTATCGGGAGCATTTGCGCGAGTACAAGTACTCCCGCAAATACTCGGTATCGGTCCCGATACCGATACTAGTATCGGTATCTGGACAACCCTAATAGTCACCAGACTATTATTGCAAGCAACAAATTGACCATGTTTTGGCTAGGACAATCCAAGTGATCACTACAAAACAAGAACGTCTATGGATCTACCCAGCCCAGAAAAATAATAATAAAAAAAATTGTTACCAGGGATATGAAGGGAGAGTGGCCGCATAACCAAATACCCCCCAGGGGGAGCGATTCCTTTGGGATACTCATAGGAAACTACTATTCAGCGGTTCGACAAAGCCCCTTCTGCTGATGCCATCCATGTAGGTATCCTTTATTCACTTACAGTCCCTACCAGATACAATGAAGGTGGGGTAGGGATAACACCTCCACCCTTCCTGTTCACTTGACAGCAGTTATCTTACCCAAGTCCCCATCCTTCCCCTTCAGTTTATGGCAGAGATGTAAAAAAAAATATTAAATCAAACCAGGTAAATACAACTGTGGCACGACAGACCCTTCCATGTGATTTTAAGTTTAATCAGCTATCATAGGAATAAAATTAAGGTGATCACATTGCTCAGAACACCAGAAATCAGCAACTGCTCCAGCTCATAGCTATCAACCTCAAGTGTTTGTGCATCCCAGACTGGCCATTCTCACTACAGGTACCAATTCCAGGAGACCGAACATAGATTCTTCCCAGAATCACTGGGCCAACTAACCCTGCTCCCTAGAAACATGCAATTATCCCTGTTCAGGTCGTTAAGAGGTATTGTATGGCAAAATAATACCTACTATCTGCTATAATTTAGCAAATTTGTAGAGGACAAAGTGGTAAAGTTTATGTTACTACTGGCAGCCAATGATCAATTAGCTTGCACAGATTAGAAAATGTAAATATCTAACAGATTGCCATAGTGGATGTCCACACCCCTTCAGTTTCAATGACATATGTGTGTCATTGAAGCTGAAGGGGTATATATACATATATAGCATATATATAAAAAGTTGGTGCGTTTTATACGACGAATATACCTTTTTTTGACTCACCGATCAGACCGATTCGATCAGCACACCGCTGCCCGCGGTCTTAGGAAAGGCGGCGGCTTTGGCCTAGCTCCGGAGCGGTCGACCATCTTGGTACACCCGGCGCGCTGAGCAGAGCAGAGGGCTCGCTCTATTCCTACCAGAGCGATCTGCAACAGTGAGTTGGGGGCACTGTTACTGGCTATTATTATGTGGGGGCACTGTTACTGGCTATTATGTGGGGGCACCGTTACTGGCTATTATGTGGGGGCACCGTTACTGGCTATTATGTGGGGGCACCGTTACTGGCTATTATGTGGGGGCACCGTTACTGGCTATTATTATGTGGGGGCACTGTTACTGGCTATTATTATGTGGGGGCACCGTTACTGGCTATTATTATGTGGGGGCACCGTTACTGGCTATTATTATGTGGGGGCACTGTTACTGGCTATTATGTGGGGGTAATGTCACTGGCTATTACTAATGTGGGGGTGGTGTGATGGTGATGACGAGTGGGGGGCAAATATTTTACTACAGTATTTGGTTCAGAATCTTTTTTCTAGATTTTCCTCCTTTAAAATTGGGTGAGTCTTATACGGCAAAAAATACTATATATATATATATATATATATATATATATATATATATATAAATTAGCTTACTGCATAAAAACATTCAGATACTTAGCATTCCGAGGTGTTGACACTTGGAGAACACACGCTCCGTTCTTGTAGTGCCGCAGACCTGAGTCTTCAGAGTCTCAGTGCTTACATTGGGATTCATTAAATAAAACAGCAGTTCACTATTTTTTTTATAAACCCAGTGAAGAAAATAGCAGCCAACAGTGTTTCTCTTATATAAGCCAGGCATGTCCAGTAGCCCAAATTGTTCAGTTCTTTCTCAAATGCAATGTTTGCTCAAGCTGGAATTTGTTTTCAAAGCTACACCCGCTTGTCTACCTGTAATATAAATTATGTACCTTACGCTAGACACAGCCAAGTAAAACCAGAGGACAAATCAGAAAGTAAATTACCCCTGAAACCATAATTTCCTTTCACACACCTTGTCGTGCTGAGCAGACGAGGATTTGACATGCACACTTATGGCCTTGAATAACCACAGCAGATGTTTCTATTAAAGGCAAATTAAACTTTAGGAGCAATAAACCGGAGAGTCACATCTTTAGGGAGATCTCGTGCATTATAAGCTTCACTCTCCTTACTGGAGGAGCGCAATGTCTGCCCCTACGGAACTTTGCATAGAAACTACTAGGGATCATTCTCCTGTTAAAGTATTTCTAAAGCCTAAACATTTTTTACTCTAATGCATGACATGAATTAAGATAAAAAATGTTTAGGCATCAGTATCGCTCCACCCCCCCTTATACCTACCCGAGTACTCACTCGATCAAGCGATGTGTCCATCTGTAACGGCTCGGTCTTCTCCCCCCTGCACTCACAGGCATTCCTCATTTGGTTGGTCTTGGCTCCCACAGCTGTGATGAGGGAGCGGGGTTTGGGATCAAGCCTGCAGGTATGCAATGATATTGTGGCACACCGAGAACAGGAGGAGCCTGGAGTACCAGCGGGAGAACCGAGAAAATTAGGTGTAGGTCCGCAGGCAAGTAGAACATTTTTTTTTTTTTAAACAAAGCACCCTTTACAATCATTTTAATATAGTGCAGAATAAAGAGATCAGTTAACAAAAACATTGGACATAGATTTTCTCTATTCCAGCTAAACTCCAAACAAGAAACAAAATATATAAATTTAAAAACACATAGAAAATCAGTTTTGGATTTCTAATTCTGTGCCACCAAATTTGTGATCTAGGAACCCCTGCTGGATTGCACCGCCAGGTCATTAAAGGGTTAATAAACTCAAATTATGAACAGATCAGTGCATTTAATGAAAGCGATTGTAAACCCTTTACAAATCACTTTTTGCTACAGGCAAGCCTATAATAAGGCTTATGTGTAGCTACCCAGGATATCTCCTAACCCTGCATGGTTTAGGAGATATCCCCTGTATCAGCATGTGCCGATGTCAACAGCACATACGCACTGAAGCAATGGCACATTTGTGCCGTTGCTTCAGCTAGTATGCATACTAGCTCATTATGCCTTTGTCTTGCAGGTTTTTCTTTTTGTTGTGGGTTTACAACTGCTTTATTTTAAAGCTCTTCTTAATCTGGATTAAAATACCCGGAGATCCCAATTCCATGCTCTCCATTTTTGGGCAGGGCAATGCTATACCTTTACAGCTCTCCTCTTCAGCAGGGTCACTGATAGGAGCCGTACTCTTTTGCCCCCTAAGGTCAGCAGGGGGACCCCGGAAAGGCTGCAACTGCCGTGTTCAGTCTGGCACACATAACCAAAGGGAGAGGTGTGGTTTCTTACAAAGGGCAGTGGAGGGGTGGAAAACATTCATGTGACGTGTAGTTAGATCCACAGAGAAAGAACCTAAACGCCGCCACGTGGTATCCTGACCGCTGAGCTGGAGACGCCAGCGCTGCCAGTAGTCATTGTAGCAATGCACCAACTGATCTGCCCTAAGAGAAAAAGTGGTTGTGGCCGGTTAAAGAGCAAGGGGAATCAAGTGGAATATTGTTCATACCCTCATCTTACGTGTCACAGGCGCATTTTGACCCATTTGTTGTGGTGTGAAGGTGAAAAGCATATAGAGGCAAGGTAATAGCTCCTTTGTAAAACCACCACGAGAATGAACTTTGAATGTTGTACCATAGATTTATTATAGTGGCACTGGGCAGGAATATTGGACTTTACATACAATTACTGGACTTGAGCAAATAATCACTTTATTATTGATTCTTATTTTTTTTTTTTTAGGTTATATACTAAATAACCAAAATTATTGGGACACCTGCCTTCAAGACTGGGATGCCATTAAAGTTCATGTGCGTGTAGTCTGTAGGGTTCAATATGGAGTTGCAGCTATAACATCTTCAACTCTTCTGGGAAGGCCGTTAACAAGGTTTAGGAGTGTGTCTATGGGAAGGTTTGACCATTCTTCCAGAAGCGCATTAGTGAGGTCAGGCACTGACCTCAAATTCATCCCAAAAGTGTTCTATTGGGTTGAGGCAAGGACTCTGCAGACCAGTAAAGTTCCTACACCCCAAGCTCGCTCATCCATGTCTTTATGGACCTTGCTTTGTGCACTGGTTCAAATCATTTGGTGGAGGGGGGGGGCATTTGGGTGTGGGGTTGTTTGTCAGGGCTTGGCCCCTTCGTTCCAGAAGAGAACACTTTAAGACGTCAGCATACCAAGACATTTGTTGACAATTTGATGCTCCCAACTTTGTGGGAACCACAATTACAACCTACTAGCCGCTGGCGTTGTAACAACCAACGATGTCATCGGTTGATAAGAAGTCTGGCTTTAGCTTTCATAGCAACATAATGCTCCAATTCTCAGTTAGGGATTGTTCACGTGTGTTTATTGTGAAGAACGAAACAATGCACATTAATGCGTCTATGGCATTTATAACATGTTTTCGATGCACTTTTGTTGCGGTTTTAAACCGCTGAAAAAGCATAAAGGATGCTTATTAAATGCCTATGAAAGTGTGTTTTTTCCCAAGGGAAAGTGCTTAAATGGGAAGTGATGTAGAGGAAATATTCTGCTTTGATGCGTGGTTCGGTTGTGGTGTGATGGTAGGCTTTTTTGTGAATCCTCTGCAAGATGGATCTGTATACTTTCATCTCCTCGACACTCAGCTTGGTCCAGCCCAACTTTTCCGACTCAAAATGCTCAGTGCCTCTGCCCCTACTCCTAAATGGGACTGTTGGCATTGCTGGCTAGTTGATGCTTCTGCCAGCACACAGAAGAAAATGGTGTTACCACACTGCTGTTCTGTATAAACAGGAAGTGACTGGAGCTGTTCTGTCCTATTTCCCAGTGCATTCTGGGATACAGGATATAAGCCTTTCACCCAGCTAACACTTTATAAATGCTTCACTAATATTCCATAAAATGCTCTAGGTGCTGTTACTGTGCATTTAAATCATTGGAGGTCGCTGACAAGCGTCAATGCCTTATGAAAAACTACATGTTGCTTAATTTTTAACACAACAAAACACTACTGTTTTTGTGTGTGCAGCACTGTGTGATGCCAATGTAATATTCATGGCAGGCATCGAAGAGTGGTTACAAGGCTTTAAAAACCCTACATAAATGCAACTTAAACACAGGATATTGACGCACTAGTGAATGAGCCCTCAGCCATCTAGTTTCCAATATCCCTGTATATTGTTTTTGCCAAGATGCCAAGAGTATTTTAAAGCTATCCATGCTTCCTGCCTGTACAAGACCAGTTAAAAAATAAAAAAAAAAATACATTATTTTTTTTTTTTTTAAGAATTAGGCCTGTTACTTTGTTAGGATTGACATTGTGCACTCCATGAAGTGCTTGCTTGTAAATCTGCGACAACATATTAAGCACTGCAAACATTTAAACAACCTGAGAAACAATGACAGAAAACAGTCTGCTCTTCTAAACTGCCTAAGTTTTCTTCATTCCACATGGATATTAACACTTGTGGCTTGTCCGACAACAGCTCAGCACTCATTTAATTTATTTTATTCCAATGGCCAACAGTATTTCATTTTCTGCTTGGTAGAAAACAGCAGTGATGCATTTGGTTATGGGAATAAAGCAGGCTTCAACACATTGGTCTGTACAGTTTAGAGGGGAAAAAAGGATGTTGATGTAGGTAGGAGGATTACAAAATAAGTGCAGACACCCTCCAATGTTGTGACTGTCTTATAAGAAAATAATTTTTAATTCAGTTTCCATATTCCCAGAGACAAAAAAAGTTTGTTTACACTCAACTCTCCCCGTTCTTCAGCTCCTGTGACCCGATCGCAGGACACCCGCGGAGATCGGGGTCCGCCCTGCGCGGTCACAGAGCTTCCAACCGGGTCACGAGCGTGCCGCCGGCAGCACGTTCGTGACCCGTGGCTGGGCTCTTAAAGGGGACGCATATATACGTCCATGTGCCGATGTATATCGTCGTGCGGCGGTCCTTAAGTGGTGAACACATCAAGCACAATAAACTAAACATTCTCCAGTAAACGATTTGTTAAAATTCCTAACTTACCAATTTCAGTTTACAACTTTGCTGGCTCCTCCTCTGTCAATGCTGCTTCCCTAAACTTCCAGTTTTTATAGGAAAGAGTTAATCATCAGGGAAGTCTCCATTCAGTCTGTTGGTATGGAGACGGAAGGGGGAGGAGAAGGGAGGACCAAGGGAGTGTCTTTCCATCCTAAAATACAGGGCTGTGTGCTTCTATGTGTGTACACAGTGTATAGAGACAACTGTATTGCCTGCATGCAAGCGTGCTGCTTAGGATCCTGCAACAGGGAGGAGCCACTCACATAAGGCAAGGCAAGTAATAAAAGATAAACAAAGCTGTATACTTTAGTAAATGAGCGAGTCAACTACTGAAAGTGCTTAAAAACACCTGAGGGTTTAACCCATTAAGCCGGGTACTGAGTTTTTTTATTTTACATTCCACCCAGCAGGATAAAAAAAAAAACAGTCAGGGGCAAAGTGTCAGCTGTTTGTTATTAAACCGGCCAATGTTGCCCGGCATTCAGCCCGCGAGTACGGGGCTTTAGGCTTAACACTGCCGCAATTTGGGATCCGACTTGTAAGACCCCAAGTCGCATGACATATAAAATCCCATGTTAGCCAAGCAGTCTTAATTAGCCCCAATGAAGTCACTCCAACTTTAGAAAAGGTTCCTGTACTGCTTTCAGGGAGACTTCTCTCCGACTTTAATGGAAGTCGCTTCCAAGTCAGATGCCCATCTATATTGTTGCGATTTGGATCCAACATTACAGGAAGATTATCCTGGCATTCTCAGCGTTGTAGCCCATCCCTCGGTCACATCAAGTCACCAGCAAATCGCCTGGTCAGGTTGCAGTAGTGTGAACCGAGCCTTAGCTGCCATTAATGTATGGCATATGCTGGCAGCAGGTGGAGTACACACACACTTAGCAACTCGGAATGTGTGTAAACATCCCAAGCCAACTGTCAGGTGGGAGCACTGGGCAGCTCTACACACCCATGGTACATCTGCTCACCCCTAGCACACAAACCTACTATACTTTTTGAGCTCTGCTCTCCCATCTGTGGACCCAGGACTGGCATGGTGGGTGCACTGAGGGGAGGGAGACCATCAAACGTGGTTGGCTGATCGCCTCCAAATAGTAAGAACCCAGAAGTGGCATGTATTACATTACTTTCAGGTTTGACTGTCACTTTGCATGGCAACGTGATCTGTGCTCCACTAGCTTCAATGGAGGGCAGGTGAGACATTGGGGTCTAAAAGAACGCCTATGGAAGGTTTAGGGTACTGAAGTTTTTTGCCGTTAATAACTAATCTTCATGACTAAATTCATGTGCAAAAAAAAATGAAAAACATTACTGCATGTATTACTAAATGCAAAAACACAGCTACTATTTAAAAATAAAACGCCTTGCACATCTAATTTAAGGAGTTATCAGATTGCAAGATTTATTCCACAGTAACAGTAAATTCAACCACATTTTATGAGGGTTCTCTGTCTTCCTCTGGATCAACAGCAGGCTTAGACTTTTGAAGATGCGAGGCGTATCTCATATTTGTTGTTGAGCTTGATGAAATTGTGCATTTTTTTCAGTCTGACAAGTATAGAACTGAAAGTTTTAAAGTGCTAGTTAAGACTTTTCTTTTTTTACTTGTATCTACAGGCAAGTCTATATTAGTAAGGCTTACCTGTAAATCTCTCCTAAACTTGCACTGTTTGGTAGATATTCACGCTGCATGCAGTCAATGTCACCGGTGCATGCGATCTGAAGGAACGGCACACCCGTGCCGTCCCTTCAGAGCTTTGTGCTGCAGCTGTCACTCCCACACGCATGCATAGGAGTGACGTCATTGCGCTTTGGCCAATCAGACGGAACACGTGAACCCGGAAGACCAACCGGGTGAAGATGAAAGTCCTGTCAGCAGTAACAGAATGCCACTGGAAGGGTTCTAAGGTAAGTAATTCATAATGTGCTAGTATTCGATGCATACTAGCACATTATGCCATTGTCTTGCAGGTTGTTTTATTTTAAGTCTACAGTTTAATACCGCTTTAAACTGTTAGTGGTCTTTTGGTTGATGCTTTTATTGCTGTGACTGACATATTTACTATTTTAGTGTCTATGCCTTCTTTCTGCATCATGTTAAAGGCCAACCGTAAATTGTTTTTATAAAAAAAAAAAAAAAATCAAATATGTAATGCGTGAAACAGATCTATAACCGTATCAATAAACGTTTAAAAAATATATTTTTTGTAACTATACGAGTACATAGGGGTGACCATATTTACCCAAATATTTAAGCTCTGCTTCCTGCCAGAACGAGCAGTTAAATATTCTATATATATTAATGCACACTGCAGAAGTTGGAGTACAAAAACCCACAGCATTGGTGTCAATTGATGCAATAACCCACATAATTAGTTTTAATGAATGCAAGAACAGCTCTCAGCACTAGTGTCTGTGGATGCATTTTTAGCCCCCCCAGCACTGGTGTCGATGGACACATTATCATCCCCACAGCGCTGGTGTCAGTGGAAGTAATAACCACCCAGCACTGGTATAAGTAGACGCAATAATAGCACCCCCTCCCCCGAGCACTGGTATCAGTGGATGCATTATTAGTGATAATCCCCCAGTACTGGTATAAGTAGACTCAGTATTAACCCCCGCTAGTGGCCGATAAAGTGTCAATACCGCCACAATGCGCCACTGCAGAGGCGCATTGCGGGCGGTATTGCTACCATTTCCCATTGTTTTAAATGGGAAGGAGCGGTATACACGCCGCTCCTCTCACCGCTCCAAAGATGCTGCTGACAAGAGATTTTTTTTCTCTCCCGCCAGCGCATTGACTTAGTGTGAAAGCCCCCGGGCTTTCACATCGAGTAGGCAGTGAAGCAGTTTTTCAGGCGGTATTGCAGTGCTATTTTTAGCGCTGTACCGCCTGAAAAACTCCCGAGTGTGAAAAGGGGTCCAATAGTCCCCCAGCACTGGTGTCAGTGAAAGCGATAACAACCCCCTAACAATGGTATCAGTGGAAAAGATAACCCACCAGTACTGGTACAATTAGATGCAATAATAGTCCCCCCAGCACTGCCGTCAGGGGAAGTGATAACCCTCCAGCACTGGAACAAGTAGATAATATCCCCCAGAACGGTTGTCAGTACTATTAACTACACCCACCTCCCACACTGGTGGGCACTGGCGGTGACATTATCAACTGCATAATTTGTCATTGGCAGTGAAATGTAGCCTCTCCTCCCAGCATTAGTAGTCATGGCAATGGAAGTTAACCACCTGGTCCCACCCCTTCCCAGCACTGGTGGTCAGGGCAGTGAAAGTTAACAATCCTATCCCTCCACTGGTGGTTAACTTATCAAGAAAGCACAGAGGCAAAAGTGGTTAGCACTTCCACCTGGCAGCACTGGGGTCACCATTTTGAATCACCAACCACGGCACTACCTGCATGGCATTTCCATGTTCTCCCTGTATTTTCTCTGGGTAATCTAGTTTCCTCCCACACTCCACAGACATGCTGGGAGGTTAATTGGCCCTAGTATGTGTATGTATGAATGAGAGTTCCGGACCTTCGATTGTAAGGTTCCTGAGGGCAGGTGCTGATGTAAATGTACAACATATATGTAAAGTGCTGTGTAAATTGTCAGTGCAACATACAGCAAGTACATGTAAATAAAAAGATTAGATTATTCTTCCAATGTACAATACTTTACCTAGTCAATCAATTCATGTCAAAATCAAAAATGTACTATTTTTCTAGATATTACCTTCATATACGCAAACTCCTTCATGGCAGCCAGACGTGACAGATAGAGCCATGACATCTTGTTCCGATGCTTGTGATAATCCCGCTTATTTTTAAGGTTGCGAAAGGAAGTTCTTCCAAGACGATGAAGTTTTAATGCAAACTGCTGCTCTTCTTCGTTTGCAACAATGTAGATATCTAGATATGGGAATGTGCAAAATGCAGGCAAGGTGGTCATTGGTGAACATTAAAATCAAAACAAACACACATTTGGAAAGTTGGAACTGAGAGCATACAAATATACAAACTCAATGAAAAACAGCAAAACATGCAGGAGTTCCAAATATACATGGAGCGGAATTTAAAGAGGAGGTTCACCCTAAAACTACTCTGTCCCATAGCATCCAGCATACTGGCATCAGCGCCTGTATGCTGTTTTTTTTTTTTTTTTTAAATCGCTCTACTTACTGTTAAATGAAGAATTTTCTTATCTCTCCACCTTGGGTGAATAGCGCGGCTATGTCGCGTCACGCCTTCCGAAAATAGCCGATTTAGGACTCGGCTCTTTCCCAGCGCTATACCGCGCCTGCGCACAGACCTAGAAGCTGACTGCGCAGGCGCCGTATATAGCCAAGTTCTATTTCGGCTTTTTTCGGAGGGCATGACGCGCCATAGCAACAGGACTCGGCTATCTACGGCGCCTGCGCAGTCAGCTCCTAGGTCTGTGTGCAGATGCCGTATAGCGCCGGAAAGAGCCGAGTCCTAAATCGGCTATTTTCGGAAGGCGTGACGCGACATAGCCGCACCATTCACCCGCGGTGGAGAGATAAGAAAATTCTTCATTTAACAGTAAGTATAGCGATCTTAAAAAAAAAAAAAACAGCATACTGGCGCTGATGCCAGTATGCTGGATGCTATGGGACAGAGCAGTTTTAGGGTAAACCTCCGCTTTAACTTGTACAAAGTCGAAGTCAAGCTTCTCACTCCGTCCTGCCTCCAAAGACTCTGTAGTCATCAGGTAGATCATCCATTGTATTAAAGGTTCAGTAAGCATGTGCACGAGGGTGTAGACCCAAGCTTTACAGGAGAAGTAAAGATTTACCATATTTTTCGCCGTATAAGACGCACTTTTTCTTCCCCCAAAACTGTTCTTCCCCCCAAAAATTCACGTTTTCGCCTGACCGATCCGCGGAGAGCAATACCGCCTTAGGAAAGGCCGTGGCTTTGGCCTAGCTCCGGAGCGGTCGGCCATCTTGGTACACGCGGCGGCGGTGCTCGTGGATCTCTCCTACCAGAGCGTGCGCCGCGATCTACAGCATCTGCAACAGTGAGTTGGGGGTTAATGTGGGGGCAATGTTACTGGCTATTACTACTATGTGGCGGCAATGTTACTGGCTATTACTAATGTTAATGGCTATTACTAATGTGGGGGCAATTTTACTGGCTATTACTAATGTGGGGGCAATGTTACTGGCTATTACTAATGTGGGGGCAATGTTACTGGCTATTACTAATGTTAATGGCTATTACTAATGTGGGGGCAATGTTACTGGCTATTACTAATGTTAATGGCTATTACTAATATGGGGGCAATGTTACTGGCTATTACTAATGTGGGGGCAATGTTACTGGCTATTATTACTATGTGAGGGCAATGTTACTGGCTATTACTAATGTTACTGGCTATTGCTAATGTGGGGGCAATGTTACTGGCTATTACTAATGTGGGGGTGGTGTGATGGTGATGACGAGTGGGGGGCAAATATTTTACTACAGTATTTGGTTCAGAATCTTTTTTTTCTAGATTTTCCTCCTTTAAAATTGGGTGCGTCTTATATTCCGAAGCGTCTTATACGGCGAAAAATACGGTACTTTTTATTTTTGACATGCAGACCGTTTTCAAAATAGGGCAGGCAGACCGTCTCCAGAGCAGATCACATTTATTTTTCTAATTTTATAGGATTACAACTCCAACCTAGTTTTTACTGCTACCTGTGGCTCAGTTAATGAGATTTACCCTAAGGCCCCTTTCATAAGGGTGCCTGTATTTGCCAGACTCCGCTTGCTCAGCGGGGTATGGCTCCGCTGATCCCCGCTAAGAAGGAGGATGGTAGGTTTATCTCTGCTTACTAAGCAGAGCAGAGATGGACCAAGTCTCGCTCTCCTCTATGGGGAGATCGGATGAAAACAGACCACCTGTCCACTTTCATCCAATCATTTCCATCCGTCGATTGGATAATAGGACCACCATCCGTCTGGGTTTTGCAGACAGGATCAGATCTGATAACAGCCAATGTCAGCGGACATGTGTCTGCTGACATCCGTCGCTCCATAGGGGTGAATATATGGTACGATCAAGTCCGCCTGAAAAAATGACAGGTGGACACGATCAGACAGACAGTGTGAAAGGGCCCTTAATTCTTTTCTTGCTGAGAACATTTTGACCAGAGGTAAGGTAAAAGATGCAACACTGACCCAGGCAGAAAAACAAATCTGATCTGGGGTTTTAGCCTTTACTACTCTACTAAACAAAAGCAAATTTATTTCTGATTGTGTTATTGAAGAGTTCCCTCTCTTCTTATCTTATAACCCTTTGTTAGTATGACAGTAGGTGTGGGCTTTCTCATACCAGCAAGTATTTGACTGCCGATTCAGCCCAGGTTCACATTGCTGTGGGGTCAAACTGGCAATGCAGTCCGACTTTGGGGAGCGATTTGACAGATATCTATGCGGGTTGATGCACAGATGTCCATTTAAATCGCTCCCGAAGTCGCCAAAAGAAGTACAGGAACTACTTTGGGAATCGGTGTGGCGCTGCACCGTTTCGGACGATGCCATTGCCGACAACAGCCATCGACACTTGAGAATTTAGCATAAAAATGTATTGTTTTGCAGTGCAGGTGTGTTGGAGACACATTGGGGTGCCAATCAAAATGAATAGCACTGTAAGGCACATGTGGTGCATATACCTGCACATTTTACGGGGTAAAAATCAGGCATTGCAGCATGCATGTGTAAATGAGCTGACCAACGCAGCAAAAAAAAAAAAAGCCAGGAGGATTCTAAAACTTTTCAATACTAGCTAAAACTAAGAAAAAAACTTTTTTCGCTGGTCATACATTTCAAAGCAATAGGTAAAAATAGGCTTGCAATGAATTCTGGATAATCTAAAGCAGGCTGCATATGCCATTACCGTTCATTGACACAGGCCCGTAAAATGTACTTGCATTGTGCAAGGAGACAGCAGTGAGGCCTAATACCATTACCAGTCTCTAAAAGATACATCTTTTTTTTTTTTTTCTCGGTTTAGGCCGATACGTATTATTCTACATATTTCTGTTAAAAAAAAAAAATCACAATAAGCGTATATTGATTGGTTTACGCAAAAGTTATAGTGCCTGCAAAATAGGGGATAGATTTATGATTTTTTTTTTACTAGTAATGGCGGCGATCTGCGATTTTTTTTGTCAGGCCTGCGATATTGCGGCAGACATATCGGACACTTTTGACACAATTTTGGGACCATTCACATTTATACAGCGATCAGTGCTATAAAAATGCACTAATTACTGTATAAATGTGACTGGCAGGGAAGGGGTTAACACTAGGGGGCGAAGAAGGGGTTAAATGTACTCCCTGGGTGTGTTCTAACTGTGTGTGGAGGGGGACTGACTGGGCGGAGATGACCGATGCTGTGTCCCTATGTACAAGGGACACGTCATCGGTCTCCTCTCTCCCTGACAGGACGTGGAGCTCTGTGTTTACACATAGAGCTCCAAGTCCCTGCTGTCACCGCCGATCACGGGTACCTGGCGGACATCGAGGCCACCAGGCACGCGCATCGGCATCTCAGCAATGCGCCGGGCACAGTGTTTCCCCGCTGCGCACCCCCCAGCAGGGCGCGGGGAATGCACATAAAGGGACATCCACCCGGCAGTTGAGCCGCGCTGTGGACGTCTTTCGTCTATAGCGCGGCTCTCAAGTGGTTAAAAAGTATTTTTTGGGAGTGGGGGCTCCCATATAAATGTGCTCATCTCAGAAGATAAAAGCCATAGACAGATAGATAGTACTAAATAATATAAAATACATGCAGTAGATTTAGTAAAGGTTTAACCAAAGGTTAAACTTTAAATGCCAAGATGAAACACAATAATGAAAATGCTCTTCTAAATCACCATTTTATTTTTAATTACACCTACCTGATTCTTTTCCAACACCCATTTGGTTTCCAACTGAAGTAACAACATCCCGAGAAGAGAGAGTTTTGAGCGCCAGATAATCATAACCGCCATAAATTAGCCGGTAACCCTGAACAGCTAAAATACAAAACAGAAATGTATTTGTAAAACTAACGCTTAAATCAAGACTGTTTTGGATACATTGGGAAAAGTAACATTTCTGTGGTTTGCATTCCTATTTGTTACCCCATTGGGGAGATTTTCCCACATCTCTTGTCCCTGCGATGCCCGAGAACTTCAAGAAGTGGTTGTCACAGAACAGGGAGGCAAAGACAATAAAAGGTTCTAATCGCTACACTAAAAATGTGTTTATGTTTTTACCTTTGTCCCAACAGGAAGGATGGGTAAACCTTTCCAATAGGAGCACACACACTATAAAACAGTCTTCCACTCAAATGACTTGCTAGGGGACATTGGAAATGTTGATTATGCCTTAGCAGTAGCCTGGTATGGTTTACCTTTTGTTCCAAATTACTTCTGAAAAACAGTTGTGCAATTCCAGTGCCTTCAGCCTCAATAGCCGTTTACCTCCTGTCTGATATCATCCAAGACACTGTGCCGCCTGACTGCCATTCTCAGGAGATTTGTGCTACCCAGCGTTCTCGTTGCTGGAGAGAGGGAAAGCACTGACATACAGACACAAAGTCCTGCTCCTCTACCAAGGTGGGCTCATCTACAGGAGGGCCACAGTGTAGAACAGAGCATGGCAAGTCAGTAACTGAGTCGAGATCAGTTAACAGAGATTAAGGATGAGCTTGGGCGTGTTCACAACTCCACGCGCCCGCGCTCGCCAGGAAGCCGACACTCCGCAGCGCTAATCACAGGCAGTGAGACATTTGCTGATCCGCGGCTGCACAGCTCAGGAAATGTTTCACTGCCTGTGATCAGCGCTGCGGAGTGTCAGCTTCCTGGCGGTCACGGGCACGTGGAGTTGAACACGCCTGAGTTCATCCTCAACAGAGATGCTCCAACACTTCCTTACTCAAGCTAAAATGTAATACAGGTTTGGCCAGAGTTGGGCTTTAAATATTTAAACTTGGATGAATGCATTACATTTTGTATTCTGTTAGTGCCCATTCAAACCACAAAACGTCCTCCAGACCCGTTCCAATTTTGTTGCATTCCAGATCCTTATTTCTTTCCACTTATTCGGATTCATTTTTGATGCACTTGTATGCTTTTTACTGCGTTCCAGTACAGTTCTGTGCAGGAAAAAAGCAGCATGTTGTATTTTTTTCTGGAACTAAAACGCACTTCACTTGTGTGAACTAGGTCATTGGAACCCATATAACCTACTTTCCATGCGTTTTAATGCATAAAAAAGCACTTCACTGCATGTGGTGGAAAGAGGCCCTTAATGTACTTTCAAAAGTCACTTTCGGTCAATTCATATCTGCAGCATTCATTAAAATAAACACTTATACTGAGATAAAAATTCCTTTTCCTTCTTAATAGGACAACAATGCTCTGTCCTTGTATGCCAATTGTCCACTTGTTTCCACACTGTCACATGTCACACTAAGATTAGAAGTGGCCGTTTCCACACACTTTATGCAGACATGTCCCTCTGTTGTCACAATTCGGAAATGGCTGGCAGCCATCATTGTAGTACATAGATGTAGACAGAAAGTGACTGCAGGACATTAGCAGCACTTAGATTCAACAAAAGGTAGTAAAATTAGGAAAATTGATTTGGTCCTTAAATATGCTATTTAAAGGCATTTGTTTACTATACATACTTGTCTATTTTCCTTTTCATCTTCTTGGAACCTTAGCGTTGATCATCATCTCCTGCAGTCTTTTTCTGCCTGAAAGCATGCGCTCCTTGATGCAGGATAGATGTAGGTTTCTCAATGGTGGA
The DNA here is from genome assembly GCA_029574335.1 of Rana kukunoris. Taxonomy (NCBI): domain Eukaryota; kingdom Metazoa; phylum Chordata; class Amphibia; order Anura; family Ranidae; genus Rana; species Rana kukunoris. The sequence goes on from CM056049.1 coordinate 132,734,502, forward strand.
AAAAAGTGGACTGTGCCTGTCTAATTTATGTTGATACAGCCACTTGCAGTTCCTATCAAAAGCTTGTGCGACAGGGTGATGATACAAGAGCAAAAATGGGAGGCAGGGACAGAGCACTGTCACCCCATAACTAGAATAAAATACCTCTGAACTAGGAGGTCAAAATGATTCTAAACAATGAACGATCTGAGGCCATTTTAAAGGTAAAATAAAAAAAACCCACACGGAATTGACCCAAACCCAAAGTTTCCTTTTGATGCGATAACAGAATTGAAAGTCAGCATAAAAGGGGTTGTAAAGGCAGAACGTTTTTTTTATCTCAATGCATTAAGATATAAAACCTGTGTGCTGAAGCCCCCCTAATACTTACCCGAGTCCATCGCTACCCGAGTCCATCTCTATCCAGAAAAGCACACGGGTGCCTTGGCCATCTGGGACTCGGTCTCCTGATTAGCTGAGACACAGCAGACGTGCCATTGGCTTCCGCTGCTGTCAATCAAATCAGTTAGCCAAGCAGGAGAGAGAGGGGGCAGGCCAAACCATGGCTCCATATCTGAATGAATACACAGATTTATGGCTTGGCTCGGGTGTCCTTATAGCAAGCTGCTTGTTGTGAGGGCACTCAACAGGGGGCAGGGACCAGGAGCGCAGAAGAGGGACCCGAGAAAAGGAGGGTACAGGCTGCCCTGTGAAAAACTATGAAAGAGAGAAAAGAAAAGAAAGAGAAAAGAAAAGAAAGAGAAAAGAAAAGAAAGAGAAAAGAGAAAAGAAAGAGAAAAGAAAAGAAAGAGAAAAGAAAAGAAAGAGAAAAGAAAAAGAGAAAAGAAAAGAAAAAGAAAAGAAAGAGAAAAGAAAGAGAAAAGAAAGAGAAAAGGAGAGGACACAAGACTTTAGTATCACTTTAAAGTGATGTGAAGTCTTTGTTATTTTTATAAAAATAAACAACATGTTATACTTACCTGCCCTGTGTGGTGGTTTTCTCTCCTGATCGCCAGTGGGAGCCAATGGCGCCGCTGCTGTGTCTCAGCCAATCAGGAGGGAGAGTCTTGGATGGCCACTTGTGGACATCGATGAACAGAGATGGAGTTTAGGTAAGTATTAGGGGGGCTGGTGCACACAGAAGGCTTTTTATCTTAATGCATTATGAAAATAAAAAATAAATAAAAAATACTTCTGACTTTACAACTGCTTTAAGAACTAAAACAGATGTGAAACAGTACAAATAATACACATGCTAATATTTAGGAAGATATTACGTTAAAAGAAAACGTATTAATACTCACTCTTTGTACGATCATATGCAACGAGTTTGTGTTTTACCAGCTCCCGCAGAACTTTGTTGCAACCACCATGCTTGAGGCTGGCTATAGAGGCTATTAAACTTGCAGGCACTATCTCATGGTTCTTCATACCCATTTCCACCTAAAATAGAAAACAAAATGTCATTTTACAAGATAACTCAAGTTCCAGGAAACAACTTTTTTAATCAGATACATTTTTGCGGGGGGGGGGTGGGGTTCGGGGGAAACTTTCAAACTTGTTACGTTTTATATATAAAAAAAAAAAAACACACAAACAAGTTTGATACATTTTTGCATACAAAAAAAGCACACTAGCTACGTAAACTATGACCTTGTTACCAGTATAAGGCCTTATTCACACATGCAGCTGCTCCTAGATGTTTTTTTATTCCATGCCCACTAAACGTCCCTCCATGTTATTCTATGTTTTCATGCACACCAAGACTTTTGGAAGCGTTTAGTGGCAGAAGAAGAAGAAGAAAAAAAAAAAAAGCTTGTAAACACTAGGCTTGTTTAGCATTTGCGCGTTAATTCATTTCAAAACACACACATAAAGTGTGCATGAGGCCAAGGAACCATCACGCAGTGTACAAAAACGATAACAAATTTAATTTAAAAAAAACACTATGTACAGCAAGCACAAAAGCCAAGACATCACTATCAGGCATGTAGTACTTAGCATGTGTCCATCACTATCAGGCATGTAGTACTTAGCATGTGTCCATCACTATCAGGCATGTAGTACTTAGCATGTGTCCATCACTATCAGGCATGTAGTACTTAGCATGTGTCCATCACTATCAGGCATGTAGTACTTAGCATGTGTCCATCACTATCAGGCATGTAGTACTTAGCATGTGTCCATCACTATCAGGCATGTAGTACTTAGCATGTGTCCATCACTATCAGGCATGATATCAGCATGTCTGTGCGGTTATTTATACCCAGCTAAGGGAAGTTGGAGATGAGGAAAAGGGCAGTCTCACCCTAGACCAGGAGGCGTCATCCCCACTCAACATTTATGACCAACTGAAAGGGGCCTAGGTCAGGAGTATTTAGCCAATTGTCCTAAATTTTGGTGAATTTGCCAGGATTTCCCCTGTATTGTTAGACCAGTTTTTCACAAAGCAGAGAATCGTTAACAGCTCTGGGGATAGCCACATCTGTGCAATGAGTTTCCAAGTGGTAAATAAAAGGATAATGGCCACATAAGTGAGGAATCCCTCAACTAACCACCCCAACAGACATGTCAGCTGCCATGAGATTTTTCTCAAGGAGCCAGACAAGCAGGAAGTGTGGAGATCAGAGCAGAATTACAGCAACTTCAAAGCAAAAATAAACAATGAGGACATAAAACCAGGACTGCAGTTAGGTAAAGAAAGCTATTTAGCTAAAAAAAAAAAAAAAAAATTCCTTTAGTGACCCTTTAAGCCTTGTACACACAGTGCGATGGTTGGCCAACCGAGCATCTGATTTTTGTCAAAAGAGCGTGTGCCAGGATCTTGTCTTGCATACTAACGGTACACAACTGTTGTGCCACAAACCTAATATGAGGAATTTCAGCTCGAGTGCCATTTCTGCCAATTTCGTGTTTGGTGAGCATTAATTCCGAGCATGCGCATTTGTACTTTAAACTTTTTTTGTGTGATGGATTTGTGTACTGGCCATACAAAATCAGACGTGGAGGTGTTGTCGGCCGGAAAATTTATTAGCCTGTCATCTAACATTTGTTGGCTGAAAATTGGAAAACAATTGTCTAAAGTAGCGTACAAACGGTAAGAATTTAGGACAGTCTGTCAACAGACAATCTCTTCCAACAATCGTACTGTGTGTACGAGGCTTTGGTGTCCAAAGTAAGGTTAACTTTTTAAACTTCATTAAGCACTTGGGGACAAACCGCCTGCAATGTACTGCAGATGGGCGTCCCATACAGGCAAAGTGATGTACTGGTATGTCCCTGCCTGTTTTACAGTTACAGCAGGTGTCCCCCCTCCCTCACTGACACCCGATGTAACTGTAGACAGCTGGAGTCTGTCAGCAGGTCAGAAGTTAAAACTTAACCTGGGATAAAAAAAAAATATATATAAAAAAAGGGGGATTAGTAAAAAGCAGCACATAATCCACATTGTTAGGCACACAGTTAACCCTCAACTTTTCTCAGCCACAAATACATAAAGCATGGTCTCTCAACCAGCGTTCCTCGGAAACCCTAGGGTACCTCCAGATAGGCAAGATTTGACAATTATGAGATCTACCATGACAACATGGAAAAGATCACAGAGCAATTTTTTGGCTTTTTAGATAACTATCGAGCCCCCAAAGGTCAGTAGAAGGCTGGGCAGTCTACAGAGGCCGGCAGTGGGGCGGGCAGTCTACAGAGGCCGACAGTGGGCATTGTACAGAAGGGGCTGCTGTGGCAGATACGTGTTTTGGTGCTCTAATCCCCACCGGCTCTCCTCTCTGGTCACATGATACCACCCACTTGAACAAACTGGAGAGGAGGGCTGGCAGGGATCAGTGCACTGCACTCAGAGCCCGAACTAGCCAATAGCAAACCCTAGGCGGCAAAGCCATTAAAGGGGCATACTACCTCTGCCTAGAACTGGTTATGATTCCTGCCTTGAGAGATCAGGTGGCAAGAAGCCTTCTCTCATTCTCCAAGGTGCTCTGCCAATTGGTGTAGGAAGGCGGCGGAGTACTTGCGGGTCGGCAGGAACTCCATGGTGATCTACCTGTCACCAGCACGCAGTCGAAAGGTAAATCGCGATTGATCGCTTGCCGCCCCCCACTCCAGAGGTTGGTAAGGGTTACTTAAAGCGGAGTTCCACCCAACAATGGAACTTCCGCTTAATCCACTCCACACCCCCTTACATGCCACATTTGGCATGTAATTTTTTTTGGGGGGGGGGAGTGGGGGCTTCAGGAGGAGTGGGACTTCCTGTCCCACTTCCTCCTTCCGCCGAGGGGCTGGTTAGGCGATTAAGCTTAATCGCCTACAGCAGCCCCTCCCGTGTAGGTGATCGCATGGGACACATGACAGGTCCCATGCGATCGCCTGTCCAATCAGCGGCGAGCCGCGCGCATGCGCAGTGCGGCTCGTGCATGCGCAGTGGGTGCCCGGCCGTGAAGCCGAAGGCTGTCACAGCCGGGTGCCCACAGTCGGAATGAAGACGCCGGCCGGGGAGGAGGGGAGAGGAGCGGTCGGCGCGTCGCTGGAACGCAGGAGCAGGTAAGTGAGTGTTTATTAAAAGCCAGCAGCTACACTTTTTGTAGCTGCTGACTTTTTTGGCTGGAACTCCCCTTTAGGCAATGTCTGCCTCTCAGATAAGCTCCCACTGACACCATTGATCTCTTTAGCTTATCTGTAAGCAGGTAATTCTTCCCAATCACCCCAAGTGTAAGGCGCCTTCTTCTCACACTAATGTTTCATGAGTTGTAGATAAAGGAATATTTGGGAGGGGTTCCCTGACACCAGAAGTTTATTTCCAGGGTTCCTCCATGTTGGGAAAGGCTGCCATCCAGTGTGCCCAGATACAGGAGGCTGTGCCCTCCACCTCTCACAACTACACATGCCTGCCGCCCGCCCTTCTCTCCCTAGAACACACATACCGCGGTGAGCACTCTGAAGTCATCTCTGGACAGATACCGAAGCAAAACCACATTCAGCTTCCCCATGCCGACCACCTGGCAGCTTGGAACGCACAAACTCTCAGATGCGTTCCACGTGTACGTCAAGACGCAACTTCCTCCGGCAGGGTCCTTGCAGAGCTCTAGTCATATTACAGCTTCTGTTATTCTTTACCTGAAACATGCTAATATAGAACGACTGACGTTGTTGATATGGGTAGTATAATATTATCCGGAAATATGGAGTAGTTGATTGAGGGGGATCCCCTAGGGAAGGGTGAATGTGCATTGTTGTTGGTATTATGGTGCTGCCATGTCCCTGGCTGCCTAGGAGAAAACGGAAAAGTTTGAAGTGGGCGGGAACAGAGTGGAGAGAGAATCGCACGGCACCAGGTATAAGGAGGTCTGGGCTTATTTCTGTTATTACACACTGATAATGGGACAAGTATTAGTGAAAGGTCTAGTGTGCTAGGCCAACGCTGGGACTTGTAGTACAGCCGTATGACACTCATTGCAAAGCTTCATAGTCCAGACTGGGGCTCAGTAGTGGGCTGGAGGGGACATTTCTGGTTAAGCTGTGCTCTGTGTGTATTAGTATTATTATTATATCTGTAACATGCGTGCTGCTACCATACATAGTTGTATGCATGTTCCAGTATAGAGAAGGGAACATAAAACCCAATAATTTTTTTTTTGTTCTCTGTCCCATTGGGGAGATTTCCCATCACTTCCTGTTTTGTGGCCGCAACAGGAAGTGATAGGAAATCCTCTCTTATGGCCCGTACACACGATCTGAATATCGTATGGATAATGTCGCCCGAGGAAGAATCGTACGATAATCGGATCGTTAGTACGGAGCTTGGACAGTTCATCCAATTTTATTTTATCGGACAAGCTCGAAAAAATTTCTCGTACAATACCAGATCGTACGATTTTTGTTTAGTCAGTACAGTTGTCGTCCGAAAATACAATACAAATACATTACAACACATGACATCACTTCCGATTTTTTTATATATAGAATTTTCGTGAATTTAATAACCATTTTTTTTTTCTACTTGCGAATATTAAGCGAAAAAAGTTGTACGATATTCGGATCGTGTGTACGGGGCATAAGGCTCCATACACATTCATTGTTAATGGCATCCCTAATGTGGCCAGCAGACATGCGACAAATCTGCTGAGCTCAATGCTGCACACATCAGGCAGCCTGTTCAAATGAATGGGCAGTGCTATGCTCTGCCTCCTGTCAATGAGTGGTGGCTGCTCTTCTCCTTCTGACTGCCCGGGGAACAGCAAACACATACAGGTCCCCTGCTGCCGACCAACAACAGCCAAGTCCCGTCTGGGTCTTGATTTGGCCAGGCTCTGAGTGGATGGTGTGGAGTGGCCTGACTGCAGGGTGTCTTTTGCATGGCCCATTATGAGACCTCAGTGCTGCTGCTGTATTGCTGGGGTCGGGGTCGGCACTGGCGATTTGATCTCCGCCGTTATTTTGGAGAAGACAAGCTCTCACGGAGCACGTAGCTGCTTGCTATGGGGGCACTGAACTGGAGCGAGGGGCCAGGATACAGAAGTGGGACCCGAGAAGAGGAGGATCTGGGCTGCTGTGTGCAAATCCACTGCAACGGAGCAGGTAAGTGTAACATGTTTGTTATTTTTATAGGGAAACAAAAGAGCCTTTGCAATCGCTTTACCTAGAATATATTTTTTGAACCAGACTTTTGTGTTACTTTGAAATGGGTTGTAAAGGAAATGTCCCCCCCCCCCCCCTAAATAGCTTCCTTTACCTTAGTGCAGTCCTCCTTCACTTACCTCATCCTTTGATTTTGCTTTTAAATGTCCTTATTTCTTCTGAGAAATCCTCACTTCCTGTTCTTCTATCTGTAACTCACCACCGTAATGCAAGGCTTTCTCACTGGTGTGGAGAAAGCCTCTTGAGGGGGGAGGGGGCAAGCAGGCAAGTCAGGACACTCTCTATTTTGCAGATAGAGAAAGGAGCTGTGTGTTAGTGGGTGTCCTGACACTCCTGCTCGCCCCCTGCCCCCCCCCCCCCCTCAAAAGGCTTTCTCCCCACCAGGGGGAAAGCCTTGCATTACTGTGTGGGGTTAGACAGAAGAACAGGAAGTGAGGATTTCTCAGAAGAACATTTAAAAGCAAAATGGAAGGATGAGGTAAGTGAAGGAGGACTGCACTAAGGTAAAGGAAGTTATTTAGGGAAATGTTTTTTTTTCCTTTACAACACCTTTAAATGCCAAACTTTAATCCCACATGTGTTAGATGATTTAAGAGTATACTTTTTAAAGTGTGTTGTTTTCTTCATTACAGGCCTTTCTGAACTCATAAACTGGTTTCTTCAAGAAAACGCAAGAAAATAAATACTGTTTTACGAAAACTAGGAACAACAGCATGTCCTCCTCACACTCCTCTTCTCTGGAGTTTCTTCAGGTGACTCGGAATTTATGAATTGCTTTTGTTTCTTTCTGTCTTTCAACAGTTTTCTTCTTTGTTTATAACATTTAAAAAAATCAGTTGAAACCTACTTTTATTGTTTATCAGTACTTTTTTTGCAAATACATTTTTTAAATATTCAAGTAATGACTTAGAAACTAAGTGGTTATTACATAGTCATAATTGTGTACTACATTTAGAGGCACACAAAATAAAGTAGGGATTGGTGAGGAAAATTCAAAGTCATATCACATTTCTCATATAACCAGATTATTATAATTAGGGTTGTCCCGATACTAGTATCGGTATCGGGACCGATGCCGAGTATTTGCGGGAGTACTTGTACTCCCGCAAATACCCCCGATACTAAAATAGAATACTTCCCCCCCATATTGCAGCCATGTCCTGTCCCTCATACTTGTAGATATGATGCTGCCGCATACCACGTTAATCCCCCTGCATTATAGCGTAGCGCGCATTACAAGCTCTCGTTTTGAATACTTGTAATGCCCGCGCCGCCATGTATTGACACTCCCCTTCTTGGGATTGGACGGATCTGTTCAATCCCGAGCAAGGGGGAGTGTCTATGCACGAATCCGCGTATAGACACTCCCCCTTGTGTGGGATTGGACGGGCCCCTCCAATCCCGAGAAAGGGAGTGTCTATACATGGCGGCGCGGGCATTACAAGTATTCAGAACGAAAGCTTGTAATGCGCGCTGCACTATAATGCAGGGAGATTAACGTGGTATGCGGCAGCGGCGGCGGCATCATATCTACAGGTATGAGGGACAGGACATGGCTGCAATGTGGGGGACATACATGGCTGCAATATAGGGGACATACATGGCTGCAATATGGGGGACATACATGGCTGCAATGTGGGGGACATACATGGCTGCAATATGTGGGGGACATACATGGCTGCAATATGTGGGGGACATACATGGCTGCAATATGTGGGGGACATACATGGCTGCAATATGTGGGGGACATACATGGCTGCAATCTGTGGGGGGACATGGCTGCATTTGGGGACACTTTTAAAAAAAAGTATCGGTATTCGGTATCGGCTACTACTTGAAAAAAAGTATCGGTACTTGTACTCGGTCCTAAAAAAGAGGCATCGGGACAACCCTAATTATAATTATACAGGATTTATATAGTGACAACAGTTTGCGCAGCGCTTTACATCAGGGGAGACAGTACAGTCACAATACAAATCAATACAGGAGGGATCAGAAGGCCTTGCTTGTTAGAGTTTACAATCTAGAAGGGAGGGTCAAGTGGAACAAAGGGTTAGCTGTGGGGGATGATCAGATGGACTCAAATGAAAATACAGTTAGGTGTGAGAAGGGTAGGCTTCTCTGAAGAGGAGGGTTTTCAGGGATCCTCTGAAAGCTGATAGATAGAATAAAGCAAAGTGTACCGGGACTTTAGCGAGTAATTCTCACATACAAAAACTGATAAAAGCTGTAATTTTATTCATACAAAGAGATAAAATGATAGAAAAATATTTTTTATATATATATATATTATAAACAAAAATGAATCTACAAATGACACCAATGATAAACACCCCATAGAGGCAATATCAAGATCCATCTGAACATATCAACAACAACCAAAAAGATGGTAATAATACTGCAATATCAATGAGATGAAACTGTTAACTTGATAGAGAGAGGTCTCCTAATCAACATCTTTTGCATTAATAGCTTCATGTATTATAGAAATAGGACTTACAAGTACATAATATGTCACCAGACCCCGTAAGGGTTTGGTTGTCCAAAAGTTTGCATGTAATGTAGGTGACATGGCCTGCAGCATCACTAAAGGGGAACCGCCTAAACAGGTGAAAATTTGCAAAGGGAAGGATCTATGTAGAACCTATATTTATTTATTTAATTTAATTAAATCACATGTGATCAGACAGAGCCGCTCCATCACACATAAATTCAAATTGAAGTTAAAAATTAGACATACCAGAAGGGGCAAAGGAGGAGATGGACAAAATCCAATGGGTTCAAAGCCCGGCAAAATGAGCTTCAAAATCAAAAATAAACTTTCTCAAAGTAAAAAATATATAATACATAAAAATGCACCTCAAACCTATGATTTCTTTTTTTCCAACTACGTCCCCCTCCTCGCCCATCTGTTACTCTATCTGGTCACAAGACCAAAAAATGCTGGCAATGCCGCCAGTGCAGTGGGGTACAGGAAAAGTACTCCCATTCAGTGACACAACACCAGACCCGGCCTCCCCACCACTACCCTCCTGGGATCACAAACGCCTCACACAATGAGTCAGAGGGGGTCAAGGAAAAAGTCATTCCAACTCCACCCCAAGTTCCTGGGTCCTGGTTTAGGAACAACAGGCACACTGATTATACAGGTGTGTGCTGTGCTTTAACCGCTTGCCGACTGCATCATGAGGATGTGTGGCAACAAAGCGGCCTCCCTGATCATGTGACGATCACCATGTTGCAGCCCAATGGTTGATCGCCAGCACTCAGTGATCGGCTTTGAGCTTTCCTGAACACAGCTCTGTGGATGTAAAAGATACAGAGCTATGTTCAATGACAGGGGATCTTATTGTTTGTTCATTTCCTGCTAAGCAGGGAACCAAAACAACTAGATCCCACGTAAAATCAGCACACCGTACACACAACCACTTGTTAGGCACACATTTAACCCCTTGATGTTAACCCCTTCTTGCTGAGTGTCAATAGTACAGCGACAGTGCATATTATTGGCACTAATTAATCTAATAATGTCACTGATGTCAGTGGCAGTCAGCCAGTTCCCCCCACCGTCAGTTAATGTCAGATTGCTCACCGCACTATTGAAGTCCTGTTATAAGTTGCTGATCACCGCCATTACTAGTATATAGGGTTGTCCCGATACCGATACCAGTATCGGTATAGGGACTAATACTGAGCATTTGCGGGAGTACCGAGGGACCCCAGAAGACGAGATTCGGAGCCTCTCTGTGCAAAACGAACTGCACAGTGGAGATAAGTATGATATGTTTATTAAAAAAAAAATATATATATATATATATATAAACCTTTACAAACACTTTCTAAGATCTTTTAAACAATAAATTGCCAGTTCTATTCATATATAAAATTACCAGCAATTTAAAACGTGCAGATCTACTCAATTTTAGAAATTACATTATAATGACATATATATATAAACAATTATCTCAAACCTGGGACCTATCCCCCTATTAGCTTTCCACAGCCACATCAATAGACACAGCATAGTGCATAATCAGATTTGAGTCTGGTCATTGGGACCACATTTTTTGATTTTTTTTTTTTTTTGTAATTGCATCGGACCATTGGGCAGTTGTTGGCGGGGAGTTTGATATCCATTTCTGCAATATGAGTTTACGGGCTCTATACATAGACCGCAACCACATCACATGCATTTCAGATGGAATAGTAACTTCCGATATAATCACTAACAAAGCAATTTTTGGGTCTGAATGGACATGTATAAAGCATAAAGTATTTAGGGTATCAAATATATACTCCCAGTATCGATGCAATTAAGAGCAACGAAACAACATATGTGTCATTGTTCCTGTGGCAGTAGTACAACTTGGACAGTTTGGTGTAGATGCTTTACCCCAGGAATTGAACTTTAGAGGAGTGTAGTGAGACCTGTGAATAATAACTGGGTCAGACACTGTGAGGGAGGTAAGGATACTCTGGTTAATTTCGCCAGAGCTTGTTCCCACTCCTCATCACTAAGTCTCCAAGTCCTTACACCACTGCCCAACCCACAACTTTATTCCTGGCCTGTCTGGTGTGTTCCTTGGCCTTAATGATGCTGTTTGTTCACTAAGGTTCTCTAACAAACCTCTGAGGGCTTAACAGAACAGCTGTATTTATACTGAGATTAAATTACACACAGGTGGACTCTATTTACGAATCAGGTGACTTCTGAAGGCAATTGGTTTCACTGGATTTTAGTTGGGGTTATCAGAGTAAAGGGGGCTGAATACAAATGCATGCCAAACTTTTCACATATTTATTTGTAAAAAAAAATAAAAAAATTTAAAAAACATTTATAATTTATCTTCCATGTCACAATTATGTGCCACTTTGTTTTGGTCTATCACATAAAATCCCAATAAAATATATTTACGTGTTTGGTTGTAACATGACAAAATGTGGAAAATTTCAAGGGGTAAGAATACTTTTTTAAGGCACTGTAAAGGTCCAGAATTTTGGTTTGTAATTCTTGATTCATGAATGGCGCTGCATCATTTTTGTCTGGAGACCTTGACAAGTCTAAACCATTGTGTTTGCATTTTTTGCACAGTCCATTACATATTGGTTACACTATGTAATTTTCTTTTAATAGAAAATCCCCAAGATAAAGAATTCTTCTGTTTCTGCCTCGCTTAAAATTTATGATGGCTTTTGGAGATGTTGTTATCTTTTTCTCAAATGTAAGGAAGACACAGAGGAATTTGTTATGGTTCTGAACACAGTATAAACTAGACTTCAGAGCCCATAAATGTACTTTTCTGACTCCGGAAACTTTTTAACAAGTGGATGAAAACTCATACATACATATTTTTTTTTCTTTGCAAAAAATTAATAGGTGCATGTTTAAATTCTAAATGTCATACAACTGCATAAAAAAAATCCAGGCAAAACTGATATTTCAGTATATGCAGGAGCAGTCATGGTGAGATCTTTGAACTTGGTTAATGTGGCCATTACAAGAGGATTTCATTCTCCCTAATGGGTGAGAACAGCTTAACCACTTAGAGACCGCCTCCTGCACATATACGTTGGCAGAATGGCACTGCTGGGCACATGTACCTCCTGTACTAGTACCCAGCTGTGGGTCACAAGCGTGTGCCCGTGACCCGGTCCGAAGCTCCGGGACCACGGGACTCTCGGACCCGATCGCCGCTGGAGTGCGGCGATCGGTCCCCGGAGCTGAAGAACGGGGAGAGCCGTGTGTAAACACGGCTTCCCTGTCCTTCATTGTGGCGGCGTCATCGATCACGTGATCCCTTATACAGGGAAGTGCAATCGATGATGTCACACCTACAGCCACACCCCCTACAGTTGTAAACACACATTGGGGTACACATAACCCCTACAGCGCCCCCTTGTGGTTAACTCCCAAACTGCAAATGTAATTTTCACAATAAACAATGCAATTTAAATGCATTTTTTGCTGTGAAAATGACAATTGTCCCAAAAATGTGTCAAAATTGTCCGACGTGTCCGCCATAATGTCGCAGTCACAAAAAAAATCGCTGATCGCCGCCATTAGTAGTAAAAACATTTTTTTTTTATAAAAATGCTATAAAACTATCCTCTATTTTGTAAACGCTATAAATTTTGCGCAAACCAACCGATAAACGCTTATTGCGATTTTTTTTGTTGTTTTTTTTTTATTTTATTTTTTTACCAAAAATAGGTAGAAGAATACGTATCGGCCTAAACTGAGGAAAAAATGTTTTTTTTTATATATATTTTTGGTGGATATTTATTATAGCAAAAAGTAAAAACATTTTTTTTTTAAATTGTCACTATAACTTTTGTTTTTAGCACAAAAAATAAAAACCGCAGAGGTGATCAAATACCATCAAAAGAAAGCTCTATTTGTGGGGAAAAAAGGACGGCAATTTTGTTTGGGAGCCACGTCGCACGACCGTGCAATTGTCAGTTAAAGTGACGCAGTGCCGTATCGCAAAAAGGGGCAAGGTCCTTTAGCAGCATTTTGGTCGGGTCTTAAGTGGTTAAAGGATTAGTTCACCTTTGGGAACATGTTGCATGTTCCACTAGTTTTTCGGGTGGAACATGTATGGGAAGGAGGTTTACCTTCTAACATGAAAATGACCCAAAGCACACAGCAAACATTACCACACAGTGGCTGAAGGAGAAAAATGGTGAATGTCCTTACATGGCCTAGTCAGAGCCTAGATCTAAACCCCATAGAAAATCTGTGGAATGACTTAAAGCGGAGGTTCACACAAAAAGTGAACCTCTGCTTTTTGGATCCCTCCCCCCTCCGGTGTCACATTTGACACTTTTAAAGGGTAGGGGGAGTACACATACCTGCCTGAGACAGGTATTTGCACCACGTCCGGGTTCGGATCCCCACGGGGAATCCAGCCTGGCACATCACTCCCACCCCTCGCTGTCTTCTGGGAAACACTGTACCCCGGAGACAGCAGGGACCAGTGACAGCGCGCCGCGATCCTTGCGCATGCGCAGTAGGGAATCGGGCACTGAAGCCGCAAGGCTTCACTTCCTGATTCCCTCACCGAGGATGGCGGCAGAAGCAGCCGAAGACTGAGCAATTGCTCAGCCTCAGCTGCTGACATTGTGGGTGCGCTGGACAGGTAAGTGTCCATTTTTTAAAAGTCAGCAGCTGCCGTATTTGTAGCTGCTGGCTTTTAAAAAAAAAAATTTGGCCGAACCTCCGCTTTAAAGACTGCAGTCCACAAACGGTCACCATTAAATTTACCGGAACTTGTGCAGTTCTGCAAAGAAAAGTGAGCAAATATTGCAAAATCTAGATGTGCAAAGTTAGTAGAGACACATCCCAACAGACTAAAGTCTGTAATTAAAGCAAAAGCTGGTCCAACAAAATACTGACACAGGGTGGTGATCCTTTTCCCAACTCAGTGATTCTGTTTTTAAAGCGGGGGATCACCCAAAAAAAATGTTTTTAACATTACAGGCAGGCGAGTTGTTAGAATGACAATCGGCATTTTTTTTAAAAATCCTTGCCGTACATACCGTTTTAGATGTATATGTTCACCGCGGCTTCCGGGTATAATCAGCGGAACTGGGCGTTCCTAATTGATTCACAGGCTTCCGACGGGCGCATACAGCGCGTCACGGCGGTGCACAGGCGCCGTATAGAGCCGACTCGCAGTCCGCCTTCTTTCGGCAACTCGTGACGCGCTGTATGCATCGGTCGGAAATCTGTCAATCAATTAGAAACACCCAGTACCGCAGATTATACCCGGAAGCCGCGGTGAACATATACATCTAAAAAGGTATGTACGGCAAGGATTTTTTTTTAAAAACGCAGATTGTCATTCTAACAACTCGCCTGCATGTAATGTTAAAACATTTTTTTGGGGTGAACCCCCGCTTTAATTTTCTTTCTTTTTTTTTTTTAAATGTTGGTGTTATATCTTTCTTGGATGTTATAAGTTGCACTGAGTAAATACAGCTGAATAAAACAAAAACAGCCTATCTTTATTTCAGGCTGCAAAGCAACAAAATATGATTATTTTAGGGGGTGATTATTTTCTATACCCACTAATATATAAATATTACACAAAAAATCCCTCTACCCTATTCTGGAGCTCCAGGCTTCTCTGTTTTTATAGATGATCATCATAGTAATGAATTTGCAGATGAAACAGAAATGGTAATTTTCTCGGCTTTCATATTCATTACATTTCCTTCTATATATGATTAAATACTTGTAAACGACATGCATCTCCTATGCTGTGTTGTGTAATCTTGCTCTGATGTAATTGCTTTAAACAAGCAGATAATTCTCCTGTCTGTAGTCTTGGTCCTTACATCTCCCAGTCTGTTAAATATAATTAGATTTCATTTAAATAACGCCACAGCTGCAGTCTGCACATTTCAGTCCTCTCGCTGCCCTTCCATATGAATATGGGCTTTCCTTACTGTCATTTTTATTAACGATGAGCCAGTTTTGCATTCATCTCTAATTTGTTGCACATAACTAACTACTCGTTGCTACGCTCGGTCAGATTGTGCCACTTGTTTCATAAACAAAAAAAGCAACAAAGCCCCTGTGACCCTTTTCTACCCCCAGAGCTTTGCTTTCCCTTGCCAAGTGTACGGTTCAATGTTCGGTCACCTGTATCTGTTGGTTTAGCACATTTTAAAATAGTTCTCAGCACCCTTCTTGTTCTGTGCAGCTTATTTTTAAGCTTCAAACATTGCCTGGCTCATTATTCCCAAAGAAGGTTAAGGCCTTCTTGTCAGACCGGAACTGCTCACTAATTAGAGTGCGGCACTTGGCACCGAACGTGTCGTGCTTGCAAGCTTTCCTACTGCGATCACTTCTATTCAAATTCCCCTATTATAATTGTACAATGGACATGAGTGTCACTGGATAGCTACTGCTTGAACAAAGCAGAAGCCACTCATACTCCAAAGAAAAACACCCATTTATTTTTGGGCAGCTCCTAACCTTAAAGCCGAACTATATTACATCTGAGCACCACAAACCAAATAATATTTAATTCATTTTTATTATTCAAAGCAAACTCATCCATCCATCCAAGCCTCCATGCTTTTTTGCTAAGAAATAACTTTAAAAAACACCACCTAGCATTTCTGGCGGTGGCCATCTTTAGTAAGGGCAGATGATTCATGTAGCCTAGGCCTGGAAACCAAGAAGAAACTGAAAGCAGAACTTTACCCATAACAACTTGACAAAAAAAGAATGTTCTTTAGCAAGAAACATACATTCCACATTTAATATTTATGCTACCAAAAAATTTGCTGTAAATTACCTCCAGTATTGTTCCTGTTTCCTTTTGCCAGAGGCTGCCATTGTGTTGAAGCCAAATGCCCTGAACAGCATTAACCATTAACACAGTGGGAGCCCAGCGGTGGGTACCACAAACTCGATGTCCACTGGCACCTAACAATAGGCAGAACAACGATCTCCCAATGTATACAAGACAGATTTCCATTCTGTTTACTAAGGGAAGGCAAAGATCAGTGTCCCTGTTTTGCAGGAATACAGGATCAATGCCTTCCCTCTTCAAACACCTCCCCCCACAGTACACAACCACTGGCTAAGAGCACATTTAACCCACATTTACCCCTTTCCAGTCAGTGTCATTAGTACAGTGACCGTGCATATTTTAAGCTCTGATTACTGTATTAGGCCAGTTACACACAAGGCGGACTCCGTAGCAACGGAGTCCGCCTGCTCCCACCAGCTTAGCCGGAGATCAGTCCGCAGATCTCCGCTGAGCTGGCGGATGATAAGCTCCTCTCTGCTCACTGAGCGGGGAGGGGCTTGTGTAGCGCTGCTGATTCCTATGGAGCGATCTAATGAAAATGGACAGCATGTCTGTTTTCATCAGATCTCACCCGATCCGCCATGGACGGATATGGGCGTGTCCTCATACGTCTGATTTTGGCGGATCGGATCGGGTCGGATGTCAGCGGAAATGTCTCCGCTGATATCCGACGCTCCATAGGACTGCATGGAGCGGCCGTTCAGGTCCGCTGTCAAAACTGACAGGTGGACCTGAATGGTCCGTCTCTGTGAAAGGGGCCTTAGTGTCACTGGTCCCCCAAAAATGGTCAGTGTCCGATATGTCGGCCTCAATATAAGTCCTGCTATAAGTCGCTGATCGCCGCCTTTAATAGTAAAAAAAAATCCCTAAGTTTGTGGATTCTATTGGGATTATTGTTAACAAAAATATGTAGCCAAATACATACAGTGCCTTGCGAAACTATTCGGCCCCCTTGAACTTTGCGAACTTTTGCCACATTTAAGGCTTCAAACATAAAGATATTAAACTGTAATTTTTTGTGAAGAATAAACAAGTGGGACACAATCATGAAGTGGAACGAAATTTATTGGATATTTCAAACTTTGTTAACAAATAAAAAACTGAAAAATTGGGCGTGCAAAATTATTCAGCCCCTTTACTTTCAGTGCAGCAAACTCTCTCCAGAAGTTCAGTGAGGATCTCTGAATGATCCAATGTTGACCTGAATGACTAATGATGATAAATAGAACCCACCTGTGTGTAATCAAGTCTCTGTATAAATGCACCTGCACTGTGATAGTCTCAGAGGTCCGTTTAAAGTGCAGAGAGCATCATGAAGAACAAGGAACACACCAGGCAGGTCCGAGATACTGTTGTGGAGAAGTTTAAAGCCGGATTTGGATACAAAAAGATTTCCCAAACTTTAAACATCCCAAAGAGCACTGTGCAAGCGATAATATTGAAATGGAAGGAATATCGGACCACTGCAAATCTACGAAGACCTGGCTGTCCCTCTAAACTTTCAGCTCATACAAGGAGAAGACTGATCAGAGATGCAGCCAAGAGGCCCATGATCACTCTGGATGAATTGCAGAGATCTACAGCTGAGGTGGGAGACTCTGTCCATAGGACAACAATCGTATAATGCACAAATCTGGCCTTTATGGAAGAGTGGCAAGAAGAAAGCCATTTCGTAAAGATATCCATAAAAAGTGTCGTTTAAAGTTTGCCACAAGCCACCTGGGAGACGCACCAAACATGTGGAAGAAGGTACTCTGGTCAGATGAAACCAAAATCAAACTTTTTGGCAACAATGCAATTTTTATGTTTGGTGTAAAAGCAACACAGCTCATCACCCTGAACACACCATCCCCACTGTGAAACATGGTGGTGGCAGCATCATGGTTTGGGCCTGCTTTTCTTCAGCAGGGACAGGATATATGGTTAAAATTGATGGGAAGATGGATGGAGCCAAATACAGGACCATTCTGGAAGAAAACCTGATGAAGTCTGCAAAAGACCTGAGACTGGAACAGAGATTTGTCTTCCAACAAGACAATGATCCAAAACATGAAGCAAAATCTACAATGGAATGGTTCACAAATAAACATATCCAGGTGTTAGAATGTCCAAGTCAAAGTCCAGACCTGAATCTAATCGAGAATCTGTGGAAAGAACTGAAAACTGCTGTTCACAAACGCTCTCCATCCAACCTCACTGAGCTCGAGCTGTTTTGCAAGGAGGCATAGGCAAAAATGTCAGTCTCTCGATGTGCAAAACTGATAGAGACATACCCCAAGCGACTTACAGCTGTAATCGCAGCAAAAGGTGGCGCTACAAAGTATTAACTTAAGGGGGCTGAATAATTTTGCACGCCCAATTTTTCAGTTTTTTATTTGTTAAAAAAGTTTGAAATATCCAATAAATTTCGTTCCACTTCATGATTGTGTCCCACTTGTTGATTCTTCACAAAAAATACAGTTTTATATCTTTATGTTTGAAGCCTGAAATGTGGCAAAAGTTCAAGGGGGTCGAATACTTTCGCAAGGCACTGTATTGGCCTAAATGTATAAAGAAATTCATTTTTTTATTATTATTATTATTATTATTATTGGACATGTTTTATAGTAAAAAATATTGTTTTCTTTTTCAAAATGGTTTTATTTTTTTGTTTCTAGCACAAAAAAAAACTTCAGAGTTGATCAAATACCAGCAAATGAAAGCTCTATTTGTGGGGGAAAAAAAGAAAAAATATTATATTTGGGTAGTGTACGTTTGCGCAATTGTCAGTTAAAAAAACGCATTGCCATTTCGCAAAACATGACCTAGTCAGCAAGGGGATAAACCTTCCGGAGGGCAAGTGGTTAAAGGCTGTTGGCAGCAGCCTTTAACAATGAGAGCAACTGAACATGTTACAGTATTTAAACATTATAGGCACTTATTTTTGATGTGTAGCATAGCTATACCTACAAAATAGACCAGCCTGATGTGATCTAGCAGGACTTAATTTTTTGCCTAAAGTTTCACTTGAAATGTAAAAAAAAGTATATAATATATTTACTCATTTATGTACTAATGTTGGCAGCATAAACATTACAAATTGTGATTGTTGATTGATCGAGTAAAGTTCCACTTTAACCACTTACATTTACTGCGGCAGGGCAGCCGCTCTGTTGCAGATCTTAGCGGTTTGGAATTCTATGTGGGTTATTCAGTATGCATTTTATTGCTGTTCCTTTTGAAAATAGCCAATGTTTTTGTCTAAAAGAACATAGGGAGAAACACAAATTTCAGTTCTAAGTACTGAATTCATTTGAGCTTTTTACCTTATTGGCTGTAGCAAGCCTTCAAGCCTGACTGCTAAACGAATGTAAGTACAAACTTACTGACTTTCCTGCAACTAATTAAAAAAAAAGTCAGAAATAGACACTTAATTCTTGTGTATTACAGGTTTAGAAACGCTAATAACACCAGTTTTTAATGTTTAACTTCTACACCTTCAAAGTAACACATGTGGATTATGCAATGCGTCTTTGTTTTCTGTTATAAGGCATGTAGCACAGGGCCAGACTGTGGTCTTATTTGATCTTCTTTCCATGAAGGGTTATATTTTGGCACATTCTTACTATAAAACCTTGGCAATGTCTCTGATGTTTCTTGTTTTTACAGTCCTGCTTGTGTTTGTCTTTTACAAGGCTGGAAAGCCTGTACGCAGGTCCACAGCAGGCTCTCACCTTTCCACTGGCCCAGGGAATCATGGAAAGCAGCTATTAAAAGGAGATAGCGCCAATGAATTGCAGTCACATGGCTCAAGTAGGAGGTCTTCAGGAAATGACCAGAAACTGGTGGTGAGTTTCCCCAATGCGTTCCCGAAAATTTTCTAAAGATAATAAACTGCAAGTAAAAAGGGAAATTTATACCAAAAGAATACCCACAGTGGTTAAATATAAACTGATTTTATATGTATAAATCACGCCATTTGTATGTTTCATATATTTATTGCAACCATTTAGTTCATCAGACCGTTTGAAAAGTCAGTCTAAATTGTTTCCAAAGTCTAAATCGTACCCTGATTCACTCAGTGAACTAACTTCCTCATAAGCCTAGTCGTTTCTGAATATCAATATACAACATAAAATTATCTTTTTGCAAGTATTACAATATATGCCTCTCTATTTTGGTATAAATAGTGGATGCAGTTTAGTTATAATGTCACTGTTCTGTGCATATTGATCTGGTGATGGGTGTACCCCCTGTCCAAGCTGCTCGGGTTCCTGCCAATCCACCTAGAACCTAGGTATTTTTAAGTGTTTGCACCTGTGGGTTAGTGTTTGAGCAACGTGTCTTCACTAAGGATGAGCTCTGGCGTGTTTCAGATCCTGCCAGGAAGTTGGCACTGCACTGTGTTAATCACTGGCAGTGAGACATTTCCCGATCTCTACAGCCAGCGCATTGGGACAAAGTCTCACTGCCTGTGATTAGCGCAGCACATTGCTGACTTCCTGGCGGCTCTGCACGTGGGGATTGCGAACACGTCGGAGCTCATCCTTAGTCTTCACGCTGAAGCCAGACCTCTCAGTTCCTCTGGCGTATGCTGTTTGTGTTTGTTTGGTCTTGTTGTTCTCAGGCACCGTACACACGACTGAGCTTCTCGGCAGAATCCAGCGAGAAGCTCGCTGGGAGACATATTCTGCCGAGGTTCTCGGTCGTGTGTACACTTCCAACGAGCGTCCCGTTGGGAAGCTCGTCGAGCCAAAAAAGAGAGCACGCTCTCATTTTCCTCGTTGTTCAATGAGGACTTTGGCTCGATGAGCTATTTCGACCGCTCATCGGGAACCTCGTCGGGCGGAACGATGAGTTTAGCCCGACGAGGTTCTCGGACGTGTGTACGCGGCCTCAGTGTTTTCCCTCTTGCTGCGGTCTTGTATTTCCTTCGGTTTCTGTCTGTGTATCCCTTCATTTTCGGTTGCTGTGGGTGCTCTCCATACCATTGTTTCTTGTCGTTTTGCCCCTCATTCCTGCTTGCTGTGTCCACTCTCTCTGCGCTATTGCCCAGCCTTCTCTGCTTTCCTGTGTTTCACGCTTGTTCCCTGCACCCACCTCCTAGTGTCTTTTCTTGCTAGCTGCTGTAGTCTTTCCTTTGGTCCTTGTATCCTGTGTGTACCCTGAGTCTATTCTGTGTGCTATGACTGCTGGCACTGTGCCTTCACGGGTGTGTTAGAGAGACAGAATCTGGGGGCTGCCTTGCAGCGCAACATCCACACCTCCAGTGGCTCTAGTGAGGACCAGGTGGCTCCTTAGATCCTGCGACTCTGACCCCCCCTCCCTCCTCGTTTGCATGTGGTCATACTGCTCTTGCACCTTCCTAGATCCATGCCCTGTCACATCTGTTTAGCTGTTCTTAGACACAGAGTTTTAAAGGATACTGAAGATATGGACAGTAACTTTTTATTATTAAAAAAGTTCAACTGAGACATTTTTGCATAGCCATGATGACATACCCTATCACATCTGTTTAGCCATCCCTAGATACAGCGTTTTAAAGTCCCAGGTGTTACAGTCCTCAGATCATGACATACCAGACAGCAACCAATCAGATCTAAGCTTCTATGAGTTTTGAACAGTCTTCAGGATACTGAAGATGGACAGTAACTTTTTATTATTAAAAAGGTTTAACTGAGACATTTTTGCATAGCCATGATGAGTGTAGGTATTGAACTGTGAGTCGATTTCGGCTGCTAAATTTCAGTGCAGTGTTTTTGTTTACATTATTTTGGGCTTTGCACAATTTAGAAACCTTGGATGTGAAGAGGATGGCTATCTGTGGGTAATAGTAGCATTTTAGATGCCATATATTCCTTTAGCATTATAGTATTGATGCTCAGAGTTATCTTTGCTTTAATGCCCAACTTCAAGATGAAGAAAAAAAAACACCTTTAGTTGGGCCCACTTGCAAGGGTAAAATGCTTGTCGGGTCTAGCGGGAGAACGTAATGCCTAACTTACATTTCTTTATCGTACATCACGGGTCACAGAGCACATAGCCATTACACTTGGGTTATATGGGTTCCTTCAGGTGATGGACACTGGTGTAATAAGTTTCACAGGAAGTTTCCTCCCTATATAACCCCCTCCCACTGGGAGTGCTTCAGTTTTTTCGCCAGTGTCTTAGGTGTTGGTCACGTCTAGCTGTCCCTCGGAGGTCTCGGGACCCAGGATAGCTAGCCGGATCCGTCCGAAGTGCTTCAAAGCCAAGGTGTACGGTACCCGGGCCCTGCTGGAGTGGGGTTTTGCCTATAATGCCTCTCCTTGGAGGGCTGGATTCTGGGCTCCAGTGCCTTAGTCTCTTCCAAGAACTAAACGCTACTGATGCCAGGATGCTATATAGGTCCAGGTGTGTGGGTTCCTTAACACAGGACCCCGATCCCTGAAGGTCCAAGACAATACCCACGGAGATGGGGGAAGATTGGGCCTCTTGCATTTTGCAATACCCTGCGGCGTGGACCAGGTAAGAGGGAGCCTGCGGGACTTGGTTCGACAGTAGGTATCCCCCTGGGGGTTCTGGGTCGGCTAATGGTATGCTTGTGCATCAGCCACTATCTCCACTATGTCTTTTGAGGCAGGATGGGATGTACTAATGTTTACCCAGATAACATGTAGGTTTATGTATGCTTGTTTAAGATATGTATTTGCTACTCCCCCCAGATCTGCCTGTTAGCATGATACTGCTGCCCCACGTACTATAAAGGGGGAATGCTGGTGAAACTCCTGTTTCTTAGGAAGCCTATGGGGACAGCTTCCTCTGTGTGTGCACTACATTAAGTATTGGTGCTTACCTGGTGTCTGTTGGGTTGCTAGCACTGGTCCATGCTTCTCCTCTGCTTTCTGCTTCCTCCATGTTGGTTTCAGCGTGGGGGGGGGGGATGGGGGGGCGGGCCAGCAGTGTCAGGTCTCAGTTAAAGCAAAGCATTTCCTGGCTGGTCATTCCCTCCTGAGAGCAGAGGAGAGAGAGGACACAGAGCACGCAGCTGAGCCATTCTGGCTATGCAGTGACACCTAGTGGTGGTTTGTGGATCTTCAGGTCTGGCTCCATACTGACAAAAAAAAAAAAAATGAGTTTTTTTTTCTTAAAGGGACTCAGCCTTAGATCCGGCAGTATCTGAGTCGGTGCAACCTTGGGCTCCGGCTAACGGGCATTGGTGTTGCAATACTCACAGGACTTCCTCGGTATTGCCGCCTTCTCGGGCGTGTGGAAATTTGAAAAAAAAAAATATATATATATAATTTTTTACCATAGCCTGTTCTTATTAATGATTCACTTCTAGCTACAACAGTTGGGTGTTGGCTACAGGGGTGTCTCAAGGTTGTGCAATGGCTCCCAAGGGATCAGGACCAGCTAAGGCTGCAAAGGGTGCCAAAAAACTAAAGAGGTCTCCATCGGGGTCAGAGGATTTGGGCCAGGCTCCAACGGTCCCACCCTCACCAGATAGACCACCGAGTAGCATGTTGCAGGAGCCATTGAGGGTGCTAGGGGCAGAGGCGGCCCCCAATCAACCCATTCCCGTTTACGTTACGGAAGAAATGCTAGCGACCACCCTGGGTGGGCTAGAGGAAAGGTTAACTGCTTTGATTGCCCGCTTTTTGCCAAGTGGCAAACGGGCTAGATCCCCGTCACCTAGATCGGTGGTTTCAGATGCAGAGGTCCTCTCTTCGGAGGAATTGGACCCACAGGAGGATCAAGCGGACCCGAGTCCCGACGGTTCAGACATTAAGGGTTCCACTGTAGATGAATTTTTTTTTTTTCGGCTTCTCAAGCGGAGAGCCTGTGGATCCAGTCTCTGACAGATATGGTTCGCACTGCTTTTAAACTTCCAGTGTCAGAACTATTAGCCCCTGCGGTATCCTCTTTAGGTTCTTCAAAAGCACCATTAAGTTGTGCGTCTTTTCCGATTCACCCCCTTCTGGAGAGCGTGATTTTGCAGGATTGGGCTCAACCTGATAGGATCTTTATCCCTCCTAAAAGGTTCTCTATTCTCTATCCTATGGAAGAGGAATTTGCAAAGAAATGGGCACTCCCTACTTTGGACGCAGCCATTTCCTGCGTGAATAAATCCCTGACCTGTCCGGTTGAAAATGTCCAGATGTTCAAAGATCCGGTCGACAAAAAATTGGAGACCCTACTGAAGGCTTCTTTTACCACAGTAGGTGCCGTGGTTCAGCCAGCAGTGGCAGCCATTGGCGTTTGTCAGGCGTTAAAGGATCAGACTAAACAGATATTAAGGGACATGCCGGCTCAGCAAACTCGTGAATTGGCAGACCTACCAAGGGTTCTCTGCTTTGCAGTAGATGCTATTAAGGACTCCATTCAACAGGCGTCCCGTCTATCTCTGCTGTTGGTTCATATGCGTCGCCTTTTGTGGCTGAAGAACTGGTCAGCAGAGGCACCCTGCAAAAGGCTTTTGGCAGGATTTCCCTTTCATGGTGGGAGACTATTCGGTGAAGACCTAGATAAATATATCCAGACCATATCAAGTGGTAAAAGTTCTTTCTTGCCTGTCAAGAAAAGATCGCGTGGGCCCGCGTTTAAGCGACAGGCCTTCGCAGGCTCGGCCCCTTCAACTTCCCGTCAGTATCGACGGACTCCCGGGCGTTCAGCATTTAATAGCCGCCCACAAGGACAAGCCACGGCAGGCAAGAGGCCATGGTCTCGCAAGCCGGTTAAACCAGTCATCAAGTCAGATTCATGAAGGGGCGCCCCCACTCTCTTGGGTGGGGGGAAGGCTTTGGTTTTTCTCCGAAGTGTGGGAGGCCAGAATTCCCGACTCTTGGGTACTGTCCGTGGTAGCCACGGGCTGCAGGCTAGAGTTTCGGGAAGTCCCCCCTCCTCATTTTCAGGGGTCAAGTCTTCCAAGCGACCCATTAAAGAGGGCCTCTCTTGTAAAAGCATTGGATCGTCTCTTGCTCCAAGGAGTAATTGTAGAAGTACCAACCCAGGAATGGGGTCTGGGATTCTACTCCAACCTTTTCATAATACCAAAGCCCAATGGCGACGTCAGGCCTATCTTAGACCTCAAACGCCTAAATCGCTTTCTAAAGATTCAGACCTTTCGTATGGAGTCCATACGTTCGGTTGCAGCCAGCCTACATCAAGATGACTTTCTAGCATCTATAGACATAAAGGATGCGTATCTGCACGTGCCGATCTACCCGGCACATCACAAGTTTCTTCGTTTTATGATAGATCACCGTCATTACCAGTTCATAGCCCTCCCTTTCGGGTTGGCAACAGCTCCGCGGGTATTCACAAAGGTGTTAGCCCCGGTGCTAGCCGTCCTAAGGACAGAAGGCATTTTGGTCCTGGCATACCTGGACGATCTTCTGGTTATCGACAGCTCAGCTACCAGCCTCAATCACGCAGTAGTTCGCACAGTTCGGCATCTAGAGGAATTCGGGTGGATTGTGAACCAAGAAAAATCGATATTGCAACCCACAAAGCAGTTGGAATATCTAGGCCTTCGGCTAGATACAGACTGCCAGAGGATATTTTTACCTCACGCAAAGGTCAGATCAATAACTCAAGCAGTTCAAGTGATCTTAGGCAAGAAGAGGCCGACTATTCGCCTATGTATGCGTCTGCTGGGGAAGATGGTGGCCGCCTTCGAGGCAGTGCCCTACGCCCAGATCCATACCAGATATCTCCAGGCAGCCATTCTCTCTGCTTGGAACAAGTCCATTCAGGCGTTAGTTCTCTCCCCAGGAGTCCGGCGCAGCCTGTTCTGGTGGCTGGTCCCTCAAAATTTGTCAAAGGGAAAATCCTTTTGCCCCATCACGTGGAAGATAGTAGCCACGGATGCCAGCCTGTCTGGTTGGGGGGCAGTTCTAGAAGGACAGACCCAGCAAGGGCAGTGGTCGGAGGCAGAAAAACTGCTTCCCATCAATATCCTAGAGATCAGAGCTGCTCGGCTGGCCCTGGTCGCCTGGACTCTCCCCCTTCAGGGTCTGCCAGTAAGGATACAGTCCGACAATGCCACTGCGGTGGCATACATAAACCACCAGGGGGGCACGAGGAGCCTAGCGGCCCAAAGGGAAGTAAACCTGATTTTCTCATGGGCCGAAGCCCATGTACCCTGCATCTCGGCGGTGTTCATCCCAGGGATAGACAATTCTCAAGCAGATTTTTTGAGTCGTCAACAGTTGCTCCCGGGGGAGTGGTCTCTTCACCCCCAGGTATTCCAAGAGATTTGCCAAAGATTCAGAGTTCCAGATGTGGACATTATGGCAAAGAGATCCAACAAAAAGTTGGACAAATTCATATCCCGAGCCAGGGATCCCTCGGCCTACGGGACCGATGCGTTGGTTTGCCCCTGGCACCAGTTTTCTCTCCTGTATGCGTTCCCTCCACTGCAGATGATTCCCCGCCTTCTACGGAGGATCAGGGTGGAGCACAGGCCTGTGATCCTGGTGGCCCCAGCCTGGCCCAGGAGGGCTTGGTACGCACTCATCGTGAGGATGTCAGTCGGGGCGCCGTGGCCGCTCCCCCTGCGCCCAGATCTGCTGTCTCAGGGCCCAATCTGCCACCCTGCTTCACAGCAGCTAAATTTGACGGCTTGGCGGCTGAATCCCTAATTCTTAAGGGCAGAGGCCTCTCAGCTCAGGTCATATCTACGTTGATTCAGGCTAGGAAACCAGTCTCTAGAAATATGTATTACAGAGTCTGGAGAACCTATGTGGAGTGGTGCGAGTCTCAAAAATGGCATCCTCAAAAGTTTTTTATTGACAGGATCTTGCGATTCCTCCAGGTTGGCGTTGACAAAGGGTTGGCTCTTAGTACTCTAAAGGGGCAGGTGTCGGCTTTATCGATATGGTTTCAAAGACCCTTGGCCACCCATTCGCTTATGAAAACCTTCTTGCAGGGGGTCTTGCATGTGAATCCCCCTATTAGAGCTCCCCTCTGCCCCTGGAATTTAAATCTGGTCTTGTCAGCTTTACAAAGGCAGCCGTTTGAACCTCTGACAGAAATCCCTCTTGTGCTACTAACCCGAAAGTTGGTTTTCTTGGTGGCCATGGCTTCGGCCAGAAGGGTTTCCGAGCTGGCAGCCTTGTCATGCAGGGAGCCATACCTTATTCTGCATAAGGACAGAGTGGTTCTCAACCTTCTTTCCTTCCTAAGGTCATATCTAGTTTTCACTTGAATCAGGATCTAGTCCTACCATCCTTCTTTCCTACTCCCCAGTCCAGAGAGGAAAGACTGCTTCATACTTTGGACGTGGTTCGAGCCATGAGGGTCTATCTCAAGGCTACAGAGAAGATTCGGAAAACAGATGTGCTTTTTGTTCTTCCGGATGGCCCCAAGAAGGGTCAGCCGGCTGCCAAGTCTTCCTTGGCTAGGTGGATTAAGCAGCTGATTTTTCAGGCCTATGGTCTGAAGTGCGTTCCACCTCCCGTATCAGTTAAAGCCCATTCTACGAGGGCCATGAGTGCCTCCTGGGCGGCACACCATCAGATCTCTATGGCACAGGTTTGCAAGGCGGCAACCTGGTCTTCCGTACATACGTTTACTAAATTTTATAAGTTGGACGTTGCAAAGGGTACGGACGCAGCATTTGGGCAGGCGGTCCTACGGGCAGCAGTATAGAATCCTCTGGTCCGGGTCGCGCCCCCTTTTCTCTGTTGGTGGAGCTACTTTACTTCCTGATAATTTTTTGTTTGGCTATTCTTGGCCTTACGGTCTCCCTCCCTTCATAGAGCATTGCTTTAGGACATCCCAAGTGTAATGGCTATGCGCTCTGTGTCCCGTGATGTACGATAAAGAAAAAGGGATTTTCAATAAACAGCTTACCTGTAAAATCCTTTTCTTGAACTACATTACGGGACACAGAGCTCCCACCCCTCTTTTGGGGAACATTGTGTAACCTCGGAGGAATTGCTTGCTACAAAACTGAAGCACTCCCAGTGGGAGGGGGTTATATAGGGAGGAAACTTCCTGTGAAATTGATTACACCAGTGTCCATCACCTGAAGGTACCCATATAACCCAAGTGTAATGGCTATGCGCTCTGTGTCCCGTGATGTACTTCAAGAAAAGGATTTTACAGGTAAGCTGTTTATTAAAAATACCTTTTTTTACTCTAATGCCTTGTACACACAAGCAGAATTTCCGACGGAAAAAGTCAGACGGAAGCTTTTCATCAGATATTCTGTCCGTGAGTATGCCCGATCAGACTTTTTTCGTCGGAAATTCCGACGAAATTAGAGAACAATTCTCAATTTTTCAGATGAGAAAAATTTCTGTCGTAATTTCCGTTTGTCTGGATTCAATTGCGACGGACTAAAAACCATGCTTGCTCAGAATCAAGTCGACGCATGCTCTGAAGCATTGAACTTAATTTTTCTCGGCTTGTCGTAGTGTTTTACGTCACCGCGTTCTTGAAGGTCGGAATTTGGTGTGACCATGTGTATGCAAGACAGCTTGAACGGAACTCTGTCGGAAAAACCGTCAGAGTTTATTCCGTCGGGAAAATCGGTCGTGTGTACAGGGCATAATGCTCTTCTCTACTCCCTTACAGTTTGGACTTTGGGTGGTTCCCCAGCTTTATAATGTACAAAGCAGGGCTATTAACCTTGCATCGTACTTGAAGAAGGCAGACGTGTGACTATGGCCAGGCACGCCTTAGAGAAGAGGCTTTGTGGGAGCAATCACACAAATGTTAGGTGCCTACAGGAGTAGACATAATATATTGCTTTTTATCGCTGTATACCCATACTTAACAAGCAGGTAATCCTTGAAGTGTGGTGGGCTTCAGTGCAAAGATTTTCTTTTTCTTCTACTTGGAGTTGGACTCCAAGCACTAGGCTTAGGGTGGGTTCACACTGCCTGATGTATGTGGTTTATTGTGTTTTTAATGATCTTTACACATTTAAATTTCTTGCATTTTTGTTACGTTTATCCTCAAGTATTTTGGATGTTCTTCCACAGTGATTCCAGTCATATTGGCAGTCAGTCTTTATTAGCTCATATCTTTTATTTTATTAGTTTCAATGCAAAATGTGGTAAGCATTCTTCAAAGTTAGTTCATAATGTACATTTAGAATTTCCCACGTTGGATAACTGATTGTACAGCCCTTTTTATAAATGCTGTTTATAAATTTCTGTGCATTTGTTTCAATTAAGAACAAAACTGATTCGAAAGAGAAAACCATTTCTAAGAGAAATGCACCTTCTTCTGAAAATATTTACATGGCTGTTATGTTCACGCTGTGGGTGCAGTACTTTCTGGGCAAAAAAACGGGAAGGTACAGACCTGGAAAATCAAGTCCTTATTGGTATACTTTTTGGGGTTAATGCCTCTTTAAACCCTTCAAGGCAAAGGCATAATGAGACACTTACCTTAGAATGATGCCCATCATAGGTGTCGACCCTCCAAGTACAGACCCACCGGAGTAATTCCCGGGTTTGCGGCCCGGGGCTGTGATCGGCCTGAGCCGCGATGACGTCGCTCCCCCGCATTGCGCCCAGGAGCACGACACCAGCAGACGTTTCTTCAGTGCGCATGAGCTAATGATGTCGGCGGCAGTGCATATACTGGATATCTCCTAAACTGTGCAAGCTTAGGATATATTCAAGGTACCTACAGGTTAGGCTTAACTGTAGGTATAAGTCCTGTAACAGGGTTTACAACCACTTGAACAGCTTGGTTGTTTTTTCTCTTTCTCTCTTTCTCTCTTTTTCTCTCTTTCTCTCTCTTTTTTTTTTGCTCCCTGGTGGCAGCAGTCGTGCTGTAATTGAGCCTGCATGAGTGCCCCAATATAGCAAGCATTGGTAGGGGGGAGGAGCGCTGGCAGAGAAAGCCCAGAAGGGGAGGATCGGGGCTTCTCTGTGCATAACCATTGTAAGCAAGTATAACATGTTTGTTAATTAAAAACGAAAATATATGTTTTACAATCACTTCAAAGTGAGGGTGTTAATGGACCCTTAAAGTTTAAGTTCACCTTCAAAAAAAATCTGTAAGGGGAACTCATACTGGACCACCTCTGCACCCCCCCCCCCCCATCCCCCTGTACTTGAGGGCAACGATCACCCACTAGGAGACATCGGGTCGGTGCTTTACCGATCCAGGGATTTTAAATCCCTGCGACTTTCACTCCTCTTCTCCCCCGCTGACAGGACGGGCTAGGCAGGTTCTGATGAAGGCAACCCGATGTCTCCTAGCAGGTGATCATTGGCCTCAGGTACAGCGGGACCGGGGGGGGGGGGGGTCCAGTGTAAGTTTACCTTACAGATTTTCTGTAAAGGTGAACTTGCCCTTTAAAGAACATGGATAGCAACTTTTTTTTTTTTTATCTTCAGCTTGTTTCCAAAATGTGGCAAATATTTTATAGAGGAATTATGCATTTCAGAATATTCCTTCCTTTGTTTTAGAAACTTAAAGAAGAAAATGACAAACTTAAGCAAGAATTAGAAGACTTGAGGTATATATATATTCCTTTATTAAAAATCTCTAAAACAGATCA
Source organism: Rana kukunoris (assembly GCA_029574335.1). Taxonomy (NCBI): domain Eukaryota; kingdom Metazoa; phylum Chordata; class Amphibia; order Anura; family Ranidae; genus Rana; species Rana kukunoris. The sequence continues at coordinate 132,764,940 of CM056049.1, forward strand.
TCTAAACTGCTACAAAGTAAATGCCTTTCTTTAACAGACATGTTAATGAAAAAAAAAATGTGTGTGTGTGTGTGTGTGTATAAATATATATATATATATATATATATTTTTATTGCACTACTGTAAGCACAGGAAGATTTCTTATTTGACATGATTACATCTTAATGGTTGCACTATTAAAGGCAAAAGGTTTAGGGCCTTAGGAGTTTGGACATGACAAGTAATTAATGGGAAGTGCCTGTTCAAACACTTGGATACAGACTGTATTTTGAACAAGGGTGCCATGGTTTGAAACTGCAGGTAGTGTCAACAAGTCTGGTTTATGAAGCTAATGTTTTCATGTTATTTCAGTAGAGAATGTGCACACTTTTAGCTGTTTGACCTATTTTACATAATAAATATAGTAGTACAGAATGTATATAGCTTCATCTTCTCTTTGAAATTTCGTTAGATCACTATCTTTTTATTCTGTGGGAAGCAGTATTTTTCATTGGTATTGCCTGTTTTAAACCACCAATGACATTCACTCCGATCCCAATTATACTTGTTTGTGCAGAAATTGTGATCAGCAGCGGGAGGTAGTGAAGAATTCTAAAACTTCATGGGAACGATAGAGTCACACATTACAGAACCTGGCTTTGAGCCTGTGGTGCTTCAGCAAATTAAGGAAGGACACTAAAGAAATATTAAAGTTTTGCATGCAATGTTAAAACTTGTTTATTATAATGAAAAGTGTAAGTGAATGGGTTTATTTTTTTAAATCCGTGCTGAACTGAGGCAATAATTTGGCAATAAAATGTTGAGATTTTCCAACAAAATTTTGTACATAGTTTCAAGCAAGAAATTACACTTCTGTATAAGCACTGCTCATGGGAATATTCAGAGCTACAAATAGGATTTGTTTTACTCACTCCTTAAAGCGGAGTTCCACCCAAAAATTGAACTTCCGCTTATCCCACTCCTCACCCACTTACATGCCACATTTGGCATGTAATTTTTTTGGGAGGGGGGAGTGGGGGCTTCAGGAGGAGTGGGACTTCCTGTCCCACTTCCACCTTCCGCCGAGGGACTAGTAAGGCGATTAAGCTTAATCGCCTACAGCAGCCCCTCCCTGTAGGCGATCGCATGAGACACATGACAGGTCCCATGCGATCGCCTGTCCAATCACCGGCGGGCCGCGCGCATGCGCAGTGGGTGCCCGGCCGTGAAGCGAAGGCTGTCACGTCCGGGTGTCCACAGTTATGATGAGGACGCCGGCCGGGGAGGGGGAGAGAGGAGCGGAGCCCTGACCGGCGCGTTGCTGGAACCCTGGAGCAGGTAAGTGATTGTTTATTAAAAGCCAGCAGCTACACTTTTTGTAGCTGCTGACATTTAATAAACATAAAACAAGGCTGGAACACCCCTTTTAATCTTGACTTGTGGACTATGTCCCTCTTCTATAGGGGAGGACTAGGCAAAACATGTTAGATATTTAAATACATGTAACTTTAAACAGAGATGAACAGTTCTGCCCAGGGGGCGGTCCCTCCAGACATAACCCTCCGCCCTGCAGTCAGCAGCTCAGTTTGTAAAAAGCAGTACAAACATAAAAATGAGGGGTGGGTGCTGTGTCTGTCCATGGACGACAGAGAAAAGGATTTTACAGTAAGTACAAAAAATCCATGGATAGACACAGGTCTTTAAATCTTGACTTGTGGGACGTCCCCAAGCAGTGTAAAAAAAATGAGAGGTGGGAACAGCACCAAAAAACTAACTTCACCCCAAAGAAACAGAGCTCCTCAACGGAGGAGTTGCAAATTTAAATAGCCGCCTGCAAAACCTTGCGGCCGAAGGAAGTTACTTCCTTGTAAAATTTGGAAAATGTGTGAACGGACGACCAAGTCGCCGCCTTACACACCTGTGAGACAGGCGCTTAATGTCGGAAAGCTCAGGAGGCACCAATAGCCATAACTCTATCTTGTACCCAGAAGTGACCACCTCGCAGACCCACTGGTCGGCGAGCAGGGAGGTCCACCAATCTGCAAACCTGTGAAGCCCCCCCCCCCACCCATGAGTCGGGTGGGGGCAAAACTTCATGCGGTAGTAGTCTTGTTAGCTGGCTTGTTTGGCTTGCGTGCCCAGGAATGCTTCTGTCCCCTACCTGGACCTATGTTAGTCTTGGAGGATCTGCTCGTGGACCCTGACTGGCGAAAATACAGCTTCTGTGTTGAAAAGGAAGGTCCCGGCTTACGGCATGGCTCCTTCCCCTTAGGACTGAGGGAGAAGTGTGCTCTTACTTCCAGTGACATCCTTAATAATGTCGTCCAGCGAGGTACCAAAGAGCCTCCCAAGTTTGAAAGGCAGATCTGCCAGAGCTTTTTTGGATGCCTGGTCAGCGGACCAGCATTTCAGCCAAATTAGGCGGCGCAATACCACCGCAGATACAGAGGCTCTGGAAATCAAGGGGGCCACATCCAGAGTGGCATCGCGGACATACACAAGGCCCTGTACCAATTGTTCAGCCAGCCTTACGCACTCTGGAGGAAGCTGATGCTCCTCTACTGTCTGTTACAAAATCTTTGCCCATTCAGTGAGTGTCTGAGACACCAGTGTCGCAGCCAATATAGGTCGTAACGCTGACCCCAGCATGGTGAACATGGAATGGCTCACCGCTTCAGACCTTATATCAGTAGGGTCCTTAAACTCAGGGGTCCCTTCTACCAGGAGAGTGGTTATTTTGTTTAACCGAGCGACCGGGGGGTCAACGACCAGAGGAGAAGCCCACTTTTTCAAAAGGCTTTCCTCAAAAGTATAACAGACCGCCATGCGCTGAGGGACCACAAAGGACCTCTGCAACCGTTCCCATTGCTTATCTATGAACTTATTAAAGAAAGACACATAAGGAAAAACTTTAATGGAGAGATTCGCTTTGTGCGATCCAAATGAGACAGAGCCCTGCGTGGACATCTCAGCTGTTTCCTCCAGCTTGAGAGAGTCTCTCACAGCATTGATAAGTGCACTCACAAGTGCCCTGTCTTGCGCTGACCCGGACGAGGGAAGGTCCTGGTCCGCATCCTCTGAAGTCCAAAACCGGTGTCCTGTGCCGCAGCCAGGCCCAAATCACCGCCCAGTCAGAATCTGTTCAGTGCCGCTGCCCGCTCTCCTTTCACACAAAGTGTGTATCTGAGGAAAACCTGTGAGGTGAATTGCGCCGTTCGCACCGCCCTGGAAGCACAAGAGGCCAAAATTTACTCCAAAATGGCCGCCGAAACAGCTCAGAGAAAAGGGCGCGGATCACAAAAAATGGCCGCCCACAATGCTGACCTGCGTCACAGCGCGACCACGGAAAAATGGCGCTACCAAAATGACGCCCAAATACAGCCATGTGGACGAGAAGGCCGTGGTGGAGGCTTTCCACTAAAAAGACTACCCCCCCTCACAGAGAGCAGGCCTAGACACCTCCACAGACCATAACCAGGATACAACAAACAAAAGTCACTGCCCCTACCTATGACTGGTCTATACAATAAGGAGCGCTGCAAAGGGCGCATATACATACAAAATATACATACAAAAACATAAAATATCCAGGCTTAAACTTACCAACCAGCCAAATTCACCTGTCTAACTATGTGCGTTAAAAACAGAGGTTTAGTTGCACACATTTGCAAATGCATGTGTAAGCTGCAGGCCCCGTCAAGGTGCTCTGTATACTGCAGTCCTAACTATAACATTGCATTTTAAGTCTCCTCTGTAGGAGCACATGACTGCTGATGGATAGATAAGGGGCAGGTGACTCATTAAAGGGGAAGGAGCACACTGCACAATCAGCACATGGAAGCAAAGGTGCCAGTGTGCTGCCTGACCACAATGACATAAATACAACAAAAAAAAGTCACTGCCCCTACCTATGACTGGTCTATACACTAAGGAGAGCTGGAAAGGGCACATATACATACAAAAACATAGAATATCCAGGCTCAAACTTACCGACCAATCGGCAACCAACCAAATTCACCTGTCTAACTGTGTGCGTTTAAAAAAAAGAGGTTTAGTTGCACACCATAACCGGGACCTAGAGACACACAGAAGTATACCCCGGACGTGGCGAGCCCCCCAAGGGAAGGAGGAAAAAGGGTGACAGAGGAAGAGGACAGAAGAACCCCCTTCCTGGGAATGCCCAGCTATTCCATCCTGCCGAGGCAGGAGGAACTGTACTTACCTGTCCCTGCGAGGACCTGCTGGTGCGTTCCTGACAGATCTTCAACGGAGTAGTACGGAGTAGCTGTCGGCCCGGTCCACTGTGACTGAGACAGCAAGCAGCCCGGTCATATGTAAACCCTGGAGCATATAGCTCACCGGCCACCCCTGGAGCCATGGGGTATGTCGTGGCCGACCCAGTGCTTAGCTATGGCCTGCTCACGCTCGATGGCCGGACTAGGGGGACTACAAGGATCTATATTATCCAGCCTGTTACCCAGCCGGCAGTTGGTAGAAGATTCTTCAAAATAAAATAATAAAAATAAATAAAATAATAAATACATTTCTCAGGACCCTGGTTTTGGTTTATACTGTCATTTACAAGTGGATTCGACAATGGCAAATAAAAATTGTAGGCCAGCCAAGAATAACTCTCCTACTACCAGCATGCCTCAGTTTTGTAGCAAGCAGGGGCTTTATTATAAACACCTGTAACCTTCGATTGACTCAAATCTGGAAAAAAAAGTTGCTTGATGCCGAAATGCCAAAGAAGCACAGATCTAGTAGGGTGTGTTTTGACAGGAAGTTGTTAAACCTGTTTCTTGAGACCATAAGCTTAGATTATGGTCTGTCTGAGCCACCTAGAAATGGTAGCATGATAGACAAAAAGCACCCTCACGGGGACCATCTAGGACGATAAATAAAGGGGTCAATCTTTTTGAAAGAAGCAATTGCTGGGAGAGAGACTACCTTGTGCAGGAAAAGTACTGAGCCTTATTACAACCTTGTCCCTGTGGTAAACCATAAAAAGTTCCTTGCAGGAAAAAAATGCAAGATAAGAAACCTGTTTTGCAGAGGTGATTGCTGCAAGAAATCCCACCTTGTGAGTGAAAACAGAAAGAGGACTGTCTAATGGGTTCAAACAATAGTTTTTGAAGTGCATTGAACGCCGGATTCACATCCCACAGTGTCACAGTGGGGTAAACAGGGGGAGCTACATGGGAGACCCCCTTTACAATTATCTTATTCAAGGAATAAGGAGGCAATCTCCTCCAGACTGACATGGGATTGACATATCCCATGAAGGCAGAATATTGTGTTTAAGGGGTCTGGAGTGAAACTGGAAGCTACTGTGAAGGAAGCTATTATTAGACCAAAGAATCGCATACAAAAGTGAACTAAAAAGCACAAGTCTTGGACCGGAGGTTGAAGTTTCTCCTGAGGGTGAAATACTCTAGTAATTAGTTTTGTCTAGAACTAAATCCAGATACGCCAAATGATGAATCGGTTGCAGCAATGATTTCTGATGGTTCAGTATCCATTCAAACCACCATTGTAATGTCTGGACAATCAAGGCCACATTGTCCAACAGAGTCTGCGACTGTTCCCTTCAACAATAAGTCATCAAAGTATTCTACAATGGGAATACCACAAGAGCACAGCAGGGCTAGTATAGAGATCAGCACCTTGATGGACACCCAAGGTGCAAACGAGAGGCTGAATAGTAGGTTGATGAACTGAAAGGGAAGGGGACCCAGGGCAAAACTCAGGAAACGATGTACTGGAAAGCGTGTGAAAACACGTCGGGGTTTCTTAGCTCAATGGTGGTGCCAAAACACTGAGTTTACTCTAGGCCAGATATAGCTTTCAGGGCTTTCCTGCCCACTTTTATTTAAACGAAAATCACAATTCAAACAGATATGCCTTCCCACGCAGGGATTCTCACCATCACTGCAAAAACATAGCAATCAGCCACTTGGCTCTCTTGTGGCAGCTTTACTGCTCTGAGCAACTTTTCAGTATCCTCCTGACTGTCAGTATGCGTTCCAGTGTTTATGCAGAGATGCTGCACCCCAGCTCTGCATCTCCCTTACAGCTTCCTAGCTGCTCTGTCCCTCATGGACTGTCTCTACAGCTTCCTAGCTGCTCCATCCCTCATTGCCTTTTCTATTTACAGGTTCCCAGGTACTCTGTTCCTCATGGACTCTCTCTCAGGCTCGAGCCTTGGCCTGTCCTGACCTGGACACCATGGTGCACACCAGCACCTCTTGTGGCTCCCTTCACACACTGACTCCCTCAGGAGGGTGGGGCTCCGAGCTCTAACTCTGGCACACCTAAAAGAACCACACACACATGTGCCATTAGTTTGCTTGCTTTCTACAAAACCTGGCGTAAAATACTATTCTGCCACAGCAGGTTTGCATCCTTGCTGTTTACAGAAGCCAGGAAGTTTCCCTGGTGAAGATAGGCTATGGCAAAATTGATGGATTCCATGCACAATTACTGAACTTGAATCAAGACATTTAGTGCTTTGAGATACAAGATGGAGCATGTTGGGTCTTGGAACAGCTAAGGCCTCGTACACACGATCAAATCTGTCTGCTAGAAACGGTCTGCTAGACCGTTTCAGCAGACAGATTCGATCGTGTGTACGGGCGAGCCGACGGATTTGGCCACCCGACAGATTGGAAAGCATGCTTACCAATCTGTCGGCTGGGAACCCGTCCGCCCGACATATCTGCTGGTTAGTACGCTAACCAGCAGACATGTCTTCTCGCACACGCGCCGAATGGTTTCGACGCATGCGCGGAAGTGTTTTACTTCCTGGTGCGGTGACGTGGCGGCGTCAACGTCACCGCCACGTCACCGACACGTCAGCGCGCTGTCTGCTGGCGGAGATTTTGGTTTGCTCGTGTGTACACGCGAGCAAACCAAAATCCAAGCAGACAGATTTGTTCAAATCGGTCGGTCCGACCGATTTGAACAAATGGATTGCCTCGTGTGTACGAGGCCTAAGAATAAAACCCCCTAAACTGTTCTGAAACAGGTACTTGGGCAATGACGCCTGGAACCAAAAGGCCAGAGAGGGCTGGGTAGAGATGTGCTTATCTGCGGTGACACAGAAAGGTGAGAAACAGGGAACAATACTCTAGTTTGTAGGTACTGGAGGCTACTTTCTGCACTCAAGACATGCAAAAACATGCTTCAGACATGCAAACTGATCAAGTGTATGCAAAGGCTAACAAACATGCCCTCACTTTGAAATATGGGATGCACCTTCATACAGAGAACGTTTGTTTGAAGGTTTGGTTAACTTTGAGCCCGAGACAAAATGGGTGGACTTGAAGCCAAGATTTTGTGGTTTGGACTTTGATGTTGCAGGAGTGATCAATAATGGATTAATCTGTCGTAGTCTGTGCCACTGGATACACTCTATGCAATTTTCTGTCAATTTTTTTCTTTTTTTTTTCTTCAGATTTACCAAAACCATAATAATGTGAAACCATAGGAGTTTCAATTAGTATGCAATTAGGCAGGCCTTTGCACTACATGGTTTTTGTAAATCTGAAAGAAATCCAACAACAAATATTGTATAGTGTGTATGGGGTTCTTTGATTGCGGAAGATGGGTCTTGTCACCAGTAGCATCAATCATATCCTAAGTAGATCTAAAACACAACCATTTGCTCAAAAAAATCATCAATTGATGGATCGACTGCAGCAGGGACACACTTGCTTTTAGTAGATTTTGTCCAAGCCAAGGCTTGGAAAAGCATGGTTGTAGCTAAAGTGGAATTTACAGGAGGGTGCTTGCCAGTGAGACCAGAGCTCTGGAGAGAGCTTCCATCCATTTATCGGTTGGGTCCCTAACGATAGGTGCATCCTTTACGGTAATGCTGGATGCATTGTTAGGGAGCGATACTGCCAGATCCACAGGGAGAGCAGACTACTCTTTGACAAAGTCCTCTTCTAACAGGGCTCATAAGCACTTGCGGGTAATAAACATCTTGTCAGGTGTTCTCAATCTTCATAAAGAAACAGTTGGATCAACAGGTGCAACAGGAACATTTTGTCCATCCTAGGGGTGTCCAAAACGGGAAACAACACTGATAAAAGTAAGGCCGCGTACACACGATCGGTCCAAACCGATGAAACTGGACTTAAGTCCAGTTTCATCGGTTCAAACCGACCGTGTGTACGGTCCGTCGGACCAAAGTTTTAAAACTTGCTTTAAAATCGGACCGATGGACGCCTCACCATCGGTCCAAACCCATGGTTAGTACGCAAAAGCATTGGTCCAAAAACCCGCACATGCTCAGAATCAAGTCGACGCATGCTTGGAAGCATTGAACTTCATTTTTTTCAGCACGTCGTTGTGTTTTACGTCACCGCGTACTGACACGATCGGTTTTTGAACTGATGGTGTGTACGCACATCAGACCATCAGTCTGTGAACCGATGAAAACGGTTCGTCGGACCATTATCGGTTTGGACTGATCTTGTGTACACGGCCTAACAGTTTAATATAAAGTGTAAAGAGGTGAGTGGTGCTGCAAAAAACATAACAGTGTAGTGACCATATAGGGTCAAACCAATCCTGATGGATGCTAAAGTGCATGAACTTGGTTTGACCCTATAAGGTCACTACACTGTTACGTTTTTGGCAGCGCAACTCACCTCTTTACACTTTATATTATATTAATACTTCACTTAGTGGAGTTTCCAGGGGAGGCAGCAGCCACATTTATACCTAAGCGCAGAATTATACATGTCTTATAGAAGTAACAGATTGATCCTGTAGTTTCAGAGTGGTGTATGACATATCAATAAGAAACAAAACCGTCTCTTTTACTTTGATTGTGATGTTAGACTGCAACTCATTGGTGGCAAATCCATCCAGCAAAGACTGGAGTGACTCAGTATCAGTCTCAGTGGCTGAAGGCTAAGAGGCTGCTAGGGCAATTGGCAGTTCAAATACAAAATCTGCAGGAAAAGCACAGGGGTGCTTGTGGCCTCTGCATTCATAGTCCCCTAATAACTGTCTAATTTGGGCCATAAAGTCATGCATGACTGTAATAAAGACCTCAGCCAGGAGGTCAGAGGAACCAGCCACATGCAACAGAGAATGCTTTAAGCCCAATTTTTATTAAAATTATAAACATAAAATCCAGATGCAGTAAGAAAGTAATTTTTTCAATGTTTTTTTTTTTTCTTTGGAACAGTAACTCCAGCCCCAGCAGAAATGTCTGTGTATAATATTTGTCTGCAGATAAAGACTTCTGTGCTGTATGAAATACTCACACTGCTTCCAAAATTAAATACCTAGTAATTTTGTGTGTGGAAAATCATGTGACTTGCCTCACTTCCTTTATCTTTAAATGCCATTACTGTGCTTTATAGTATAGTAACTGGGGGGGGGGGGGGGGGTCATTGAACGGAATAGGCTAGTGGTCTATGCAGCGCTATCATTGAACATGGTCTCAAGTAACGTTGACATTCGCTTAAATTGTCAATTAAATATGATCTCCTCAATAAGAGGTTTATATTGTTGACATGTATAGAAAATAATTGTGGTTTTCCTACTTAATCCCATGGTTTAATAATAATTAATCTCCTTAATTTACTTCTCAAGATTTAATAGCCCAATATTAAGTAATTGTATTTAACTATATTGGATGCTTTTTCTTTTCTTTAGGCTTCAGTACAAACGACTGATTGAAGAGGGACAGAATGAATGTTTAGATGAGAGGCGGATCAATCTTTTGAAGTCTCAGGTGTTGCAGTTGGAAAGGCAGGTAATGTGTGTAAAGGAAAATGTATGAATGTGTGCGTTGTGGCTCATTTAAAGTACACAGGAAAATAAATTATTAAGTGCTATAAGTTGAGCTTCTCAATGAGCTGGATGTGTTGGTGAGTAAAGTACAGCTTTGGGAGTTACTGTATTTAACGTCATAAGATAAAGATCAACCAACAAGTAAAGATTACTATATAATGTGAAAGAAATTTAAAAGCAGCAACCCCTAAGCTATTTGATGTGCCCTACTGGACTTACAAGTATACATTAATGTTGCATGACCCACCAACGCATTTTTATGGACGTGGTACCATAACTAAGTAAAAATTGTGAAAAAATATTATTTCAAAGCATAGATGAACCAGGCATGAGGAGAATGTTTTTTGATCCTCTCTTGACATGCGATTCTGTGTGGTTCAAGTCGCGTCTGAAATGTAACTAGTGTTAACCAGGTCTTAATGTTCTCTGTTTATCAACAAACCCATACTGATCGATATAGTTTAGACACATAGTGTCAAGCAGCTTTGTTGTCTTTAACTATCTGGTCTTCCCTCTTCCAAACCTATTATTATCTCACAATTTTGGTATCAGGAAAAATTATTATTTCTTGATCGTACATCACGGGACACAGAGCGCATAGTCATTACATATGGGTTATATGGGTACCTTCAGGTGTGGACACTGGTGTAATCAACTTCACAGGAAGTTCCTCCCTATATAACCCCCTCCCACTGAGAGTGCTTTAGTTTTTTCGCCAGTGTCTTAGGTGTTGGTCACGTCTAGCTGTCCCTCGGAGGCCTCGGGACCCAGGATAGCTAGCCGGATCCGTCCGAAGTGCTTCAGAGCCAAGATGTACGGTACCCGGGCCCTGCTGGAGTGGGGTTTTGCCTATAATGCCTCTCCTTGGAGGGCTGGATTCTGGGCTCCAGTGCCTTAGTCTCTTCCAAGAACTAAACGCTACTGATGCCAGGATGCTATATAGGTCCAGGGGTGTGGGTTCCTTAACACAGGACCCCGGTCCCTGAAGGTCCAAGACAATACCCACGGAGATGGGGGAAGGCTGGGCCTCTTGCATTTTGCAATACCCTGCGGCGTGGAGCAGGTAAGAGGGAACCTGCGGGACTTGGTTCGACAGTAGGTATCCCCCTGGGGGTTCTGGGTTGGCTAACAGTATGCTGGTGCATCAGCCACTATCTCCACTATGTCTGTTGAGGCAGGATGGGATTCTAATGTTTACCCAGATAATATGTAGATATATGTATACTTGTGTAAGTTATATATTTGCTACTCACCCCAGGTCTGCCTGTTAACACTGATACTGCAACCCCACATGTTTCAAAGAGGAAATTGCTGGTAAAAACTCCTGTTTCTTAGGAAGCCCAAGGGGACAGCTTCCTCGCTGTGTGTGCACTACAATAAGATTAGTGCTTACCTGGTGTCTGTTGGTGCTGCATAACGCTGGTCCATGTTGTTCCTCTGCTCTGCTTCCTCCATGTGGTTTCAGCGTGGTGCGCGCGATCGTGCGCGCGATCGTGCGCGTGTGTGTGCGCGCGATTGTGCGCGCGCATACGCGCGCGCGTGCACACCGCCTTTTATAGTGTCGGCGTGCGTCGGGGGGGCGGGCCAGCAGCGTCAGGGTCTGTATAAAGGGAAAACTTCTCTCGGGCTGGTCTTTCCTCCTGGAGGCAGAGGAAGAAAGGATACAGAGCGTGCAGCTGGGTCTTTTGGCCACACAGGGACACCTAGTGGCGGTTTTGTGGATCTTCAGGTCTAGGACTTAGGTCCACTATTGACCAGAAAAAAAAAAAAAAAAAAAAAAAAAGTTTTTTTGCTTAAAGGGACTTAGCCTTAGATCCAGCAGTATCTGAGTCTACCTTGGACTCCGGCTAACGGGCATTGGTGTGTCAATACTCACAGGTTTCCTCAGTATTGCCACCTCCCAGGCGGGTAAAAAGAAAATTTAAAAAAAAAAAAAAAAAAAGAAAAAGAGAGAAATTAGTTCTTTTTCATTTTCCTCATACCTGCCCTCATATTGGTTACTCCTAGCTGCAACAGTCAGGTGTTGGCTATAGGGGTGACCCAAGGTTGTACAATGGCTCCAAAGGGATCTGGACCAGCCAAGGCTGCTAAAGGTGCCAAAAAGCAAAAGGGGTCTCCATCGGGGTCAGAGGATTTGGGCCAGGCTTCTACGGCCCCACCCTCACCAGTCAGGACACCGAGTGGCATAGTACAAGAGCCATTGGGGGTGCTGGGGGCAGAGGCGGCCCCCGATCCACCCATTCCCGTTTACGTGACGGAAGAAATGCTAGCAGCCACCATGTGTGGGCTAGAGAAAAGGTTAACTGCGTTGTTTTCCCGTCCTTGCCCAAGTAGCAAGCGGGCTAGATCCCCCTCACCCAGTGTGGGGTTTTCAGATGCGGAGGTCTCCTCTTCAGAGGAACGGGACCCACAAGGGGATCAGGCAGACCCAAGTCCCGACGGTTCAGACAGGGAAAATTCCACTATAGATGAATATTTTTCGGCCTCTCAAGCGGAGGGCCTGTGGATCCAGTCTTTGACAGATATGGTTCGCACTGCCTTTAAACTTCCAGTGCCAGAACTAGTAGCCCCGGAGGTATCCTCATTGGGTTCTTTAAAGGCTCCATTAACTTGTGCATCTTTTCCAATGCACCCCCTTCTGCGGAACGTGATTTACCAGGATTGGGCTCGACCTGATAGAATCTTTGTCCCTCCTAAAAGATTCTCTATTCTCTACCCTATGGAAGAGGAATATGTGAAGAAATGGGCTCTCCCTACAGTGGACGCAGCCATTTCCTGCGTGAATAAATCCCTGACTTGTCCGGTTGAAAATGTCCATATGTTCAAGGATCCGGTCGACAAGAAATTCGAGACCCTACTGAAAGCAGCTTTCACCTCAGTAGGTGCCATGGTTCAGCCAGCAGTAGCAGCCATTGGTGTTTGTCAGGCCTTGAAGGATCAGGCAAAACATATATTAAAGGACATGCCGGCTCAGCATACTCATGAATTAGCAGAATTCCCTAGGGCTCTCTGCTTTGCAATAGATGCTATTAAGGACTCCATCCAACAGGCATCTCGTTCATCTCTACTGATGGTTCATATGCGTCGTCTTTTGTGGCTAAAGAACTGGTCAGCAGAGGCACCCTGCAAAAAGCTTTTAGCAGGGTTTCCCTTTCATGGGGGAAGACTATTCGGGGAAGACCTAGATAAATATATCCACACCATATCAAGTGGAAAAAGTACTTCCTTACCGGTCAAGAAAAGACCGCGTGGGCCCACGTTTAAACGACAGGCCATTGTAGGCTCGGCCCCTTCGACTTCTCGTCAGTATCGACGGCCTCCCGGGCGTTCAGCAGTTAATAGTCGCCCACAGGGACAAGCCGCGGCAAACAAGAGGCCCTGGTCTCGCAAGCCGGCTAAACCAGTCATCAAGTCAGATTCATGAAGGGGCGCCCCCACTCTCTTGGGTGGGGGGGAGGCTTCAGTTTTTCTCCGAAGTCTGGAAGGCCAGAATTCCCGACGCTTGGGTTCGGTCCGTAGTAGCCTCAGGCTACAAACTAGAGTTTCGAGAAATCCCCCCTCCTCATTTTCAGGGGTCAAGTCTTCCAAGCGACCCGTTAAAGAGGGCCTCTCTCGTAAAGGCGTTGGATCGCCTCTTGCTCCAAGGAGTAATTGTAGAAGTACCAACCCAAGAAAAGGGTCTGGGATTCTACTCCAACCTTTTTGTTATACCAAAACCCAATGGCGACGTCAGACCTATATTAGACCTCAAACGCCTAAATCGCTTTCTAAGGATTCAGACCTTTCGTATGGACTCCATACGTTCAGTGACAGCCAGCCTGCATCAGGGCGACTTCCTAGCATCTATAGACATAAAGGATGCATATCTGCATGTGCCGATTTACCCAGCACATCACAAGTTTCTTCGTTTTACGATAAACCAAAGTCATTACCAGTTCGTAGCCCTCCCTTTCGGGTTGGCAACAGCTCCACGGGTATTCACAAAGGTGTTAGCCCCGGTGCTAGCCGTCCTAAGGACAGAAGGCATCTTGGTCCTAGCATACCTGGACGATCTCCTGGTTATCGACAGTTCAGCTTCCAACCTCAATCATGCAGTAGTCCGCACAGTGCGGCATCTAGAAGAGTTCGGGTGGATTGTGAACCAAGAAAAATCAAGGTTACAACCCACAAGACAGTTGGAATATCTAGGCTTTCGGTTAGATACAGAATGCCAGAGGGTATTTTTACCTCAAAAGAAGATCAGGTCGTTGATTCAAACGATTCAAATAGTCTTAGGCAAAAAGAAGCCGACTATTCGCCTATGCATGCGACTGCTGGGAAAGATGGTGGCCGCCTTCGAAGCAGCGCCCTATGCCCAGATCCATACCAGAATTCTGCAAGCAGCTATTCTCTCTGCTTGGAACAAGTCCATACAGGCATTAGACCGTCCATTAGTTCTTTCCCCAGGAGTCAGGCACAGCCTGTACTGGTGGCTGATCCCTCAAAAATTATCAAAAGGGAAAACCTTTTGCCCCATCTCGTGGAAAATAGTAACCACATATGCCAGCCTAACAGGTTGGGGGGCAATCTTAGGAAAACGGACCCAGCAGGGACAGTGGTCAGAGGCAGAAAGTCTGCTTCCCATCAATGTCCTAGAGATCAGAGCTGCTCGGTTGGCCCTGGTCGCCTGGACTCTTCCCCTGCAGCGTCTGCCAGTAAGGATACAGTCCGACAATGCCACGGCGGTGGCATACATAAACCACCAGGGGGGCACAAGGAGCCTGGCGGCTCAAAGGGAAGTAAACCTGATTTTTTCATGGGCCGAAGCCCATGTACCCTGCATGTCAGCAGTGTTCATCCCAGGGATAGACAATTCTCAAGCAGATTTTTTGAGTCGTCAACAGTTACTCCCGGGAGAGTGGTCTCTTCACCCCCAGGTATTCCAAGAGATTTGCCAAAGATTCGGAGTTCCCGATGTGGACATCATGGCAACAAGATTCAACAAGAAATTGGACAAATTCGTATCCCGAGCCAGGGACCCCTCGGCCTATGGGACCGATGCGTTGGTTTGCCCCTGGCACCAGTTTTCTCTCCTGTATGCGTTCCCTCCACTACAGATGATTCCCCGCCTTCTACGAAGGATCAGGGTGGAGCGCAGGCCGGTGATCCTGGTGGCCCCAGCCTGGCCCAGAAGGGCTTGGTACGCACTCATCGTGAGGATGTCAGTAAGGGCACCGTGGCCACTCCCCCTGCGCCCAGATCTGCTGTCTCAGGGCCCGATCTACCACCCTGCTTCACAGCAGCTAAATTTGATGGCTTGGCGGCTGAATCTCTAATTCTTAAGGGCAGAGGCCTCTCTGCCCAAGTCATATCTACGTTAATTCAAGCTAGAAAGCCAGTCTCTAGAAATATCTATTACAGAGTCTGGAGAACCTATGTGGAGTGGTGCGAGTCTCAAGGAGGGCATCCTCGCAAGTTTTTTATTGACAGGATCTTGCGATTCCTCCAGGTTGGCGTTGACAAGGGGTTAGCTCTTAGTACTCTAAAGGGGCAGGTGTCTGCCTTATCGATATGGTTTCAAAGGCCTTTGGCCACACATTCGCTTGTGAAAACCTTTTTGCAGGGGGTCTTGCATGTAAATCCCCCTATTAGAGCTCCCCTCTGCCCCTGGAATTTAAATCTGGTCTTGTCAGCTTTACAAAAGCAGCCGTTTGAACCTCTGACAGAAATCCCTCTTGTGCTGCTAACCCGAAAGTTGGTTTTCTTGGTGGCTATGGCTTCGGCCAGAAGGGTCTCCGAGCTGGCAGCCTTGTCTTGCAGGGAACCGTACCTGATTCTGCATAAGGACAGAGTGGTTCTGCGGCCTCAGCCTTCTTTCCTTCCTAAGGTCATATCCAGTTTTCACTTGAATCAGGACCTAGTCCTACCATCCTTCTTTCCTACTCCCCAGTCCAGAGAGGAAAGATTGCTTCATACTTTGGATGTGGTCCGAGCCATGAGGGTTTATCTCAAGGCTACAGAAAAGATTCGGAAAACAGATGTGCTTTTCGTTCTTCCGGATGGCCCCAAGAAGGGTCAGCCGGCTGCCAAGTCTTCCTTGGCTAGGTGGATTAAGCAGCTGATTTTTCAGGCCTATGGTCTGAAGCGCTTTCCACCGCCCTTATCAGTTAAGGCCCATTCTACGAGGGCCATGAGTGCCTCTTGGGCGGCACACCATCAGATCTCTATGGCACAGGTTTGCAAGGCGGCAACCTGGTCTTCCGTACATACGTTTACTAAATTTTATAAGTTGGACGTCACAAAGGCTGCGGACGCAGCATTTGGGCAGGCGGTCCTACGGGCAGCAGTATAGAATCCTCTGGCCCGGTTCACGCCCCTTTTTTTCTGTTGGTGGAGCTATTTTACCTCCTGATATATTTTCTGTTTGGCTATTTTTGGCCTTACGGTCTCCCTCCCTTCATGGAGCATTGCTTTGGGACATCCCATATGTAATGACTATGCGCTCTGTGTCCCGTGATGTACGATCAAGAAAAGGGGATTTTTAATAACAGCTTACCTGTAAAATCCTTTTCTTGGAGTACATCACGGGACACAGAGCTCCCACCCCTCTTTTTGGGGAACATTGTGTAACCTCAGAGAAATTGCTTGCTACAAAACTAAAGCACTCTCAGTGGGAGGGGGTTATATAGGGAGCAACTTCCTGTGAAGTTGATTACACCAGTGTCCACACCTGAAGGTACCCATATAACCCATATGTAATGACTATGCGCTCTGTGTCCCGTGATGTACTCCAAGAAAAGGATTTTACAGGTAAGCTGTTATTAAAAATCCCCTTATTGACCCTTCTATTACTGTATGTTTCCTCAAAATAAATATCTATTTGCAAATATCAGAACCCCACAATTAATGCTTCTGCAGCAGTGACTGGTACTAGCAATGGGAGCCCCAGGCTTTTTAAGCTATTTATACGGTTTCTATTCTAGACCATTCACATTTTGGTGAAATAACTCACGGCCAAGCAAATTAGCAATGTAGTCAGCTGCAGATGTCTATGAAATGGTTTTTCTGTGTATTTTCAAACCCTGGTCCTATTATCCTGGGCAACCAACTGTGACAGATTTGCAAAGGTATGAGACATATTTTCATGCCAAACAGACACATAATATAGAAGTGGCCAGGGTTACCAAACTGGTAGACGTCAAAAAGGGTTGGATTCAAAACTTAGATTTGTTACTTTGAAAAGTTGACAGTGCTCATTACTAAGCCACTATTCTAGACTACAGTTATTCTACAGTTAAAATGCCCATCATCTAATCACCAACTAACCACCTTGCCTTCCTTTTGTTATGATTAAAGAGTAAAATATGCCTTGTTAATGCTCATCAATGGTCATAAAGACATGATTTCAGAAGAAGTGGAGAGATCAGACAGAGTTAAAGGATAGTTGCTGAAGGGCCAACTGTCTCTCAGGGTCAGTCCTCAGACACCTTCAGCTAAGCCCACCTCACTCAATTCTGAATCTCAGGGCCTCTTTTTAGGACTCATTTACACTTGAGGTTGGTCAGTAAGGTTCTTAAACTGCTGGTTTTATGATTACATTTGTATTATTTTCATTCTACTAGGTGATGCTTCTGACGGAAGGACTCAGCTGCAGAGCATCAGTGTTACTTGAATTTGGCAATGCTTTACAAGCTGTTCTTGATAAGCTTCAGTAAGTATACATTTTTTTTTAGCTTTCATGGTATATGTACATTTTTTCCATGAAAATAGAGAATGGGGTAGATTCAGAAAGCACTTACGCCGACGTATCTACAGATACGCCGCGTAAGTGCACGGATACGCCGTCTTATCTATGCGCCTGAGTCTGTAAGCAAGATACGCAAGGGGTGCTTCCATTGATTTACGCGTTGAATATGTAAATGACCGAGATACGCCGATTCACAAATGTACTTGCGCTCGTCGCTGTAATATACGCCGTTTGCGTAAGGCGTACGTCCGGCGTAAAGTTATTCCACCTAAAGGTGGCGCAACCCATGCAAAGGTATGGACGTTGGAACAGCCGTCATATTTTACGTTGTTTACGTAGTACTACGTGAACAGGGCTGTGCGTAGGTTACGTTCTTTGATTCGACGTATCTTAGGCGTTTGTCCCGATGTGATTCTGCGCATGCGTACTGGGAAGCTGTTCGTTCCGCCCTTCATTTGCATGGGGTCACGCTTCATTTAAATGGATCACGCCCACTTCCTTCCTACTTTGAATTAGGCGGGCTTACGCCGACCAATTTACGCTACGCCGGCGCAACGTAGGGAGCAAGTGCTTAGTGAATACTGTTCTTGCCTCTCTGTGTTACGTTGGGGTAGCGCATATGAGATGCGCTACGCACGCATAAATATACGCCGCTCTACGTGAATCCGGGCCAATCTGTTGATTTTTTGGAAGGTTATTGTAAATAAATACACTTGCGTCTGTAAATGCAAATACTGGCATTTACAAGCATGTACCCATGTTCAGTAGATTTTTTTTATTCACTAATATAGACAGAAATACGAAGCTGCTGGGGCTCTTGGTGCCGTAAATACAAGTGAATTTAATGCTATATGCTTACATGCCTGCAAATATGTTTGTCTGTATGAACGTTTAAGGTGTCGCCCACACAAGCCAAATATATTACAGTTCTCAAGGGCAGATTAGAAACAGTTAGAGCAAGGCTCATATTTTATATTTACACCCACATAATTCTTATATTTTAACAGAATTAACTACCCTTTTTTCTGATATCTGTACAATACACTGATCAGCCAGCACTTTATGACCATTGGCAGACTAAGTGAATAACAATGATTTATCACATTTCATTAGCATCTGCAAGCCATTGAGATAAATTAGGTAGAAAATAATGAAGTTGATAGCAGAAAAAATGGGCATCACAGTTTGTGTATGGGGCTGCGTAGCCACAGACTGGTCAGGGTGCCCATGCTGGCCTGTGTCTTCCGCCTGAAAGCACCTACAGTGGGCACGGAAGCATCAGAAGTGGACCATGGAGCAATGGAAGAAGGTGGTCTGGTTTGATAATCATGTTTTCTTTTACATCATGTGGATGGCCGGGTGCATGTGCGTCGTTGACCTCGTTGACCTAGAGAAGCAATAAACAGGATGTAGTATGGGAAGTGGGCAAGCCAGCAGAGGCAGTGTGATGCTTTGGGCAATTTTCTGCTGGGAGATCTTGTGTCCTGACATTCATGTGGATGTTACTTTGACATGTACCACCAACATTGTTGGTGACTAAGTGCGTCCCTTCATGGAAGCTGCAAAAATTATTCAAGAATGGTTTGAGGAACACAGCAATGAGTTTAAGGTGTTGCCTTGGCCCCAGAATTCTCCAAATCTTAGTACATTAAAGCGGAGTTCCACCCAAAAATGGAACTTCCGCTTAATCCACTCCACACCCCCTTACATGCCACATTTGGCATGTAATTTTTTTTGGGGGGGGGGTGGGGGCTTCAGGAGGAGTGGGACTTCCTGTCCCACTTCCTGCTTCCGCCGAGGGGCTGGTTAGGCGATTAAGCTTAATCGCCTACAGCAGCCCCTCCCTGTAGGCGATCGCATGGGACACATGACAGGTCCCATGCGATCGCCTGTCCAATCAGCGGCGAGCCGCGCGCGCATGCGCAGTGCGGCTCGCGCATGCCCAGTGGGTGCCCAGCCGTGAAGCCGAAGGCTGTCACGGCTGGGTGCCCACAGTCGGAATGAAGACGCCGGCCGGGGAGGGGGGGAGAGGAGCGGAGCCCCGGTCGGTGCGTCGCTGGAACGCAGGAGCAGGTAAGTGAGTGTTTATTAAAAGCCAGCAGCTACACTTTTTGTAGCTGCTGACTTTTAATAAACACAATTTTTGGCTGGAACTCCCCTTTAAGCACCTGTGGGATGTTCTGGAAAAAGAAGTCTGATCAAAATTTAATTAACATTTTAATTTGGTCAAGTTTTTATGATATGTATCTTTATTGAAATTTCAGTATTTGCTGCACAGTTTTCTTTGAGATATTGTAACATTTATTTTGCCATGGGAACGCACAACGTGAGTAGCAACAACAGAACTTTCAGTTTCTTTCTAGAATTGTTTTGGTTTGGATTAGCACAGAGCTATTTGGTTTCACAGTTATTAATGGAGTGTTTTTATTCGCAAAGGTTTTTACTTGCCAGTGAAAATGGTTCGCCAGAAGTTCCAATCACTAGAGTAGAATTAATACAAATGATTGAAATATGCCGCTCTATGCAGGACAAGCTACGTCACAGTCATCAGGTAAGAAAACCAGACGATATTTGTTGTTTTTCTATTGTCATGCATTCATCCTTAAAGCGGAGTACCGCTGTAATTTTTTTTGTTAAAGTCAGCAGCTACAAATACTACAGCTGCTGACTTATAAAATATAGACACTTGCCTGTCCAGGGCTTCCGCGATGTCGGCATCTGAAGCCGATCTGTCCCTCGGCTCTCGGGTGGAGGCACCGCCATCGTCGGTAAGGGAATCAGGAAGTGAAGCCTTGCAGCTTCACAGTCTGGTTCCCTACTGCGCATGCGTGGACCCACTGGTCCCTGCTGTCTTCTGGGACCTGTGTGTCTCCCAGAAGACAGCGGGGGAGACGGAGAATGGGCTGAACGAGGGGGCGAACATGGCGTAGATACCCGTGGCTAATGCGGTTATCTATGCCTGGAAGTGGGAGCAAATACCTGGATTAGACAGGTATCCGCTTCCCCCTGAAAGCTGCCAAATGTGACACCAGACGGGACGGAGGCAGGGGGGGTGGTGGTGATTCCGAAAAGCGGAAGTTCCATTTTTGGGTGGAACTCTGCTTTAAAGTAGAACAATGGATTCACGTTAAATAATAAATACTGCAGCATTTAATTACAAGTACATCTACACTAAGCTCAGGTTCATACCTGTCGACTTTGGTTTGGATACAGAGCGATTTATGGACGTTTTACATTTGGTTTTATGTGCGCTCCCATTGACATCTATTAGAATGTGCATTTTTATGAAAGAGCATCAAAGTCCTGCAGGCTGCATCTTTGATGTGCTTTTAGAAAATGCACAGATCTAAAATAAGTCAGTAGGAGTGCACCTAAAATCGCATATAAAGTTCAGATACAGTCGCGGTGCTTTCAAACTGCAGCACACTGGTCTGAACCCAGCCTCATGCCCTGTACACACGATCAGGTATCTGCTGGAATCTAATCCGATGGATTTTTTCATCAGATATCCGATGAAGCTGACTTTTATCAGTTTTGCCTACACACCATTGGTCAAAAATCCGACCGTGTCCAAACGCGGTGACGTAAAACACTACGACGTGCTGAGAAAAATGAAGTTCAATGCTTCCGAGCATGCGTCGACTTGATTCTGAGCAAGCGTGGATTTTTGACCGATGGACTTCCACACAGACAATCGTTTTATGTTCTATTTTTTTTCACTGATGGAAAACAAATCGATGGGGCCCACACACGATCGGTTTGTCCGATGAAAACGGTCTATCGGTCCGTTTTCATCAGACAAACCGATCTTGTGTATTGGGCTTCACAGTTTTCTTTTAGTTCCCCTGCAAAGTTCCCCAAATACCTGTTGACCCTGCCAGTGAAGACCAGCTTCCTTTGATGTTGTGGTAACGATGCTGCAGTGCTCCTAAATTCAGACCAGATTTGCCCACTACAGTGGGATTTAAAAAAGGTTGCTTGGGATGTGGCCATCAGCAATGTTACTGCTGCTTTACATGTAGCTTGTCAACACCCAGCCACACCAAGTCCTGCTTAATCATTGCTGGGTCGACAGAACTGCCTCTGTTCCTGAAACCCTCCCACTGTAGGCTGAAGTGTCTAGGGGGGGCGGACCATGTGAAACACGAATGATAAATCCAGTATTGGATTTGACCTGATTGGGTTTAAGAGACTGTGATGTGTAAATATTATTTCCTATATTGTGTACAGCCTATGTATCTTCCTTATTTAGCTGAGAAGAACATTCACCATTTCAGGTAAACTTCATCACAAGATCGCTCTCTTGTGATACTGCCATCTACCTACCTGGCTTTCAAGGTCTGATAATATGACGTTCATAATTTCTATATATGGGGAAATCTTTGTGCTCTTATGCCGCGTACACACGATCATTTTTTGTGATGAAAAAAAACGTTGTTTTCTGTGAAGTAAAAAACGACGTTTTTGAAACGTCACTTTTCAAAGACGATGTTGCATACACACCATCGTTTTTTTCACAAAAAGCGAGGTTACGTTCACCACTCTTTTCCATTGAAGCTCGCTTCATAACTAGCTTCTGGGCATGCGCGGGTTGAAAAACGTCGTTTTAAACAACGTTTTTGCTACACACGGTGACTTTTTGTGAAACAAAAAACAACGTTTTGAAAAATGACACAAAAAATTCAAGCATGTTGGAATTTTTTTTTGGTCGTTTTTTTGAAGACATAAAACAACGTTTTGCCCACACACGATCAATTTAAATGACGTTTTTTAAAACGTCATTTTATTTCATCACAAAAAACGACCGTGTGTACGCGGCATAAGGCCGTGTACACACGATCGGTCAAAACCGATGAAAACGGACTGAAGATCCTTCGGTCAAAAAAAAGAGAAGTTGCTTTAAAATTTAACCGATGGACGCCTAACCGATAGGTCAAAACCGATTGTTAGTATGCAAAAGCATCGGTTAAAAAGCCGCGCATGTTCAGAATCAAGTCGACGCATGCTTGGAAGTTGTGCACGTCGTTGTGTTTTACGCCACCGCATTCTGACACGATCGTTTTTCTAACCGATGGTGTGTAGGCACATCAAACCATCAGTCAGCTTCATCGGTTAACTGATGAAAACGGTCCTTCGGACCGTTTTAATCGGTTGGACTGATCGTGTGTACGCGGCCTTAGGCCTCATGTACACTGCTGCTGGTAAACGGACGTTTAGGAGCATTTGGCCGTTTTTTTCAGCTGCCCCTGAACTCTCCTCTCTGTTATCTTACCAGTACATGTACACAGGGTCGTTTTATAGTCGTTTCTAGGCAGCTGAGTTTAGAAGCATTTTTTGGAAAGCAAAAAAAATGCGTTCAGGACGGTTGTTTGCAAAGATTTGAAATGCCAAATGTCGTATAACAGCTTGTAAACACGTGTAATGGTGAAACATTTTTGCCTTTTTTTCAATGTAAAAAAAAATGCTTCTAAATGCAAATGCAGCAAAACTGGCGTTTTTAAACGTTTGTTACTATCTGTCAAGTTAAATTGTTCAGGAGAGGTTTTAAAATGTCCCGTGTGCATTAAGCCTTCACAATAATACCATTGGACAATCTTGTCCTGCGTGTAACGCCCTTAGACGCATTTCTTTTGCAATGATTGCATACATTTCTTCATGGTGCAGTCATTGGTTTATATGAAAATAAATAATTGCTAGTTTTAAGGGTTGATCTTGTTGATTAGGAGTGAAGTGGTTGGAATGTATTTTCTTACACGAACTGTAGTCTATGAACAAAGAACTGCTTTAACATGCTGCATATCCTGATGAGCACTAGATGGCGCTGTGTAACTTTGGAAGTGGAGATGTTCAGCGCTGTAACTACTAGCAAAGTTCTTTGTTGAAATAATAAAACAATGAACTGCTTACGGAAGATAGACTTCTGTATTTTACAAAATAACAGTCTGTTTTTGCAAGGTATACATTTTACTTTAGATATCCAAGCATTTAGGGCACTACAAATACTTTATCTAAAAAATCATGCTCATTCCTTTTCATGTAATTATCTATTTTGTGCAGAAAAGGAGAGAGCAAAAAAAATCTTCATAATTGAATTACGGATGTTAATCAGAGGCTTCCTTGGCCAAGGTAGCTGCAGGGGCACTTAATGTGGCTTGTTTCCTTCCCTGGGCCTTTTTGTGTGGGGAATGCCTAGCAAGATAATCCAAGTGTCTATTAAAAATTCCTAGAGAAATCTTTTCTTCTCTCACAGAAAACCCACTGAGATTTTTTTTATGTATGCCTGCTTAAAATTAAGCGGACTCCCATCATAGAACCAACTTAAAAGACACCTTGAACAAAGTTATTATAAAGTCATTTTTTTATAGCAGCGAAATTAAATTTGCTATCAGTTCTAATTAAATATTCTCCAGTGTTTTAACATGAAATTATTGAATCCCCCCATCACCATCTTAACTATAAGAATAATACAGTCACATCCTTTGTCCTTGTCTTGCTGATTATGAAAAATCCTCATCGCTTCAGCCTGGTTTGTGAGGTTTCCTGAGACTTCTAGTACTTAAATAGAATGCAGAGCCCTGGTGTTAGTTATTGTAAAGGAATAAAAGCTGTAAAAGCTCACATCTAACCAAACTGATATATCTCAATCTTAGGTTAATCTTGAAGGTGTTAAAAGCTCATTTGGCTGTACTTCAGCTGTGGATTACAGGAATTTAGTTTGTTCCGCACTCCTGTGACCTGTTTTCAGCATGTTTTCTAATGTCACAGAGCTGGTCCAGGCTCGGGCAAGATCATGACAATTTAGTGGGGATCTGCCCACATGCCTAGACCAGCACCTGACTCAGCCCCTGAGCGAGCCGCTAAGAGCCTGAGCCGGCTGCTCCTGCCCACCTGATTGCTCAGTTTTCAGTGTTAAAGGCGTGGGTGACAGACGTCACATCAGACCGATGCTGCATCCAACTACTGTAGGTAAGTATGATTATTAAATAAAAATAAAACCCATACCCCCCCCCCCTTTTTTTATTTTTATTAACCACTTCAATACCCAGCCATAGTCAAATGACTCCCACAGATAGGATCTCTCATCCTGGGTGGACGTCCTCGGCTTTTCGGTGTGTAATGGAGCAGCGGGGGTTAACGTGCAGCTTACCAGCTCCCATTGTGCAGAGCTGAGCAGCGGCGTGCATGGAGCCCGCGCGTGCCCCCGGGGGCGCGCAGCACGGCGATCGGGGATCCTGTGTGTCCCTCGGGACACAGCTGATCCCCAGTCAGTGTAATGTAACAGCGGCGGTACTTTTTCGGTATGGCTTACCGGATTTGATGCAGAGCTGCGCGGCAGCGTGCACGGCGATCCCGTGCACCCCCGGGAGCATGTGCTGTGTGTGATAACTTGTTTTTAGGACAATTTTGTGGAAAAAAAGAAAATGTTTTTCCCCAAGGATTTTGTGAAAAACTTACACGTTCAAAAAACTCACCATGCCTCTTACTAAATACCTTGGAATGTCTACTTTCCAAAAAGGGGTAATTTGGGGGGTATTTGTACTTTCCTGGCTTGTTAGGGTCTCAAGAAATGAGATTGGCCATCAGTACTTTAGGTGTGATCAGATGTGATAATTTTTCAATGATTTGCACCATAGCTTGTAGACTCTATAACTTTCACAGAGACCAAATAATATACACCTTTTTTTAATTATTTTTACTAAAGATATGTAGCAGTATACATTTTGGCCCAAATTTATGAAGAAAAATTACTTATTTGCAAAATTTTAGACTAGAAACTAAAAAAAGTTTTTTTTTATTTTTTTTATTTCTCTCTTTTTTCGCTTGCATTGCAAAAAATATAAAGCCCAGCTGTGATTAAATACCACCAAAAGAAAGCTCTGTTTGTGAGAAAAAAATGATAAAAATTTAGTTTGGGTACAGTGTAGCATGACTAATTGTAGCAATGAGTAATTGTCATTCAAAGTGTGAGAGCGCTGAAAGCTAAAAATTGGTCTGGGAAGGAAGGGTGTATAAAAGCCCTGTATTGAAGTGGTTAAAATATCAATATGTAATAGTTTTGGGGACCAATGCCAGTGCTCCTGGCTCCTCCTTTTCAGCGAGCACCCTCATAGAAAGCTGCTTCTGATATGAGCACTTGTAAAAGCCTTGCTCCTGGGCCAGCCTTTCTGGGTCCATTGATAAAGTGTGGTTAAGCCACGCCCCCTGCTCCCTCGTCACAGAAACTGATTGACAGCAGCGGGAGCCAATGGCTTCTTCTTCTTCTATCAATCTTTCCAGTGGGAAAGACCTCTGCTCTAGTGCACATCTCTGGGTCGAAATCGGGCTTAGATAAGTTTAGGGGGCTGGGGGTACACATGTAACACAGGTTTTTTTTGTTTTTTTACCTTAATGCATAGGATACATCAAGGTAAACACCCCTAAGGCTTTAAAACTGCTTTTAGTCACTCATTGGATTATTTAAAACATACATAAAACCCCAAAACAAAAATTGTAACATATTGCGGCTTACCAGTCCTTGGCTGCATTAGTTTAATTTTTCAAGCTAAGAAAATTTTCAGCAAGTACAGAAAATACCTGCTGGTCTTGTCAGAAAGGCAGTGTCTTTGTCACTTCCTGTGAGCTGAAAAGAAAGTGCAACCATTTTAATATCAATCCACCAGGTAATTGAGATAAACAAAGGCAGGCATGTCTGAGGTCAAGGTTGTCTGACAATTGAGACAGTGATAAAATTATTGTAGCCACAAAAGGACACTAAATACGTTATTCACAGAATGGTCAGGTGAAAGGTAAAGAACAAAATCCTATAAAGAGACTGGTAAGCTGCTAGATTGTACACTTTTTTGGGGTTCAGATATGTTTTACACTATTGAGGATCCCAAATGAGAGCTTTAACCCCAGAGATCCTCATTATATCAATTTGCTGCAGCAGTGACATATTGTTTTCTGTTGCCAAATGGTGGAGCCACCCCCTTTCCTTCTGCAATCTGCAGAACAATATTTGTAGGCACCATGGACTGGGTGAAAAGTCAGTACCGGTGTGCTGGGGGGGACATAAAGCTGGCCACGCAGCAGTCAGATATTTCATAGATGTGGTCTGTTAAAACTGCAAAATCTACAAGCCACCAACTAGTGTAAATGCTTATATACAGATAGCTACTGGCGAATTTTACTAATTTGGCTGATTCATTTGAACTAAAATCTGATTTTATGTGGAATTCTCCATAGTATTTTATGAAAATGTATACTTATCTATTAAAGTGGTCATTTAACGCCACTATTTTAGCTATGACTAAGCACTAGACCTCAACCTGCTCGAAACACGTCAGCTATATATATCCCACTGCTTGCTGTGTTTTGTAGTGCTTTTATCCTTTTGCATCAATAAAGGCTACCTTTTGGTGTACGGCTGTCCATATACCTTTTCTCCTGATTTTTGCTCACGGCTTCTGAGGAGGACATTGATTGCTTATTGCACTCACCTGGAGCGGCGGTCTTTCTCTCCCCACTTAGTCCACTATTCCCCTGGGCTTTTGAACCATCAAAAATAAGATCCTGCCAAATACTAACCTGTCTCCTAAACTGGGGTTCCTCTGGGTGGTGACGCATTACTGCTATGCTAATGCTTAAAGGGTATGTAAAACAAAATGTTTAAGAAAAAAAAAAAATAACAAACATGTTATACTTGCCTTCACTGTGCAGCTCGTTTTGCACAGAGTGGCCCCGAACCTGGTCTTCTGGGGTCTCTCGGCGGCTGTCTTAGCTCCACCTCGCAAGAACACATCACCTTCATGCAAGCGAGCTTGCATGGTGATGAGTTCTTGCGGACGCGCTCCTGTAATACAGCCGGCGGCCATAGTTGCTCACTGTATCACTCGGCCCCGGCGCGATGCGTCATTGGATGTGATTGACAGCAGCGCCAGCCAATGGCTGTGCTGCTTTCAATCAACCAATCAATGAGCCGAGAAGCCTGGCCGAGAAGCAAGCGCATTCACGGCACGGGACTTTGGAGGGGTCAGGTAAGTAAACAGGGGGCGCTAATCCGCAAGTGTTTTTTCACCTTAATGCATTAAAGCGAAGGTCCGGTTTAAAGAATAAATACAATTTAAGTCAGCAGCTACTAGCTGCTGACTTTTAATAAGGAGACTTACCTGTCCAGGGTAAATTGCTCGGCAAACGCTCGGGTCTCGGCTGCCCCACCGCCATCCTAGGTGAGGGAATCAGGAAGTGAAGCCTTGCGGCTTCACCGCCCGATTACCTACTGCGCATGCGAGAGCAGCAGGCGCAATGTAAATGGGTAATGTCTCTGGACCGCGGCTCAGGAAGTGGCAGATTAGGACGATCTGCCTAGAAACAGGCACTTCAGGTATGTATATAAAAAAAATGTTTTTATTTTTTTTGCAGCATTTTAGATTTTTTTTTTTTTTCTTGGCGGAGCTTCGCTTTAAGGTGAAAAAACTTTTACCTTTACAACCCCTTTAAGCTTCTTTGCTGCAGTGGAGGGCAGGCAAAGGCAATGATTGGCTGCTTCTGCCTGCTTCTGCCTGCACAGCCATTTCATTTATCTGTCTCACCCAGAACTTTAGCACAGAGAAGTGTAAGTGTCATTTAGGCAGTCGCATGTGAAAGACACAATTACATTTTTTTTTTTTTAATCCAACAAAATTTTATTTAGTTCTGAGAGGTACAAATCATACAGAGTCCTCTTAACATTGCGAGGACAAATATGTAGAGAAACAGAAAAGAAACTTGTTCAGCAAATGCACTCGGCACAATTAAAAATTTACAAGTCTAAAATAATTTTTCCTCAGTAAAGTGAAATCTTAGGGATTTCTGCAATTTGCACCTTTTCTTCTTGTGTTTGGAGTTGTGCATTGTATATTACTTTGCATCTGTACAAGGGAATCTGCCATAGTGGAGTGTTTTAGTGCATGTTCAAGCTGTGCTGTTTAATACCTTTTGAATCATTTGTGTCATCAAGGAGGTGGTGTGAGCCCATAACTGAAACGGTGAGTAATAAATTTGACCTACATTTGCATGTGCAGATGAGGCAGAGGCAATGGAGAGGGCCTCTACTGCTCACAGCCTTGAGACAAATGATATATTGAATTGTTGCTTTGCGAGTTGTTAGTAACATCAAGTGTGTTCTGTGCTAGAAGTGTATTATACATTTTTCAGTGGTTACAGTTTTGTACTGAATAGGTTGAAGCAGTTTTCTTTATAACTATTCTTTATTTTTTTTGTGCGCGAGTACAGAGCTTTTGAAGCTGTTAGAATATCTCCTGTAACATGCCAAAGTAAGGTTTAAATGATCTGTAGATGCTTGAGTCTTTATGGTATCCCTAAAAAAGAGTTCTGAGCTAAAATTGTATTGCTCTAAAGCAGTGGTCTCCAAACTGCGGCCCCCGGACCGAATGTGGCCCTTTGCATGCCTTTATCTGGCCCTTGGGAATTTCTCCTACAGATATGAAGCACTATTTCTCCCACTTATATGGATAATGGGGTACTATTCCTCCCACTGATGCCAATAATGGAATACTATCTCTCCCACTGACACCAATGATGGGGTATTTTTTCCCCCCCACTGACACCAACAATTAGACATTATTCCTATAACTAATACCCTTTATGGGGCACTATTCCACATCCTACTGACTACCAGCACTATGTTATTTTTTTATTTTTATTTTTTTACTCCCACTAACCTACTAGCCACAGTCCGGCCCCCTTAAATCTTTTTTTTTTTTCAATTAGTTTTTATTAGAAACTTTCGTATACAGAGGTATATAAAGAGAAAATAAAACATGAGGAAACAGGCGTTATCATGAGATACATTAGGCGTAGAGACACTTGATCTTTCACATAACCAAGGGAAGTTACAATACCATAACATGAAACAATCCATGGAACAACATTTACCCTCAGATAACAGGTATTACCGCACCGTTTGCTCGTAGGAAAATGGTAGGGGGGAGAAGCAGGGAGTTGGGGAAGAGAATGCAGGGGGGAAAGAGGGAGAAAGAAGGGGAGAAGAAGGAAAGAAGAAAAGAAGGAAGGGAGTGTGCAAGTCCAAGTAACCATTACAGCAAATCAATCATCAGTAAATTAAGTTATTTTATTTTATTCTTTATACCAATCGGTCCAAATTTTCCAAGCCGAGTCGAACCTGACTCTGTCACCACGGCGGTAGGCCAGTAAAGATTCATGAACATAATTCACCTGAGTCAACCATAGAACCTCAGAGACGTTGGGAGCCCTATCTACTTTCCAGTGTTGTGCAATGAGTGTTCTGGCTGCTAGGAGGATATGTGTGACAACTACTCTGAAGTCAGAGGGGAACATGTCAATGCCAATATGAAGGACTGCGAGTCCAGGGTTAGGTCTTGTCAGGATACCAGTCATCCCTGATATGTAAGAGAACACTGAGTTCCAAAAACTGGTCAGATTTTGGCACGACCAGAACATATGCAATAAATTCCCCACCGCCCCACATTGTCTCCAGCATAGAGGGGAGCTGTCTGACCCAAACTTTGAGATTCTATAGGGCGTGAGATACCACCTGAGAGCTATCTTCTGAGACAGCTCCCAGTGGTTGACACATCTAGAGGCCCCATATATCACCCGAAACGCCCGCACCCATTGCTCCTCATCAAAGGTTCTCCAAATCTCTTTCCCATTTGACAAAGGGTGAAGATTTTACAAACGTCAGCTTATCTTGAAAAAAGTTATAGAAAAGGGCGATGCCCTTCTGAGGAGAGGGGGAGATAGAGTAGAAGCGCCAAATTTTGTTTGGTAGAAAAATGCGATGCGTAGGGAGGGAGCTGAGGAAATGAGAGATCCTCAGGTAGTTAAAGTGTTCGGAGGAAGGTATTGCAAATTTTTCCTGTAGGGATTTGAAGGGATAGATTGAACCATCTTGAAAGATATCATTAACTAGGTGTATTCCTTTACCTTGCCAACAAGTAGTGGAGAGGTCGGGGATGGCCTGGGATAGGATGCTAAATGAAACTGGCACCTCCACGAGATCGGAACAGGGGGACATTGCCCTGTGCAGATCTCTCCATGCAAGGACAGAGGCCCGGAGAGTAGGAGGGAGGCCCCGAACGGGTAAGGGCCTCCAGACGTCTAGGAGGAGAAAGTCTCGAAGGTTATGTGCAGGGCACAAGTCTTGCTCGATTTCTTTCCATATAGGGTTGGTCCCGGGTCAAGCCAGCACTTTAGTTGTGTCAGAATAGAGGCACGCAGGTAATCCTGAATATCCACTAAGCCCATACCTCCCGCCTTTCTGTGTTTAAGTAGCAATTTCCTAGAACACCTAGGCCTACTAGTTTTCCAAATGAATTTGGTAAGAAGCGACTTCAGGGTTTTAATGTGAATTGGAGGGACGGGGACTGGAAGGGTTCTAAAGATATAAAGGATCTGTGGGAGGAGTAACATTTTGAAGGTAGCCAGGCGGCCAGACCATGAGAGATCTCCTATAGAGTACTTGGAAACATCCCTGCGAAGTCTGTCAATCAGTGGGAGGTAGTTTACGTCAGCTAAGTGATTAGGGTCGTTCGAGAGTTGCAGTCCCAAATACGTGATCGTGGAGTTACTCCACGAGTATGGAAAGGTCGCCTGCAGCTGGGATTTCAGTGAGGGTGGAATCCCCAGGTCTAAGATAACGGATTTTGAAAAGTTGGCCTTATAGTAGGACACCTGGCTGAATTCTGTCAGGGTGAGATGGGCAAAGCGCAAGGAGATTGCTGGAGACGTCAAAAAGAGAATTATGTCGTCAGCAAACAGATTGACAGAGTGGGCCTCGCCATGAATGTCAAATCCCTGGATATTCGGATGGGACCTAATCCTCTCCACCAGAGGCTCTATTAATAGGTTGAAAATAGAAGGGGACATGGGACAACCCTGTCTGGTGCCGTTAGAAATTGTAAAGGTACTAGACAACAAATTAGAAGTAAAGACTTGGGCACAAGGGGAGGAGTAGAGAGCCAGCACAGCAGAGAGGATAGGTCCGGTAAACCCGAATTTTGAAGAGTGTTCCTCATGTATCCCCAATGTACCCTGTCAAACGCCTTCTCCGCATCCAATGAAAGGAGCAGAGAAGGCGTCCGAGAGGCCTTAGCCCGCTGTATCAACCCAACCACCCGTCTCGTAGCGTCCGAGGCCTGTCTTCCCGGAGTAAAGCCAGACTGATCAGCACCCACAAGATCGGGCAGAATGGGTAGAAGCCTATGGGCCAATATCTTCGCATACAACTTAACATCAGTGTTCAACAACGATATTGGGCGGAAATTCGCTGGACTTGTCAGGGGTCTTGCCCGGCTTGGGAATGGTGACCACATAGGCCTTGAGCATCTCGGAGGGAAATGAAGCGGAGGACACTGCGGCTTTGAACACATCTTCTAGAGCAGGTATTAATTTGTCTTGAAAAAACTTGTAGTAGTCATTAGGTAGACCGTCGGGTCCAGGGGACTTACCCAAGGGAAGTAGTTTAATTGTTTTCCTGATTTCTGACTCCGATATGGGAGCGTTTAGCCGGTCTAATTGGGGTTTGGATAGAGTCGGGAGCTTAATTTTGGATAGGAAAGCCTGAATGTTTTCTTCAGAGGGCTGAGGCGTAATGGCATCTGTGTTCAAGTTGTACAGATCGGAGTAATACTGGGCGAAGGAGTCTGCAATTTCTTTGGGATTTATAATTTTGTGCTCATCAATAGGGTGGAGGAGATAGGGGATCTTAGATTTAATCCTGGCAGATTTGAGTCTTTGGGCCAAAAATGTACCTGCCCTGTTCCCCGCCGAATAATGGGAGAGTTTCAGAGTTTGGACATACTTATCATGTTGCTCAATCAACTGGAGTCTGAGATCAAAGCGACATTTAGAAAGTTTCTGTGCTAGGAGCATGGTAGGGTTGGTTTTATTCTGAGCTTCTAAAATTTTAATGTCGTCAAGTAGCCGATCAATTTTTTGTGTCCTTCGCCTCTTCTCCCTCGCACATATTTGCAGGATAATACCTCTAATAAATGCCTTATGGGCGCACCATAACACGGCGGGGTCTGAGACCGAGCCCACATTTTGAGCAAAGAAATTCGATAGGGAATCATTGATGGTGGCAGCATGTGCAGGCATATTGAACACACGAGAGTTTGCCCTCCATATATAGGCGGGGCTGGGGGTGTGACCCTCCACCACCACAATTGACACAGGAGCATGGTCAGACCAAGAAATATTATGGATGGTGGAGGATGACACCGCCTGAAGCAAACCTTTGTCAACAAAAATAAAATCAATTCTGGAATAGGAGTTGTGTCTGACAGAGTGAAACGTATAGTCCCTTTCCATGGCGTGTTGGCATCGCCATACATCATATACATCCTCGGAGTGAAGCAAGTGTTGAAGTTGAGGAACAGGACGCTTCACCACAGATGAGGAGTCCAAAGAGTGGTCCACAGTCAGGTTATGATCCCCACATATCACTAAAGACCCGTGTCGAAGGGAGGCAATTTTGGAGTACAGTTTCTTCAAGAAACAAAGTTGGTGGGAGTTTGGTGCATATAAGTTAGCAATGGTGAAGGGTTTATTGTTAAATTGTCCCACCAGAATGACAAACCTCCCTCCTGGGTCTGCGTGAACCTGCGTTAGTTTGAATGCAACCGAGTCTCTTACTGCAATTAAGACTCCTTTACGCTTAACTGGAGCAGAGGCCGTGAAGATGTGGGGAAAGTATTTGTTCTGGAACCTAGGCGGGTTATCCGCCAAAAAATGTGTCTCCTGGATACAGAGGATGTCTGCCTGTAGGGTCTTAGCCTCTTTCCAGACCGAGGCCCGTTTAGCAGGGTGGTTTAAACCATTAACATTGAAAGATACTATTTTCAGAGCCATTGTACATTCAAAAGGTGAAAAGGATAACAGTACCTTGCGAAGACGTTCTGGCGGTCAGTCCATCCAGCACTCTGGCAGCAAGCTTGCGAGACATGGTGACTCATTGGCACTAAGGAAGGGATGTAAGACCCCGAAGGGTGGTTAGAGGAGCATGCACAGGAAACCAAAGAAATAGGAATAGCAAAATAGCGAAATCAGTAGGGGTTCAAAAAGGGAAAAAAATAACAGGTTGAGAAACCAAAAATATGATAAAAAAACTTGTTCAAACAAGGACCAGAGGGCAGAATCTATGCCCATTCTCAGGGGGGGGGGGGGAATCGAACTTCAGAGCAATTGCTCCAAACACAGGAACTCTAAACAAAGCAGAACTTGTAGAGGCGTGTGATCTATCACGACAGTCG
Organism: Rana kukunoris; assembly: GCA_029574335.1. Classification (NCBI taxonomy): domain Eukaryota; kingdom Metazoa; phylum Chordata; class Amphibia; order Anura; family Ranidae; genus Rana; species Rana kukunoris. The sequence continues at coordinate 132,798,732 of CM056049.1, forward strand.
CTTCTTGGAGCTTTTCCTGTTTTTCACCGTTTGCCACTCGTACTGCTGATCAATTCTCACGGGAGGAGAAGTAGTTTCGGCAGGTTGGTCTGGGAGGATGTCTAGGGAGCGGAGAAGCTTGAGCCTGGCGTCCAAGTCGGAAATGATTGTATTTTTGCCATCGTCAGTGACCGTGAACTTCACCGGAAAACCCCAGCGGTACGGAATGTTGTGGTTGCGGAGGGCCTTCGTTACTGGAACCAGCGATTTGCGCTTCTGCATGGTGAACTGCGAAAGGTCCGCAAAGAGCTGAATACGTGTGAATTTCTCCGGAAGTTGTTGGGTTCTTCGAAAAGTAAGCATAAGTTGCTCTTTCACTTGGTAGAAGTGCACCCTCATCAGTATGTCCCGAGGGACATTGTTCCGGGAGATGGGACGGTTTGGGAAGCCGATGAATACGGTCAATCTTTAACTCAGATTCCGAGACAGACGGGAGGATTTGGAGCATAAGGTCCTGGGCGTACTGCTGGAGTTGTGCGGGTAGCACCGTCTCAAGAACTCCCCTAATCTTCACATTGTTTCTCCTCGACCTGTCTTCTAAGTCTGCGACTTTTGCTTTTAGCCAAGTTATTTCATCGGAGTGGTCTGCATGCGCATCTATTAGTGTATTGTGGGACGAAGCAAATTCTCCCATTTTCTCTTCAATGTGAGCCACCCGACCTCCCAATTCTCCTATATCTGACTTAAAGTTTTGCATGCATTGCATTAGATCTGTGTGCATGGAGCTGCGGAGAGATACAAGCATGTCTTTAAGAGTGGTATCAGAGACGGCCTTACCCATGGTAGGGAATGCAGTGAAAGGGTCCACCAGCTCCCTCGTGTCTTCCAGAGATTCGCGGCCTGCAGTGGACCGTTCCGCGTCCGCTTCTAGGCGGGGTTTGGATTTGGCTGGGTTGCGGGTTGTCGGCGTGGACACCCCAGGTGATCCCCGAACAGGGCCAGTCGAAGTTGTGGGGCTCGATGCGGTGGACCGGGAACCAACCGAGGAGGTGGGTGAAGGCATGTTGGAGTCGGTACCTGTTTGGAGTAGTCCCCTGTTCTTCGGTGGGTAAAAGTCGTCCAATTTTTTAGGGTTCGGGGTCTCCTTACGTTTGCGGGTCATCCTCCAATAGCCCACAGGTACGCCTGAGAGAAGAGAAGAGGGGTACTTCTAAAGCAGCGAGGTCGGTATAGTTGTTAGTAGTTCCCGTGTCTGGAGCAGGGGAGCGAAGTCATCAAGCCATTCAGTTGTGTGGTAGTTACGCTCCCCTTAAGCACTCCTGGATAGGAGATTACATAACGGTTGGGATAAGTGTCAGTGTCTTTGCATCTAAGTCAGCAGCAGTAAGTATATGCCCCAGCAGTGTATAGATGAATCCAGCAGGAAGCTGATCAGGGGTGATGAGCAATTGGGTATGTGGAGGAAGAATGGGAGTGCCTGGAGCAGAAGGATGACCTCTAACTTCCAGGGGTAGGCCGCAGCAGCGGACTTTCCTAATAGAGGGGGCCGGCTGGGATATGCAGAGTAGCCTAAAGTCTCCCTCTCAGTCAGCGACCGGACTCCTTCCTCTAGTGGCTGTATACAGAAAGTCTAGGGGGCCACCTCTATACTATCGGGGCCGGTACTCACTGTGTGTGGATGGAGGCGGCACCCAAACTATAGGCCGCAAGATGGCGCCGCGCCGCATCACGGAGCTCCGTAATCCACGGCCGGAATTAACTGTTTTTTCCAGGCCCCTTCCGTAGGGTTAGCAGGCGGTGATCCCCGAGGGAGCTCCGGTGGCGGTGTGCGTGGATTTGCTCGCCCGACGCCCCAGATACAGGCACGGAGAGCTCTGGAGGAACAGGCCGCAATATGGCGGCGGCGGCGTGGAGCGGAGCCCTTCCCGGCCCCAACAGGGGATCCCGGCCAGCGCAGTACTCCGGAACCACGGGATCGTCCGCGGGAGGCTTCCTAAGGTAGGTGAGGGTATGCTCAGTTGATTTTGATGCGGGTTTGAGCGGGGATGGCCGCAGATTGTCAGCCGTCTATGCGGAGCTCCGCATCCACACGTCCTCCCTGCTGCACGTCCGGACACGCCCCCCGGCCCCCTTAAATCTGAAGGACCGTAAACTGGCCCTCTGTTTAAAAAGTTTGGAGACCCCTGATCTAAAGGGTCCCCCAGTATGCATTAAAGAGCAGCTCAGGCTGCAGTGCTCACCTTAATTTGGAGTTATCCTCCACAGTACCTCTTCTTTGCTACAGAATGTCCGCAGACTTTCAGATGAATGATCCCTAGAGTTTCTCAACCTAGACGATTGAGCACATACTGTGAGTGCAGTACCTACAGTGCACTGGTGCAGAGAGCGGTCCTGACGTCATCCTGTCAGGGCTGCTTTTTGCAACAGTTTTAAGCATTGCACAAAGCCTGGAATTTGGCCTAATTTTTTTTTTTTTTTAAAACAGGAAAACCTGCAAAAGAAGAAGCTTTATACTCGCCTGTCCTGCCACCTGCTGCTCTGATCATTGCTCTTTTAAAAACAAGAATTTGATTTGATGCTTTCACACCATAGGTTATGGTTTCTACTTATGACCTCCCTACATCACTACTTTGTCCTATATTGAGGTAGGGGCCAGAGCGAGGAACCACAGAGCAGCATGGTGGACCAACCATCCAACACTCCAGCAAGTGTGTTGAATTGACTGTTTTTTAAGAGATCAAGAGGTGAAATGTAATTGCAGGAGGTGCTAGAAACGATGAGTATTAATCCAATTCTTTTGCAGGTCCTAGTTTTTGAGTCACTTTCATAGTACAAATGTTCCAGGAGAAATGTGTATCAGATCTCACAGATCTCATTTGTAAACCATGCTGTTCTTGGGACTGCTTTGGTACAGTTACATCTGTATCAGGGTTAGCAAAAATGTAGTTTTACATCCAGATATCAACTGGCAAGGTTTTAGTCCCTATAAAATGTATTCAGAATTTAAGGACAATTTAACATTAGTAGTAGAGCTAGGATTCCCACCCCTCACTTCTTGGTTGGGAATGCTACTCTCTTCAGAGGTAAGTTATACTAGTATTATGCCGAATACACACGATCAGGCTTTTGCCCGGCCAAATCACATCGGAGTTCCAACAGAATTCCATCGGAGAAAAAAAAACATGTTCTATTTCAAAATTTTGATGGAAAATTCAGATGGGGCTACACACGATAGGAATATCCAATGGAAAAAGTCAGACATAGAATCATATAATGGTTATCTGATTAAGACGGTTTATGTTATGATTTATCACAGCCCAAGAACTCTCCTCTTTTCATTTTGATCCTGGTGTTCTTGCAGTCTAGCTTGGGTTACGGAATATCCTGATCCCTGCCTATCCTTTATGTGGGTGTTGTATGTCACCTTACATTTAACTGACTAGGAAGTTTTAGGTTTAGTACAGTTTTGTTTTTGGAAGCCCAAGTGATTAATTCCCTTCAAAACATTGCAATTTGTTAGGAATCTTACACCCATGGCTATCTCCTTGCGAGATTGCCTGTCTGATCAGGTAACCTTTTTCCTAGCATACTTCTTCCTTACCCTGAACCCAAAGGTTAGAAATCCTAGGCTTGGCCTTTTGTGGTTGCCTGACTGGTTTTTCTTTTGGTAATGCCAACAATGGAAATTTATTTTACTTGAAGTCAAGAGTTAAAATGGCTAAACACAGGCCTTCTGCTGTTGACTGTCTGGTCATCTTTTTGACCATGGTATGCCTACTTACCTTTCCCCTTAGAAGTGTTTTCCTGTAACTTGACTTGGTACAATAGATTTTAATTGGCCACATTATGGCTTGGTATATTTCCTACTGTTTTTAGTTGTCTGTTCTCCCCCCCCCCCATTTTTTTGGGGAGTGTTATTTGTTCCTCCAGTCTTAAATGGTTGAGACCCATTTTTCTTCTTTCAGGGTGCAGTTTCTTCTGAGTTGTAATTTATGGCCCTAACTATTTTTTGCTCACAAAACTGAGGCATGATGGTTAGATCTGAGGTTATACCTCCTGTAAGCAGCAGTTTAGCTTAACTGTTTTGGCATTCCTGTGTCCTTCAAAGAAAAAAAATGTAAAATTAGAATATTCATCTTTGTTACATCTATTTGCAAAAACGTTTAAAGTCAAACTGCTGTGACAAAGGCATCTCTCTTTAATGTATTGCCCATTACATACTTTCCTTTTTTATTTGTTAACCACTTTAGCCCTGGAAGGATTTACCCTCCTAACGACTAGGCCATTTTTTGCGATACGGCACTGTGCCGCTTTAACCACTTAAGGACCGCCTCCTGCACATTTCCGTCGGCAGAATGGCACGGCTGGGCACAAGCACGTACAGGTATGTCCTCTTTATGTGCCCAGCCGTGGGTCGCGGGCACGCGCCCGCAACCCGTTCCGAAGCTCCGCGGGACCCGCGGACCCGATCACCGCTGGAGTCCCGCGATCAGTCCCAGGAGCTGAAGAACGGGGAGAGCTGTGGGTAAACAGCTTCAACGTTCTTCACTGTGGCGTCGTGATCGATCATGTGTTCCCTTTTATAGGGAAACACAATCGATGATGTCACACCTACAGCCACACCCCCTACAGTTAGAAACACAGATGAGGTCATACATAACCCTTTGAGTGCCCCCTTGTGGTTAACTCCCAAACTGCAATTGTCATTTTCACAGTAAACAATGCATTTTAAATGCATTTTTTCGCTGGGAAAATGACAATGGTCCCAAAAATGTGTCAAAATTGTCCGAAGTGTCTGCCATAATGTCGCAGTCACGAAAAAAATCGCTGATCGCCGCCATTAGTAGTAAAAAAAAAAAAGAATAAAAATGCAATAAAACTATCCCCTATTTTGTAAACGCTATAAATTTTGTGCAAACCAACCGATAAACGCTTATTGCGATTTTTTTTTTTTTTTTACCAAAAATAGGTAGAAGAATACGTATCGGCCTAAACTGAGGGAAAAAAATAAATGTTTTATATATTTTTGGGGGATATTTATTATAGCAAAAAGTAAAAAGTATTGAAGTATTTTTGTTTATAGCCAAAAATACCACCAAATACCACCAAAAGAAAGCTCTATTTGTGGGGAAAAAAAGGACGCCAATTTTGTTTGGGAGTCACATCACACGACCGCGCAATTGTCCGTTAAAGCGACGCAGTGTCGAATCGCAAAAACTGGCCGGGTCCTTTAGCTGCCTAAAGGTCTGGGTCTTAAGTGGTTAACTGACGATTGCGTAGACATGCAACGCTGTACCCAAACAAAATTTCCTCCCCTCAAATAGAGCTTTCCATTGGTGGTATTTGAACACCTCTGCGGTTTTTGTTTTTTGCGCTATAAACAAAAAAAAGCGACAATTAAAAAAAAAAAAAAAAGTTTACTTTCTGCTATAATATGCATCCAAAAAAAAAATCTATTTAGGCCAATATGTATTCTGCTACATATTTTTGTAAAATAAATCCCAATGAGTGTATATTGATTGGTTTGCGTAAAATTTATAGCGTCTATAAAATAGGGGATAGATTTAGGGACTTTTATTAATTGTTTACTACGAATGTCGGCGATCTGCGATTTTTAGTGGAACTGCGACATTGCGGCAGACAAATCTGACCCTAAGTGACACTTTTTGGGGACCAGTGACTCCAATACAGTGATCACTGCTAAAAAATACACTGATGTATAAATGACACTGGCAGGGAAGGGGTTAACACTAGGAAACGAGCGATCAAGGGGTTTCTGTGTTCCCTGGGTCTGTTCTAACTGAATGGGGACTGGACTTACTAGCGCAACACAGACATCGCTGTTCCTGATCATTAGGAACAGCAGATTTTCATATTGTCCCCTGTCAGAATGGAAATCCGCTTTGTTTAGATAGTCAGATGCCTGTTCTGCCTCTCTGTACCGCAATTGTGGATGGCTAAATCTTTTCTGTTCTTTAACTGTCTGCTGTAAAATGTTTGGTATTTAGAGAGTTTATCGCTCAAGCTGAAATTTCCACACAGTAGTCATCATGCACTCATCCCCCACACTGCCCATCCCTTCATGTGGTGATAACTACTGCTGTGCACTTTAGAAAACCCTTTACTTTTTCTGAATAGCCCGATTAGCATAACACTATTTCTACATCATGTTTTTATTATGGTATAGTTCAAAACTGTTCACATGATTGCATCATATTTAAAGTGTATCAATAGCCTTTAAATAATGTGCCATTTTTGGGGCTAAACCAATATTTCAGAATATATAGAAAAGTTGGTTCATTCCTCAGTATGGCGGACCCTGCCGGGTGCCCGTCTAACTGTATTACAGATAGTCTTTTGAAGGCAAAATAATACTTTCCAGAAATCATTTTAATGACATAGCATTTTTTTGCAGCACTTAAAATAAATACATATATATATATATATATATATATATATATATATATACAGTGAAATAGTCATGTAATATCCAAATATAGATGTTTTCCACAGCTGCACTTATTGGCTGCCTTCAGACCTCCATAAAATTTGACTTGTTTCCGCTTTTCTACATGAGTTAGAAACCCAGTTAATTTCACAGTGTGTTCTTTATTGACTGTGCTGTTTGACTTATTTTTTTTTTCACTGCCATATGTTAGTGATTCATAGTGTAAAGATTTTCCATGTCAGTCTTGCATAGTCAGAACTGGCTGCTCCTTGCTTTTCACTTGCTGTGGTTTTGAGAAATTATAAATAGCAGCCATGAAATAGGACAGTACGGCATGATGTGGAAGAACAGGAAATGTCTTGTTTGATGGTTCCCTACTCATACTATAAATATAGTTTAAAAGTTAATGGTTTGACAGCTATATACAAGATGGGTTTTATTCCAGTAGATAATTATGTAACATACCGATGCTCTTGAATCCATCAACCATCCCTTGTTGCTATGAGCTGGCACCGAAACACAAAATGGGCATTTTAGAGCCATAAATCTTAGCCTAGTATGGTATTGGTGGTAAGATATACCACATTTTGAAGGTTTGTGAAAGGTTATGCACAACTCGTACAATTTTTTGGGGTCAGTCAGAAATATCTGTTGTGGGTGAAGGCTGGTTGGCTGAGTCACCCACTTGCTTCTTGTATCTTTTGGTGCTTCTGGCAGTGATATCCTCCCACAGGAATTCCCAGGTCTCTTCACGGGGGTCTTCCTGAATATTTTGGTCATAAATGTAGAACATTTTGATCTCTTTAATAGAGATGCCCTTCACCTGCCTTGCTCTGAATAGAACACATGGCAAAGAAAGGACCTGCAAGAGTCAATACCATCACAATGTGACCATACAGACGAATAATAATATAATTGGTCTGTTCAAGTTTACTACTCACAGAATATTTACTGATAGAGCTTGATACATTACTACGCAGAAGAAATTGTAAGGCCGCGTACACACGATCAGTTTGGTCCGATGAAACTGGCCTTAAGGCCAGTTTCATCGGACCAAACCGATCGTATGTACGGCCCATCGGACCGTTGTCCGTCGGACCAATGTTTTAAAACTTGCTTCAAAATCGGTCTGATAGACGCCTGACCATCGGCTCAAACTGATGGTTAGTATGCAAAAGCATCGGACGAAAAACCTCCGAATGCTCAGAATCAAGTCGACGCATGCTTGGAAGCATTGAACTTCGTTTTTTCAGCACGTCGTTGTGTTCTACGTCACCGCGTTCTGACCCGATCTGATTTTGGACTGATGGTGTGTACGCACATCAGGCCACTTCAGCGGTGAACCGATGAAAACGGTCCGTCGGACCATTCTCATCGGGTTGGACCGATTGTGTGTACGCGGCCTAACATTTATCATGCAATGGCTCCTTTATCATGGATATATGTAACAAAAATCTATGTTGGCCATAGCTACTATTTAGGGAACAACTATCAGTTTTCTAGCACATGGTTGAAAAAGTTAAGAAGTACACGGTTGCCTTCATTTTAGAAATGTTGAATGAAATCCATTATGTTTTGTGGACCATGTTTCCGAGCTTGTAGAGCTAAGTCAATTCCCAAGCCATGTAGGTATATCCCACATCTAGTTTTGAGCGTGTAAAAACTAGTGTTTTTACAGCTTCATTGGTAAGTTCATAGATTGGCTTTCTTGGCTTGAGCCTTATTACGATATCTTAAGAAAAATGCAAAAAAAAAAAATGAAGGCGAGCGAGCAATAACTTTTCTAGGTGTAGGCAATAACTGAAGCACAGAGATCAGTTTCCCAAACTACAGCAATAAGTTTCTGGTGGGAGTTATGAAAACCAAAGAATAGTCATTTAGAACAAGAGTAGAGTTGTTCCTTAAAAAGTAGACGTGTATCCATAGTTTACAATTTGCATGTTGGCGATTTAGTTTGCAAAATTTTACTATTGGAGTAACAAATTATACGATACATATTTTATGATATATTCTAATATTTTTTTTTATATCCAAGAAGCAAGTTTATTAATCAAAAATTTGACACATACAGTCCAAAGTACCACATTCTTGATCAATGTAACAGACACATACAGAGCCATACATCAAACAGTAACATAATTAAACAAAAATCACCACACTGAAAGGTCATATGGACCACATCCAGACACCGCATTACCCCCAGTCCCTCTAGCCCAAGAGCCGATCCATGACTAGGTCGATCGGGGCCAACCCCGGTGTTCCCAGCCACATGTCCCATAGCCTATCAAATTTTCCAGAGCATCCCCTATGTTGATATACCACTTTCTCCATCCTCAACACATTGCCAAGTGCAGCAATCCACTCCCTGACTGTGGGGGGCACCTCAGATTTCCAACGCTGCAAAATTAATTTTCTTGCCATAAAAAGGGCCCTAGTGAGAGCCTCCCTAGTATGGGGTTCCCACTCCAGTTCTTCCCAAAGGTTCAGGAGACACTGCCTGGGATCCAACGGGATCGAGACCTGGAACACTGCATTTAGTGTGTCTGTCACCCCCTTCCAATAGGCGTGCAGCTTGGGGCAGCGCCAGAGCATGTGTATCAGATCCCCATGGTCTCTTTTACATCTTGCACAGGTCGGCGTAGGCCGCAATCCCATGGTATGTAGTCTATGAGGCGTATAATATACTCTTAGAAGTGTATATAGTTGCGTCAAGCGTTGCGACACATTCAGTGAACAAGTAGTAACCGCCTGCAGGGCCTCCCCCCATTGCTCCTCATCCAAGGGACCTACATCCACCTCCCACTTCCTCCGAACTGTTAGGGGGGCTTCTGGAGATATTTACTAAGCAGTGTACTATAGCTCTGGGAAATAAAACCTTTAGATGTCTCTGCACCCTTGAGCTGCGAGAGAACTGGTAGATAGTCCACATGCCACTCCGAGGCCCTAGACTGGGCAGCAAATGCATGCCTAAGCTGCATATAGTAGAAGAGCATGCTCGCTGGTAATTGGTATGCCTCCCTCAATGTCTCAAAGGGCAGTAAACCATCACTCCCCACAACCTGTGTCAAGTAGCGGATCCCATACCTCTTCCATCTAACCCCGTGCTGTAATTTGACTAGTTCGGGATAGGAGTCATTCGCCCAAATAGGGCTAAACTCGGTGATGCCCGAGGCCCCTTGCAAATACTTAGTCTTGTTCCACAACTTTTTGCATCAAGCTATACGTAGGGAAGCTTTTATGTGACCTACCAAAAGCCAGGGACTCCAGCGCTGTCGGCACCGACTCTCCCCCCACCGTCCGGAGCATAATATGCTCAGAGGCGCTGGGCACCCTGTCAGCCTGCCCCCCCTCGGGGACCATGGTGCCTGTCAAGTGCTGCAATTGCGATGCCAGATAATACAACCAAGGATTCGGTAGGGCAAGCCCCCCCTCGTCCTTGGGGCGCTGCAAATGCTCTAATTTTATCCTGGGCGATTGCTCGGTATCCCCCAGCAGGATCATTGTGTCGTCGGCATAGAGCATCACCTTCTCCTGCCTGTCTCCGTAGCAGAAGCCAGTCGCGTACCCCGGCCCAGAGCAAAAGACAGCGACACCCTTCCAGCCTCTCTGATAACCGACTGGGGACGATGCTACAACAACCGCACCCAGGAGATGAACACCTCTCCGAATCCGAATCGCCGCAGCACCTCCCAGAGATACGGCCATTTGACGCTATCGAAGGCCTTCATAGCGTCAAGCGTCAGCAGAGCTCTCCTACCCACATTATCGGCCCGGGACTGCATGTTGAGAAATAGTCTTCTGAGGTTTATAGCTGTGGATTTGTTGGGCATAAATCCTGCCTGGTCCAGGTGTATGGCCGAGGTGATCACCTTATTTAGCCTGAGGGCCAGTACTTTCGCCAGGATTTTGATATCAGACTGTAACAGCGAAATCGGCCTGTACGAGGCCGGATCCGCAGGGTCCTTACCCGGTTTAAGAATTAACACAATTTGCGCCCTAGCCATTGAGGGCGGGAGGGCATTGGACACCCTAGCAGCATTAAAGACTCCCAGCAGCTTGGGCAGTAAGGTCTCGGAGTATTGTTTGTAAATCTCCATGGGGATTCCGTCACCCCCTGGGGCTTTACAGTTGGGGAAGGCGGCGACCGCCTCCTGCAACTCCTTCAGAGCCAACGGGGAGTCAAGCTCTAAGCTCTGATTAGGGGAAAGACGCTGAAATGTAATCCCGTTTCAGGCGGCGTACACACGATCGGACATATCCGATGAAAACGGTCCGCGGACCATTTCCATCGGATATGTCCGATCGGGAGTTTGATCCGATGGCGTGTACACACCATCGGATCAAATTCCCCGCCGCCGGACGGCGCGGTGACGTAGTGGTGCCGCGTCACCGCCACGTCACCGCACCAGGAAGTAAAACACTTCCGCGCATGCGCCGAATCCATTCGGCAGCGGCGCGGCGGCGGTGGGGGCCGACATGTCTGCTGGTAAGTGTACTAACCAGCAGACATGTCGGGCGGACAGATTCCCACCGGATAGATTTCAAAGCTTGCTTTGAAATCTGTCGGGTGGAGAAATCTGTCCGCTAGCCCATACACACGAGCGGAGATGTCTGCTGAAACGGTCCATCGGACCGTTTTCAGCGGACATATCCCCTCGTGTGTACGCGGCCTCAGAGCCAGCGCTAGGTGAATAAAAGACCTGCGCGCTCCTTTATCAAGTGCACTTGATAAAGGAGCGCGCAGGTCTTTTATTCACCTAGCGCTGGCTCTGAAACGCGTTGTGTCCCTCTTTGGCCACCGTCCCAGTGACATCACGGACCAGCGGCGCGGTGGATCAGCTGAGAATATAACATCCACATATGGACTTTGCAGTCGGCCCCTCTATGGTTAAAGAACGCCTGACGCTCCTCCATTGAACAGCTTTTCCAGCCTCCCACATGGTTTCCGGACTGCACTGAAGCCCTTGACACTAGCATCTCAGACTGCATCAGAGTGCCCCTAGATGTAAGTGTTGGAATACTTTTGCTGTTGTTGAATTAAATCAGATTACTCAGCGGCGCTTTCTTGTTTCTGTTTTTTAAACTTCCAAGGGGCTTTGGAAAGAGTAGATACAGGGGACACGGTAAGAATTAGCACCATGTATGAGTGATCAGAGACACATCTAGGTCTGTAAGCAACTTCCGAAACCGAGTGGAGCATCGCAGAGTTACCCACCGCCAGATCTATCCTTGATAATGACCCATGGGTTTTTGAGAAACACAAGAACTGTTTAACTGTAGGGTTCCGGTGCCTCCATACATCTAACCAACCCACCTCCTGTAACAATCTAGCCAAGGGGGTGGCCCTGTGAGGCTGCCCCCTGGGTATCGGATGTTTGTCCAGTCCCGGGTCCAACCAACAATTAAAGTCTCCCACAAGCAGCATCGGGAGATCCGGCCCGCCCTCCAGGAATTCCAGGAGAAGCCGGAGCACCCGAGCGTCAAATGGAGGAGGAATGTAAACACAGGCCAAAATACATTTCAGAATTCCGATACGGCAATGCAAAAACACAAACCTCCCCTCCGGATCAACCTTAGAAGCATATTCCTGATAATCCAGGGATCTGTGTACCAGCACACTCACACCTCTGGAAAAGGAGGTGTGAGTGGAGTGGAATGGTATGCCCTACCCACCCAGGAGTATTTCAAACAGCTTTTTGTATAATGCGTCAGATGCGTTTCCTGAAAACATAAAATAGCAGGGTAAAACTTTTTCAAACATGTAAATATCATAGTACGCTTCAGGGGGGAGTTCATGCCCCTAACATTCCAGGAGATCAAGGGGGTGCCCTCCAATGCAGGAGCAAAGATAGTAATGAAGCAGGAGGGGCGGCGTATGCAGCACAGCTCGGCAGCAGGCCGGCAGGTGGCGGAGATGAGTAAAATAAAAGAAAAAACAAGAACTGAAAAAACAATAATCCCTTGGACTGTAGGTCAGTGAGTACTAGAAAACACAACCAGGCACAACGGTGCCCACGAACATTAGTGCAGTAGTAGTTAGGCGGTCCCCAACCAGGCAGGCCATCCCGGGTCCCGGGGGCGCCCGGAGAGAACCAAGGTATAGTCAAGCACAGCAATGTTGCCAACAGGGCAAGTCCTGGCACTGCAATCCCGCCCAACCATGGGCCAACTAGTCGCCTCAATTGTCCCGCCAGATTCAGATTCTTCCGTAGAACACAGTCACAGCTCGTTTCCTAGTGCTTTAAACAGGTGAAATAATTTCCCCCCGGCAACCAAGTATTGAAGGAGAAACCGGGTAACCAAAAAGGAGCAGCCAGGAGGCCAGAGCAACCGCTTATCATGGTAAGGAGAGCGGTAATCCAACAATAAGGGGCACAGTCAGTGTGACACGGATTGTAACAGGGTCAGTTCCCTCCATCATCAGCTCTGCGGCGGCGTAAGGCCTGCTCGTTGTGGTCCAGCCAGGCCATGGCCTCCCTAGGTGACTCAAAGAAGTGTGCCTGGCCCTCCGCCGTGACGCGCAGCTTGGCCGGGTAAAGCATGGCATATGGTAACTGCAGCGTCCCCAGGCGTTTTTTCACATCAACGAATCTTGCTCTATTCCTCTGCACCTCAGCCGAGAAGTCAGGGTAGAATGACACTCTGACCCCATTGAATGTAACATTGCCCTTTTCACGTGCGCAGCGAAGAATCGCCTCTCTATCACGATAGTGCAGGAGTTTGGCTAGCATTGATCGGGGGGGGGCCCTTGTGGGAGGGGCCGGCCCGGCACTCGGTGGGCTCTCTCCACGGTGAAAAACGGCGAGAATGCTTCCCTGCCGAACACATCAACAAGCCAGTTCTCTACAAACATGGTGGGGTCTCTGCCCTCCGATTTCTCGGGGAGACCGACTATGCGAACATTATTTCTGCGCAAACGATTTTCCGTGTCTTCTGCTCTGCTAAGCGTTTCCTGGGCCATGCGGTGTGCTGCTCTGGCGTCATTCGCCATATGTGGGAGCTTGTCCTCCAAGTCGCTCACTCTGCTCTCAACTGCTGTGGCCCTTTCCCTGACCTTTTGGAGGTCCTGCCGCAGAAGGGACACTTCCTCCCTCAGGCCCCCAAACTGTGCCTTCATGTCAGCATTGCCCATCTGCACCGCTTTCAAAATGTCTGCAAGGGTTGGCTGCTCCGCAGTGTCCTGTGTGTCATCAGGGGGGGGGGCATCTCCCCCTGCGTCTGCCTCCGCATCATATTCCCAGTCTGGCTGTAGAGCCAGGCCTCCTCCACCTCCGTCAGCTAATGACCCCCCCGCCCCAGCGTCGACAGGGCCCTTAATTCTTTGGGCAAAGAATAGCATGTCCCTCGGTTGCTCCTTACCCTGTGCCTTCGGCGCCTTCTTGCTGGCACCATCCTTGGATTTTTCAGTCCGTTGGGCCCGCTGAGTAAGAGCCGCGGCGGCGCCATCTTGGAAGTCCGGTCCCGTCATCTCCGGAGTTCCGCAGCGGGTCTTTCCCCTAGTGCAGAGGGCTGGCGGTGGATTCGGGTGGAGCAGGGACTCGGTAGCCAGCGGGAGAGCCGAAGAGAGCCGGATCAGAGATGCCGGGGAAGGATCAAAGGACGGATCAGGTAGGAGCTGTGAGAAGTGCGTCTTCTCACATGCCGGTCTTGGCCACGCCCCCATATATTCTGATATTGCTTTGAAAAGATCTGAGGCTGCTTTTTCTGCTTCTTCTGACATTCCACAGTTACACTGCCTTGCGAAAATATTCGGCCCCCTTGAACTTTGCGACCTTTTGCCACATTTCAGGCTTCAAACATAAAGATATAAAACTGTAATTTTTTGTGAAGAATCAACAACAAGTGGGACACAATCATGAAGTGGAACGAAATTTATTGGATATTTCAAACTTTTTTTTAACAAATAAACGGAAAAATTGGGCGTGCAAAATTTTTCAGCCCCCTTAAGTTAATACTTTGTAGCGCCACCTTTTGCTGCGATTACAGCTGTAAGTCGCTTGGGGTATGTCTCTATCAGTTTTGCACATCGAGAGACTGAACATTTTGCCCATTCCTCCTTGCAAAACAGCTCGAGCTCAGTGAGGTTGGATGGAGAGCATTTGTGAACAGCAGTTTTCAGTTCTTTCCACAGATTCTCGATTGGATATGGGTCTGGACTTTAAATTGGCCATTCTAACACCTGGATATGTTTATTTGTGAACCATTCCATTGTAGATTTTGCACTATGTTTTGTTTTGTTGGAAGACAAATCTCCATCCCAGTCTCAGGTCTTTTGCAGACTCCATCAGGTTTTCTTCCAGAATGGTCCTGTATTTGGCTCCATCCATCTTCCCATCAATTTTAACCATCTTCCCTGTCCCTGCTGAAAAAAAAGCAGGCCCAAACCATGATGCTGCCACCACCATGTTTGACAGTGGGGATAGTGGGCCAGATTCTCGTAGATGCGCGCCTAATTATGCAGGCGTTGCGCATCTCAGATGCACTACGCCGACGTAACACGGAGTGGCAAGTACCGTATTCCCTAAGTAAATGCGCTCCAAGATGCGCCTGCGTCGCGTAAAATCATGGGCGTAATCCGGCGCAACTCCAAAGTAGGAGGGAAGTGGGCGTGTTGCATTATAATGAAGCGTGACCCCATGCAAATGCAGGCCGGGACGAACGGAGCATGCGCCGTGACATGGATGACCCGCGCCATGACGTGGTTGACCCGCGCCGTGACGTGGATGCCTTCTGCGCATGCGCAAAGCCTCCCTACGATGCGCCGGCGCAGGGTATATAATGCGCCCACACATGCGCCCGTGCAGCGCAAACGTCTCCCATTTTTTGGATAGTGACGGCCAAAGTTTGTGCTGGACAACATGACAACCGTGGTTAAGGAGAGGAGGAAGAAGAATTTCTCCCCAGAGGAGAGGGCCATTGTCGTCAGGGCCATGGAGAAGTTTGATTCGCGGCTCCATGGTGCTGACAGTGCCCGGACCAGCAAGTCCCGGAGGGATCAGATTTTAATGAGGGTCGCGTGCCAGGTCAATGCCCTCTCTCATGAGGTACGGACACCGCAGGACATTCAGAAGAAAATGAATGACCTGCGGCGTCATGTGAAGGGCAAGCTGGCTGCCATAGCTCGGCATGCCAAGGGCACTGGAGGGGGCCCACCCTGCCCTGTCCGCCTGACTGAGGAGGAGAAGGTGGTTGCCCGCTGCCTACAGACGGAGCAGGTAGAGGGAGTTGGGGGCTATGAGTCCCAGAAGCCAGCCGTGAGGACAGGTAAGTGTGTTTTATATTCTATCTGTTGTGTACATGTATGGGGGTGGAAGGGAACATGTGTCAAGTGTGTGGGTCCACCAACATGGGCATCTTTTGTGTCATCCACAGATGTGCAGGAGGGAGCGGGGCCATCTGTTGATGCCAGGGCCCATTAGGATCCATCCCCTGAAGATCCAGTCCCTCTGGCTGCCCCCCTGGAACAGGACTTGGAGGGAAGTGGGCACACCTCAACGGAGGAGGTGGTTGAGGAGGGTGTGGTAGTCCAGGACCAGGCCCTCTATGTTGTTGTGGAGGAGGATGGTGGGTTGGCCGGACCAGCCCAGGCTATTCCTCTACCTGTAGCGAACCCCTCAGTGTCCCCCTCCAACCTCTCCAGTCCCTCTCTTTCCCCCCCCCTCATCTCCGGCCCCTCAACATCCTCCCCTTATGCCCGGTCCCCTGCCACTCCCCGCAAGGCGACGTGCAAGACCAGGGGTGTTCATAAGGTCCTGCCGGAAGAGCTGGTCAGACAGCAGGACCAGCAAAATCAGCACCTGGCCGAGGTCGTGGAGGAGATGAGGCGCCTGGCCGACAGCCTGGCATCCTCGGACAATATAACAGATGCCATCCAGGATGTTGCTGTTAACAGCGCAGCAACGCTGACCAGCTTGGGGGAGCTGCAGGAAAACACCTCGGAACTTGTGGGGGAGGTTCATGCCCTGCGCCTTGCTGTCGAGGCGCAGACTGCTGTGCAGACCCGCATAGCGGTTGCCCTGGAGGGCATGCAGGCAGCCAGGGAGGGACGTGGGGATGCTCCTCCTCAACCTGCTGCCCCCCCCCCATCTGTGGCTGCCCCCAGGCAAGTGAGGGGCAGGACCCGTGGCACCAGGCAGAGCCCCCGCCAGGCCCATTAATTTTATTTTTCTTTATTATTATGCTCTGGATAAGAGCTTATTTTTTTTTTGGTTATGCTCTGGATAAGAGCTTATTTTTTTTTTTGGTTATGCTCTGGATAAGAGCTTTTTTATTTTTTTGTTATGCTCTGGATAAGAGCTTTTTTTATTTATTTTTGTGCTCTGGATAAGAGCTTTTTTTATTTATTTTTGGATACTGCACACGGTGCAGTGTGAATGGTGTGTGAATGTGAGAGGGTGGCACTCCTGACAGTAAGGGGTGTCACCCTCGGCCGTGGAGGTGAAGTTAACCCCACGGCTGTATGAATGATGTGTGAAAGGTGTATGAATGGACAGCAACATCATTGGGGCCTTGACGTGGCGTTGCTGCTCCCAACTCCTACATGCTGGACTTGGGCTAATCCAATGCGATGTGCATGTGGTGTGTGTGATCTAGGGACATCAGTGGTGTACACGCGTGCATTGTCTGTGTGCCATGCTGTATGTGTGTGTTTAACGGTCAAAGATTCGTAACACGAGGACCCTCCTGACTGCTCTTCCATCAGCTGACGGGGTCTCCTCTGGCGGGGGGGGGCTGTGTGGTTGGGGGGTCAGGTCATCACGTAGGGCAATGTGCAGGCCCTTTCGCATGGCAAAGTTGTGCAGAATACAACATGCACCAATGATCTGACCCACAAAGTTGGGGGAATACAATAGGGCCCCCCCAGACTTATCCAGGCATCGGAAACGGGACTTCAGGAGGCCAAATGTGCGCTCCACCACTGCACGGGTTTTGATGTGTGCTTCATTGTATCTTCTCTCTCCTCTGGTTTGGGGGTTCCGGAAAGGAGTCATGAGATGGGGTCCCAGTGTATATGCAGAGTCACCTGTAAGGGAAAAGACAGGAGGATGGTAGTCATGCATGTGCCACTTCTGTTGTGCATCATGGGAGGGGATAGTCATGGCTGCCACCCATGTCACTCACCAACCAGCCAGCTGTCCCCATACATGTCCTGCTCAAAATCTTCTGGGATGTTGCTTTGACGGTAGATGTAGCTGTCATGGCTGGACCCGGGGTCTTTGGCACGGACGTGCCATATGAGGTATTTGGCATCGGCTATCACCTGTACGTTGATGGAATGCCAATGCTTCCGATTGCGGTATATGTGCTCTGTGGCACTGGGGGGCTGGAGTGCCACATGTGTGCAATCAATGGCCCCGATGGTGCGTGGGAATCCGTCAATTCTGTAGAAATCTGTCATTGCCTTCTGCCGCAGGTGCTCAGTGGTGGGTCTGATGAACTGGTTGGACATGCGTCTGAGGATTGCAGGGACAACCTGGTGCAGACATCTGCTTATGCTGGTTTGTGACATCCCAGCCACCACTCCACTTGTACGCTGGAATGATCCACTGGCCAGGAAATGCAGTGTTGCCAGTACCTTCACCAGTGGCTGCAGTGCACGTGAGCGGTATGTCTGGCTGGTGATGTCATCCTGCAGGGCTGTGGTTATTTCCAGGATGGCAGCAGGGCTGAATCTGAAGATGCGATACACCTCCTCATCACCCATGCCAAAGAGCCTCATGCGCGCTCGGTAGATCCTCTCACGTGCCCCCCTCCTCCTACTCCTCCTTCTATGCGCCTCTTCCTCTGCATACCTTAGTAGTGATAAGACCATGGCTGGCCCTGGCATCATTGGCATACGAATGTCTTGTCCAGTAAGTGTGATTGCTCAGCTAGTCCGTTACGGTGCTGCTGTAGTTGCTCTCCAGCTGACTTGCACACGGCCTTGAGCAAAGTTACCCGTGCTTTTATGAGGGGTATGTTTACTCAAGGCTTTCGAGTTACGCGCACCACGAGTAGCCAACGCCGGACGCGCGTAGTTTCGGGAATACGCGCATCTCCCTCATTTGCATATTTGCATGCTAATTCAATGGGAACTGAATATTTTTCATGCGTAACTATGCGCCTACGCCGCGCTAGCTTAATGCATTTTCGCCGGCCAGACGGAAACAAATTTCACGCGTATGTGGTTCTGTGTTTACCGCGCATCGATACGCAGGCGAACATTTACTATTACGCCGCGCATATACATTTACGCAGGCGTAGCGCCTCTGAGAATCTGGCCCAGTGTGTTTAGGGTGATGAGCTGTGTTGCTTTTACGCCAAACATAACGTTTTGCATTGTTGCCAAAAAGTTCAATTTTGGTTTCATCTGACCAGAGCACCTTCTTCCACATGTTTGGTGTGTCTCCCAGGTGGCTTGTGGCAAACTTTAAACAACAATTTTTATGGATATCTTTAAGAAATGGCTTTTTTCTTGCCACTTTTCCATAAAGGCCAGATTTGTGCAGTATACGACAGATTGTTGTCCTATGGACAGAGTCTCCCACCTCAGCTGTAGATCTCTGCAGTTCATCCAGAGTGATCATGGGCCTCTTGGCTGCATCTCTGATCAGTCTTCTCCTTGTATGAGCTGAAAGTTTAGAGGGACGGCCAGGTCTTCGTAGATTTGCAGTGGTCTGATACTCCTTCCATTTCAATATTATGGCTTGCACAGTGCTCTTTGGGATGTTTAAAGCTTGGGAAATCTTTTTGTATCCAAATCCGGCTTTAAACTTCTCCACAACAGTATCTCGGACCTGCCTGGTGTGTTCCTTGTTCTTCATAATGCTCTCTGCACTTTAAACGGACCTCTGAGACTATCACAGTGCAGGTGCATTTATACAGAGACTTGATTACACACAGGTGGATTCTACTTATCATCATTAGATCAACATTGGATCATTCAGAGATCCTCACTGAACTTCTGGAGAGAGTTTGCTGCACTGAAAGTAGAGGGGCTGAATAATTTTGCACGCCCAATTTTTTAGTTTTTTATTTGTTAAAAAAGTTTGAAATATCCAATAAATTTCGTTCCACTTCATGATTGCGTCCCACTTGTTGTTGATTCTTCACAAAAAATGACAGTTTTATATCTTTATGTTTGAAGCCAGAAATGTGGCAAAAGGTTGCAAAGTTCAAGGGGGCCGAATACTTTCGCAAGGCACTGTATATATCAGTTTCTAGCTTTCCAAACCAGCAGTCTCTTATGATGGTATGAGTAACCCCTTTTAAAAGTTCCATAAGCAGCCCTCTCTAGTATTTGAAGTCAATATGCAAACATACTATTTAGAAACAATTCAAAGAGCGCTAACAGATCTGTGTTTGAGCACGGGATCATTTGGCTTTCAATGTTATTTACTTTTTTCACTCGAAGGAACACATTCACGTATCTTTCATTATATTTTTCTATAACCTTTTATTGTTTGATTTTTACCTAAATATTTCCTTCAAAGATGTTTGGGCAGATAAACAGCTGAGCCTAGCCTTCCATAAAGCAGCCATACACTTTACTCCAAAGCTTCTGGTTTGGATATGGCGTGCATGTATTGTGCAGAAATGAATTGCATCATTGTTGGCCAGTTAAATTTCCAGGGGCCTCGGTGCCTACTGCCTGGCCATGTTGCTCTTGCAGAGCAGTGCTGCATTCATTATAACAAACCTAGGAAAAGGTCAGGGCCACAAAATAAAAAGTATTTTTTGCTTTGGTCTAAATGATATACTGGTTATGAATATTTAATATTAACCACATGCAGCAAACAGGGGGAGTCTTATGATTTAAGTTTTCTGCAGGAATATATTTCTGTGCTGTAAAGAGAGTACAATTTGATCTACTGTTCAGCTCAATTCAGGACACACACAGCCTAGTAAGTAAGAGGAAGGACTAACCCCCCTTCCACGCTTTCCTTAGGCATGTATCTAATTTTTAGAAATTTGGATGGAGTATCGACAATTAGAGAGACAGTCCAAAGATGAGGAGATACTATTGGGCTGTCTTCAAAAAAATACCGATAATGGTCTGCCAACAAAATGCCCTGGATGCACTCTGCTTCAGATATTTGTTTCTAAACTGTAGTTTTATGTTTTGTACAAGTAATAGAATTAGTACTTACTAGATCATCACCACCCCCTCACCCTAAGTATACAATTTAAACTAACCACTTTCTTTGTAAAGGTAACTTTAAGCCACATAAACAATTTAGGTCATATTCCTGTCTTTATTTTATTTATTTAGCATATGTTCATTATGGTGGCATAACATTTCTAAAAAAGCAGATAAATGGTTGATAGTGTTTTTTAGGACTGGGTACAGAAGCAAGCAGAGGTGTAGAATAGTGTTTCTCAATCTTTTTCTAGTTGGGTCACCCTTAAAAAGTATTGAGGCACCTCAGTCCAAGGCTTTTTTCACGTTACTGTATGTTGCGGAACATGTACAAAATCGCGCTAGTTTCTGACACACAGACAAAGGCTCTTCTCTTTAGGGATGCCATTAATTGTTAATGGTACCCCACACATTGGAAAACATGGGGTGCTTTTGATGCCGTGCAATTAAAAAAAAATGGTTGGGGACTTCTTTCCCTGTCTTTCTTTGGGTTGGGAAGCCCATTGAAAAGAATGAGATGCCCTTCACGCCACACAAATGTGAACCAAGGGCTTGTTCACATGTCAGGTTGGAGGGGCGGTAAAACCACATGGTTCAGCTGTTTTTACCACCCCCAACTTCTGCCCCTTTAGCTGCCAGTGGCAGCAGATGAGGGTGTACACACGCTGTGGCTGCAGCTGGATGTATACCCAGGATGAATGGGGCTGCACTGCAACTACCATGCAACTGTGGGCATTGCAAGGTTGTGGTGTAGTGATGCTGCATTTACAGGCTTAAAACAGGTGGTGAGAAGGCAACATATTGCCTCTTTACTGCCTGTCAAATGCCTCTGAAAAGCGATCTGTGCATGGATTGCTTTTCAGAGGAGCAGCAGTCCTTGCTGCTATTACAAACCAGCCCTACAAAAGCAGTTCTGATGGTACAGAAATAGGGGGAGGGGGATCAGGATTAAAAGTAACATACACATATACAAACATAACGACACATCCCAGACCCAGACTTTGGAACACTCTACCACCTGGCCTTTAGGAGAAATATTAAGACCCATTTCTTCTGAGGGCCCAGGAAATGGATACCAAGCGCCCAGAGGCGATTCAGTTTGCATGTGTTGCGCTATATAAATTTCTCACTCACTCACTTACTCACATCCCCACACACACATGTACACATACAGACACATGTACATGCACAAAGACAGACACTCACATGTACACAGACACATGTATAAAGCCCTTTTAAAACAAATCTAGCACAGTTTCCAGTTTCCAGTTTCTTCATTCAGTTGGGTACTGCATTGTAGGGGGAAGCAGAAAACTCTGCACACTCCCCTGCTCTTTACTTTCCCTTTTGAGGCTGACGGAGCTTCTCACAGTGCCGATGTACAGGTCGGCAGAGGATCGGTAGATTGGGCTCATCTGACAGCCGTTCTCTCCCCTGATTCCTTGGGACACCTCCGATGGCACACCACACGGCACACTGGTTGAGAAAGGATGGTGTAGACATTTGATTGGGAGTGGTACAAGCAGGATCTGTGCATTTGTTTTTCTGGAGTTTAGGCAACATAGTACCAAGCTAACACGTTGACGTTTACCACCAGTATTTCATTTGGCCAAGCTTGACTTTTCAGATCTGTTATACCATGTTTTTATTTTGTTATAGTTGCCTGTGCAAAATTGTTAAAACATATTCATATACTGACGTATAGTATTAGTCTCTAACAGATGTTTGTATGGGCTTTTTTGTGCTCGATTTAGGCTTGAGCATTTGTTTGTTTTTTAGCCAATGGAAAGCTTGTTACTAGGCAAGCAGTGGTGTGGTGCTTTTCATTCTCTCTGTTAAAATACATTGGGGCCAACATGTGCACCTTTGCCCTCCCAAAAAAGTTAACGTACAGTACTTTTCCAGGTGATACTCTGCCCAGGAGTGAATGGGCACTATTGAATAATGAGCACTATTGAATAAAATGGAAATCCTATTGTCTCGCTTTGAAACGCTTCTAGGAAAGCTTCAGAGTTCTCATATGTGAACGGGGCCTATAGGTTATAGAAAAGCCAAACAGAAAAAAGCCAATTCCTTTTATGGGTTTCATAAGATAACATCACACAGTCAATGTGCAATGCAATAATGGACAGTCATCAAGGTAGCTGTGGATATACTGTACTATTATACTATAAATGTATTAGATCATTGTGCCATTGCTATTGTTTTGATTTTTGACAAAAACATAGATGTACCATACATTTAGATATTTCAGATTTGGCCAGTGTTGAATAAAGAGGTGTTCATGTGATCAGAAACCTTGGTCCAAGATGCCAGTATTTCAAGACCATCCCTGTAATGAAAAGTGAATATTTCTTAAACTGCACATGTGCTAGAGCACTATTTTTATGTTGTAATGTTTATGCATTCATTTTGATTTTATATATTTGTTTACCTTCTGTGCACTAAGGCCTCCTACACACGAGGCAATCTATTTGTTCAAATCGGTCGGACCGACCGATTTGAACAAATCTGTCTGATAGGATTTTGGTTTGCTCGCGTGTACACACGAGCAAACCAAAATCCCCGCCAGCAGACGGCGCGGTGACGTGGCGGTGACGTTGACGCGTCACCGCACCAGGAAGTAAAACACTTCCGCTCATACGCCGAATCCATTCGGCGGCGGTGCGAGACGACATGTCTGCTGGTAAGTGTACTAACCAGCAGACATGTCGGGCGGACGGATTCCCACCCGATAGATTTCAAAGCATGCTTTGAAATCTGTCGGGTGGCCAAATCCGTCGGCTCGGCCGTACACACGATCGAATCTGTCTGCTGGGACGGTCTAGCAGACCGTTTCCAGCAGACAGATTTGATCGTGTGTACGAGGCCTGAAAGGCTAAAAGTGAAAAGGTCTTGTGGGATTCTTGTGTTTTAGCTTAGAAGGTGAATATTTGGAAGTAAAGCTAATTTTCCTGGACAGTGTACTGCTGGCCCATTGCAATACCAGGGAACTTTACTGTGTCAAGGAAACATTGGAGATAAGCCAGAGTTCCAAATCTCCCATTTACCTTTTTTTGAACTGTGATTTAATTAATGCATGCAGTAACTAAATTCAGCCAAATGTGTATTAAATAACTATAGAGATTTTTTTTATTTCTTTAAAATGTTTATGCTTCATTTCACAGCGCAAGAACATCTTAAGAGCAAAAACATGGGTTTTCCAAAACGAGTAATTTCCACCTAGGTATCTATGCACCTATGCACCTAGGTGAAAATTATATCATGTGAAACCCATGACTTTTTAACCACATGATGACCAGCCACGTACCTGTACATCACTAGACTTCAAGTGGTTATACCGGGATGATGCCTGCATCCATTTTTTTAGAGCCTTACACAGCTTTACTGGGATCTTCCGGCCCACTGGGAGTCCCGATCGACCAGCTGTTGCTTCCACCGGCTAATCATAGAGCCCATCAAAGACCAAATCAGCTTTGTTTGGCTCTATGATATAGTAACCCATAAGCGATGATGTCGCATCACTTCCGCGTTACCCAGATGTAAAAATCAAAAGCATTTGAACACACCGATCTTGGTGTGATCAAAATGCTTTTAAGGGCAGAGGAGGGTCTAGAAGACCCCATATCTCTCCTGTCACATGACTATTGCTGTCACAAGGATATTTAGATTCCTTATGATAGCAATGAAAGTGTAAAAATTAAATAAATGCTTACATTTTTTAAGTGTCCCCATCCCTCTGTGCTTGAACGCAAAGGCAAGCTTTTGTGTCAGTCCTGCACTCACGCAAACAGCAATCGTCCCACACATGTGTGGTATCAGCACAAATATCGGATCATGGGCAGTAATTCTTGCATCAGACCTTCGGTGTTAATCTAGAGTAGTAACTTGTAAAGGCTTTTTTAGTGTCGGCTATAAATAGTAAATTTTACTCCATTGCACTGCGTGGACAATTTTAAAGCATGACATGTTTGGTATCTATTTACTTATCTTACATTATCTTTTATATCCTACCAAAAATTGGCTTATGTATTGTGTTTTCTGCATTATAAGTTAAGAAAGGGGAATTTTTTTTCTAGTTGCATTTGAAAAACCCCAGTGCAAATACCGCATGTCATAAAAAATTGCAAAACCCACCATTTTATTTTTTAGGGCCTCTCCTTTAAAAAAAAAAAACTTGTAGGCCGGATCCACGTAGGGCGGCGCATCTTTAGAGCGGCGTAGCGTACGCCGCCGCAACTTAGAGAGGCAAGTACTGTATTCTCAAAGCACTTACGTCCTAAGTTACGGCGGCGTAGCGTATATGGGCCGGCGTAAGCCCGCATAATTCAAAGTAGGCAGTTAGGGGGCATGTTGTATGCTAATGAAGCGTGACCCCATGACCTCTCTCTTTCTCTCTCTCTCTCTCTCTCTCTCTCTCTCTCTCTCTCTCTCCTACCGCTTCAACATGTTTTAGGATGTGTTTTTTGATGCTTCGTTGGTGCTTTGATGAAGCTTTGGTGATGCTTCGATGGAGTATCGGTAATGCTTTCATGATGCTCTTTTGAAGCTTTGTTGAAGCTTGACAGATGCCCTGTGTGTGTGTACGTGTGGATATCTTATACCTGCAATTTCTCCAAAACAAAGCGAAACTGAAGCTGAATTAATGCCTCTCAAAAGCTGCAGGTGCTTCAAGCTAACTTTGTCATGGAGTTCTATGGCTTTGAAGTTGCTTTGAAGCACGACTACAGCGACATGGGATATAATTTTACTATTTTTTTATTTAGTGGCTTTGAGTGGCATTCAGAGAGCTTTAACAAAGCCTGTCCAAAGCCTTGTTTTAAAGCAAGTGTAAACTAGCCGTTATTGAAAGTTTAATGGCTGCCTGAACAGATTGAAAGAAGGGAGGGATGGGGGGAATAAATAACTCCTCTGACTCATACACTTATGTGTGGTAATTTCTTCTTGAGAGGTTAAGGTTTTTTAAGTAATCCTATTTAGTAATGCAATTAAGGGTATTCTGGTAAACATGTAAAAAGTTTAAGTTGAAAAAATATTTGGTATTTTCTATTCCTGAATGTAATAAATGAAGAGTCTAAGTTTTAAATCATTATAGTTCACACTAAAGGTGTTCTCTGGGGTTTACCATTTTTGTTGATTGTGTGAATGGAAAACAGATGAATGAATGAAAGGGCCACCTCCTCCATTTCTACAGTACAAAGTGCTTTATTCACAGAAGCTATAGTACGGCCTCTATGAATAGACTTATGGGACGGGAGGGGTGGGCATAGTTTGCACTCTTGTGGGGTGTGTATAATGGGTCCCTTGGCTTATATTAACCCCTGTGGCACTGGAAAATTACTTCTGCAGGGGTTGGGAGGAATGTGGGGGTGGAATTGGAGGGCTAAGAATTTCAACTAAAACTTCAGCCAACAGCACAAGGGACACTCCCTTATTCTCATTTAAAAAATAAATTGACTAAGGCTTTAAGTAGACGTTGCCATTATAAAGCACGGCACAAAGTGTTTACAATTTAATAAAGAAATATCTTCACAATCATTTAAAGGGGTTGAAAAGTCAGAAGGTTTTATCTTAATTTCATTTTTTTGCATTTAAGATAACAAATCTTTTGTGTGTAGCAGCCAACCCAGCACCCCCTAATTACTTAACTGAGCCCCATCTCTCTCCAGCGATGTCCACAAATGTCTAAGCCATCCGGGACACTCCTCCTGATTGGCTCCCATGGCTTTCAAAGAAACTCAGTCAGCCAACCGGGGGATAGAGGGGTGGGGCTGGGGGTCCGTGTCTGAATGCATATATGGAGCTGCGACTCGGCTCCAGTGCCCCATAGTAAGCTGGAGCTGGGCGCCGATGCCCCCAAGGCCCGAGTTTGAAACGGCTCTTAACATGCCTGGAAAAATGATAGCCTGTAAATACGCAACTATTAACCCATGTGATTTTATATAAGGCATTAATCATGATTGGGCAAAGAATATTAAGCCCTTTTTTTCACATTGGGGGCACTTGATATGAGGGAGGGGCCAGGAGCAGCAAGGAGGGACACTGGAGCAGTGCACTGGCAGGACGTCAAAAAAGTCCTGCAAGCAACTTCTTTTGAGGTGCTCCTAAAGCACCCCTGCCCGTTGAAATCCTTGGGCAGCGCCGCCAAAGTGCCGGGCGCCTAACCCTTTTTCGCCCGCCAGGGGGGGTTAAAAGCGCCCTGCTAGTGGCTGAAAAGCGTTGCTAAAATGAAGGTAAAGGGCCGCTAAAAATGGCGTCCCTTTACCGCCAATGCCCAGTGTAAAAGGGCTCTTAACATGTCTGGAAAAATAATAGCCTGTGAATAAGCAACTATTAACCCATGTGATTTTATATAAGGCCTCAATCATGATTGTGCAAAGAATATTAAGCCCTTTTTTGTTCTGCTAGGCAACAAATGTGGAGAATCTTGCACTACCATGGGTAACGTTTGGAAGGCAAGCAACAAAAAGCCCAGTGACTCTTTTGGATCTCTGTTATGGAAAAGTTGATAATCTTAACCTTTTTTATGTGGTAAGTTTCTTTAAATCTGTTTTTATTTATTTTTTGTAAATTTGCAACACACGAGAAAATTTGAGACAGATTTCAGATTCCCTACTGAATTAAATATATGTCCAAAATTTTGAGCTGCTATAAAGTGTTCAAAATTGGCAAAGTTGTGTACATTTGATAATCTCTTGCATACACATTGTCAGCTTGGATGTTGAATGCAATGTTCATTAACATGTTCAGTTAAGACTTATGAGATGGGTGGTTCCTGATAATCAGGGCCGGATTTGCTCTCCCTGTCACCCCAAGGCCAGGTTCCGCAATGCATCCCCTTCCCGCCAACCGAACCACCCCCCAAATCAACAGGGAATGGCAACCAGGTGGCAGGGGCGGCACGGTTAGTTCAAATACTTTTTTATTAACTTTTTTTTTTTTTTTTGTAGCTTGTCGTTTACTTTTTTGTATAATTTTCTTATTATTTTTAATATATATATTTTTTTATTATTCTTTACTTTTTAACCATTTTTATTTTCACTTAACTTTATTGCTATTACACAGGAGAATTGACCCTGTCACCTCCAAAAACAGGAGTCCTAGCACTGTGCTTGAACTCCCGTCACAGCTGAGATGGGAAGAGCACAACTCACCCCTCTCACTGTGTACATCGGCAGCAGGGACAGGAGACAGGGGACTCCGTGCCACTGCCGCCCCCTCGGCACCCTGCCGCCCCGAGGCCTGGCCTTGTTGGCCTTGTGGGAAATCTGGGCCTGCTGATAATGCTTGTGGATTCCTTGAGAAGCCATTGCAGAAGCCAGTGCAGTAGACAGTGCAGTACTGTATAGGAATTTGGGATTCACTTCCCCAAGATCTTTCAACAGCCAGCAAATGTGGGTGAATGAAATGACAGAATATGCTCAGTCCCTGTATTATTAAAGTATGTAGCCTACACACAGGCATCAGTGGTGCTAGGGTGAAAGTTTGATCTGCTTTTAAATATATAGAAGTATGAAGCTTTGGTGTGGACCCATCCTTATATTTATTGTGCTAAATGTTAAAATAATACTTGAAGTAACAGATCTTCAGCAAGCCCCAGTTGCATCTCTAGCAAAAAGGTTTTGATGTATGTGTTAAGAAAACAAATTGAGTACAATAAAACTAAACATCACTGGCACATGTTGGAAAATCTCTTTGACAAGTTAAATAGGTGTTCCAGCCCCGCAAGAAAAATGAAAATACTGTAGCTGCTGACTTAAAATATTAGGACACTTGCCTGTCAAGGGTTCCCGATAAAAACAGTCCATCGGTCTGTTTTCATCGGACGAACCGATTTGCGTGTACAGGGCTTTACTGTTGCCTTTCTGTCATCTCAAACGAGTTTGCCCATTCTCTTCTGACATCAACAAGGCATTTTCCTCCACACAGCTGACGCTCACTAGATATTTTCTCTTTTTCGGGCCATTCTCTGTAAACCCTAGAGATGGTTATGCATGCAAATCCCAGTAGATCAGCAGTTTTTGAAATGTTTATACCAGCCCGTCTGGCACCAACGACCTTACTACGTTCAAAGTCACCTAAATCCCCTTTCTTCCCCATTCCGATGCTCGGTTTGAACTTCTACAGTGGTAAAGACGAACTTGAACAGTCGTCTTTACCACGTCTAGATGCCTAAATTGAGTTGCTGCCAAATGATTGGCTGATTAGCAATCTGTGTTACCAAGCAATTGAACAGGTGTACCTAATAAAGTGGCCGATGAGTGTATGTGTTTATATAAAATGAATAGTAAATCCTGCCTGATCTACACACTCTTCATATGATGCCCATATCTGAGTTTCCTATTCATACCCACAATTACTCCCATCTCAAAGTTCACCAAGGATGCCTAATCTTAATAATCTGACAGAATTGGTTAAATGGCCTACTGATCTTTTGATAATTTTGGTTGCCCAGTCATAGGAGTGGACATATATACCCATCTATTTTATGTGCATTTGCTGTAATGCTCCTCCTAATTCCAATGATCTGATTTGTTGTGGGGCTGTCAAAGCCTATTTAAAGCTACATTTGGTAGTTAAGTACCATTACACAATTTTGGTTGTTTCAAGGTCTAAGGTCAGAGTATAAAATGCCTTGCTTATTCAGGGAAAGAGCAATGCAAGCCTCAGATACCCATATGCCTATTGTTTGTGTTATGGGTGTGACCTTTTCTGTTTGGATTGAAGCAAATTGGCATTGACAGCCTGTGATGGCCACTGATCTCACTCGAAAAACATTATTGTAAGGTCTGTCTCAGCAGAAGTGCTTTTCTTGCTGAATAATTCATAACTAGCATTACTAATATACTGCACCTGCTGGCAGGGTTTTACATTTGTTTATTAAATTGTGTTCAGCAGCAACTTACAATTAAGTCTTTGAGAACTATGGCGATTTTGCCAACATATTTTACGGTGCAATCGATAAGCATCAACAAAACATATTTGCGATTCCTTTGAATGGGAATCAGTAGGATATAAGGTTATTTGATATACAGTATGTCATAGTAATTTAATTTAAAAAAGGAAGAAAGTATGTTTTTTTTTTCGTAGTAGATGTAGCAACTGATTTTGTTTAATGTATTTAATTCCTTTATTTTTATAAAACTGACATATTACTGCCATTTACAGTACCAATGACAATTCTTGCAAATCACTGCCACAGAGGAGCTAGAGTTTAATCATTTTGGTGCAGAATAATAAAAATAAAAAAGTAAAAGCAGAGCTCCACTACAGCAAGTACTGTATTTATTGGCGTATAACACTCACTTTTTTACCCTGAAAATTGAGGGAAAACTGTGCCTGCGTGTTACTGAAACGTGAAACTTCCTTTCTAAAGTTAGGATGCGTGTTATATGCCTGTGTGTGTTATACGCCGATAAATACAGTAATTCCAAAACAAATAAAATTCTTAACGCTATGCATACACAATAATATAAAATTATAAAGATAACCTTATCACTCCTAATGCAAGTGATGATAAATAAAATGAGAAATGGGATCTCCCAAATAATAATCCAGCAGAGTGAACCTTATGGTGACTCACAACCCCCAAAAATTATATAATATTACACAAATCTGTGCAATAACTCCGAAATGGTCCACAATATCCTGAGTGTCCATCATTTAATATTCATCCAAATAATGTGTTCTAGTATTTTTTCATCCATGCCAGAACACCCATGGAACTACACATAAAAAAAAAAATGCACTTACCCTAGTGTTAACCCCTATAATTATAGAAGGTTAATCTTACTTAATCTTACAATAGAAGTGCAATTTCCTGTTTTTCAATTTCACGCCCCTTCCTGGTATGTCGGCTAGCAAATCCTCCCTCTGAGAAGGTGTCTCCACTGTGACCCACAATAAATGCTTAAGGGTACCCGCTCAGGCTGTCCAGGTCTGGTGAGTTGGATGCCGCTGACCAGTGATGGTGCAAGCTGAGGAAAGGTTTGTTCAGACCCAAAGCATGCTGCAAAAATGGAAAGAGGTAGCTCTGCAGGGTGAGGTGTGCAACGGCCGGGCTACCTCTTTCTATTTTTGCAGCCGGGTGACTCCACTGCTAAGTACTGCAGCCTTCTTCAAAGTAAACTAGTATGTAACCAATCTAGATCATCATGCCTATATTTATTTATTATTTATACCTACAAGCTACTGTACAGATGTCCTTCTGGCCAAGCAGCCGCCGCTGTGCATTCACCTGACTGTTGGTTCTAGAATCCACTATCCGCCTTGCAGATTTCACAGGTGAAGAGTTTAAAGAGGTCATTAATGGTCACATGGTACAGGAAGCCAGTCAAAGGAAAACTTATACAAGCACAGGGAGAACATGCAAACTCCACACAGATATTGTCCTGGCCCAGAATCAAACTGAGGACCTCATTGCTGCAAAATAAGAGTGTCTAACCACTGCTCCAGAAAAAAACGATTTAGTGGAGGATAAATTCACCAATTGATCATTATCAGTGTTAGAAATATATATATATATATATATATATATATATATATATATATATATATTCTAAATATTGAACATTTTATCAACGTTTTCATTTATTTGTTTTACACTTACACACTTATGAGCTTCTGAAAATGCTGTTAATTGACCATGTGAAGCTCTAATACTGTTAGGTCACTAACCTGGAACTAGTGTGTGGTTAATCAGTGTCAAAAAAGGTGTAGATGTTCCTATGTCTATAATTGTTCCACGTTAGTGACTCAGAATGTACTAAAGCCAAATCATCAGCCTGTGAGCCTATGAATTAACCTTAAAGTGACTGACACCTAGTTAATGCACATCCCCCCATCTCGGCCGTGGAGTAAATGTTTGCCCAATGTACCACTGGAGGTCCCTCACATATCTCCAGGGGTTTAGGAGGGTGCTACAGATGTATAAAGTAATGTAACAAAAAAAATTTGCAAACATTTTTTTTTAATCTGATCTACAATAAACTTAAATGTAATTGGGTTGTTTTATAAAACTACACACTGCACTTTGTTTCTGAATATCCTGATGAAGAGGGATTTATCCATAACCGAGAATCATAGAAGAGAGAAGACAGAGAAAAATACCAAGTGATCCATCAAGTCTTCCCCAATTGAAAGACAATATGGAGTAAAAATAAAAATGGTCCAAGACTGGAAAGCAAATGAAGATGCATTAAAGAGTATGCTAAAGGATAAGTGTGCATTAAGAAGAGGCACATTGGCCAGAACTTGAAAATCATGTAGCAGACATGGTGCATGAGCAACGTCAAAATGGTTATGTAGTGACCCGAAACAACATACGTATGTTTGCACTTCAGTGGGCCAAATCTAACCCAGATCCCAGCAAAGGATTTCAGGCCACTGTATCCTGGTGTACTAGGTTCTTGGAAAGGCACAATCTGGTACTGAGACAAATGACCAAAATTGCACAAAAATTAACTGCAGATCTTGACGGCAAAGTAAGTAAGTCATTTCCATATTCAGTTAAGTTTTGTAATAAAACAACGCAAGGAACATGGCTATACGTTAAGTCAGATCGGAAATATGGATGAACGCCTATGAATTTCAATTCAAAAGGTGCAAAAACGGTGTTAGTTAAAACAGGACATGAGAAGTCCAGTTTTACAGTGGCACTAGCAAGTCCAGATGATGGCGCCAAACAAAGACCAATGATTATTTTTAAAAGAAAAACAATGCCGAAAATTAAGTTCCCAGGTGGACTTTGTCGCAAACGTAGCCTACTGGTGTGGAATATGTTCAGGGCTTACTACCAGCACAAAGAAAAGGCTGGCAAGATTAAACACAGATGCAGCAGTTATTCCTGCAGGATTGACATTGTTGGTACAGCCACTGGCTGTGTGCTTTAAACAAACCATTTAAAGATCGCATTCGAGAACAGTGGAATGAGTGGATGGTTAGTGGCGAAAAGTCATTCACAAAAGGAGGAAATATGCATGCTCCACAGTTGGATGTTTTGTGGAACTTTGTCTTAAAAGCCTGGAATGATATTGATGCAGAAACGGCAATTAAGTCTTTCAAGAAGTGTGGCATATCAAATTCATTGGATGGAATGGAGGCATAATGAAGGGGAAGCCGAAGCTGAAGCCACACTATCTGATTGAGAATTGGATCCATATGATGACTGTCTTACAAATGTATCACAAGGTGTCATTGATGAACTTACGATGTCAGAGGATGAACATGATGAGGATTTTAAGTACCAGTATTAAAATAATTTAAATCAAATCTGATGTTTTTAAATAGTGGTGCCTAAGAAGGGGGGTAGTCTTATATGGCGAGTATAGCCCAAAACCTATGTTTTAACTGGAAAATTAGGGGGTCGTATTATACACTGGCAAATACGGTATATGGATGTTTAGGTTTTTAAAGTGCTCCACTTTTATTGTTCAATTACTCTATGTAACTGTTGTTCTAATTCCCGTCTATTTTTATCTTATGCTAATTTGCTTCTAAAATTGTTTCATTCACAAACAGAAATATCATCCAGATGTGGAATCATTGTTTCTTGGCAGGAATGGGCATTTAACTGCCAAAAGCCTACTTTTCTCATAAAATATAATTTTGTGACACAATATAATATAATGATTTATCACCATCTCAGAAGTCTCCTTTTCCTACTTTCCTGAAAAGAGACCATATTGAAACGTCCATGTCTCACCAGCCTAAAGCTACTACCGGTTTATTGAATTATAGCCTGCGCAAAGTTTGTGAATTTTACAACACTCCTGGAATTGTTGGTTTTTCATCAGACTTCTGGGGATGAGAATGAAGCGGTGCTCTAAGGCCGGGACACCAGGAAAGGGGAGTATCTACTGTCTTCCTTTGCAGATGAGCATAAAAATGCCTTTACAGATGACATTGGGGTTTATAACCACTTCAGCTCCGTAGAGTTTACCTCCCTTCATGACCAGCCCATTTTTTGCAATACGGCACTGCGTTATTTTACCTGACAGTTACGCGGACGTGGAACGCTGTACCCAAATAGAATGTATTTTCTTTTTTTCTCCCCACGAATAGAGCTTTCTTTTGGTGGTATTTGATTACCTCTGGGGTTTTTATACAAAAAAAGTAAACGACACATGGATGTGAAAATAATGTACAGTATGTGGTCTGCTTTTGTGAATGTGAGCATTTTAGGCCTTCAAATAATAATCACTAATCATGGTTAATAAATGATGATGAATATATCAAATGGCTTTCTTCAAAAAAATAAATAAACGTAAGATGTGCTTGTAGTTTTAAGACCTACCTTGCTGTTATTCAGGTAGTACATGATTATATTAATCAAAACCATTTTATTGCCATTCTTCTACAGTGTCATTATTTTCCACAAAAATGTTGTGAGAAATAATCTGTATTGTCACAATTTACAAGACCAGTGACTCCCCCAGGGGTCTTGGCTGCATATGCAGCTTTTCCATCACTATCAAGCCTGAAGATGAACCCACCAAAGCAAATTGGCATTATAGATATATATTTGTTTTCCTCCTTCTGTTGCTTCAAACTGAATACATTTTTGGGCCGAAGTTGAGTTTTTTTTAACAGTTTCACTAAGGGACTAATTTATACATAAATAATAACAGTGTAATAGTAATAGTAATAGTAATACACCTGTAATACACCTGTATTGAATGTTTGGTGAATCTCTCATGTAGGCCCCATGCACACTGGATGTTTTTAATGCTGCTCTTAGGGGCGTCTGGCTATTTTTTTTCAGTCGCTAAACACACACATGGGAGTTTAGAGGCGTTTTGAGGCAGAACAAAACCCCACTGCCAGCTCATCCAGGAGCAATGCCATTTTGGCCGAAAAAATGCTTAAAGTGGTTGTAAACCCATACAGACCACTTTACCTACAGGTAAGCCTAGATTAAGGCTTACCTGTAGGTGCAAGAAATATCTCCCAAACCTACACAGTTAAAGAGATATTTGCAGAAAAGACTGCACCGATTTCTACGGCCAAAGAAATGAATTAACACCCAAGCACTCGACACACCTAAACCCGCCTTCTAGATGCCAAGAGGAAAGGCATCTAGAAGAGATGGCCAAAGCATCCTGTGTACATGAGGCCTTTATGTTTTATAAATATACCCCTATTTGTATATAAAATTAGTAATTATATCCTCCCGGCTATCATTTTAACAACATTTCTGTTATTTCTGTGAACACCTATTTTGTAAAGGTGTCCCATTCTATTTGCGGATTTGTTTTCTATTACCCTAACCCCTAAACTTGCCCCCTAACCCATAAACTTTGGATCAGTTTGTTTTAGTGCCAGCAATTCAGTTTGGTAGGGTTTGACTTGTGTCTGTGGCGGTATGGTAATTTGGGGATTTTTGGGCTGTATATT
Source organism: Rana kukunoris (assembly GCA_029574335.1). Classification (NCBI taxonomy): domain Eukaryota; kingdom Metazoa; phylum Chordata; class Amphibia; order Anura; family Ranidae; genus Rana; species Rana kukunoris. Next base: position 132,833,672 of record CM056049.1, read on the forward strand.
AGTCAGTCAGGATTTAAGGGGTTGGGTATTAGGTTTAAATTAAAGTTACTAAATCACCTGCCACTCAGAGCATAGTGACAGTGTCCGCTGATAACCTGCCACCAGAAATGTATACTTCCCAATCTGTAGTCTTGCAATTCCTGCTCTGTTCAAGCCTGTACAGTTCTGGGAATCTGGAGTGATCATACTAATTACCCCTCAGGATCCAAGTCCAGTACACGCTTTGTCTGTACTGGAGTTTGAATAAATTTAAATCTGGACTTCATGTATTCTGCTTTTTCTTACCCACTTAGTCCCTACTTGTGTTATAAGCTGCCACCCTCCTGAGAGAGCTGTTTAACCTTAATCCTTCCCTCTTTGCTGCTTAAAATGTAGCTCCACGCAAAAGGGGAAGCTCAGCTTGTTCGCACCCTCCCCCCTCCACTGCCACATTTGGCACTTTTTTGGGGGGGGAAGGGGGAGCAGGTATCTGGTTTTGACAGGTACCTGCTCCCACTTCCTGGTAAGATTGCCGCATGGCAATCTAATTCATGTCTGTCCCACCTCCCCAAAGCACCCACCCCATGTTGAGGCCATGCAGCCTGGTACGGTTTAGAAGGGGGCACTCGCTAGTCCCTACTCCCTTTCCTGACCGGCCGGGCTGCTTGCCCGGATATGTGTCTGGAATGGATTTTGGACCCCCATGCCCTTTAAAATCCATACCAGACCAAAGGGCCTGGTATGTTCTTGCAGGGGGAACCCATGCCGTTTTTTTTTAAAACGTTGGCGTGGAGTTCCCCCTCATGATCAGCAGAGCACAAGGCGCATGCCAACCTCCTTGATGGTTGATGTACAGTATGCTATTACATTATGAGACCCTGGAGGCAGGCAGGCCAGTGTTATAGGGCCAACTAAATTGCAGGCATTCCAGGATGTTGATCAGCAACTTCCGCTCCTCTGACAAGACCTTACACACCTTTGGAAGGAGATTAAAAGGAGGCTAGGTGTTGGACTTTAATGGTACCGTATATTAACTGATATCCAGTCAAAATGTAAGAAGTTACAAAATGTTTTTTATTACAAAAGCAGGTCATTTTACATATTCATAGAATAAAACATTTGATCATGACAATCATGAAGTTTCAACCTGACTAACTATGTACAAAATCCTGGTTTTGTTACATAGCTTTTACAAATCTTGGCAGATAAGACAGAAAACAAAAGCAACTACCATATCTAAGGATTTGTAATATTATAATAATATATATATATATATATATATATATACTTTTTTTTTTTTGGGGGGGGAGCAGGAGGCGCTGACCTAAGTGTAGTATTAAAATGATGACTTTAATAGGATAAGATTAAAAACACTTACAAGTTGATAGAAGATGCATGCTCGTCAAAGTAAAGTGCAGTCCTGGCATTCCACATGGCTCTGCTGTTCTGGATAGCTGGAAAGGGTTGAGCAGCTGGCTGGAATGGATCACAGTGTTTCTCCACTGACCAGCATGGACTGTGGAACAGGAAGTGATGTCACCAGCGTCTAATTGGACCAAGGCAGGGCTGGAATATTGTCAATCAGGGCTGCAGTGGTGAAAGGCTACACGCTCGGAGCTGGCTGCTCCTTCTATTGCCAGCTCTGTGATCAATTCTTTCCAGCTATCCGAAACAGCGGTGGGACCCACAGAGCCATGTGGAATGCCAGGACTGCACTTTACTTTGACGAGCATGCATCTTCTATCATCTTGTATGTGTTTTTAATCTTATCCTATTAAAGTCATAATTTTAATACCACACTCAGGTCAGCGCCTCCCCCCTCCCTGTTTGTTCCTTTCATGTCTTGCAGAGTTTTGGACATACTCTGCATTCCTTTTTAACCTCAATACTCCTTTTCTTTATCGTACATCACGGGACACAGAGCGGCAATCCATTACTATGTGGGTTATAGAGTCTACCTTCAGGTGTGGACACTGGTGTAATTAACTACACAGGAAGTTCCCTCCCTATATAACCCCTCCCATACTGGGAGCTCCTCAGTTTTTTCATCAGTGTCTAAGGTGTTGGTCACGAATGAACATGTGCTCTTAGGAGCTCCACTGGAGGGATCCATGCTGGATGTAAAAAACCTCCATAAATCCGGATCCGTCCAAGGTGCTTCATAGCCAAAGTGGATGGTACCCGGGCCTCGGTACGAAGAACGAGGTTTAGCCTATAATGCCTCTCTGCGGAGGGCTGGATCCTGGGTTCCAGAACTTTGTGCCTTCTAAGGACCAAATGTTTTTTCTGCTGCCAGGATGCTATATAGGTCCAGGGGAGTTGGTGTTCCTGCCATGGACCCCGGTCCCTGAAGGTCTAGGACAATACCCACGGTGAAGGGGGAAGTTTGGGCCTCTTGCTTGGCAATACCCTGCAGCGTGGAGAAGGTAAGAGGAGGGCCTACGGGACTTGGTTCGACAGTAGGTCCTCCATGGGGGACTTGGGTCTCGCCTATATTATGCTTCTATGCATGGGCAATGTAAACCACTATGTCTTCTGAGACAGGATGGCTCAGGGCACCCATATACCTCCCCTAGCCGGCATGCAGCCTGGCCCACCATGTCTGTTAGACAGGATGGCTGCAGTACCTATATATCTCCCCTTGAAGGGGCCGGTACATAAATAGAAAAAAAAAAAATATGCCCTTAATCCTATACAAAGGATTGTCTTCCGTGAGTAGCTGCAAGTCTTATCTGTGTTTCCACTACTATGGGCAGTAGAAGACATGCCTGATGTTTTTGCTTACCATGCTTTCCAAAAAACGGAAGCTTAAGTGTTAGCTGATCTATTGTGTCCCACTTCCTCCGCTTTAGGCTCTACCATGTTGCACGTGCTCACCGGCTCAGTGCAGTCGCAGAGAAGGCTCTTCAAAGGGCCCGGACGTCAGAGCTCTGTAAAGCTAGGGGGACACAAACGTAAGCACCTTGTGTGAGTTGGATACAGATTCATCTAAGACGCCTACTCGCATCTAGCTGTGCAGATTAGCAGGCATTGTGTCAGACTAAATTCAGCTATTTGATGCACCTGGGTTAAGTGCCTCTGCTTTAGCTTAGGACTTGGTCTCCCCATTGAATAAGGTCAGGTGTAGGAATATAAAGAGGGATCGCCACCTGAACCTGGTGGACCCTTATTCTCCTCTGAAGAGACTTAAACAGCTCATAGATTGAGCCATCAGACCTGTCAGGCAATGCAGCCTTCCCCCAACATTGCAATCACTCTGCATGTGTTTTGTGTTTTGCAAAAAAAAAGGGGGGTGTCCCCCTTTTCCTGCTTTAATCCTGAAACAAAGGGATTAGAAAGCTTGGGGATAAAAGTTTCACTGTCGGAGGACAGGAGACAGGAGCTGCAGCCTAACAAGGAGAAGCTATCAAAAGCCCTACAGGTTCTGATTACACCTCTATCTTCTCCTTAGAGTGTAAAGAGAGGTTTTCCTATAGGTGGCTAGTAAGACCTCCATATAATCCTCAGCCTGGTGTCGGCTTCAGGCTAACCAAATGCATCGGAGGGATGCACAGTTGCGGGCACACATTGCTAATGTCTGTTAATTGAGGAAACACACATCTGCAGAGGATAATTTCCTCTTTACCAGTCCGCATGTTGCATAACATACATGAGTTTGGAATGCATGTGGGATAAAAACAAGTAACAGAGCAGATTCTATTGTGGATCGCATAAACATACATGTTTCTGTCTATATGGTGCTGCATGTTTCCACAAAAGAGGTCGCATAAAAGATGCTTGTAATGCTGAATCGCATAAAGACGTTTGTAGGCATAAAAATGCTGAATCACACATGATTACCTGATCACCCAAGTCCTTGTTTCCCCCAAGGATGTTTGGTTACACAGAAGAGGTTTTGTTTCCACAGAAAGGCCTAAAATCGCATAAAGTTGCTTGGATGCAAAAAAGATGCTGGATCACACATGGTTAACTGATCATCAGCGTCCTGGATTACCCAAGGATGTTTGGTCACACAAATAGGCTTGTTTCCACAAAGGTACCTAAAGTCGCATAAAGATGCTTGTATGCATAAAAATGCTGAATCACACATGATTACCTGATCACCCAAGTCCTTGTTTCCCCCAAGGATGTTTGGTTACACAGAAGAGGTTTGTTTCCACAGAAAGGCCTAAAATCGCATAAAGTTGCTTGGATGCAAAAAAGATGCTGGATCACACATGGTTACCTGATCATCAGCGTCCTGGATTACCCAAGGATGTTTGGTCACACAAATAGGCTTGTTTCCACAAAAGTACCTAAAGTCGCATAAAGATGCTTGTATGCATAAAAATGCTGAATCGCATAAAGGATGCTTGTATGCATAAAAAGGTTGAATCACACAGGATTACATGATCACCCAAGTCCTTGATTCCCCAAGGATATTTGGTCACGCAAAGAGGCTTGTTCCCACAGAAATGCCTAGAATCGCATAAGGAGGCCTGAAGGTATAAACATGCTGAATCACACAGGATTACATGATCACCCAAGTCCTTGATTCCCCAAGGATATTTGGTCACGCAAAGAGGCTTGTTCCCACAGAAATGCCTAGAATCGCATAAAGAGGCCTGAAGGCATTAAAATGCTGAATCACACAGGATTACCCGATCACCCAAGTCCTGGATTACTCAAGGCCTAAAGGGATCGCTTAAAGATGCTTGAATGCAAAAAGAAGCTGGATCACACATGGTTGTTGGATCAACAGAGTCCTGGATTACCCAGGGATACTTGATCACATAGAGAGGCTTGTTTCACAGAAATGCCTAAAGTCGCATTAAGATGCTTGGATGCATAAGGATGCTGGAACGCACAGGGGTGCTTGGTCACACAAGGGTTCTTGTCCGCACAGTAGTGCTTAAAATGTATAAGATGTTGATCGCATGGAAGATGCTGAATCGCATGCATGGTTACTTTAAAGTTGCACATGGTGGCTTAATTAAGCAATACAGGATGCCTTGTGTTTGCATAGAGATACGTGTCTGCATGGGTTCATGTTGCACATTGTTGCATAACACGTTTATAGCACATGCTTGCTTGCTTGCTTGCAAGGATGCTCGTTCCAGAGCACACATGCTATATGCATGTTTGGCGTGAGACATATTTATATGATTTCATGCTTCCATGAACACACACTGCCATGTACACACGCCTCCATTGAGGCATATGGCTTTAACACTTGCCACATACACATATGGGGAGCCAGTTGCATATGTGTTTATTTACTTGGGACTGCAGAGGTTGTCTGCGTTGTGCAGGGGAACAGCACTATCTCCAGTTGGTGGTCTTGCCCTTTTGGGTTAGCCTCCGTGTCTGGGTTGTCAGGGTGCTAGGACCGCCTCTAGCAGGTCTGTAGGCCCAGGGTATAGCAGTAATGGCATACCGAAGCAGACTCCTGCTGAAGGATCAGTCAGCAGCATGGCTGGACCTAAGGGTGTCCAGCATGGTCAGGTATCTGGATCTCCTGGGTTAGGATTCCAGTCTAAAGATACATTCTTCATTGGCAAGAAGCTGGGTATGTTTTGCACCAGGAGAGTACTTTTGGCCTAAGACAAGACCATCGCTATAAGAAAGCTGGTCTAGGTGGTTACGGCAAGGAACAGTTCCTTACTTTTGGCCTTCTGCTTAAGGCACTAGGGAAGATGCTGGCTTCATTCAAGACAGTTCCCTATACTTTTATTCAGGACTGTTATAAACAGTATTGTGTTGGCCTAGAAGGAGTGGATCTTGACCTAGCATTACGGAAGCTGGCCTGATAGTCGAGCTCCAAGGGAGCCTTATCTGTCAGCTAGAGCTACCGATGGAGCATCTGGCTTAGGGGCCTGAACGTTCAGGGGCTGGTTGGTTCGGTCAGAGTTCAATCAGACTATACCATATTAAGTGATTTACTTAATTTACCAAGGAGGAGCTTGTGCCTTGCCTATTGACATTCGTCATTTCATGAAATGCAGAATTGGCAGGCGATTCGCTGTAGCCGTCAACAAGTGTCTCCAGGAGAAGGACCTCTACACCCCGACTGTTTTCCTGACCAAGGGCCACAGAAATAGTACCCTGTACATAAGATGTATTGGCGTCCAGGCTCAACAAGAAATTGAACAGCTTGAGGTCAAGGACAAGGGATCCACCCGCATGTGGGGCAGATGTGTTGGTAATCTGGTGGGACCAGTGGTCACTGGTTATGTCTCTCCCCCCAGTGCCGCAGCATTTGTGGCTTCCATGCAACATTAGAGGATGACGGAAGCTGGCCTGATTACTCCGGCATAGCCCTGACGACCTTTTCTGTGCAGGGACAGTAGGGGTGGTAGTAGAGGACCCACGGTCCCTTACATCTTGTCCAGGCCTACTTCGAAGGGGGTATTACATCCTGTCGTGCAACAGGTGAATTAATGGTCTGGCTATTTTAGCCCACATTCTTCAGGATCAGGGTTTTTAGAATCAACGGCACTTCCTTGTTTCATACAGGAAGGCTGGCCTCCAGGACCAGATATCCCAGGATCGGGAGAGCCCATGTTCCTGGTATGAAACAGATGGTGGCATCCTTGGAAGTTTGTCAAAGATAAATTTCCTGCCTTCCTGCATTTGGAAAGGAGACGGAGCTAGCCTTAAGTTACATCAAGGATCCGATCTCGGCCTTGCCTCCAAAGGTCGCTTGCTTCACACTCTTTGTTCCGAGCCATTATACAAGGGGTGACGCGCATAAGTCCACCAGTTAAGTCGCCCTTGTGCTTGGAGGATTGGCTCTAGTTTTGTCGGCTTACAGGGTCAGCTCTGTGGGCCGATGCACCATATTTCCCTTCAGCCTTTAACAAGGGAATTGGTGTTCTTGGTTGTGGTAGCCTCCAAGAGAGTTTCAGTATTGGCAACCTCTTGGTATAAAACCATACTTATTCTTACTAGTAGGGTGATGTTAATCCTCACCCAGCCTTGTTTACTAGAAGGATCTAGTGTTCATTTGAATCTAGATATTCTTACCTCCCCCTTTTTCAAAACCTTGTTTTCGGAAGGAAAGGTTATTGCTTTCTCTCAGTAGAGATGAGAGCAGTTAAATATCTATCTGAAGGTTCAGATATAGAAATCTGAAGTTTTTATTGTGCTGCCAGAAGACCCTAGATGTGGGCAGGCAGTGTTCAGTTCAGCTATTAAAATGGTTACACTCTCTCTCCTTTGGAGTAGAAGGGTCAAGGCCTATCTGAAGTGGCTGCTCGGATACGGAAAGCTGATGTTGCACTACCAGGAGGCCCCAGGAAGGGGCAGGCAGCGTCTAAAATCAACTGTTTTCAAGATTGATTCATCAGGGTATTATTCAGGCTTGTGGTTTGGAGAGTGGGACTCCCCCTGTTTCTTGGGGGGGGGGGTGCTCCGTACCAGGATAGTAAGCGCTTTATGCGCGATGCTTTACCGAGCCTTTATGACGCAGATTTTCAGGGCCGCAACTTGGCGTCTGTGCTTAGGTTCACTGATTCTTGTCAGATGTACATAGGAGGGCAAAAGGATGCAGCTTTTTGGCGCAGTATGCATCTGGCAGCATTATAGATCCTCACATCTGATGGCGGCCTGCGTTGTTTGTGTCTCCCTCCCCTCAGTAAGCATTGCTTTCGGACATCCCACATAGTAATGGATTGCCGCTCTGTGTCCCGTGATGTACAATAAAGAAAATAGGATTTTTTGTGACAGCTTACCTGTAAAATCCTTTTCTTGGAGTACATCACGGGACACAGAGCTCCCGCCCCTCTTGTTTGGGGATATTGGGACACTTATTGCTTTGCTACAAAAACTGAGGAGCTCCCAGTATGGGAGGGGTTATATAGGGAGGGAACTTCCTGTGTAGTTAATTACACCAGTGACCACACCTGAAGGTAGACTCTATAACCCACATAGTAATGGATTGCTGCTCTGTGTCCCGTGATGTACTCCAAGAAAAGGATTTTACAGGTAAGCTGTCACAAAAAATCCTATTTTTCTTTTCCAACCACCCAACCTATGGATACATCACCATCCAGCTATTACAGACTATACTCCTAAGGATTTACTTAATTTGTAGCTCCAGATAAACACTTGACTATACTGCTAATTTACTTGCTTTGGCGTGTCCTTTGAAAAAAAATGTATAAAAAAAATTCCTAGACAAAAAGTTTTTAAAAATGTGTGTATTAATTTCAAAGGCCAGATGTCCTGCCTCTTATGACTCACTTGAAGTCTAGGATTGTGCTTCTTTTACATATTAAGGCCGCGTACACACGACCGGTTTCCTCGGCAGAATTCAGCAAGAAACTCGATGGGAGACGTATTCTGCCGAGGAAACCGGTCGTGTGTACACTTTTCGCCGAGAAACCCGTTGAGGAACTCGACGAGCCAAAAAGAGAGCATGTTCTCTATTTCCTCGTTGGGCAATGGGAAAATTTGGCTCGACTAGTTTTTTGGCTGCCGAACAAGAAACTCGACGGGGAAAACGATGTGTTTCGCCCGACGAGTTTCTCGGTCGCGTGTACGCCACCTAACTCTATATGTTTTGAAAGAGGATCTGCCAATGCCTGGAGTGTGAAAGATTCTTTAATTCCTTCAAGCATTTCTCTTTGTTAGTTGTCAGAAGACGTGTGGTTGTTAATACAGGTGTTACTATGCCTGTTGTCTTTAATTTTACTATTCATGGCTTTTTGTTAAATATAGCAATGCACAACAACCCATTGTTTGGGCCTGTATAAGGATGAGTCTAACTGTACCTATGCCACATGGGAACTATAAAACATTTTTTTTAGTTATACTTAAAATGTATTTCTAGTTAAAAATTTAAGAAGTCAATAGTTTTCATAAACATATTGACAAGGCAAACTTTAAGTTGCTCTTTAACCACTTCAGCCTTTGAAGGTTTTACTGGGCCATTTGTTTGCGATAAGTCACTGCCTTGCTTTGACTGACAATTGTTGTGCGACGCTGTACCCAAACAAAATGTATGTTCTTCTTTTCCCACAAATAGCTTTCTTTTAGTGGCATTGTATCACCTCTTTTGAAAAAAAAAAAACAATATTACTTTATGCTATAAAACACATCCAATAAATAAAAAAAAAATCTTATTTCTTCATCAATTTAGGCCAATATGTATTCTTCTTCTACATATAATTGGTAAAAAAAATCCCAATAAGCGTATATATTGATTGGTTTGCGCAAAAGTTATCGCGTCCTCAAACTATGGGATAGATTTATGGCATTTTTTTCTTACACTAGTAATGGTGGTGATCCGCTATTTTTATTGGGACTGTGACATTGCGGCAGACAAATTGGACATTAAGTGACACTTTTTTGGGGACCAGTGACACTAATACAGTGATCAATGCATAACAAAATGCAATGTCCTATAATTTACACTGGCAGGGTTGGGGTTAACTTTAGGGGCGATCAAAGGGTTAAGTGTGCTCCTAGGGAGTGATTTCTAACTGTGTGGAGGATGGTTTTAACTGGAGGAATAGAGACATCTGTATTCTTGATTAGCAGGAACACAAGAACTCTCTCTTCCTCTTTGACAGAACGGCGGTCTGCCTCTGTAAACAATGTAAACAATCAGTGTGTCCTGGTGGCCGCTGGACTCACTGATTGGCTCTCGCTGTGACCAATCACAGCGGGAGCGGATCACCGACGGCAGGCTCCAGACACAAAGGGGGCAACAATGTACACGTATGTTGTTTTGCGCAGCCAGGTCGCCCTGCTGCAGTAAATATGTGGTGAGCGGTATGGAAGCAGTTAAAGGGTAACTCCACTATCATTGGGAAACAAATGGCAAATAAAGAGAGAATAATCTAGTGTATACAATTGCAACACAAATCATGTAATAATTGAATGTTATTAAAAAAATGACCTTATCTTTTCAATCTGCAGCTGCTGTTACTTTTTGAAAATTCAATGCAATATGGCTACCTGAAGGTGATCTGTACACAGAATGTGTAGAGAACATCCCCCCCAGAAATATAATTTTCTGCTTGTGTGATTGGCTCACTGGTTTTCCCGGAAGATGCAAATCGCATTTCAGATGTCATTAAGTGCAGAAACTTTTTTAACCACTTAAGGACCCCCGCACGCACATATACGGCCACAGAATGGCACGTACAGGCACAAGGGCGTAAATTTACGTCCCCGCCTAAGTGCGGTTCGGGGGTCCCATCGGGACCCCCTCCGCGGCGTGCGGGGGTCCCCCTGGCTCCGGGAGCGATCCGGGATCTGGGGGCGGATGTCGGCGAATACCCGCCCCCCCGCGATCGCTCCCAGCCAATGGGAGCGCGCTCCCAACCTGTCACTTCCTCCTCCTGTGTTTACACAGGAAGGAGGAAATGATGTATTCTCTCATCGCAGCGCTGTTTCCCAGCGCTGCTGATGAGAGAAGACATCACAAGTAAGTGTGCACCAACACAACACTGACACACACTCACATAGGCATATTAACCCCTTGTGATCGCCCCCCCCCCACCCCCCTGTCACAGTGTCACTGAATGCAGTGATCTAATCACTGCATTTAGTGTCAGTGTGACAGGCAGTGTAAAAAACAGTTAGTGTTAGGTTCAGGATAGCCCCCCCACCCCCCCTAATAAAGTTTTAACCCCCTGATCACCGCCCTAGTTAACCCTTTCACTCCCTATTGCCAGCGTCACTAAGCGATCATTTTTCTGATCGCTGTATTAGTGTCGCTGTTCCCGCTAGGTAGCTATTTTTTTTTTTTATTGCGATTTTTTTTTTTTACTAAAGACATGTGGCTAAATAAATTTTGGCCTAAATGTTTGACTAAAATTTAGTTTATTTGATTTTTTTTTTTAACAAAAAGTAAAAAATAGTGTTTTTTTTTCAAAAATGTCGCTCTATTTTTGTATATAGCGCAAAAAATAAAAATCGCAGAGGTGATCAAATACCACCAAAAGAAAGCTCTATTTGTGGGAAGAAAAGGACGCAAATTTTGTTTGGGAGCCACGTCGCACGACCGCACAATTGTCTGTTAAAGCGACGCAGTGCCGAATCGCAAAAACACCTTGGGTCATTTACCAGCGTATTGGTCCGGGTCTTAAGTGGTTAAAGAACTCTCGTATGGCACTTTATGTTCACAGATTTGTTTTTTTTAACTACTTGCCGACCAGCCGCCGCAGTTATACGATGGTAGGTCGGCTCGGCTGGGCGAGTTCACGTAGATATAAGTCATCTCGCAGCTCAGCCAATAGGGCACGCACCCCCCGCTCGCCCCCTGATCCCATCTCGCGTGCCGCCGGGCACCTGCGATCACTCGTTACAGAGCGAGACCCGGGAGCTGTGTGTGTGCTTTTTGTTTCGGAGCCATTTTGCACGACTGTGCAATTGTCAGTTAAAGCGACGCAGTGCCGAATCGCAAAAAAGTGGCCCCGGTCATTGATCAGCAATATGGTCCAGGGCTGAAGTGGTTCTACACATGATTACTGTAGACCCTAGATATGCAACACATAGGTCAACATCCAAACTTCTTATTGAATTATTAGCAGAATACAGATAACGTACAGTACATCTTCTTCTTCATTTTTCAGCTTGGAGACCAACTGAAACTACAAAAAAAAGACCATTATAGGATGTAGCACAACATTTTAATCATGATTAATTATGAAGTTCATAAACATTGTGTGATCCTAATTCTTTCATTTTTACATTACTTGCTGAAACATTATAAATATTAATACAAAATAATTGCATGCCCTTAGGTTTTTGTATAGATGTCTGAGAATATATTCGTTAACCCTTTTGAAAAAATTTCTTTTTTTCATCAGAGTGCTCTTGAAGGAAAACTTAGCACATTGTTCAGACACCTGCATGCTACAAGGCAAACGTTGTGCCATATTTTAGCCCCAGGAACACAGCCTCCAGAGTCGGCTCATCATATACTGCCGACTGTTGTGTATTCCAGATTAATAAATCATTTGACAAGATGTAATCAGTCCTTGGAGGAATGTTGCCGAGATTTGCTCACAATGACACTTGTTGTACCATCTGCACCTTGGGTGAGTAGACACTTATCATTTGTTCTATATCATCATGACAGAAAGCATATTATTGCTGGAATGGAAATAAACAACTTTTCATTTATGCATTTGTATTGTTTCTCTGATTCCCTGGACATGCAATATTGGGTACATGTATTTTGTTTCTCTGATGAGATGTTTCTTCAGCAAACTCTCTCACTTTTTCAAGCAGCTATAAGCATTATTAAGATATAATTTTTTTCAGCCGGTGAATTCCTGCACCGTGAAAACAATCATAGTGGCAGCTCAGCACCTTGATTGTTTTTACAAGCGGTAAGAGGGGACGTCCCCCTCTGGTGCTTCTACCGGTTTGATCAGTGAGCCAGAGAAGGAATCCGCCAGTGGCAGAAGTTTACCATAGAGCTGACCAAGAACCATATGTCATCCCTATGACTCTCGGATGCCGGGCGCGACGTTATGACTTCACGTCCAACCCCAGCAATTGTATACGCTGCAGTGTATTTGGCTGGAAGACCTTTTTTTTTTATCTCCCTGGCTTTCCAACCTTGAGGAGTGATGTGGGGTTTTGTAGACCCCACATTTCTCCATAAAGAGAACCTATTATGCACTATTCCTATTACAGGGGATGTCTACATTCATTGTAATAGGAAGAAAAGTGGTTAAAAAAATTATTTTAAAGGGAAAGGGCCAGATTCACGAACACTTGCGCTGGAGTATTTGGATATGCGCCGCGTAACTGTGCTGATGCGCCGACGTTTCTATGTGCCCGTACCCACCAAACTAGATGCGCCCAATAACGGCTCATTTGCGACCGGCGGAACGTTCCGACGCCAGAGTATCGTCAGCGTTTATTTTCGCTGGGCGCATCAGTCGCGCCCATTGATTTCCCCTGCAAATATGCAAATGAGGGAGATTTCCCAATTCACGAACGGATTAGCACCATACGCTGGCTACATGCGCCGCGCGTATGTGATCCGTCCAGCGCAAAGTTATTTCTACAAAAGGCTGCTTTATCTTTACTCCAGACGGTCACAGGTCAGCAGGAGAGCAGCTACAGCAGCGTTACCGACGATAGGAGCTTGCTGAGCACCCCCACTTGCAAGGACAACACCTCTGTGTGCCAACATGCCAGGGGCACTCGTGGTCCTAGAACTACTGATGGGTCCCCTGGAACCAAGAAGGCGGGCACGTGAGAGGATATACCGCACTCGTATGAACCTCTTTGGCATGGGGGATGAGGAGGTGTATCGCCTCTTCAGATTCAGCCCTGATGCAATACTTGAACTAACCACAACCCTGCAGGATGACATCACCAGCAAGACACACCGATCACAAGCAGTGCAGCCACTGGTGAAGGTCCTGGCAACACTTCATTTCCTTGCAAGTGGATCATTCCAGCGTACAAGTGGAGTGGTGGCTGGGATGTCACAATCCTCCATAAGCAGATGTGTGCACCAGGTTGTCCCTGCAATCCTCAGACGCATGTCCAACCAGTTCATCAGACCAACCACTGAGGAGCTACGGCAGAAGGCAATGACAGATTTCTACAACATTGCCAGATTCCCACGCACTGTGGGGGCCATTGATTGCACACATGTGGCCCTACAGCCCCCCAGTGCCACAGAGCACATATACCGCAATCGGAAGCATTGGCATTCCATCAACGTACAGGTGATAGCCGATGCCCAACGCCTCATATGGCACGTCCGTGCCAAACACCCCGGGTCCAGCCATGACAGTTTCATATACCGTCAGAGCCCCATCCCAGCAGAATTTAACCAGAACATGTATGGGGACAGCTGGCTGGTTGGTGAGTGACATGGGAGTCAGGCATGACTATCCCCTCCCGTCATGCACAACAGAAATCGCACATGCATGACTAACATTCTCCTGTCTTTTACCTTACAGGTGACTCTGCATATGCATTGGGACCCCATCTAATGACTCCTTTCCGGAACCCCCAAACCAGAGGAGAGAGAAAATACAATGAAGCACACATCAAAACCCGTGCAGTGGTTGAGCAAACATTTGGGCTCCTGAAGTCCCGTTTCCGCTGCCTGGATAAGTCTGGGGGGGCCCTATTGTATTCCCCTACCTTTGTGTGTCAGATCATCGGTGCATGTTGCATACTACATAACTTTGCTATGAAAAAAGGCCTGCATATTGACATACGTGATGACCTGACCCCCGACCCACACAGTCCCCCCCTGCCAGAGGACACCCAGTCTGCTGATGGAAGAGCAGTCAGGAGGGTCCTCGCCGTAGGCATCTTTGGACACTAAACCAATACATTAATAACACAGACAATGCACGCGTGTACACCACTGATGTCCCTAGATCACACACACCACATGCACATCGCATTGGATTAGCCCAAGTCCAGCATGTAGGAGTTGGGAGCAGTAACGCCAGCGTCAAGGCCCCAATGATGTCACTGTCCATTCACACACCTTTCACACGTCATTCATACAGCCGTGGGGTTCACTTCACCACCACGGCCGAGGGTGACACCCCTTACTTTCAGGAGTGCCACCCTCTCACATTCACACACCATTCACACTGTCCCCTGCACTCCTGACCGTGTGCAGTACAAAAATAAATTAGAAATATCATATCCTGATCAATACAAGAAAAATAATCTCATAACCTGAGAAAAAAAAAAAAAAAAACTCATGACCTGAGTATGTCAAAAATAAGAATATAAAACCAGCAACAAAAAAAAGGCCTCATCGGGGATGCCGGGGGCTTCTTCTGGGGGCCCCTCTCTGGCTCCGCAGCTGCCTGGATGGAGTGGGTGGGGGTGGGGGGGCATCTGGAGGTGGCTGATCCCCAGGTGGGCCACTCCTGGCAGGTGTGGCCTGCGTGCCCTCCAAGGCCCTGGCTATCCGTCCAAGGTATGTGTTCGTCTGGGCCTGCATCCGGAGCTGACGGGTCATCTGGTAATGCTGGGCCCGCCGACTCAGCCTCCCCTGCTCACGGATGGCAGCACTGTTCCCATGGATGGCAGCAGTGTTGGCCTGGACGGCTGCAGTAAGGTGCTGGATATCCCCCTGCACCTCCCCCAAAGTGGTGACCACTGCAGCGCAGTTAGAGCTGACATCCTGCACTGCGTTGCTGAGGTTGGCAACGGAGCCCAGGCTGTCAGACACTTTCTGCAAGTGGTCCGCTATGGCCCCCATTTGTTCTGTCTGTCTGGCGTGATCCCTCGCCAACTGGTCCTGGACACCATCAGACACCCCCCTGGTCTTCTGGGTCGCCTTCCTGGGGCCCGAAGATGGATGTCCTCGGGTGGAAGGTGTCGCCCTTGAGGGGCTTCCAAGGATGGGGGAGGGGACGACAGACGGCCCAGGAGAAGGGGAGGAGACAGACAACACTAATGAAAAGTCCTGCTCTGCCACAGCAGGATCTTCCACAACCACCTCGGCAGGTGTGGTGTGGCCACTCTCCTCCTCCACAACCTCTTCACCACCCAGTGGCTCGGGCACATGATGGCGTGGGGGGGATGGGGTGGAATGCAGGCTGACAGATGATGGCCCAGCTCCGTCATCTGTGGATGACACAAAGCAGACACATGTTGGTGGTCCCACACACTTGGCACATGTCCCCCCCCCCCACCCCCCCAAATGCAAAACATCAAATAGGGGATTATAAAACACTTACCTGTCCTTGTGCCTTCCTCCACGGAGTCATAGCCTGCGACCCCCTCCACCTGCTCCCTCTCCAGGCAGCGAGCAACCACCTCCTCCTCTGCGGTCAGGGTGACAGGACATGGGGGACCACCACCTGTGCCCCTCTCATACCTCCTGATGGAGGCCACCTTGTCCCTCACCTTGCGCCGCAGGTCATTTATTTTCTTTTGTATGTCCCCAGCAGTCCGGGTGGAGTAGCCCAGGACATTGACCCTGGCAGCAATCGACTCCAGGATGCCCTGCTTCCTCTCCCGGCTGGTCTTGCGGCTTTTTTTGCCATGGAGAAATTCATTCTCCGTCTCCATAGCCAAGATAATGACTGAGACCTCCTGGGTATTAAAATTGAGGTTCCTCCTCTCTCTGGGGGTAGCGGGAGCAGCCATTACAGAGCAAAAGTATCTTCCCTGGGGTGGGGGGAAACGGAACTACTTTTGCGCCGGAATGGCGTTTCCGCCAGCGCTTTTAAGCGCCCAGCGGAACGCATTGCGCTGACGTTTCCCAGGAAGTGGTGCCGACGGAAGTTGTGAGCATGCGCACAAGGGGGCGAGGGGAGCCGCACTCACTGCGCATGCTCCGTGGATGATGCGCTGAACGTAAGCCTCTGCGCTGGGCTCCGCCCATCATTTACATATGATCACACCCACTTCCACTTGCGTCGGGTTACGCCAGCGCATTATCGTTACTCTGGCGCAAGTTTACGCGCAACTGCTATGTGAATTACAGGACTTGCGCTGAAAGGGTCTTCAGAGTAACGTAAATGAGAAGCGTTACTCCAGAGGAAAGATACTCTCATCTACCTGAATCTGGCCCAAAGTGTATATTAAAAAAACAAACAAAGCGCCCCTGTTTCCGCAACCGCATACATAGGTCACGCCCGCATATGTAAACGACGTTCAAACCACACATTTAAGGTATCGCTATGAACATTACAGCGAGAACAATAATTCTAGCACAAGGCCTACTCTGCAACTCTAAACTGGTAATCTGTAAAAAATAAATAAAAATGTAAGCGTGGCATATGGAGGTTTTTTTATGTACCGAAATTTGGTGCCATTCCACAATTTTAAACCGTGACATGTTGGGTATCTATTTTCTCAGGGTAACATCATCTTTCACATTATATAAAAAAATTGGGCTAACTTTACTATTTCATGAGTGTTTTTTCCCCCCAAAAAAATTGTATTTGAAAAATTGCTGCGCAAATACCGTGTAACATAAAATATTGCAATGACTGGGTCTCTGCTAAATAAAAAAAAAAGTATTTATATAATGTTTGGGGGTTCTGAGTTAATTTCTAGCAAAAAAAATATGATTTAGGAGATGAATGCTGGAATTTGCGCGGTATGGAAGTGGTTAAAGCCATGGTACTTTTTCTTTCATTTACTAATTTAATTATTGCTAATTTTTTTTATGGCTTGCTTTAATGTAAGTAAACAAGATTTTAGATTTCCTGCAGGTATCTGAAATAGCTTAGAAGTGTTTCTGAATCTTTATCTTATGAATTGTAGCATAGCAAATGAATGCAATCGGAGGGGAATATGTTCCCATTTAATCTGTAACGTTTTTTTAGTTCAAAGCTTATTTATGTATCTTCTTTGAACTTGAATCACGACTTTAGTTTGCTTGTAGCACAAACAAATATGGTGGATGAGATTATGTGTGTGTTTGATTTTCATGATAGAAAGAGTCATCACTTCCAATAAAATGATTAAAGATTAAGCCTGCCCAAAACTGATGTTTAACCATGCATGGTATGGTTTGAGTCTGAAAATGAGATGATGTAGTCTATTTCTTACTGGATTGCTTAATATGCTGTTAAAGAAAGAAACTGATTCCTTTAATTTCACATACAGCTGCATAAAAAAGCAGTGGATTTCAATCCCAGAATCCCAAGAGATGCAGTGTAAGCAGCCAGCCTTGGACATAGAATTTACTCAGTACTTTTCCACCAAGTACCTGTATAGATATTTTGGTTGTACAGTCACTGACCTGTTTACTTTATCAGGTTTTTAGATATAGCTAGCTTAAAGAAGTATACGTTTTTGAAAAAATAAATAAAACATCTATACTCGGCTCTTGGCTGCAGCCTATGTCCCATGCTAACTTTCAGTAAGTTTACGAACAGTCTGTAAAATCCTTAATTTTTTCATCTGTTCATGAATCTCCACTATGGACGTGCATACTGCATGTCCGTAACAGACAGATGCAACAATCACAGATTTAACAAACAAATTTTACTGAGGCTGGGTTCACACATCAATACAGATGCGGCTTACAGCAGGGGTCTGGTGCCTCCCTATTCTTCATTTCAGGGAGCAATCGGGCCTGTATTTTTGCCTAAATCCGGGCCTGAAACTGAGCCAAAGGTGCATAGGACCTCCGTGCAATGTGCTCCGTGGCCGCCCCAGAGAATTGTGAACCGCCTCCTGTCATGCAAATTAAATGGGGAGAAAATTAAAGTTGGCAATCCTCTCATGCCAACTCTTAACACCAAGAATAGCACAGTCCATATAACTCCCACTCAAAGCAGTCCTCAGTATTTGATATTTATCTGCAGCAAACCATATCTGAACCCCACTATAAGGAAGATTTGGGACTCAACTGTAACTGGACTCTGCATATGGCGCTCACCCTCGGTACATCAGGGCATTTAACTGCAGAGTGCTTTACAGATCCAGGGCAGTGGTAGTCCTAAGGTGGTTCTAGTTCCTGAACATCCATAGAGAAGATATGCCCTCTTGAAATGGGTGAAGCTGGGAGTTTTTCACCTAGTGGTTTTCTCTCCAGGAAAGGTGCCTGTATCCCTGGTCCAGTAAGTCCAGGGCTTATCCCCCTCTACTGTGGGTTCCTCCACATGCCCCCCCAACTTCTCTCGCACGCAGCTTCTTCTAGCCTGAGTGTAAACCTTGAACAGTGGACTGGGGAATGGCAGTACCACATACCAGGAACAGAGTGTCACAGGGTGGCTGCTACACTTTTATAGAAGTAGGAGAGGTTATATGGGCTTTCCTAGTAGCTTTGTTTGCAAGTGTCCTTGCCTGAAGTTGGCAAAATTTAAAGTCATCTGTGTCATGTTCTGAAATCCAAGAAAACAATTTTACAGTCAAAATCCTTATTTGCGGCTGTATCTGCAATTTTGATCGGTTATCTTGTTATTTTGTGATAGACACATCTGCCACGTTGCTATAATTCATCTCTATTATGCAAAGAAAAAGCCATATCTGACCATGACCCAGAAAGGCAGCCATCTTCTCCCGACCAATGTTACTATTTGTCTAGAGTTTAAATAAAAATGTAGACACCATAGCTGAAACTCCAATTTTATAGGAACTGCCTGAACGAGCAACAATTTAGTTTAATGCATAAGCCAGCTGTATGCATGCAAAAAGTCACTATTTAGAAATCGCTCTGTGTTCAAAATATGACGGCACTTACATATGCTGTACAAGTGACATTTTGGTTTATCTCCTACCAGTGCAATCTGTTTTATTTAGGGCGATCCAGCATGGGGCAAGCATAGTATGAGACATAAACATTTATCTAACAAAATTGTCAGTGATTTGGTTTCCATTCATGTTTATGACATACTAATTCCTCATATACTGCCTGTTTACTCAGCTTGTTTCCACCTGTGCTTTATTGGCGAGGCATTTGAAATAATCAGAGAAGATGCGTTCTTGGTTTCCACCAGTTGACTTTTATAATGTTTACATTACAGGCAAAAATCGAGTGCTGTCTGAGCCAGGAATTTACTGTGGAGAATGTGCTTGCAGCACTGCCAGCATTTCCCAAAGGTGCTCCCCAGCAGCGGGCAAAGAGAGCTGCAGAAGCATTAGTGAAAGCTGCCAATTATTCCAGGCTAATGGCAATGCAACAGGTATCCTCCCTATTACTCCAGTACAATGATTCAATCATCTCTTCACTGTATAGTGCTTTAAAATGGATCTGCTAGCTGTTATGTGTGAAGGAAAACTATTATTATAAACAGCTGCACTGAAGTCTTAGGAGCTTTCAGAGTCAAACGTTTCCCAGCCAGGACTAGGAAACAGCTGCTTGGTTATGTTTTATTGCATGAATAGAGACACATGATTCTGAAAAACCCAGGCCAGTGAAACGGTTTTCAAAAGAATGCCAAATTCATTTAACACTTTCCTTGGCAGAAGATAGACTCTTCATAAAGGATGCCTTTTTACATTCGGATTGCTTTTTAGAAGCAAGACAGTTTCCTTCTTCATTACATTAATTTCAATTTCATCGCTTATTTTATGTATTTTTTTTAAGAGGAAAAGTTTACCAAAGAAAATAATGGTATTCCAGATTTGTGCTGATACCCTTTTGTTGTGTTATAAGGAAAAAACTTGCGCGCTACTATGTTCTAATTTTTAAGTAAATATAAACCATCAACCTCCAGTGAATATAGTAAAAATAAACTCAGAAAAAAAAAATATATATGTGTGTGTGTGTGTGTGTATATATATATATATATATATATAGTAAATGTATAGTGACCGTGAATTAGCTGCAACCACTTAGTAGTGTACTCAAAAAACACTGCGTAATAATAAATGTGAAAAATAAAAAATTGCGCTAATGAGTCCAAAAATAAATAAAATAACAGTGCAGTCAAAAGATTAAGCTGATGATGTAACACAAATTGCTATCTTGGAATTAAATCAAAAACCTGACAGAAGGCATGCTTACCAGATAGTAAGCCACTAAAGCAGGTGGCTAAAGCCCAGCCCAGGCCTTTGGTTAGTGAGATGGCACTAACTTATCTAGTGATGGTAAGGTTCCAATTGGGTAGGAAGTTGACTCCACAACATAAATAAATGGTTAACCCAAAAAAAGAAAAAACATAGCGTAATCCTGTCAAACCTATTGACTATATGACAGAAATAATGAAGCAAGTGATAAATCCGCGCTTAGGTAAACCAGAGGTTGCAGCACCCCTAGAAACTCCCTAAGGAGAATAAAGCTATTATATATACAAAAGGGGTAATGGCGCTACCTCCCACTCATTGTCCAAAGGTCTAAGTAAGTAAAATGTCTAAATAAGCATCAATATTAACTACTTGAGCCCTGGGCCATAGTCAAAAGACGGCCTCAAGGTGGCTCTGTAAATCCAGGAAGACGTCATATGACGTCCTCGAGTCCTCCGGCCCGAGATGCCGATGCGTGTGCCTGGCGGCCGCGATGGCCTTAAGGTGCCCGCGATCAATGTCAGAGCAGGGACGTGGAGCTCTGTGTGTAAACACAGAGCTCCACGTCCTGTCAGGGAGAGGAGACAGATGCTGTGTCCCTTGTACATAGGGACACAGCATCGGTCACCTCCCCCAGTCAGTCCCCCTCCACACACAGTTAGAAAACACCCAGGATACACATTTAACCCCTTCCATGCCCCCCTAGTGTTAACCCCTTCCCTGCCAGTCACATTTATACAATAATCAATGCATTTTTTTATAGCACTGTTCGCTGTATTAATGTGAATGGTCCCAAAAATGTGTCCGATGTGTCTGCCGCAATATCGCAGTCCTGACAAAATTCGCAGATCGCCGTATTACTAGTGAAAAAAAAATAATAAAAAAAATGTCAGAATTCTATCCCCTATTTTGTAGTCACTATAACTTTTGCGCAAACCAATCACTATACGCTTATTGCGATTTTTTTTTTTTTTTTTACCAAAAATATGTAGAACACATATCGGCCTAAACTGAGAATTTTTTTTTTAATTGGATATTTATTATAGCAGAAATTAAAATATATTTGTGTTTTTTTTTTTTTTTTTTAATTTACGCTCTTTTTTTTTGTTTATAGCGCAAAAAATAAAAACCGCGGAGGTGATCAAATACCACCAAAAGAAAGCTCTATTTGGGGGGGGGAAAAGGACATCAATTTTGTTTGGGAGGCACATCGCACGACCGCGCAATTTTAATTTAAAGCGTCGCAGTGCTGAAAGCTGAAATTTCTATGTATATGTGCCCAGTAAGCAAGTGGTTAAGTGACTCCTCATAAGTTACCAAAAGTGCAATAATGCCTGTTGGTAAGGCTAATAAATGTAAACAAGTGTAGCAGCTGTGGTAGTCTGGATGTGTTCGTCACAACACAAATACTCTTCCTATAAGACCACTCACAAGTAAATATCCAAATATACACTAGAACCAGTGATAAACATTAATAAAGTGCATGAGTGACCAATAGTGAGTAAATTCCTCAAACATTAAGGTGCACCAGAAAAAATATGTAAATTAAATGTATAAATAATAATAAGTGTCCAGTACACTAATAATGTGTGTCAATAATCCAGCACACATGTAGTTAGTAAAGCTTGCAACTGTGTAACATAAAGTTTGAATTGGGTTCCAATGAATCGAACACAGATCAAAAGATATCTTCTTAGTGATTCCAGGTGACAACGGTGCTCTCAGCTGACAGGTAGTGACTTCAGTGACCCCTCTTGTGTCCCCGCTTACCAGATTCTAGAACCCCTACAGGAGTATCAGGCACATCGGATGTGGCTCCGACCTCTCCCCACAAGGAGTCTTTGTATCCAAACTGGGGCGATCACTCAAGCGCTAATATAAATAGTCAGCATGCAGGTCCAATGGCATAGGCAAACAGGTATCCTTCACATATATGGAGAAAAAACGGCTCCCATAGTGTAATCATATAAATGATAAGTATTTATTAAAATAAATTAATAAATTTGAGATAAAAAACATTAAAAAAACATTGGTGCTAAGCAAACCGCAGATAAAGTGTGACAGCTAACAAATTGTGCGGTCCGGAGCATTGGTATCGTGCCATATGCTCCACCTTGCGTTCCAACCACTGCTCTCAGGACCTTCCGGCATGATGATGTAATTAGCATAGCTCCGCCTTTACGCGATGCCCCAGACGACGTCTAGTGATGCTAATTCACAGTCACTATACATTTACTATATATATATATATATATATATATATATATATATATATATTTGTTTTTTTCTGAGTTTATTTTCACTATATTCACTGGAGGTTGATGGTTTATATTTACTTAAAAATTAGAACATAGTAGCACGCAAGTTTTTGCCTTATAACACAACAAAATGTATCAGCACAAATCTGGAATACCATTATTTTCTTTTGTAAACTTAAGCGATGGAATTGAAATTAAAAAGCAATCAGAATGTAAAAAGGCATCCTTTATAAAGAGTCTATCTTCTGCCAAGGAAAGTGTTAAATGAATTTGGCATTCTTTTGAAAACTGTTTCACTGGTCTGGGTTTTTCAGAATTCCTCAAAACCCTCTGTGTAATAACAAAGAGGGGTCCCATGGTAAGAATTTACCTTTAAAAAAAAAAACATGATTGGCTAAAATTGTATCACCTTTAGGTATAGTCGATTTTCAGTTGCCATGACGCAATGTATTAAAGCATAGACCTAATTGTTGATGTGGACAAAACTGATTTTACTTTTGCCTTCATTTCTAAATATGCCAAAAAAAAAGCACAGATGTCAAAGTGTTTGGTAAATTCCATGTGTTGCCAGGAACAGGCAGAATAGATAGAGTGGTGTAAGTGATACATGGTCAGAGCAAATTGCAGACAGTAGAAAAGTCAACAAGACTAATGATCTGGTTAGACACAGACACACAGCATTCAGGGTCTAAACAGGTTAATTGAGCAATTAAGCAAACGGAGGAGAGATCTACCACACTGAAAGCTGAAAGTCCCAAATCGTGACTAAACTGATAGATAATAATAACAGTCTGCAGAGGCGCATTGCGGGTGGTATTACCGCGGTTTCCCATTGTTTTGAATGAGAAGGAGCAGTAAAGGACCGGTATACACGCCCCTACTCTCACCGCTCAAAAGATGCTGCTTGCAGAAGATTTTTTTCTCTCCTGCCAGCGCATCGCCTCAGTTTGAAAGCTCTCAGGCTTTCACATTGAGAAGGCTGGGCAGGAGTTTTTCAGGTGGTATTTAGGCGCTATTTTATCGCCTGACAAACTCCTCAGTGTGAAAGTGGCCTTAGTTGCAGCCGCTGTACGAGAGCTAGATGGTACTCTGCAAGGAAAATGGGAGAATAAAGCAGTGCCATCTAAGTGTAGCAGATATAAACTTTAATAGCAGCAACTCGCAGGAGTGAAGTGGGTAAGGCTCATCAATATGGATAAGAATACCCACCGCAGATGGCTGGATGGACAGTGCTCCTCCTCAAAGGGAAACTGGATGGACCATTGGCAGTGCTGGTGGACCGCAGCACTTCCTATGTGGACATTTGGGGGTCCTAGGTGGGCGGAGGTTGAGCCAGTGTCACTGGTGGTGGGCGTGGCACACATTCGGAGCATACATACTTATTTTTCAGGCTGTTATGATGGACGATAGTAGAGGTAACAGGCCAATGATGAAGTAGAGACAAGTTGAGTAGAAAACTATCCAATTATTACAACACAGAAATAATGTTGTGGCATAATTGGTCCCATTGAAGTCAAAGACACAGACATCTATCCATGGTACAAGCAAACAGATTAAACTTTTGACCAGACATAGACTAATGCCTCGTACAGACGATTAAAATTTCTGATGAAAAAAGTCTGACGGACTTTTTCCATCGGAAATTTCGACCGTATGTATGCCCATCAGAAATTCCGAGGAATTCCATTGGCGTTTACATAGAGAATATGTTCTCTTTTCCTCAGATGGAATTCCGCCGGAATTCCGATGTGAGTTTGGTTGGGTAAAAGCCCAATCGTGTGTACGAGGCATTACAGTTTTGTTCTTAAGCTGCCCATACATTATACAATTTTTTTCTTAAATTTCCTTTAGATTTACCTTCAAGTATTTAGTTCAAGGGTCTGCCTGGTTTCATACAAATTGAAAGTGTTTAGGTTTAACCTCATATTATATGGTTTTGGTAAATCTAAAGGAAAGTTGTACAAGAAGATTGTATAATGTATGGCCAGCCTTGCTTAAAATTCTAAGGCTGTGTACACACGATCGAACATGTCTGATGAGACTTGTCCGACGGACCGTTTTCATCAGACAACTCTGAACTTGTCTGATGGTCTGATGTGCGTACACACCATCGGACCAAAATCCGATCAGACCAGAACGCGGTGACGTAGAACACAACGACGTGATGAAAAAATGAAGTTCAATGCTTCCAAGCATGCGTCGACTTGATTCTGAGCATGCGCGGGTTTTTGGTCCGATGATTTTGTGTACTAACCATCGAACCTGTCCGAAGGACAGGTTTCCATCGGACAGGTTTTAAACCATGTTTTAAAACTTTGGTTTGATGGAAAACGGTACGATAGGCCGTACACACGATCGAACAGGTCCGCTGAAACTGGTCTGCGGACCAGTTTCAGCGGACCTGTTCGATCGTGTGTACGCGGCCTAAGAGGTCAGGTGTTTACCATAGAGACTAGGAATGAGTTTGAGCATCCCCTGCCTCAAATCTGTACATGTGCAACGGGGTGGAGATACTTGTGACATTATTGACCTAATAAGGAATGTCCTGGCTGCTGTTGGTTATACAGAAGTAACCGCTTCCTGCCAGGTTCAGTCCAAGCCCAAGTTTAGACTAAACCTGACCTCCTCTCTATCTCTGATTGCAGTGCTGAGCAATGACCAACAGCTAATGAAGGTCAAAGGCTAATATTGACAGCAATCATCCCACAACTTGCATCTTCTCCTTCATTTTGGCTCACTACTGTCTGTACTGCACCTTTTGTGTCTTTTTTTTTTCATCAATCTTTTTTATTAGTTTTAAAGAAAAGCTTATACATAGAAAATAAATTCCAGTTTTCGACAAGAATGGGTAACTAACAATTGGGCGACGCAGCGCCATCTCATTGTGCATGAATGTTGGATACAAAATGAGGTTAAATACATATAACATCAAAAACAGAAAACAGTGCTACTAAACAGTTGGTCATACAAGCGATTCATATAGTAAAAGCCCTTAAAAGGGTAAAGCTAGGATATGATTCCGCCGCAGCCGACGGATTTACATAAACATGGCTGCATTTTCCCAACGGGACCAGGTGAGCCATTTCTCATGAACTTTACCGTACATTCCTCTGCTTGAGGCCAGTGTCAGCTCATGGTTGTAATGTAGGTTGACTAGGTCAATAACAGCTTCTAGCGTTGGAGGTTGGGTAGATTTCCAAAGTCTAGTGATACTCAGCCTGGCTGCCAGGAGAATATTTTTGACTACCAGTTGCATGTTCACAGGAAACATACCCAAGTCCATGTTAAGTAGTGCTAATGTTGGCGTTGGAGAGATGTTACTACCAGCAATGTTTGACAGCATGTGGAAGATATTTGTCCAAAATTGGGTGATAAGCGGGCAGGACCAAAGGATATGTATCAGATCTCCTGTCATTTTGGTACACCTCCAACAGGTGTCTGGGCTGCCTTTGCCAAATTTTGCTATCTTGGCGGGTGTGAGGTACCAGCGGAGTGAGATTTTCAGAGTCAGTTCCCATAGTGCTACATTTCTAGTGGCTCTATATACGGACCTGAGTGCGTCCTGCCATTGTAGGTCTAGAAGGGTCTGTCCAAAGTCGATATCCCATTGAATGTGCGGTTTGGCTTTGACGAATATTAATTTTTGTCTAAATATGGCATAGAAAAGGGAGATACCTTTCTGTTTAGAAGAACGGTCGGTCAGAAATGTCCATACTTTAGGGGGAATGGCGTAACATGGTTTGGATATGCGGGAAAGGCAATGTTTAATTCTAAGGTAGGTGAAGAGTTCCTTGTCTCTTAGTCCAAACTTTGCTTGTAACTGGGAGAACGGGAGTATAGTGTCGTCTTGAATGATGTCCTGTAGGTAGGAGATACCATAGGGTTTCCAATCTGATGATCTAAGGTCTTCGGTGCAATGGTCTAGAATAGTCAGTGAAAGGGGAGGT
This sequence comes from Rana kukunoris, assembly GCA_029574335.1. Classification (NCBI taxonomy): domain Eukaryota; kingdom Metazoa; phylum Chordata; class Amphibia; order Anura; family Ranidae; genus Rana; species Rana kukunoris. The sequence continues at coordinate 132,860,259 of CM056049.1, forward strand.
TTGTGCGGTTGCGGGTGGGTTTCACCCTGTTGCACCATAACTTTCCATGCTTGAGCCGAGGCTCTCATGGTAGGAGGGAGAGAGTTGGAGACAGGATTACCGTGAGGGATTCCTAGTAACCAGTCACTAAGGTTGTTGCGTTTGACCATAGTAGATTCTAACTGACCCCATAGGGTATTAGGGCGTGTTTGGAACCAGTCTCTGAGTTGGGTGAGTATCGTGGCCCAATAATAGTCCCTGAAGTCTACAGATCCTGCTCCCCCTGCTAGTTTGTGTTTGATTAGGAGGTGTCCAGCGCATCTCGGTTTTTTGTCTTGCCACAACAGTTTGTTCAGGATCGTTTGTAAGGAGTGAAAGTAGGATGTGGGAATAGGGATTGGAAGTGTACGAAATAGATATAGCAATTGGGGGAGATGCATCATTTTGAACGCCGCGAGCCGTCCGGACCAAGAAAGTTCTATTTTAGCTAATTTGTTGGTCGCTGTTCGGAGTTCAGATAGAAAGGGTTTGAAATTACTATTGAATAAATGTTTTGTAGAGCGTGGTATGCGGATCCCTAGATAAGATATTTCATGTTCCGCCCATGTGTATGGAAGTTGAAGCTGTAATAGGTTCTTGGTAGTAGCATCCAATCCTATATTTAGTATATAGGACTTGGTGGCATTGACCTTGTAGTATGATACTTTGCCGAACCAAAGGAGTGTTTTTTGGGCTTCTATTAATGATGTCGTGGGATTGGTCAGTATAAGGATGACATCATCTGCGAACAGGCTAATCTTATGTCTGTTGGGACCTATCTCTAGTCCCGATATATGTGGATGACTTCTGATGTGCTCTGCAAGGGGTTCAATTAGTAAGTTAAAAATAAGTGGTGAGAGTGGGCATCCCTGCCTGGTGCCGTTTGTTATGTCGAACGATTGGGAGAGCATATCGGCGGAGAACACCTTCGCCGAGGGATTCGAGTATAGGGCCAGTATGGCGTTCAGTATATGTCCCTTAAATCTGAATTTTTGAAGGGCCTGACGCAGGTAACCCCAGTGTACTCTGTCGAACGCCTTCTCTGCATCCAGAGCCAGGAGCAGAGAAGGCGTTCCACTCGTTTCAGCGTAATGGAGAATATCAATTACCCTCCTTGTGGCGTCAGACGCCTGCCTACCAATTGTGAAGCCGGATTGATCCTTGTGAATCAATGAGGGCATGATGTCAAGAAGTCGAGATGCAACCATTTTTGCGTATATTTTTAGGTCTAGATTTAAAAGTGAGATTGGGCGAAAGTTCTGTGGGGCAGTTGGGTCCTTTCCTGGTTTAGGTAGAGTTATAATAAGTGCCTGTAGGGATTCTTTTGGAAATTTGGAGGAAGCGGCTGCTGTGTTGAACATTGTGGTCAGGGTGGGAGCTAAATGTTGGGAAAATTCCTTATAGTATTCCCCTGTGAGGCCGTCCGGTCCAGGGGATTTGCCTAAGGGTAAAGAGTTGATTGCTGCCAGTACTTCTGGGGTGGTGAATGGTTTGTTTAAATTGGAAAGTTGTGTCTCAGTCAGGGAGGGGAGGGTCACATGGTTGAGGAATTCTTCGATTTCAGTCGCGGTAGGTTGGTGCGTGTCCTGATCGTTGTGCAAGTTGTACAAGTCGCTGTAGTACGTGCTGAACGCGTCTGCAATTGTCTGGGGATTCGTAAGCCTGTCTTTCGTGTGTGGATGGATGAGGTGATCAATCTTTTGTTTGACTCTCCTTCCTTTAATGCGTTGGGCCAGAACCTTGCCTGCCTTATTAGATGTGGAGTAGGAGGAGGCTTTCAGTCTCCTCTGTGTACGCTCGAAAGATTGTAGGAGGAGGAGTCTGAGTTCTTGCCTCAGAGAGAGGATTTGTGCGAATCTAGTTGGGTCAGGGTTGGGTTTGTTAAGCCTTTCTAGGGTGTCTAATTGAGATACAAGAGCATCTATCCTTAAAGATTTGTTCTTTTTGTGTATGGAACTCAACTTAAGTAAAACGCCTCGAATGTAAGCCTTATGCGCGTTCCACAACACGCCTGGGTCGGATACAGATCCCGTGTTATTGTCAAAGAAGTCTTTAAGTGTATCCGCAATCTCAGGGGAGAATGAGGGATGTTGCAAGATGTAGTTGTTAGCCCGCCATATAAAGGTCGGTCTTGTGTTGTTCAAATTTGAAACGGTGATCACGATGGGGGCATGATCCGACCAAGTCGTGGTGGATTTCTGAAGCGCTGATAGTTTGTAAAAGCCATTTGTCTGTAAGAAAGAGATCAATGCGCAAATAGGTTTTGTGCAAGGGCGAGAAGTATGTGTAGTCACGCTCGGAGCCGTGTTGGCATCTCCAAACATCGAACAGATCATGGGACGCCGCAAAATGTTTCAAGGGGGACTCTCTCCGTTTAGAGGGGGTAGTGGAGTCCATAAGGACGTCCGGGACTAAATTAAAGTCCCCACATATTATGAGTTGCCCCTGTTTGATAGGTTGTGCCAATTTTGTCACCCTGCGGAGGAATCTGATCTGTCCGGTGTTCGGAGCATATACATTAATCAACGTGTACTCATTACCATTCAATGTGCAGACTAGGATAATATAACGTCCATCTGGGTCGGTAACCACATTTTTCAAAAGGAACCGCACAGTGTCTTTCACTGCCAGAAACCCCCCCCCCCTTTTTTTTGGAGGTGAAATTAGCAGAGAAAGTGTGAGGGAATTTTCTATTGGTACATACAGGTGCGTTCGTGGAGGCAAAATGCGTTTCCTGAACACAGAGCACATCGCATTGCAGGTCTAGCGCAGTCTTCCATAAGGAATGTCTCTTAGCAGGGTGGTTCAAACCATTAGCGTTAAGGGATAGAAGCTTAATCGCCATTGTCGATAGTCACTGAGGAAAGTGTATAGTAAAAATGCACTTACAGTTAGACGTGGAGGGTGAGCTGGGCACCGTAAAGGTAACAAGAAACCAAAAACAAAATAAACACTGAGGTGTCTCCAGCAAGGGCGGAGAATATGCGAACGGCTCACTGTTCTAATATACTGTAGCTGTAAAAAAAGAGCACTGTTAGTTGTAACATATAAAAGCAAGAAAAACTGGAGTACTTTAGTGGTATATACACTGGTGGTGGTGTTGTCTGTCGTGCAGAGCCCTGCACCTTTACTAAGAACTCTGGAGGATTAGATAAGACGATGGTACGTTAAGCAAATAAGAGAAACTGACAGTACACCAGGTGTCGGGTGTGGTGGATGTGCCACCTAGAGTGTCAGAGAGCGGAGTATCGGGACCAAGTATCCCGTTAAACCGCCTATTCGGGGTAACAAGTGTCACAGTGCTGCTGACTCAAACCAAAACGTTGAAGAGAGGGAAGAGAAACAAAAAAAACAAGTAAACAAAACAAGTAGAAAGCTGGATGCCAGGGAGAGTATCTGTCATGTAGATATATTGAAGGAGGCCTTCATGTCATCTGCTCCGGTTCATCTTCTTGGGTGGCGGGGTCACGGCGAGCCTGTCTTCGCCCCCTTTGAGCTTTTGGCTCCACCGAGTCTTGAGGTGAATCCGGAATAATTCCCCATGTGTGTAGCAAGCGCAATCCCTTCTGCAGATCTTGGATTACGTGGGTCGAGCCATTTTGTGAGATGAGGAGAGTGGCTGGGTAGCGCCATTTGTACTGGACTTTATGGTTGTAAAGGCCCTTGGTGATTGTGTTAAGCTGTCGTCGGAGTTGTAGTGTGTACTTTGAAAGGTCAGGCAAGAGTAGCACCCCCTCGAATGGATGCTGTAGCGGTGGTCCCCCTCTAGCAGCCATCAGCAGTTGTTCCTTCACATGAAAGAAATGAATCCTCATGAGTATGTCTCTCGGGACTGAAGCAGCTAAGTGAGAGGGCTTGGCTATACGGTGTATCCTATCGATTATAAGGTCCCTGGGTGAGGCATCAGGGAGTGGCACATGCAGAAGTTCTTTGGCATATTTTGGAAGGTCAGCCGGTGGTATAGTCTCCGGGACCCCCCTAAGTTTCAGGTTATTTCTCCTGGAACGGTCCTCTAAATTGGCCAGCTTGGCTCTCACCCATTTCTGCTCAGACTGCAAGTCCTCATAGGAATCCACCATTTCATTTAAAGTGTTAGTGCATTCTCCCATGCTGTTTTCCAGGTGTGTGACCCTGTCTTCCACCACATGCAGCTCTGTAGTGATTTTAGAAAAAATGGACGATCTGTCATCAGGGAGGTCTGGAGGGAGAGAAGCATGTCTTTTAATGTGGTATCCACCACTGGCTGGCCCGATGTAGGAAAAGAGGCCATGGAGGAGTGCAAGGCCTGGTTCGCCGGGAGTAGGCCGCAAGCCGGGGCCTCGATTTGCGGAGGCGCACGCGGCGCGTCACGATCGGTGCGCAACCGCGCTTTCGCGGGGCTCCCCGTGATCGGGTTTTCATCCGTTTTGGGTGTAGGGGGTGAGGTAGGGCAACAGGGGGTCTGTGCGCTCAAAAGGGGCCCTGTAATGTCCGAGTTTGATCCGAATGCCGCGTCGCCTTCGGCGCCATTTTGCAGCTGACTGACCTGTGCATTGTAGTGAAAGAAGGCGGTCAGCTTCTGCGGGTGGCGATCCGTTTTTCTTTTGCCTGTTATGTCTCCACCGGGTCAGCTGGGTCTCAGTAAGCAGCAGTGGAGGAATTTGACAAAGGATACGGGCTCCTATCGCTCCGGTTCTCTCCCTGGCAGAAGAGCTCAGACTCTAAGCAGCCATCTCCATAGCTGGCAGACCACGCCCCCCCACCTTTTGTGTGTCTTCACCTTCTAAAGGCTTAGCAAAGGTGCTTATATAAAATATTCTATTTTCCAGCAGAGCAACTTATAATTAGACAAAATAATTGGTGAAGGCCATTTTATACAATGGGTATCAATACCAGGGGTGCAGACGTCCGTCAAATATATATTCTACTTTTCTTTTACTCTTTCCAACCAAAACAATCTCTTCAGCTTTCCTGCAACAGCTGTGTTGTACGGTATAAAGCACTGCACAATAGAAATTCAATGCTAAATGAGTATAAAACATTTAAAAAAAAAAAAATTACCTTCCATTACTATATAGCGTGTTTTATTTTTTTTATTTTTTATTTTTTTAGGAGCTGAACTTGCAAGCTGTTAGGCCATATGCATACAGACAGTTTGAGGCTTCAAGTATTTGTAAATGGACTGCAAAAAATATATTTATAAATCTTTTGTTAACCGCACAGCCCCATACGGCCTTCATTCACCACAGCAAGGGGTGTGTTCCAGAACCAGCTGCAGTTTTGACAATGGCTCCCAGCTGGAGCCTCGCTGTCAAAACTGCAGCTGATTGAATCCATATAACTAAAAATGAAGAAATATGGGCATACCATGCAACAGAACAGCATCCTGCAACACCAAGCAGTGAGCAAACTGACCACTGGTCACCAGGTTTTCTAAGCCAATAATTAACACATTCAGAGGTTAGATTAAAAAATACTCTATGGCCGGGATTCAGATACATTGGCGTATCTTTGTGCGGGCGTAGCGTATCTCCTTTACGCTACGCCGCAGCAATGTTGAGAGGCAAGTACAGTATTCACAAAGCACTTGCTCCGTAAGTTGCGGCGGCGTAGCGTAAATTGGCCGGAGTAAGCCCGCCTAATTCAGTAGGAAGGAGGTGGGCGTCATCGATTTAAATTAAACGTGACCCCATGCAAATGAATGGCCGATTGAACGGCGCATGCTCGCGCATGCTCAGAATCACGTCGCATATACTCCCTAAGATACGTAGGCTCAATGCCTACGACATGAACGTAACCTACGCACTGCCCTATTCACGTAGTACTACGTAAATGGCGTACGCGACGTAAAATTCAACCGCATCGTTCCCTGGCCCATACCTTTGCATTACCTGCGCCTGCTATATGAGGGGTAACTTTATGCCGGACGTAAGCCTTGCTCAGATCGTGTATATGAAGCAGGCCGGGTGCATCTACGTTTGTGAATCGGCGTATCTTACTCATTTGCATATTTAAAATGGGAACGCAGAATGCGTCCAGCGTAACTTTACGCCCACGATACGCCAGCGTAGGCAAGTTACGTCGGACGGCTGAAGCCATGTTTTTCGACGTATCTCGCTTTGTGAATCGGCGCAAGTATACGACGGCGCACATTTGTACTTACGACGGCGTATCTTTTGATACGCCGACGTAAAATCGTTTATGAATCCGGGCCTATATGTCTATACAAATGCATATATTCAGTCTTATTTTGTGGGGTAGCATACACATGCGCATGATGCGCACCAGTGCACAGAGGCTTTAACGTATACCTTTTTACGCCACCTGCAGCTCCCCTGGTGAAGAAAAATGCCGGGATTTTATGCAAAATCATATTTTAAGCCCTAAACCATATGTGTACAGGGACCTAAATGTAAAATAACATATTTCGTGTAAGGTCTACGTGCATCTATGCAATTAAGCAGCTGTGCCTGGCTTGGATGCCAGTTTACTAAGAAACACTATACATTTATTAAACATACATTTGCCTAAAAGTGAACTATTTATTGACTTGTAAATGCTTTAAAAATATCATTTTTACTTTGAACTGCATTTATGTGGCAGTTAAATTTGCATTTAATTGTTTTTTTTTTTTAGTTTAGTCAACAGCAATAAAGCAAAATATATGACAAGTTTGTTACAGTGACACAATTATAGCAATGTACACCATGGAACAACAAAAAGTGATGATAATTTCTAACTTGCACACATTAAAGCAAATATTTCTAAAGTCCTCATGTGTTCTTGGTACTTGCCAGAAATTTTCAGTAATGTGGTCATTTAAAAAAAGTTTTGGCTTTACAACATTCCAGTAAAAGTACAAGTTAATAGATTTTTTTAATTTTTTTACAATATATAAAGTGTGTACTGTTTGTATGTGTAAAATATCACATATAAATAGATTGTTTCACATTCTGATATGTGTACAAAACAGTTATTTGTTGCAGCCTTGGATATGAGAAAAAGATCCTCTAATGCCCTGTACGCACAAACGGAATTTCCGATGACCTAAAATCCAATGGAATTTTGAATCAGAATTCTGTTCAAGCTGTCTTGCATACACACTGTCAGACCAAATTCCAACTGTCCACAACGCGGTGACATAAAACACTATGGCGAGCCAAGAAAAATTAAGTTTAATGCCTCCGAGCATGCGTTGACTTGATTCTGAGCATGCATGTTTTTTTTCTCTGTCCGAGTTCCACACAGACGATACGTGTTCTATTTCTAAACTCTGACGAAAAAAGTCCGATGGGGCCCACACATGTCGGAATATCCGATGAAAAAATTCCGTCTGTCTGAAATTACGATTGTGTGTACAGGGCATAAATATACTGTCAGTTCATTGCAGAGTTATAGAAAAGTGTCTACAGAATATAATACGTTTTTTGTGCCCAAGAAAACCTCTTAGACATTCGGGTAATTGAAATGGAACAGCAGGCAAAACTCCCAGTCATGGTGTCTGCAGCTTGGACTGGATGGAGATTTTTCCCCAATCTGTTTACTACAGGCTTGTAAAGCCAATCAGATGGGACATGCGTTGTGTGCCAGACTCTTTAAGGCTCTGCCACTGCCGGTGTACAGCTTGTAGCCTGCTTTAAAGCACAGTATTATATAGTCCAATATACACAGATTAAACCATGTGCAATATTGAACTTGGTGCAGACAAAGCTTGTGCTTCTGCACATCTTAAATAGTCCCAGTCAGTACTGCCTGCACCAATGGCTGTTGCTGACCCCCCTTTTTTTATCTATGCGTACTCCTTTCTGTTGTAAAAGGATTTATAATATGTTGCTTTCCTTGATCACAGGGGGTCAAATGCCAACCACCACCTTTCATAGTGGCAGTGTTTTTTTTTTTTTCCACTAATTGGTCTAACCTTTTTGTAGTCAATACATCTGTGTTTCACCTTTTTAATTTTTAATCATCCCCATAGAGAATGTTCATTTCATGGACCCTGTTGACAAAAAGTTGAGGGTTCACAAAACAAGTCTGCACACTTCTTTCCCAGGCTTTGGCTGATTGGTCAGTATCAGTAAATGGGGATCTGGTGGCTGCTGGCGTTGTCTCTCATCTCATTTATTGCATTGTCGCATTAAACTTTCAGTGCAATGTGGAGCTGTCAACCCGTTCTTTAACTCAGATCTGTAGGGCACTCTGGCCTAAGTGCTACACAATAGAGTAAAGCCTTGTACACACGATCAGTCCATCTGATGAGAACGGTATGAAGGTCCGTTGTCATAGGTTAACCGATGAAGCTGACTGATGGTCTGATGTGCCTACACACCATCAGTTAAAAAAACGCGGTGACATAAAACACAACGACGTGCTGAAAAAAATGAAGTTCAATGCTTCCAAGCATGCGTCGACTTGATTCTGAGCATGCGTGGATTTTTAACTGATGGTCGTGTTTACTAACGATCGGTTTTGACCTATCGGTTAGGAATCATAGGTTAATTTTAAAGCAAGTTGGCTTTTTTTTAACCTAAGGTTAAATAACCTATGGGGCCCACACACGATCGGTTTTGACCGATGAAAGCGGTCCATCAGACCGTTGTCCTCTGGCTAATCTATCGTGTGTACGAGGCCTTAGAAGACCTTGTTTTGCCAATTTTTTCATGGACTCTTTGCTGGATGAACTCTTTAAAAACACAGTGAAAATTGAAAATGCTCACTTATCCTTGGAACACACAAAGCTAAGGATGAATGACACAATTTTCATATTCTGCATCTAAAATATTCCTTGAAGTTAGGTTACAGTTTCTGGACCAACAAGACTTCTCCCAACCCTTCAGGCTCAGGGGGTTATAACATCCTTGGCAATCCAAGTGATCCAAAAATGCGGATTAGGCTGCTACCACTTAAAGGTCCATCCCCACCGGTTTCGTCAGAATTGGTGGAATATTTGATCGCTTTTGAAGAGATTTGGGAAATTCACATAACCAATGCATGGGTGTGAGAGCTAGTATTAATATGTTACTCGATTTTCACCTTCATTCTCTGCCTTGGCTCTTTAAATCAACAACATGAAATGAGCCTCTTTTCAGACATTCAGGGATTGCTATCTCTGGGGTTATAGTTTTCAAAACCCATAAGAAGTATTTGTGTCATCTCAGACATTTTTTGTACTGAATGTATTCAGTCATCAGCAATTTCTTTGCTTTGCCAACAGCCAGTCATTATCTGTTTGTGGTTCTTCCCTTTGGCCTTGCCTCAGCTCCAAAAGCCCTTACAGCAATTTTGGGTCTTCTTTGTGTCAGAAATATTTGATGCAATAGATAACTGGACAGTCTGTTGTTGAGCAAGCAGACCCCCCATCCTTGACTTACAATGAACATAGCTGACCTTGAACATTGAGAAATCATCTCTAAATTCCATTACAAGACTTGGAGTACTTTGGGCTTTCTGCAGGATATCCTTCAGGCCAAAGTTTGCCTGTTCCATTGAGAGTTGAAGAAATCGTTGAGTCAAGTTTGACAACTTCATTTCTGATTCTGATCTTTCCTGCCAAGCTGAAAAAACGCAGTTCCATGTGGTCGATCCTACTAGTTTTGGCCCAATAATTCTACAAATCGGTTTTAAGACTCCTAATTTCTCCCCTTGTTTAGGTTTTCTTCCTTGCTGGACTGGTTGTTTTCTGCCTGCCCCTCAGTTTTGAGTGCTTTTGGATGCCCCTACATTGCTTAATTACCATCACGCCGTGTCCCTCAAAGGGCAATATAGAAAAATGCATTTTTATTCACATTGTAAAACCTTTCACAGTGTTCATGAAGAAACAGCCTCCCTTTCAAATACTTTCATTTCCTCTATGGACTAATTGGTTCAACTAGCAAGGTTGGAGGAGTTTTATATTTTAGGGAGCATATCGCCCCACCCCAAATTTGATAATATAAATACTCTACATCATTCTTCTTAAATTACTGTTATAAATATAAGCTTTTTTAGGACAGTGACTGTTCTCCATGTTTTACATTCTAAGCCACTACTAAGTGTTTGAGAAACATGATAATAGCAGGAGTATATAATCGCTATAGTAAATTCCCATTGCTCATTTTATTCAGTTAACATAAATATCCTAACAATGAGCGTCTCTTATTTGCTCTGTTTGAATCTGTTAAATTTACCATTGAAGATGTTTTTTTGTTTCTGTTTGTTAAAAAAAAAAAATACCATTTGATCCTGCCAGAAATCCACTGAGCTTGTAACTTCCTGTAGACTGTTCTCTCTAGCAGTGTTATCAGCCCTGCCTGGGTCTCCTCTGGGAACAGCAGAACACTTGCCCAATGTTATGGAGATGAGCAAGGGAACAGTTGTTCTGTAGTTTAATCAAGGAACGAGCAGCATAGGGTGACAGCAGAGCTGTTCCTTGGATACATTACAGTAAGCAACCATGGTTACCCTACAACCAGTGATGTATTACTGGTAGGATCATTGTGTAAAAATATAGGTAAAAAGGGAAAACTATTGCAGGCACCGAAGCTAAGGGCTGGTTGTTGTTGTTTTGTGTTTTTAGTTACACTTTAAATGCAGTTCTTACATTTATTAGGAACTATTGCAGTTTTATAATATTGATTGAATGACACGAGTTGAATAGCCTAATTGCTGGTGGACCAGATTTGCCATCACTTAGTTTTAGGGTTGTTGTGCAATCTTTATAAAGGCTTGCCATACTGCCCTTAATGGGGTTCCACACTTCCTTTTAAAAAGACCAACCACTACTGTATTCTTCCCGTGACATGGTAACAGTCACCTCTCTCTGTAGTCCTCTTCACACAGCCGCGGCACGACTTGGGGGGCGACTCTGCAAGTCATGCTGAGGACGGCTTCAGAGGCGACCTGCAAAACGACTTCTGTATTGAAGTCAATGCAGGCCGCCCCCGAAGTCGTACAGGAACCTCTTTCTAAGTCGGAGCGACTTGCATCACTCCTATTAGAACAGTTCCATTGCATTCAATGGGACGCGACTCGTCAGCCCCAGTGTGAACTGGCTCTAACAGTCTACATCATGCAGGCAGTTAGTTCAAGGGGGTCATAAGATTTGTAATCTGATTTGTAATCTGGTTGGACACACTTGCACACACTTGCACACATTGAATGCTATAAAATCATTCCATCAACTCCCACTGACTTCTAAAAAGAAAAGAGACTTTAGCCATGTGTTGAACTAACTGGTCTGAAAAAAGTGAAAAATCTAACTACTATATAAATTGTATGATGATGGTCCATGGGTGGATGCATAAACATGTTTTTGTTGTGCAAGGAAAAATGTATTGAACAAATGTTATTGAGTAGAATTTAAGTGGAACATTCCTTTAAATGTAAATATGTACACCAGCCATTTTATAGCACTTGCATCACACAAGGCTTTGGGGTTTATTTACTAAAACTGCAAAGTGTAAAATGTGGTGCAGCTGTGCATGCGAGCCAATCAGCTTCTAACTTCAGCTTCTTTAATTAAGCTGACACAGGAAAAACCTAGAAGCTGACTGGTTTCTATGCAGAGCTGCAGATTTAGCATTCTCCAGTTTTAGTAAACCAACCCCAGTGTATTTGTCTAGTGATGTCCTGTGATATTTGTTCCTTGTTGTGTTATCTTTCAATAAAGTAAAATTCTAGGCAATATTTATCTGTGAGAAAACATCATTTTTCCTGCACTCTGCAGGTGTTTGTTTTAGAAGCAAGAATGCACACAGTACATTGGATTCTTTCCACATCTATTTCTGCTGACATCAGGGAGGAAAGACCTAGCTGTGCTTATGAATCTTTTTGAAAATAAATACGATCACACTGCCTTGCTTTAAAACCCCTTTGTCTAGCAAAAGAACTCCGTTGACAAAATCTTTCTGTTTCTCATTTTTTTATATTAATAATCGACCACCAAAACTTAAAGGTTGATAGAAAGCCGCTTCTAATTTAGAAATCTGTATATAGTTGCATAGAAAATAATATACTTGGCATTTTGGTCTGTGTTAGATGTCTTTTTTTAGGCTAAAAGTGACTCTTGGAAATATTAATTCTTTTGATTGACAGTCAGCAGTAAGATGGAAAATATTCAGCCCTGGTAACACCGTGAAATGTGTATATTTGTCTAGATTATACCTAGATATGTGTCAAAAAGACGTACCATAAACGTTAGAGCCGGTTCACACTGGGGCGACTCGTCTCGGCTGAGCCGCCTGACGAGTCGCGTCCCATTCAATGCAATGGAACCGTTCTAATAGGAGTGACGCAAGTCACTCCGACTTAGAAAGAGGTTCCTGTTCGACTTCGGGGGCAGCTCGGCGGACCTACATTGACTTCTATAAAGAAGTCGTTTTGCAGGTCGCCTCTGAAGTTGTCCTCAGGGCGACTTGCAGAGTCGCCCCCGAAGTCGTGTCGCGGCTGTGTGAACCGGCTCTTAGATGTTTTTATGAACACATCATGCAATTGTGATTAAAAATATAAAATCTATTACCAAATTGTGTGATACGTCTCGGTATTGGGTGTTCTGAGAGATTTTATTGATCATCTTGTATCTGGCTGTAGAAGTTGTGTTACTGAGGTATTGGAATATTGTTGTTTATTCAGCTCATGAAAATGCTTTTCCATGAAGCAGTAACAGCTGTGTGGTGTTTGGCAGATAAAAAGATATGATACATAACCTAGTACCATATACTTATACATAAACAGTATGTCATACATTGAAGGACTTAGGGAGGCTAAATTAGAATTTAGCCTTGAATTATTAAAGACTATTTATTATACCCTATCTCGGTGAAATCTAGGTGCTTCATATGCTATTTAAATATGCTAAATAGGGCTAATCTGATTTGGGGGTGCAGTAAAATAAAAGGTGGGGGCATAGTGTCAGTACGCTTTTCTTATCCAGCTAGCTCTTCCTGTTTTTCTTATGTAGTGATATGTAAGGCAGCCAGTGTCATCCAATCACAAGAATCAGAGCTATGGCAGGTTCAATAGCAGCTCAGTAGATGTGCACAGACAATCTCCCATCAGGATAAACAAGCATCCACGTACTGTAGCATAAATCTGTAAAATAATACTTTATTAAAACCAGTGGGTTATAGGTACTCACAATGTCTCTGAATTAATTAGGCCTATCAAATCAGTCCATATGCTGCAAGGAAACCATTTAAGAAAGCTTGTCTACACAGCAAGACAGGAGTGGTGATGGCACGTGTCTAGACTCCACCCTACGTGTTTCGTCGCAATTGATGTAATCGGGGTGCATTTTCCCTGTTTTTCTGTCTCTTCAGCTACCCCCGCTGGCACTGGGTGTGTACGGGTCACTGACAGTCAGTCACCAAGTGTGATAGAGATGCAGGAAATTAGTACTCTCTGTTCACTAAGCATTTTTCTATACCAGTGCCTCAAGGCACACCAACAGGTCATATTTTCAGGCTTTCAGGCCTTCCATTATTTTGCACAGGTGATTTGATCAGTTTCACTGCCTTAGTAATCACCACAGCCATTTCATCTGAGGGAAATCCTGAAAACCTGACCTGTTGGTGTGCCTTGAGGACTGGAGTTGAAAAACACTGTTCTATACCACGAGTCATGACCCAGAAGTAACATTTGACTCCTGGGTAGAGCAGAGGTGGTGCAGGAGTAAACAGGTAAGCTAGTTCCTTCTACAAGGCTAAAACGAAAAGTATTTGTATTGGGCCAGCTTTGCTCAACCATTTTTAGTCATGGCACCCTTTAAAAGTCTGCAGAAGTGCAAGCCATCCCTGCCCCAAAATGTAATGATTGCCCTAAAGGACATTGAGGTCTGCACTGAATGTCGGCCTCTGCTTGGCACTACATGACACAATTTTACATCAGGGTTCCTCCATCACAATAGAGTCAGCTCAGCCCCTCACATCACAGTCCCCCATTACATCAGATTCCGTCCACTTCACATCAGAGTCAACACCCCCCTCCCACTACCTTCAAATCTTCACCGCGCCTGCAACATCATGGCAGAGGGTAGGAGGCAGAGAGTGCAATTGTAATACATTTAGTGACCATGTAAATACCAGCAAAGTTAGTTTAAAGTAACAAATGAGGATCAAATGCAAATGTCATGGCTGTTCAACCAAAATGTATGCCAGATTTTGAGCTAATGCCCTTAAACATTCTGTATGTAGAAAGATCCACTTGCCTGAAAAACTCCAGTTTAAAGCTTCATGTTCATGAAGAATAAGCCCTTTGAATATGAGTACAGCATGTTTCATAAGAGGCAAGAAATGTATTTGTGCATTGATGTTTCACTGTATATGTCTATGACCTGATATATCTATCTCATGAACACATATTGACTTGATGAGACTTAATAACATTACAAAGAACATTGGTTTTGCATTAACCTGTTGTAACCAGATTTTTACTTCCATAATGTGATTTCAAATTTTTTTTCTATGGTTTATTTTCCCTTTGCCTTTTTAAATAGCTGGATAACCTGCAGCAATATATAAAATTATTTTAAAGTATAACATAAAAAGTCATGCCTTCACTATTTAAAGCTAGGTTCACACCTATGCGTTTTTTTAGTGCATTTTGTGGTAAGGCACTACAGTCTATTTAACATGGTTTCCGCCGCTGCGTTTTCTGAAAGGGTCAGGGACTTGTGTACTTGTGTGATTAGTGCCCCATCACATTCTGTGCCCTGTGTCCTGTAATAATGTAGGGTGCGAAACAATAGGGAATGCCAGCACTCGAAATTCCTGGAAGAGTTGAATCTGGTTGATAATTGGACCAGCATTCTTGTTTTTTATCCAAATTAACTACTTTCCGACCGCCCGCCGTCATATTACGGCGGGACGGTGGCACTGCTGGGCGAGAGCCCGTAGCTATACGTCCGCAATAAAGTGGCCGCGGCGCGCTCGCCCCCCGAGTCCCGCGCGCGTGCCCGGCGGGTACGATCGCCGCCAGGCACGCACGCGGGCTTGTTCGTTACAGAGCGGGGAACGGGAGCTTTGTGTGTAAACACAAAGCTCTCGGTCCTGTCAGCGGGGGAAACGCTGATCTCCTGTTCATACAATGTATGAACAGAAGATCAGTGATTTCCCCTAGTGAGGCCACCCCCCCATACAGTTATAACACACCCCGGAACACACTTAACCCCTTCCCCGCCCCCTAATGTTAACCCCTTCACTGCGATTGCCATTTTTATAGTAATACAATGCATTTTTATAGCATTGATCGCTATAAAAATGCCAATGGCCCCAAAAATTTGTCAACAGTGTCCGAAGTGCCCGCCATAATGTTGCAGTACTGAAAAAAAATGCTGATCGCCGCCATTACTAGTAAAAAAAAAATATTTATAAAAATGCCATAAAACTACCCCCTATTTTGTAAACGCGATAACTTTTGCGCAAACCAATCAATAAACGCTTATTGCGATTTTTTTTTAACCAAAAATATGTAGAAGAATACGTATCGGTCTAAACTGAGGAAAAAAACGTTTTTTTTTATATATATTTTTGGGGGATATTTATTACAGCAAAAAGTAAAAAATATTGATTTTTTTTCAAAATTGTCGCTCTATTTTTGTTTATAGCACAAAAAAATAAAAACCGCAGAGATGATTTACTATCACCAAAAGAAAGCTCTATTTGTGGGGAAAAAAGGACGGCAATTTTGTTTGGGAGCCACGTCGCACGACCGCGCAATTGTCAGTTAAAGCGACGCAGTGCCGAATCACAAAAAGTGCTCTGGTCATTGGACAGCAATATGGTCCGGGGCTAAAGTGGTTAATGTATGGACCTAACATCAGTGAGGATACTAGTGATTCATATTATAATTTAACACTGTGGGCAACACACTGGCTAAGTGGGCAGCACATCTGCCTATTGGCACTAGGGTAATTGGTTCAAATCCCAACCACCACACTACCTGCCTGGAGCTTGCATGTTTAGGTTTCCACCCACACTCATAAGACATGCTGGTAGGTTAATTGGATCCTATCTAAATTAGCCCTAGTATGTGTATGTATGAATGTGAGTTAGGAACCTTGGACTGTAAGCTGCTTGAGGGCAGGGATTTATGTGAATGTACAGTATATTTATGTAAAGTGCTGCGTGAATTGACGATTTATAAGTAAGTACCTGTAGTAAAATAATAAATAAAACATAAACATACATCGCTATGGTAGTCATAACCCTAACTTTCTCCACAAGAGGATAAAACTGCCACTATGGAGTGTCGACGTTCTTTCTTCTACTGCCCTGTAAATAAAAACCGCACAACTTCTACTACAGTACATCACATTCAATTCTTATCTGTCTCCAAGTGTAGCCCTTTGCCCGTGACAAATGTCCTTACAAATATGTACATGTAATGTGTACGCATTTATTTTTTTACTGTACTTTTATCTTTCAGATCTTTGCTCTGGAAGCTGAGCTTGAGTTCCACAGAGGCATTTACAACTTACAAGTGCAATACACCCAATCTCTTTTCCAAGGGATAAAACAAGCCTATCACAATTTTCAAGAAAATGTTGTTGCAGTTGTTTGTTCTCCACTTAAAGGTTAGTGAGACATGAAAAAACATTTGCACGTCCTAGGCATTTATGTCAACATAACATGGTCAGAGATGTTAATAGGTTTACCCTTTAGAAAAACCTTGGTCATAGTAATTTATTATTGTTATAATATGACAGTAGCACAATGAACTGTCTTGAGCCTTCAGTGTACTGCAGAAATTCAGCGGTTTGACCTGTGTGCGCCTTGGACTAATGTAAACACTTTTATACATTAAACTTTCATGCTTGTTGGTAATGAAAAGTACATATTGTTTTCCTGTTTTATTAATCCTACATTACTGCTAATTTAGTATCTCATATACCCACTCTGTTAAGTGCCTATAACATAAAAAAACATGTCTTAAACATTGTAATTGCATAAGCAGCACATTCTTACTTTTTAACTCTTTTATGTTTGTAAACTGTTACTATGGTTTTTCCTGTCCTATTGACCAGAAAAACTGGGCAGACATACATTTACTTTGAAAATAGTTTTAAGCCTGTGCAGATTAGGGGATGCACAGGTGCCAGTCACCCTGAAGATGCAGACATCTGGATCGGAGGCAAGTTAAAGTAAACCTGTGTTTTTCCATTGTAGTACTAGGCCAAGGGTAGGCAACCATGGCTCTCCTGCTGTGGTGAAACTACAAGTCCCAGGAGACAGTGCAAAACCCTGACCATCACAGGCATGACTCCTAGAAGCAGAGGCATGATGGGATTTGTAGTTTCACCACAGCTGGAGAGCCGAGGTTGCCTACCCCTGGACTAGGCAATGGGTTGACCTAAAGCTTAATCTGTTATATTTGCCTTCCCTGGTTTCTCCTCCACTTCCCCCTTATCAATGAGCTAATAACATTGTTTAATAGTGCCTTTTGGTGTTTTCATTGCATATCTTTTTCTTTATCGTACATCACGGGACACAGAGCGCATAGCCATTACACTTGGGTTATATGGGTACCTTCAGGTGTGGACACTGGTGTAATCAATTTCACAGGAAGTTTCCTCCCTATATAACCCCCTCCCACTGGGAGCGCTTCAGTTTTTTCACCAGTGTCTTAGGTGTTGGTCACGTCTAGGTGTCCCTCGGAGGTCTCGGGACCCAGGAGAGCTAGCCGGATCCGTCCGAAGTGCTTCAAAGCCAAGGTGTACGGTACCCGGGCCCTGCTGGAGTGGGGTTTTGCCTATAATGCCTCTCCTTGGAGGGCTGGATTCTGGGCTCCAGTGCCTTAGTCTCTTCCAAGAACTAAACGCTACTGATGCCAGGATGCTATATAGGTCCAGGGGTGTGGGTTCCTTAACACAGGACCCCGGTCCCTGAAGGTCCAAGACAATACCCACGGAGATGGGGGAAGGCTGGGCCTCTTGCATTTTGCAATACCCTGCGGCGTGGAGCAGGTAAGAGGGAACCTGCGGGACTTGGTTCGACAGTAGGTATCCCCCTGGGGGTTCTGGGTTGGCTAATGGTATGCTTGTGCATCAGCCACTATCTCCACTATGTCTTTTGAGGCAGGATGGGATGTACTAATGTTTACCCAGATAACATGTAGATATATATATGCTTTTAAAGATATGTATTTTGCTACTCCCCCCAGATTTGCCTGTTAGCATGATACTGCAGCCCCACGTGTATAGAGAGGAAGTGCTGACAAAACTCCTGTTTCCTAGGAAGCCTAGGGGGACAGCTTCCTCTATGTGTGCACTACAAAGATTAGTGGCTTACCGGGTGTCTGTGTTACTAGCGCTGGTCCAGGCTTCTCCTCTGCTCTCTGCTTCCTCCATGTTGGTTTCAGCGTGGCGGGGGCGCGCGCGCGCGCCGCCTTTTACAGCGTCAGCGTGCGTGGGGGGGGGCGGGCCAGCAGCGTCAGGTCTCAGATAAAGCAAAAAAGCATTTCCTGGCTGGTCATTCCCTCCTGAGAGCAGTGGAGAGTGAGGACACAGCGCGCAGCTGAGCCATTTCTGGCTAGCAGTGACACCCAGTGGTGGTTTGTGGATCTTCAGGTCTGGACTTAGTCCACACTGACCAGAAAAAAAAAAAAAAAATTTTTCTTAAAGGGACTCAGCCTTAGATCTGGCAGTATCTGAGTCGGTGCAACCTTGGACTCCAGCTAACGGGCATTGGTGTGGCAATACTCACAGGACTCTCCTCGGTATTGCCGCCTTCTCAGGCGTATGAAAATTAAAAAAAAAAAAAATATTTTTTACCATAGCCTGTCCTTATTAATGTTTCACTTCTAGCTACAACAGTTGGGTGTTGGCTGTAGGGGTGTCTCAAGGTTGTGCAATGGCTCCCAAGGGATCAGGACCAGCTAAGGCTGCAAAAGGTGCCAAAAAAGTAAAGGGGTCTCCAACGGGGTCAGAGGATTTGGGCCAGGCTCCAGTGGTCCCACCCTCACCAGATAGACCACCGAACAGCATCGTGCAGGAGCCATTGAGGGTGCTAGGGGCAGAGGCGGCCCCCAATAAACACATTCACGTTTATGTTACGGAAGAAATGCTAGAATCCACCCTGGGTGGGCTAGAGAAAAGGTTAACTGCTTTAATTGCCCGCTCTTTGCCGGGTGGCAAACGGGCTAGATCCCCGTCACCTAGAACGGTGTGTTCGGATGCAGAGGTCCTCTCTTCGGAGGAATTGGACCCACAGGGGGATCAAGCGGACCTGAGTCCTGACGGGTCAGACATTGAAGATTCCACTATAGGTGAAATTTTTTCGGCTTCTCAAGCAGAGAGTCTGTGGATCCAGTCTCTGACGGAAATGGTTCGCACTGCTTTTAAACTTCCAGTGTCAGAACAATTAGCCCCCGCGGTATCCTCTTTAGGTTCCTTGAAGGCACCATTGAGTGGTGCGTCTTTCCCGGTTCATCCCCTTCTGGAGAGCGTGATTTTTCAGGATTGGGCTCGACCTGATAGGATTTTTATCCCTCCTAAAAGGTTCACCATTCTCTATCCTATGGAAGAAGAATTTGCAAAGAAATGGGCACTCCCTACCGTGGACGCAGCCATTTCCTGCGTAAATAAATCCCTGACCTGTCCGGTGGAAAATGTCCAGGTGTTTAAAGATCCAGTCGACAAAAAATTGGAGACCCTACTGAAGGCTTCTTTTACCACAGTAGGTGCCGTGGTTCAGCCAGCAGTGGCAGCCATTGGCGTTTGTCAGGCTTTAAAGGATCAGACTAAACAGATATTAAGGGACATACCGGCTCAGCAAGCTCGTGAATTGGCTGACCTCCCAAGAGCTCTCTGCTTTGCAGTAGATGCTATTAAGGACTCTGTTCAACAGGCGTCCCGTTTATCTCTGCTGTTGGTTCATATGCGTCGCCTTTTGTGGCTAAAAAACTGGTCAGCAGAGGCACCCTGCAAAAAGCTTTTAGCAGGATTTCCCTTTCATGGTGGGAGACTATTCGGTGAAGACCTAGATAAATATATCCAGACCATATCAAGTGGTAAAAGTTCTTTCTTGCCTATCAAGAAAAGATCGCGTGGGCCCGCATTTAAGCGACAGGCCTTCGCAGGCTCGGCCCCTTCAACTTCCCGTCAGTATCGACGGCCTCCCGGGCGTTCAGCATTTAATAGCCGCCCACAAGAACAAGCCACGACAGGCAAGAGGCCATGGTCTCGCAAGCCGGTTAAACCAGTCCTCAAGTCAGATTCATGAAGGGTGCCCCCACTCTCTTGGGTGGGGGGAAGGCTTCGGTTTTTCTCCGAAGTGTGGAAGGCCAGAATTCCCGACTCTTGGGTAAGATCCGTGGTAACCACGGGCTACAAGCTAGAGTTTCGGGAAGTCCCCCCTCCTCATTTTCAGCGGTCAAGTCTTCCAAGCGACCCATTAAAGAGGGCCTCTCTTGTAAAAGCATTGGATCGTCTCTTGCTCCAAGGAGTAATTGTAGAAGTACCAACCCAGGAATGGGGTCTGGGATTCTACTCCAACCTTTTCATAATACCAAAGCCCAATGGCGACGTCAGGCCTATCTTAGACCTCAAACGCCTAAATCGCTTTCTAAACATTCAGACCTTTCGTATGAAGTCCATACGTTCGGTGGCAGCCAGCCTACATCAAGACGACTTTCTAGCATCTATAGACATAAAAGATGCGTATCTGCACGTGCCGATCTACCTGGCACATCACAGGTTTCTGCGTTTTATGATAGATCACCGCCATTACCAGTTCGTAGCCCTCCCTTTCGGGTTGGCAACAGCTCCGCGGGTATTCACAAAGGTGTTAGCCCCGGTGCTAGCCGTCCTAAGGACAGAAGGCATTTTAGTCTTGGCATACTTGGACGATCTTCTGGTTATCGACAGCTCAGCTTCCAACCTCAATCAGGCAGTAGGTCGCACAGTTCAGCATCTAGAGAAAAATCGGTATTGAAACCCACAAAGCAGTTGGAATATCTAGGCCTTCGGCTAGATACAGACTGCCAGAGGATAATTTTACCTCAAGCAAAGATCAGATCAATAGCTCAAGCAGTTCAAGTGATCTTAGGCAAGAAGAGGCCGACTATTCGCCTATGTATGCGACTGCTGGGGAAGATGGTGGCCGCCTTCGAGGCTGTGCCCTACGCCCAGATCCATACCAGATATCTTCAGGCAGCCATTCTCTCTGCTTGGAACAAGTCCATTCAGGCGTTAGATCGTCCGTTAGTGCTCTCCCCGAAGGGCCGGCGCAGCCTGTCTTGGTGGCTGGTCTCTCAAAATTTGTCAAAAGGGAAATCCTTTTGCCCCATCACGTGGAAGATAGTATCCACATATGCCAGCCTGTCAGGTTGGGGGGCAGTTCTAGAAGAACAGACCCAGCAAGGGCAGTGGTCGGAGGCAGAAAAACTGCTTCCCATCAATATCTTGGAGATCAGAGCTGCTCGGCTGGCCCTGATCGCCTGGACTCTCCCCCTTCAGGGTCTGCCAGTAAGGATACAGTCCGACAACGCCACTGCGGTGGCATACATAAACCACCAGGGGGGCACGAAGAGCCCAGCAGCCCAAAGAGAAGTAAACCTGATTTTCTCATGGGCCGAATGTACCCTGCATCTCGGCGGTGTTCATCCCAGGGATAGACAAATTCTCAAGCAGATTTTTTGAGTCGTCAACAGTTGCTCCCGGGGGAATGGTCTCTTCACCCCCAGGTATTCCAAGAGATTTGCCAAAGATTCGGAGTCCCAGATGTGGACATTATGGCAACGAGATCCAACAAAAAGTTGGACAAATTCATATCCCGAGCCAGGGATCCCTCGGCCTACGGGACCGATGCGTTGGTTTGCCCTTGGCACCAGTTTTCTCTTCTGTATGCGTTCCCTCCACTGCAGATGATTCCCCGCCTTCTACGGAGGATCCGGGTGGAGCGCAGGCCTGTGATCCTGGTGGCCCCAGCCTGGCCCAGGAGGGCTTGGTACGCACTCATCGTGAAGATGTCAGTCGGGGCGCCGTGGCCGCTCCCCCTGCGCCCAGATCTGCTGTCTCAGGGCCCAATCTGCCATCCTGCTTCACAGCAGCTAAATTTGACGGCTTGGCGGCTGAATCCCTAATTCTTAAGGGCAGAGGCCTCTCAGATCAGGTCATATCTACGTTGATTCAGGCTAGGAAACCAGTCTCCAGAAATATTTATTACAGAGTCTGGAGAACCTATGTGGAGTGGTGCGAGTCTCAAAAATGGCATCCTCGAAAGTTTTTTATTGACAGGATCTTGCGATTCCTCCAGGTTGGCGTTGACAAAGGGTTGGCTCTTAGTACTCTAAAGGGGCAGGTGTCGGCTTTATCAATATGGTTTCAAAGACCCTTGGCCACACATTCGCTTATGAAAACCTTCTTGCAGGGGGTCTTGCATGTGAATCCCCCTATTAGAGCTCCCCTCTGCCCCTGGAATTTAAATCTGGTCTTGTCAGCTTTACAAAGGCAGCCGTTTGAACCTCTGACAGAAATCCCTCTTGTGCTACTAACCCGAAAGTTGGTTTTCTTGGTGGCTATGGCTTCAGCCAGAAGGGTTTCCGAGCTGGCAGCCTTGTCATGCAGGGAGCCATACCTTATTCTTCCTAAGGTCATATCCAGTTTTCACTTGAATCAGGACCTAGTCCTACCATCCTTCTTTCCTACTCCCCAGTCCAGAGAGGAAAGACGGCTTCATACTTTGGACGTGGTTCGAGCCATGAAGGTCTATCTCAAGGCTACGGAGAAGATTCGGAAAACAGATGTGCTTTTTGTTCTTCCGGATGGCCCCAAGAAAGGGTCAACCGGTTGCCAAGTCTTCCTTGGCTAGGTGGATTAAGCAGCTGATTTTTCAGGCATATGGTCTGAAGCGCGTTCCACCTCCCTTATCAGTTAAAGCCCATTCTACGGGGGCACACCATCAGATCTCTATGGAACAGGTTTGCAAGGCGGCAACCTGGTCTTCCGTACATACGTTTACTAAATTTTATAAATTGGACGTTGCAAAGGGTACGGACGCAGCTTTTGGGCAGGCGGTCCTACGGGCAGCAGTATAGAATCCTCTGGCCCGGTTCACGCCCCCTTGTTTTTCTGTTGGTGGAGCCATGTTTTCTCCTGACAATGTTTTTATTTGGCTATTCTTGGCCTTACGGTCTCCCTCCCTTCATAGAGCATTGCTTTAGGACATCCCAAGTGTAATGGCTATGCGCTCTGTGTCCCGTGATGTACGATAAAGAAAAAAGGATTTTCTTTATCGTACATCACGGGACACAGAGCGCATAGCCATTACATATGGGTTATATGGGTACCTTCAGGTGTGGACACTGGTGTAATCAACTTCACAGGAAGTTCCTCCCTATATAACCCCCTCCCACTGAGAGTGCTTCAGTTTTTTCGCCAGTGTCTTAGGTGTTGGTCACGTCTAGCTGTCCCTCGGAGGTCTCGGGACCCAGGATAGCTAGCCGGATCCGTCCGAAGTGCTTCAAAGCCAAGGAGTACGGTACCCGGGCCCTGCCTACGTGGAGTGTTGCCTATAATGCCTCTCCTTGGAGGGCTGGATTCTGGGCTCCAGTGCCTTGGTCTCTCCCAGGACTAAACGCTACTGATGCCAGGATGCTATATAGGTCCAGGGGTGTGGGTTCCTTAAACACAGGACCCCGGTCCCTGAAGGTCCGAGACAATACCCACGGAGATGGGAGAAGATTGGGCCTCTTGCAGTTTGCAATACCCTGCGGCGTGGAGCAGGTAAGAGGGAACCTGCGGGACTTGGTTCGACAGTAGGTATCCCCCTGGGGGTTCTGGGTTGGCTAATGGTATGCTTGTGCATCAGCCACTATCTCCACTATGTCTTTTTAGGCAGGATGGGATGTACTAATGTTTACCCAGATAACATGTAGATATATGTATACTTGTTTAAGATATATATTTGCTACTCACCCCAGGTCTGCCTGTTAGCATTGATACTGCAGCCCCACGTACTATAAAGAGGGAATTGCTGGTGAAAACTGTTTCTTAGGAAGCCTATGGGGACAGCTTCCTCTCTGTGTGCACTACAGTAAGGATTAGTGCTTACCTGGTGTCTGTTGGTGCTGCTGGCGCTGGTCCATGCTTTCCTCTGCTCTCTGCTTCCTCCATGTTGTTTCAGCGTGGGGGGGGGGGGTGCGCGCGCGTGGGCGCGTGCACGCCGCCTTTTATAGCGTCGGCGTGCGTTGGGGGGGCGGGCCAGCAGCGTCAGGGTCAGTTAAAAGTAAAATGTTTCTCTCTGGCTGGTCTTTTCCCTCCTGGAAGCAGAGGAAGAAGGACACAGAGCGCGCAGCTGGGTCTTTTGGCCACAGTGACACCCAGTGGCGGTTTGTGGATCTTCAGGTCTAGTTCCACTATTGACCAGAAAAAAAAAAAAGAGTTTTTTTGCTTAAAGGGACTCAGCCTTAGATCCAGCAGTATCTGAGTCAACCTTGGACTCCGGCTAACGGGCATTGGTGTTGCAATACTCACAGGTTTTCCTCAGTATTGCCACCTCCCAGGCGGGTAAAAAAAAAAAAAAAATTTTTTTGGGAAAGAAAAAAAAAGATATATATATATATATATATATATATATATATATATATATATATATATACAAAATTTTTCATTTTCCTCAGCCTGTTCTCATATTAATTACTCCTAGCTACAACAGTCAGGTGTTGGCTATAGGGGTGACTCAAGGTTGTGCAATGGCTCCAAAAGGATCAGGACCAGCCAAGGCTGCAAAAGGTGCCAAGAAACAAAAGGGGTCTCCATCGGGGTCAGAGGATTTGGGCCAGGCTTCAACGGCCCCACCCTCACCAGTTAGACCACCGAGTAGCATAGTACAAGAGCCATTGGGGGTGCTGGGGGCAGAGGCCGCCCCCGATCCACCCATTCCCGTTTACGTAACGGAAGAAATGCTAGCGACCACCCTGGGTGGGCTAGAGAAAAGGTTAACTGCTTTGTTTGCCCGCCCTTTGCCAAGTAGCAAACGGGCTAGATCCCCCTCACCTAGTTTGGTGTTTTCAGATGCGGAGGTCTCCTCTTCGGAGGAACGGGACCCACAAGGGGATCAAGCGGACCCAAGTCCCGACGGTTCAGACATGGAAGGTTCCACTGTAGATGAATATTTTTCGGCCTCTCAAGCGGAGAGCCTGTGGATCCAGTCTTTGACCGATATGGTTCGCACTGCTTTTAAACTTCCAGTGCCAGAACTAGTAGCCCCTGTGGTATCCTCATTGGGTTCTTTAAAGGCTCCATTAACTTGTGTGTCTTTTCCGATTCACCCCCTTCTGCGGAGCGTGATTTACCAGGATTGGGCTCGACCTGATAGGATCTTTATCCCTCCTAAGAGGTTCTCTATTCTCTATCCTATGGAAGAGGAATTTTTAAAGAAATGGGCACTCCCCACAGTGGACGCGGCCATTTCCTGCGTGAATAAATCCCTGACCTGTCCGGTTGAAAATGTCCAGATGTTCAAGGATCCGGTCGACAAAAAATTAGAGACCCTACTGAAGGCTTCTTTCACCACAGTAGGTGCCATGGTTCAGCCAGCGGTGGCAGCCATTGGCGTTTGTCAGGCCTTAAAGGATCAGGCAAAACAGATAGTAAAGGACATGCCGGCTCAGCAAACTCGTGAATTAGCAGATTTCCCTAGGGCTCTCTGCTTTGCAGTAGATGCCATTAAGGACTCCATCCAACAGGCATCCCGTTTATCTCTGCTGGTGGTTCACATGCGTCGTCTTTTGTGGCTAAAGAACTGGTCAGCAGAGGCACCCTGCAAAAAGCTTTTAGCAGGGTTTCCCTTTCATGGGGGAAGACTTTTCGGTGAAGACCTAGATAAATATATCCAAACCATATCAAGTGGTAAAAGTTCTTCCTTACCGGTCAAGAAAAGACCGCGTGGGCCCGCGTTTAAACGACAGGCCTTTGCAGGTTCGGCCCCTTCGACTTCCCGTCAGTATCGACGGCCTCCCGGGCGTTCAGCAGTTAATAGTCGCCCACAGGGACAAGCCGCGGCAAACAAGAGGCCCTGGTCTCGCAAGCCGGCTAAACCAGTCATCAAGTCAGATTCATGAAGGGGCGCCCCCACTCTCTTGGGTGGGGGGAAGACTTCAGTTTTTCTCCGAAGTCTGGAAGGCCAGAATTCCCGACTCTTGGGTTCGGTCCGTGGTAGCCACAGGCTACAAACTAGAGTTTCAAGAAATCCCCCCTCCTCATTTTCAGGGGTCAAGTCTTCCAAGCGACCCATTAAAGAGGGCCTCTCTCGTAAAGGCGTTGGATCGCCTCTTGCTCCAAGGAGTAATTGTAGAAGTACCAACCCAAGAATGGGGTCTGGGATTCTACTCCAACCTTTTTATAATACCAAAACCCAATGGCGACGTCAGGCCTATCCTAGACCTCAAACGCCTAAATCGCTTTCTAAAGATTCAGACCTTTAGTATGGATTCCATACGTTCAGTGACAGCCAGCCTACATCAAGGCGACTTTCTAGCATCTATAGACATAAAGGATGCATATCTGCATGTGCCGATCTACCCAGCACATCACAAGTTTCTTCGTTTTATGATAGATCAAAGTCATTTCCAGTTCGTAGCCCTCCCTTTCGGGTTGGCAACAGCTCCGCGGGTATTCACAAAGGTGTTAGCCCCGGTGCTAGCCGTCCTAAGGACAGAAGGCATTTTGGTCCTGGCATACCTGGACGATCTCCTGGTTATCGACAGATCAGCTTCCAACCTCAATCATGCAGTAGTCCGCACAGTTCGGCATCTACAAGAATTCGGGTGGGTTGTGAACCAAGGAAAATCGAGGTTGCAACCCACAAGACAGTTGGAATATCTAGGCCTTCGGTTAGATACAGAATGCCAGAGGATATTTTTACCTCAAGAAAAGATCAGGTCATTGACTCAAACAATTCAAATAGTCCTAGGCAAAAAGAGGCCGACTATTCGCCTATGCATGCGACTGCTGGGAAAGATGGTAGCCGCCTTCGAAGCAGTGCCCTATGCCCAGATCCATACCAGAGTTCTCCAGGCAGCTATTCTCTCTGCTTGGAACAGGTCCATACAGGCATTAGACCGTCCATTAGGTCTTTCCCCAGGAGTCAGGCGCAGCCTGTACTGGTGGCTGGTCCCTCAAAAATTGTCAAAAGGGAAAACCTTTTGCCCCATCACGTGGAAAATAGTAACCACAGATGCCAGCCTAACAGGTTGGGGGGCAATCTTAGGAAAACGGACCCAGCAGGGACAGTGGTCAGAGGCAGAAAGTCTGCTTCCCATCAATATCCTAGAGATCAGAGCTGCTCGGTTGGCCCTGGTCGCCTGGACTCTCCCCCTGCAGGGTCTGCCAGTAAGGATACAGTCCGACAATGCCACGGCGGTGGCATACATAAACCACCAAGGAGCCTAGCGGCTCAAAGGGAAGTAAACCTGATTTTCTCATGGGCCGAAGCCCATGTACCCTGCATCTCAGCAGTGTTCATCCCAGGGATAGACAATTCTCAAGCAGATTTTTTGAGTCGTCAACAGTTACTCCCGGGAGAGTGGTCTCTTCACCCCCAGGTATTCCAAGAGATTTGCCAAAGATTCGGAGTTCCCGATGTGGACATCATGGCAACAAGATTCAACAAGAAATTGGACAAATTCGTATCCCGAGCCAGGGACCCCTCGGCCTACGGGACCGATGCGTTGGTTTGCCCCTGGCACCAGTTTTCTCTCCTGTATGCGTTCCCTCCACTACAGATGATTCCCCGCCTTCTACGAAGGATCAGGGTGGAGCGCAGGCCGGTGATCCTGGTGGCCCCAGCCTGGCCCAGAAGGGCTTGGTACGCACTCATCGTGAGGATGTCAGTAGGGGCACCGTGGCCACTCCCCCTGTGCCCAGATCTGCTGTCTCAGGGCCCGATCTACCACCCTGCTTCACAGCAGCTAAATTTGATGGCTTGGCGGCTGAATCCCTAATTCTTAAGGGCAGAGGCCTCTCAGCCCAGGTCATATCTACGTTAATTCAGGCTAGAAAACCAGTCTCTAGAAATATCTATTACAGAGTCTGGAGGACCTATGTGGAGTGGTGCGAGTCTCAAGGAGGGCATCCTCGCAAGTTTTTTATTGACAGGATCTTGCGATTCCTCCAGGTTGGCGTTGACAAGGGGTTGGCTCTTAGTACTCTAAAGGGGCAGGTGTCTGCCTTATCGATATGGTTTCAAAGACCTTTGGCCACGCATTCGCTTGTGAAAACCTTCTTGCAGGGGGTCTTGCATGTAAATCCCCCTTTTAGAGCTCCCCTCTGCCCCTGGAATTTAAATCTGGTCTTGTCAGCTTTACAAGGGCAGCCGTTTGAACCTCTGGCAGAAATCCCTCTTGTGCTGCTAACCCGAAAGTTGGTTTTCTTGGTGGCTATGGCTTCGGCCAGAAGGGTCTCCAAGCTGGCAGCCTTGTCTTGCAGGGAACCGTACCTGATTCTGCATAAGGACAGAGTGGTTCTGCGGCCTCAACCTTCTTTCCTTCCTAAGGTCATATCCAGTTTTCACTTGAATCAGGACCTAGTCCTACCATCCTTCTTTCCTACTCCCCAGTCCAGAGAGGAAAGACTGCTTCATACTTTGGACGTGGTCCGAGCCATGAGGGTTTATCTCAAGGCTACAGAGAAGATTCGGAAAACAGATGTGCTTTTCGTTCTTCCGGATGGCCCCAAGAAGGGTCAGCCGGCTGCCAAGTCTTCCTTGGCTAGGTGGATTAAGCAGCTGATTTTTCAGGCCTATGGTCTGAAGCGCGTTCCACCTCCCTTATCAGTTAAAGCCCATTCTACGAGGGCCATGAGTGCCTCTTGGGCGGCACACCATCAGATCTCTATGGCACAGGTTTGCAAAGCGGCAACCTGGTCTTCCGTACATACGTTTACTAAATTTTATAAGTTGGACGTCACAAAGGCTACGGACGCAGCATTTGGACAGGCGGTCCTACGGGCAGCAGTATAGAATCCTCTGGCCCGGTTCACGCCCCCTTTTTTTCTGTTGGTGGAGCTATTTTACCTCCTGATAATGTTTTTTGTTTGGCTATTTTTGGCCTTACGGTCTCCCTCCCTTCATGGAGCATTGCTTTGGGACTTCCCATATGTAATTGCTATGCGCTCTGTGTCCCGTGATGTACGATAAAGAAAAAGGAAGCCATGTACAGCATTGTTGGCCCTTCCCACTATGATTTGTCTGAGAACAGAGACAGAGTAATAAAAAAAAGGATTTTTAATAACAGCTTACCTGTAAAATCCTTTTCTTGAAGTACATCACGGGACACAGAGCTCCCACCCCTCTTTTGGGGAACATTGTGTAACCTCGGAGAAATTGCTTGCTACAAAACTGAAGCACTCTCAGTGGGAGGGGGTTATATAGGGAGGAACTTCCTGTGAAGTTGATTACACCAGTGTCCACACCTGAAGGTACCCATATAACCCATATGTAATGGCTATGCGCTCTGTGTCCCGTGATGTACTTCAAGAAAAGGATTTTACAGGTAAGCTGTTATTAAAAATCCTTTTTTTAATAAACAGCTTACCTGTAAAATCCTTTTCTTGGAGTACATCACGGGACACAGAGCTCCCACCCCTCTTTTGGGGAACATTGTGTAACCTCGGAGGAATTGCTTGCTACAAAACTGAAGCGCTCCCAGTGGGAGGGGGTTATATAGGGAGGAAACTTCCTGTGAAATTGATTACACCAGTGTCCACACCTGAAGGTACCCATATAACCCAAGTGTAATGGCTATGCGCTCTGTGTCCCGTGATGTACTCCAAGAAAAGGATTTTACAGGTAAGCTGTTTATTAAAAATCCTTTTTTTTATTACTCTGTCTCTGTTCTCAGACAAATCATAGTGGGAAGGGCCAACAATGCTGTACATGGCTTCCTAAAAAATCGCAATACCCTACCTCAGTAGTTATATCAAGAGCCCTTGCTCTGATGCAAGTGGTAGGCTGGCTGTTGGGAGGGGTTATGCAAATGTCAAAATAAAATCACGGGTGCGTGTTCTACGCCGATAGCGTACCTCGGAGGAGAAGGAGGGGGACGAGCGCCGCCGGAATCACCGAGCCATCATGTCCTGTTTACTCGGCTCTGACATCACACACACACACGTCCCGCCACCGGCGATGGTGGAGGCGGGACTGTGTATGTGACTGCCGACTGAGAGCCGAGTACTGTAAACAGAAGATGACAGCTCAGTGATTTGGGCATCGCTCGTCCCCCTCCTGATTTCCTGCACTGCATGAGAGATGGAAAGACTGCAGATAGGCTGCATTGGATGGGGGAAGATCAGGCTGCAGATGGTCACAAAGGCTGCATTGAAGCTGCAGATGGGCATCAGGCTGAATTGAATGGTCGCAGATCAGGCTGCAGATGGGCAGAGATGCTGCATTGAGGCTGCATTGGATGGGCGCAGATCAGGCTGCAGATGGGCACAAAGGCTTCATTATGGCTGCAGATGGGCATCAGGCTGCATTGAGGCTGCAGATGGACACTAATCAGGCTGCATTGATTGGCACTGACCATTATTTTGCCTAAATGTGGTTTATTTGTAAAAAAAAAAAAAAATGTTTTTTTTTCCTGAAATTTTCCTCCTAAATTGGGGTGCGTGTTATACGCCGACGCGTGTAATACCCCAATAAATACGGTATATGTCAGCCATTGGGAGTGCTCCTAGTCAGGCTGCATTTGCCAGGTAATGCCCTCGTGTGATGCTTGGCCTCCATAATTGAAATAACTAAAATCTAGCCAGCAGGCTAAATAAAAAAATAAATAAAAAAAATGTATTTCTTCAGCCACACAAGCGAGGTCCGCCAAGACATTGTATTCTGACAGCTGGACTCCCCTCTGTCAGAATACACTGATCAGTGACTGCAGCCAAGGTCACCTTTCTGTATTTTACTGGCAGACAGTTCATTCCCCCACTCAATCCCAGTTTGAATTGATTGAAGTCCACCCTATTTTGGCGGTGACTTTTAATCTGCTGAAAATAAAATGCTCTGATTAGTTCTTTTTGAGATAACGATCTACCCATTAAGTATTCCCCAGAAGTACCTGTTCTATGCAGTGGGCCTTACATCCATCCTAGTGTCAATTTCTGGCATTCTCATTCGGGAACACTCAGGAGACCCCTCTGATGATCTATTGTGGTCTCCCTTTGACTTGTTGGTTCTGTCACATTCAGACTCCCCTCCAAATGATCCCCTCGGATCAAGAAGTCATGAAAGCTACTTTGCTGTACTTGACTAAGAAGGGGTTGGCTACTTCCTGTTTCTGAATCTGGTTGGTGAATTCTGGTCTGTCTGGTGTCTCTCTACACCTGAGACTTTCCTCTAGTTCACCAGAACAGAATATTCCTGCCTTGTCATATGATTCTTTCTGAGTTTGTGTACTGACTAGGGCCTCTCTTGGACGTCTCTTATGTGTTACAGAACCTCCTTCTCAATTAAATTCTCCCATGGAATACACGGTTTCTGTTGACTCTACTGGTTATTCTGCTGACAAGGCTTCACCTACTAGATCGCCTTTCCTGCCGATCTACCTGTGTGCCCCACTTTTTCT
Source organism: Rana kukunoris (assembly GCA_029574335.1). Classification (NCBI taxonomy): domain Eukaryota; kingdom Metazoa; phylum Chordata; class Amphibia; order Anura; family Ranidae; genus Rana; species Rana kukunoris. The sequence continues at coordinate 132,891,786 of CM056049.1, forward strand.
GCTTGGCAGGAAATATCCATTGCTGGATGACACTGTAAACCCCTGGACTGCCAGCAGGCAGAATATGCTAGGATCCTGGTGTAAGTACCACTTGTGGGGGATAGTGTAAGTGTGAAGGTCTCCATGGCACTTGTTCACCAGGTCCCTTCTTCTGTGGCTGTCTGCAGTTCCTCTGGGTTCCTCAGCCTCCTCTATTTCTTAAAGGGGTTGTAAAGTTTCAGATATTCTTTCAGGGAGGAGCTCTCTCAGCTCCTCCCGGCAATAGCTAACCCCCTCAGGAAGCTCTCTCCCGAGGGGGTTACCTTGTGGGTGAGCTCCCATCTCATACACTCTGCGTCCCTTGTAATCGGAATATGGCACCACATGACATCTTTATAGTGAGATATGGGGTCAATAAGACCCCATATCTCACCTCTAGGCTGGGTAGCACTACAGTAAAAAAAAAAACATGGCTTCCCTGCCAAGGCGGCGCCGTTTTTTTAAATGCAGAGGCCAGTGTGACGTCATAACATCGTGCCCGGCCTCCGACGATCATAGAGACTCTGGCGACCATCTGGTCCACCGGAAATCTCTATGGTGGCCATCTGGGGGCCGGAGGATCCATTCTTTGACTCACCGAGCGCAGCGGTGAGTTAGTAGAGGCACCAGCGGGAGGGAACATCCCCTCTCGCCACCCGTAAGAACAAGCAATCGGCTGACCAGCCGCTATGATCATTCTTATGGTGTAGAGAATCGCCAGCTGAAACCGGTAATATCTGACTGAAAACTGTAGCTGCAGGCATCATTCAGATATACCCCCACAAAGCCGTGGACGTCTTTAGACATCCAGCTGTCGGCAAGTATTTAAGAACTATATTCAGAGTAAAGAAGAACAAGGAATCCTTAAAGTGATGGTTTGGCCCCCACAGAGCCCTGATCTCAACATCATTGAGTCTGTCTGGGATTACACGAAGAGACAGAAGGATTTGAGGCAGCCTACATCCAGAGAATATATGTGGTTAGTTCTCCAAGATGTTTTGAGCAACCTACCTGCCGAGAGGCTATAGTTTGGTGTGTATTGCTGGAGAGTGCATGTGATCAGCTCAGGGCCAGTCAGCACTGTCCATACAAAAAGTATCAGGGGTCCTGCAGCCTCATAGGACGATTAGGGGAGAATCAACACTCCTCATATAAGCTTTAACCAGATACTGATAGACTGCTGACGAGAAAAGGTATTTAGCCGTTTATATTTACTAAAACTATTGGATTTCCATTTTCTGTGTACAGTGGGAGGCCATTCACTATATCTGGCCTCCCACAGTACACAGTGCAGGGCTTTAGATCCACAACCAACTAGGTAGTGCAAAGGCCTGCCTGATTGTATATTCAATTAATGGATTGTTCAAATGTGTCCTTATATTATATAGTTTTGGTTTAGCTAAAGCAGACCATAGAATGAGATTGTATAGTTTGAGTTGTTTTAGGTGCACCCTACATTAGCCTTAAAAATCTATCAGCCTACCACTGTAATATCTGCTGCCACCAAGGATGTCAGAACACTTTAGGTACTGATATTCAATCGGGTTGAGGTCAGGACTCTGTACAGGCCAGTCATGTTCCTTCACCCCAAACGCGCTCATCCATGTCTTTATGGACCTTGTTTTGTGCACTGGTGCACAGTCATGTTGGAACAGGAAGGGGCCGACAGCAAAAAAAAGTTGGGAGCATGAAATTGTCCAAAATGTCTTGGTATGCTGACACCTTAAGAGTTCCCTTCATTGGAACAAAGGGGCCAAACCCAACCCCTGAAAAACAACCATACACCATGATCCCCCCTCCACCAAACAATTTGGATTAGTGCCCAAAGCAAGGTCCATAAAGACATGGATGAGCGAGTTTGGGGTAAAGGAAATTGACTCATCCCGATAGAACACCTTTGGGATGAATTAGAGCAGAGACTGAGAGCCAGGTTTTCTCTTCCAACATCAGTGTCTGACCTCACAAATGCGCTTCTGGAAGAATGAATTCTATGAATTAAGATAAAAAGCCTTCTGTGTGTCACAGCCTCCCCAGCACTCCTAATACTTACCATAGCCCCATTTCTGTCCAGCGATATCCATTAATCCTTCGGCTGCCCAGGACTCTCCCTTCTGATTGGATTAGACACAGCAGCAGCGCTATTGGTTCCCTCGGCTGTCAAAGTCCGTTCAGGAGAGGGGAGGGTCGAATGTCGGCTCAGTGTCTAAATGGACACATGGAGCTACAGCTCGGTTCGGGTGCCCCATAGCTGCTTGCCATGGGGGCTCTCAATAGGAGGGAAGGGCTAGGAGCAGTGAAGAGGGACCCGAGAAGAGGAGGATCCAGGCTGCCCTGTGCAAAACCAGCTGCACAGAGCAGGTAAGTATAACATGTTTGTTATTTAAAACAAAAAACAAGACTTTACAAGACTTTACAATCACTTTGAGACACTGCAGCTTGACTTTAACTGTTAATGACAAAATAAGCCTGTAATGCAGCCCCTCTTATTCTCTAGCTGTGTTTTTCATGTTACCTTAACAATTTTGCCAGTAAAGCTACTGACAAGGGTAGATGTAAAAAATTTTAGCACATGCCATGACTTGCGGGTGATTAATTCAGTAAAGAAGAATGAGACATGTATAAATATGTATACTTCATGTAAAGTAACAATATGTCTGTACAAAGGCATTTTGAGTTATCTGCTTTCAACCTTGTTTGGCAGATGTCCTTTCCTCCTACAATGACCTTAAAAGTGAAGCTTCTGAAACTGCCCTGAGAAATTTCCTAACAATTTTCAAGAACAATGTGGAACAGATTCAGGATGCAGTTGACATTTTGACTCCATCAAAGACACAACAACGTGAAGGTAATAATTTAACTTGTTTAATTTTAAACAGCGAGGAAAGAAATTGCAATTCTCTCCCCTCCTCAAAGAGCCCCTATAGTGTTTTATCAAACCTTCTATTAATGTTATGTTTCTAACAAATACTTTGTTTTTGTTGGGACTCTAGCTGCTTCTTTCTAATGTTTTTATGCTTGGAATCTTAACATCTGCCCTTCATTCTTCCAGGGCTGCTTGTTTTACTTGGATTTTTAAGTGTCTTGTGATAAAATGTCAGGGTCCTTATGCATAATGTTGTAATTCTACTATACAGTGCCTTGAAAAAGTATTCATATCCCTTGACATAAGTGGCACATAATTGTGAAGTGAAAGGAAAATGATAAATGGTCTTCATTTTTTTTACAAATAAACTAAAATCTAGTGGAACCAATTGCCTTCAGAAGTCACCTAATTAGTAAATAGAGGCAACCTGTGTGTAATTTAAGCTTAGTATAAATACAGCTGTTCTGTGAAGTCCTCAGAGGTTTGCTAGAGAACCTTAGTAAACATACCGCATTAGGAAGGCACCAGGTCAGGGATAAAGTTGTTGAGAAGTTTAAAGCTGGGCTTAAGTTATAAAAAAAATCTTCAAGCTGCTAATATATCACGGAGCACTGTTCAATTCATCATCCGAAAATGGAAAGAGTATGGCACAACTGCAAACCTACCAAGACATGGCCATCCACCTAAACTGACAGGCCGGGCAAGGAGAGCATTAATCAGAGAAGCAGCCAAGAGACCCATGGTAACTCTGGAAAAGCTGCAGAGATCCACCGCTCAGGTGGGAGAATCTGTCCACAGAACAATTATTAGTTATGCACGCTACAAATCTGGCCTTTATGGAAGAGTGGCAAAAAGAAAGCCATTGTTGAAAGAAAGCCATAAGAAGTCCAATTTTCAGTTTGTGAAAAGCAATATGAGTGACATGGCAAACATGTGGAAGAAGGTGCTCTGATCAGATGAGAGCAAAAGTTTACTTTTTGGCCTAAAAGCAAAACGCTATGTGTGGCGGAAAACTAACACTGCACATCACCCTGAACGCACCATCCCCACCAGGAAACATGGTGGTGGAAGCATCATGTTGAGGAGATGCTTTAATTTAGCAGGATAGTTTACATGTGTGTATCTCAGTGAAATGGTTGTTTGCCTGGAGTTCAGCTGTTTGCATAGAGCAGTAATAGCATTTTAAAACGGGACCTTATTAGACTCTAGGCCAGTGTTTCTCAACATTTTTCCAGCCAGGGTACACTTTAAAATTATGGACACTCTTGAGGCACTCTCCAAAATTATGGACAATCTTGAGGCACTCTCCAAAATTATGGACAGTCTTGAAGCACCCCATTCTAAAATGTAATATCTATTCTGATGACTTTTAATAATGTAGCAACATCAATAAACATGGAACACCCAACGTTAAAGGTGATTTATTCTTCCAAAGCAAAAACACTTTTGCAAACTGGTACTAACCAGTATTCCAATGTTTCTCTTCTCCCTCGGTTTTTCTTTATTACTTGGCTAATGAAACCCCAAAGCTGATGGAGAGAGGCAAGGGAGAGACAAACAAGCATGATATGCAGACAACTGACATTCTCCTTATCAACTGATGTCATTGGTCGTTGGGGGGGTTGACAGCTAGAAGGTTCTAATGGTGTACAATGAAAACCTGTGACATTGTGTAACTAAAAAGCACGTTTCATCCACCTACCGGCTTGTATACAATTTTGGGACAATTTTTAGGCATTTTGCCAAGGTTTCCCTGAAGAAACCTCAAGGCACCCTGGTTGAAAAAGGCTGCTCTAAGCTATAACACTGGAAAAATTTACAACAGAGGTACTGAAGTCACAACCTTTCCCCTTTGCTTATATTGATGCAGAATCTTGACAGCCTGCCATTCTTCTAATGTAAAAAAACACTTTAGTGTTTTTGTGATCTTAGATAATTAATAAATTCACAGTACATGCATCTAGAGAGGTAAGGGTTAGCTTGTTTTAAATCTCTTGTACTGCTTAAAATGATTTAATTTCCATTGTCCAGACACAGATGCAAGTTAAGATTTAAGTTAATATCGGAGGAGGTACGAATTAAGCAATTATTCTAGAGTCTTACACAGTCTTAACAATCGTACAGATTTTTTTTTTCTGCCTCTCGCTCTTACTGTCTCTTACTGTCTCTGACATGTTTATTTTAATTCATTAAGGTGAAGAGGCCTTTTCAAAACTGGGCCAGGAATTCTTTACTTCTTTAGACAACTCAATCAAAAAATGTGGAGAACAAAGAGATCGATCTGTTTTTGAAGTAGACAGATTAAAACAAGAAATGAATCAAGCATTAGATGCCGTCAGAAGTTTAAAGATGGAGAGGAGGCAAAAAGGAAGTTCGTCCAATGATCAGTCTGCTAAATCAGAGGGAGAAAATACAGATGGGAGGGGGCAGCCACCTGTCAGTTACACTCAAGAGACAAGAGATATCACCTCTCAGCTGTCTGCACTCAGAAGAAAGAACTCCCTCGCCATTCCTAATGAGAAGGAAACATCAGAGAGACAGTCTTTACAACAGAGTCAAAACTCTGGATCAGCACGTCAAAGAAGCAAAAGCCTCCAAAGGAGCAAAAGTGTAAAAATGCAGCCTTCCTGGCAAGTTTAATCAAAATATTTAATGATGATGACAATATATTATGATTATTACATTACTGTAGACAGATCTATTTTAGAAACTCTTACATGGTGCACTAATAGTGTCCCAAGTTGCTTATATGCATGGGCTCTCTCCACTATTTCTGCTTTACATTTGGTCCTTCTTATACATCCCCAAATTTAGTAGGGAAAATCAGTTCATATTTTAATGTCTCGGCTCCAGGAAAATGTTGCATTTAATTACATAAATCAGTGGAGTAATCAAATGATCCAGATCACATGACCTGTACAGTCTGATTTTATTGGGTAACTAGTTTAAGCCTATGACATGACAGATTTGATACTATTTTATGACAACTACATTTATTGTTATAAAAGTTATCTTTTGTGGTCATAGCAACCTTTCAGAAATGATAGTACTTTGCAGACTACCTTATGTCTCCTCATACATTCACATTGTTCATGACCTTCAAGCGTAGATAGTCCCTTGAATTCCTAGAAATGGCACAGACACTCTTAAGAAGTCTGTCTTGAGCCTGTACCACAAATGGTGCTGTGTGTGACAAATCCATGCCTTTGTTGGGGACATGTACAGGAATTTGTCACAAAGATGCACCAGAATTGTTAGACGTGCACAAATTAAACACTACAAGGAGCAAGCAACTTATCAGCTCTTCACACTACTTCTCAATAAGCTCTTTACCTTTCTTCCAATGGAAAGAGTGAAACTGGCTAAAGTTGGTGTTATACAACTCCAATGCACACAGAGAAAAACCTGAATAAAACCTTATCCCATAAATTATATGGTAACATGCAAAGCAATTTACAACCCAAAAGCATGAAAGGAATGTTAGGGGAGTTATCACACACATATACTCTGCTGCTTTCTAAATCATCAATGTTTTCAAAGTGTCAAGATTTTACAATCTGCAACAACTGTTAGCTCCGAATTCGGTCTATCTGTGTGCCTCTTATGCAATAATACACAGGTCTCTCTGCTTTCCTACTCAACAGAGTAATTTACAGTCAGTGAAGAATATAGTTCCCAATCTGATCTCCAATTTCAGTAATTCAAATATAATACATACAAATTGCAGTTTAATTTACAGTTTGCTGCTCCAATTGCTTATCTCCTTCCTTGGCTTGTGAACAGCGCTGAGCCTGAAGTTTCCATACCCTGGATATTCCAGCCTCAGTGCATGTTCACTCCCTTTGGTAGCTCTGAAGCCAACAGCATTCTATCAAAGGATGGCTTATCATTGTCCAAATATGGCCAAATCTATATTTGGGTAATAATGTCAGCCACAGTGCCATCCTATTGTTTACTTTCTGCTGTCAACTAGGGGATCTCCCTGCCACCAGTGCCTGTTTCACAGTGCAGAATGACAGTTTCCCAAAATCTGACAAATCTGTATTGGTATGAAAATTGGCACACAGCTTTTATGAATTAGGCGCAGGCAATATTAACCAGTTAAGGACCGCCTCCTGCACATATACGTCGGCAGAATGGCACAGCTGGGCAGATCCACGTACAGGTACATCCTGTACTATTACCCAGCCATGGATCACGGGTGCGCGCCCGCGGCGCGCTCTCGTGACCCGGTCCAAAGCAGCGGGTTTCGGACCCGATCGCCGCTGGAGTGCGGCGATCAGTCCCCGGAGCTAAAGAACGGGGAGAGCCGCGTGTAAACACGGCTTCCCCGTGATTCACTGTGGTGGCAGCATCGATTGCATCATCCCTTTTATAGGGGGGACACGGTCGATGACGTCACACCTACAGCCACACCCCCCTACAGTTGTAAACACACACAGGGAATGCATAACCCCTACAGCGCCCCCTTGTGGTTAACTCCCAAACTGCAACTGTCATTTCCACAATAAACAATTTAGATGCATTTTTTGCTGTGAAAATGACAATTGTCACAAAAATGTGTCAAAATTGTCCGAAGTGTCCGCCATAATGTCACAGTCACGAAAAAATTGCTGATCGCCGCCATTAGTAGTAAAAAAATAATAAAAATGCAATAAAACTACCCCCTATTTTGTAAACGCTATAAAATTTTGCACAAAGCAACCGATAAACGCTTATTGCGATTTTTTTTTTTTTTACCAAAAATAGATAGAATACGTATCAGCCTAAACTGAGGAACATTTTTATATATATATATATATATATATAATTTTTTTTTTTTGGGGGAGATATTTATTATAGCAAAATGTAAAAAACATTGCATCAAATACCACGAAAAAAAAGCTCTATTTGTGGGGAAAAAAAGGACGCTAATTTTGTTTGGGAGCCACGTTGCACAACCGCGCAATTGTCAGTTAAAGCGACGCAGTGCCAATTTGCAAAAAGGGGCCTGGTCCTTTAGCTGCATTTTGGTCCGGGGCTTAAGTGGTTAAAGGAACCATACCACCAGAAAAGTGTTGTTCTTGCTTTACTGATTTCCCCTGTATGTATTTAAGGACAAATCAAGTTTACCAGTTTAACATTTTATAGAAAAATATATTTTACAAAAAACATGAAGATCGATAAGCTGATATTCTAATATTAGGCATTAGGGACATGTATAAAGGTTAAATCCTTAGATTTACCAACAAAAAGACAGCATACGTTTGCTAACAAATTCAAAATTCATCCATTTTAAGAAGATTAATTTAATGTTTTTCTTGTTAAAGCAAACTATTGCTTTAGGAAACTGTTTCAAAGTCTCAGTAAAGCAGGATAATTGGCACCACAAAAAGCTTAAAGGAAAATATTTTTTTTTGCTGAAATTACTGTTTACAGGGTATAGAGACATAGGGCCAGATTCAGCAACACTTGCGCTGGAGTATTTCGATATGCGCCGCGTAACTGTGAAGATGCGCCGTCGTTTCTATGTGCCCGTACCCACCAAACTAGATGCGCCCAATAACGGGCCATTTGCGACCGGCGGAACGTTCCGACGCCAGAGTATCGTCAGCGCTTAATTTCGCTTGGCGCATCAGTCGCGCCTATTGATTTCCCCTGCAAATATGCAAATGAGGGATTTTTCCCAATTCACGAACGGATTAGCACCATACGCTGGCTACATGCGCCGCGCGTATCTCGTCCGTCCGGCGCAAAGTTATTTCTACAAATAGCTGCTTTATCTTTACTCCAGACGGCCACAGGTCAGCAGGAGAGCAGCTACAGCAGCGTTACCGACAATAAGAGCTAGCTGAGCACCCCCACTTGCAGGACAACACCTCTGTCCATGCTTGTCTGTCAAATTTTACAGCCATGGAGGAAGACATCATATGTCTCCATAGCCGAGATGACGGCTGACAGCTCCTGGCTATTAAAGTTCAGCTTTCTCCTGTGTGTTTGCGGGGAACGGGAGCAGCCATCTCAGAACAAAAGTAACATCACTGCGGGGAGGGGGAGCAGGATATACTTTAGTGCCGGAATGGCGCTTCTACGGGCGCATTTAAACGCCCAACGGAAGGCATTGCGCTGACGTTTCCCGTGAAGTGGTGCCGACGGAAGTTGTGAGCATGCGCACAAAGGGGGCGAGTGGAGCCTCACTCACTGCGCATGCTCCGTGGTTGATGCGCTGAACGTAAGCCTCTGCGCTGGGCTCCGCCCATCATTTACATATGATCACACCCACTTCCCCTTGCGTGGGGTTACGCCAGCGCATTATCGTTACTCTGGCGCAAGTTTACGCGCAACTGCTATGTGAATAACAGTACTTGCGCTGAAAGGGTCGTCAGAGTAACGTAAATGAGAAGCGTTACTCTGGAGCAAAGATGCTCTCATCTACCTGAATCTGGCCCATAATAGTTAACTGATTCCTTTAAAAACAGATAACAATCAATCATATAATGTACCTCTAGTTTCTAGTTTAGTTTTTGCATGTTTCCTGCTTCTCTGCTGTACAGAGCCAATACAGGCCAGTGATGGTTTGGAAAACAAAACTGATTGGTGCTGTGGGGTTTTAGACGCACAGTAATCACACCTCCTTGATTATTGACCACAGAGAGAAAGCTCCCAGTCCTGTGGTTATCAGGAAACAGACAACCAGGAAGTGTGGAGATCAGAGAAGAATTACAGCAACTTGAGAGCAAAAACTAACAATGAGGACGTGAAAACTGCACTGCATTTAGGGAAAGGGAGCTATTAAGATAACAAAAATCCTTTACAAACCCTTTAAGCTTATCTTCAATATTAAAGTGGTATTAAACCCTAAACACTTTTTAGTTTAACTAAAAAAAAAAAGAAAACCCAGTAAATTATTTGTTAGAATTTTTATACCCTGGCACTTTACAAATTCAATGCTGCTGGCTCCCTCAAGCTCAGTGCATGAACTCCTGGTCTTCACAGGAGAGGTTTAACAGTGGACAGTGCAGTCTCCAGGTAGGAGAACAAGGAAGGAGCAGGGGGTGCCTTGCCATCTTGTGCTTACGAGGTTGTGAGTTTCTGTTGATTCACACAGTGTAGGGAGATGCAACTCTATTCCCTGCATGCGTGCAGTGTAGCTCCATAGGATGTTTCAGGATAAAGGTATCATGGCTGTGGCACGGCTCCCTCAATGGATGGCACATTGTCCATTGAGAGCACAGTGCCCATGCACTGGTCATGTCACTGTTGCACGTTTAGGAGATATTCACTGTACCTACAGGTAAACCTTATTTAGGCTTACCTGTAGGTACAAGTAAACAAGATGGGTTTTACTTCCACTTTTAATGTAATATATTAGTAAGTGAGTAAATCTGTTGCTGAAAGTGCTTATAAATTTAAGATTTAATAAAAAAAACAGTCTGCTTGTTCGTTTGGAATGGCCCCAGGAAGCCAAAGTTCTCAGAGCTGCCCAGAAATGTTTTCAAGACAGCTGATTGACAGGGATCTAAAGTAGTGAAGCCCAATTTCTAGAACTTCTTTTCCATTTAATTTGTTTGATAAAAATTATTTAAAAATATAAAAAGCAAAGTTAAAGAGTCTAATCATCGCTATGTCCCTTCATCTTTACAAACTATTTCCAGTGCTTGAATTTTCCAGTACTGGTAAACTGCTTAGACAATGCATTGTTTTTAATAGTTTCTTCACATCATTGTGAAGAGGAACATTAAAATAATGCATGCTGCGTTTTCAGAGCAGTTTTCCATTATAATCTAAAACGGTACTTGCAAAATGCTGTAAAATGTTTATTATAAGCAATTGTACAGAAAATGGCATCCCAAATGCCTGTAAATTAAAACTCTTGCGAAAATGCAACTCATTGTTTTGAAAACGCTAATTAAAGTATATCTAAACCCTGGTTCACATTAATGCTACTTTGAAATCGTGCTACTTTACTCAAAGTAGTGTGATTTCAAAGTAGCAAGGTCAGCGTGATTTCAGCTGCTACTTGATAGACATCCGTGTGGCTTCATGCACAGATGTCTATTGAAATCACACCTGAAATCGGCAAAAGTAGTGCAGGAAGTACTTCTGCAAATCGGTGCGGCGCGGCAAAATCGGTGTCGCACCGATTGGAACAGTGCCATTGCCTCCTATGATCTCCCAAATCACATGACAAATCGCTCTAATGTGAATCTAGGCTTAAGTCAAAACTTTTTGTGTGTTTTGAGTAAAGTAGTAGATGCTTAAAACGCCTGTATTTTATTTTCATTTTTTTTGTGTGTTTATCCCATTGAGGAGATCCTAATTTTCTGTCATAAAAATAGAACGGGAAGTGAATGTTCGGATTCTTTCTAACTTACAGACTTGCTGATAGTGACTAATGCCGCGTACTCACGATCATTTTTCGGGATGAAAAAAAACAAAGTTTTTCAGCATGTAGAAAAAACTATGTTTTTCCAACTTCATCATTAAAACGACGTTGCCCACACACCATCATTTAAAACAATGCTCTAGCAAAGCGTGGCGACGTACAACACGTACAATGGCACTATTAAGGGGAAATTCTATGCAAATTACGCCACCCTTGGGGCTGCTTTAGCTGATTCCGTGTTAGTAAAAGACGATTCGTGCTTTTCTGTCTGTTAGTGTGATGAATGTGCTTACTCCATTATGAATGGTAGTTTTACCAGAACGAGCGCTCCCGTCTCATAACTTGCTTCTGAGCATGCGCGGGTTTTTAACGTCGTTTTAGCCCACACACAATCATTTTTTACAACCCAAAAAACGAAATTGTTTAAAACGTTAAAAAATGCAGAATGTTCAGAACCTGAAAAATTATGTGAAGCCCACACATGATCATTTTAAATTACATTTTTTAAAAACAAGGGTTTTTTCATGCCGAAAAATTATCGTGTGTACGCGGCATCACAGTTCAAATAAAGAGTGAATCTCCCCAGCAGGGACAGAGAGAGACCCCTTGGCAGGGGTTCTAATCTCCCACCACTCTATTCAAAAACTAAATGGCTTTGGATACACTTTAACGGTTAATCACTTCAGCCCCCGGAAAAATGTACCCCCTTCCTGACCGGGCTATTTTTTGCGATACGATACTACGTCTCTTTAACTGACAATTGCAGGGTCTCGCAAAGCTGTACCCAAACAAAATTGACTTCCTTTTTTTTTCCTCACAAATAGAGCTTTCATTTGGTGGTATTTGATCACCTCTGCAGTTTTTATTTTTGCGATATAAAAAAATATATATTTTTTTTACTTTTTGCTATAATAAATATCCCCAAAAATGTTTTAAAAAATGTAATATCTTCATCAGTTTTGGTCAATATATATTCTTCTATATATTTTTGGTAATAAAATCGCAATGGTGGTAATCTCACTGGCAGGGAAGGGGTTAAAACTAGGGGCGATCGAGAGGTTAATCGTGTTCCCTCAGTGTGTGTGTGTGTGTGTTCTAACTGTAGGGGGAAGGAACTGACTAGAGCAGATGACAGATTGTTGTTCCTAACTAATAGGAACACACAATCTGTCTCTCCTCACAGAACAGGGTTGTGTGTTTACACACACACATCCCTGTTCTGGCTCTCATGCCCGCGATCGCACATGGCCTGCGGTCATCGCGACCGCCCGCCATGTACATTGGTACCCCCGCAGGGCAGCAGGCAGGCATCCGTGCTTAAAGGGCCGATGTACAGCTGCGACGGCCTGTGGGAATGTGCCGAACTGCAACAGTATTATTACAGCAGCTGGTCGGCAAGCGGTTAAAGGAGAACTAAAGCCTATTTTCCTGTTTTTTAATATGTAATATGTTCTTACTGTACATACTAAATGCTTGTAATTTAATCTATAAAATTGATGAAGATGTATTTGACCATAAAGGAGAACTAAAGCAAAATTTGTTTCATTTTGGGTAGAATAAGGGAGGGATTTTGTTTTGATTGGTCTTGATTGGTTTTGTTGGATTGGTCATCTCTGTCCCATTGGGGAGGTCTCCCTTCATGTCCTGTTCAATAGCCACAACAGAAGGTGAGAGGAAGTTCCTCTAAATTAAAATAAATCACTGTTGGTTACCAGGGTAACAGGACCTTGTCTCCATTGAAAGATTGCCCCTCTACTGTTCTGGTGACCACTCAGATTTTCTTTCACTTTCTGTTTTGGTGATAACTGTTACCAGGACAAATGGAAAAGGTGAATCTCCCTGATAGAAACATAGCAATAAAAACCTGACAGGCGTACTACTTCATCTCCACTCTATCGAAAACTAGAAAAAAAAAACAATTTCAGTTACATTTTGGCTCTTTCCCATCTACAATCTGTTTAATTAACACTCCCCTGCACAATGATTTATGCTCGAGATGTGTTATTTTAAAGCCTCGTACACACGTACGGGATTCCCGGTGGTAAAAATTCAGCCAGGAAAACCGAGAACCTGCTCGGTAACTCTTTCCTCCTACACACGACCGGGTTTTCCGTTAGCAAAACTGCCATGAGAGCTTTGGCCGGGAATCCCGGCCGTGTGTATGCTCCATCGCAGTGTTTCCCATAGGAAAACTGCCTGGTTAAAAAACGATTGGGAAAAAAGAGAGCTGTTTTTTTTTCTGGCAGTTTTTCTTTTGGGAAAACTGCGATGGAGCCTACACATGGCCGGTTTTCAAAAGCTCTTATGGCAGTTTTCCCGACGGGAAAACCAGTCATGTGTACAATCTTCCTTTTGGCATCTACCACCTAACACTAGGCCTAGTTGCTAGCTGTCAAACCAACGTGTCACTTACATTTGAAAACCAATCAAATTGGTTTACAAATATGTAATTATTGTGCCAACAATGACAGAATGATCATAATGATCACATTTCTTTATGCTTATTTTTTTTTTCATCTTACAGAGGCCACTATAGTCTGTAGAGGGCAGTGTGCCTCTGTTTTAATACCGTAATTGTGCGATACAGTTGCAGTGTTAAAATGATGTATAGTAATTTAAAATGTTCAAACAAAATATTTACACATTTTTGTCTATCATTCACTTGTAATAATAGCCAATCATAATAATAAAAAAACATTGTACTAACTTAAATGCTTATTTTTCTATATTAAATAAATATAACTATTTTGAGATAAGCTAATTATTTATAGACTTCTAGTTAAATTAACCAATGGAAGGGTTCATGCTTGTGAATGAATGTGTAATCTTTAAGGATTGCTGATTTTTTTTCCCTCTGTAGATGTATCTGCAAATTTTCTGTAATGTAGAATGCTAGGATCAAGATGACGGGAAGCTATTTCCAGACATTTCAATCTAAAAGAAAATGTGAATGGTTTTATTTAATTTTGAAAATGATTATATATTCATAAATTATATTTTTAAATAAATATGATTATTAATTAAATAATTTTCCTAAGTTTCATCCATCAATCTCAGTGCCATAAAACATACAGAAGGAGACTTACAAAAACTGGAGTGTGCACATTCTGGTGCAGCTCTGCTTAGAAACCAATCAGCTTCCAGGTTTTATTGTCAAAGCTTAATTGAACAAGCTGAAGTTAGAAGCTGACTGGCGGTATACCATGCACAGCTGCACCAGATTCTGAGTGCACAAGTTATAGTAAATCTACCCTACAGTTGTCTATAAAATACAGTGATCCAGGTGTTGAATGTAAAAAAAATGTAATGACAACATTCATAAGGACATTTGGTGTAATACTGTTATGTGGTCTCCAATGCTTCAAGCACAAGCCTTTGTTCTGTATACAGTTGGTAACCATACATGTGCATAGGGGGGACCCGGTCCTACTTAGTAGTGCAAAACAGAAATTTCCCATCTTTTCTCTTAAATGATTGTGGGTCTTTGAGTCAGTTGACATGCATTGTATTGTGGTTCCATACATATATGGCTTTTTTTCTGTAATTAAGGCAGGTTTTTTATTTATATAGCGCCAACAGTTTACGCAGTGCTTTACAACACGAGGGCAATCGTAGATGGGTACAGTCGTAACCTGGGCTCAAAGATAGTGGGCTGAATGATGCTGGCCACCATTAAGCCAAGAAGATGTAGGACAGCCTGTGGCAAAAAGTACAGCAGGTGACGGCTCTATATTGAAAGCCCATGTGTTTTTTTTTTTTTTAAGTTAAACATTTTTATTAGCTATTCATTAGTACAGCTTGTATAACAGTGTAAATTTGATGTCCCCTCAAAATAACTCAACACACAGCCGTTTAATGTCTAAACCACTGGCAACAAAAGTGAGTAAACCCCTAAGTGAAAATTTCCTAATTGGGCCCAATTGCACATTTCCCCTCCTTGGTGTCACGTGACTCGTTAATGTTACAAAATCTCAGGTGTAAATGGGGAGCAGGTGTGTTAAATTTTGTGTTATTGCTCTCACTCTCTTATACTGGTCACTGGAAGTTCAACATGGCACCTCATGGCAAAGAACTCTCTGAGGATCTGAAAAAAATTATTGTCGCTCTACATAAATATGGCCTAGGCTATAAGAAGATTGGCAAGACCTTGAAACTGAACTGCAGCACGGGGGGAAGACCATACAGCAGTTTAACAGGACA
Source organism: Rana kukunoris (assembly GCA_029574335.1). Taxonomy (NCBI): domain Eukaryota; kingdom Metazoa; phylum Chordata; class Amphibia; order Anura; family Ranidae; genus Rana; species Rana kukunoris. The sequence continues at coordinate 132,907,232 of CM056049.1, forward strand.
GGTTCTATTCAGAACAGGCCTCGCAATGGTCGACCAAAGAAGTTGAGTGCATGCGCTTAGCGTCCTATGCAGAAGTTGTCTTTGGGAAATAGATGTATGAGTGCTGCCAGCATTCCTGCAGAGGTTGAAGGGCTGGGTGGTCAGCCTGCCAGTGCTCAAACCATACACCACGCACTGCATCAAAATAGTCTGCATGGCTGTTGTCCCAGAAGGAAGCCTCTTCCAAAGATAATGCACAAGAAAGCCCGCAAACATTTTGCCAAACGACAAGCAGACTAAGGACATGGATTATTGGAACCATGTCCTGTGGTCTAATTAGACCCCGATAAACTTATTTGGTTCAGGTGGTGTCAAGCCTGTGTAGCGGCAACCAGGTAATGAGTACAAAGAGAAGTGTGTCTTGCCTACAGTCCAGCATGGTGATGGGAGTGTCATGGTCTGGGGCTGCATGAGTGCTGCCGGTGGGGGGGGGGCTACACTTCGAGGGAACCATGAATGCCAACATGTACTGTGACATACTGGAGCAGAGCATGATGATCCCCTAATTTTAGAGACTGGGCCGCAGGGCAGTATTCCAAATGATAATGACCCCAAAGACATCCAACAGGACCACTGCCTTGCTAAAGAAGCTAAGGGTAAAGGTGATGGACTGGCCAAGTAGGTCTCCAGACCTAAACCCTATTGAGCATCTGTGGGGTATGATCAAATGGTGGAGAAGTGCAAGGTCTCTAACATCCACCAGCTCAGTGATGGTGTCACGGAGCTGCAGAACGGGGAGATGCCTTTGTAAACAAGGCATTTCCCTGTTCTGCCTAGTGACAGGACAGTGATCTACTGCTCCCTGTGATCGGGAGCAGTGATCACTGCCATGTCACTTGTAGCCCAGCCCCCCCATAGTTAGAATTACTCCCTAGGACACACTTAACCCCTTCCTCGCCCCCTAGTGGTTAACCCCTTCCCTGTCAGTGTCATTTACACAGTAATCGGTGCATTTTTATAGCACTGATCGCTGTATAAATGACAATGGTCCCAAAATGGCATCAAAAGTGTCCGATGTGTCCACCATAATGTCACAGTGACGATAATTATCGCAGATCACCACCATTATTAGTGAAAAAAGATTTATAATAAAAATGCCATAAAACTATCCCCTATTTTGTAGACGCTATGGGCCAGATTCAGAGAGCCCTTACTCCTGTCTAACTGGTGTTAGACTGGAGTACTTTCAAATTACGCACGTTTTTTTAGCTAGTCTGAAACCTCAAACCATGAAAATACGGCTGCGGGCTTCAATTCGACTGGCTTACGTGTTCGTACGCCTTCGGATCTACGCTGCAATAAAATTGCGGCCACTGGGTGGACTTCCCGTCGTTTTCCGCGTCGGGGTATGCTAATGAGCTTTTGCCGGCGATCCCCGAAATTACGATCTTCAATCGCAATCTCTTACGGCATCTTTAGTCATCTTTTCGCTGCGTAATGTTATACCACATGTTAAGTATGGCCGTCGTTCCCGCGTCGAATTTCAACGTTTTTATTTTTTACGTAAGTCGTCTGGGAATAGGAATGTTCGTAAACGACGCTACTCAAACAACAAATGACGTAACGACGTGATTTCGCGCAATGCACGGCGGGAAATTTCTGAATGGAGCATGCGCAGTTCGATCGCCGCGGGGACGCGCCTAATTTAAATGCTTCACGCCCCCTAATCGCGTATTTCGATTATGCGGCGAGAAATAGACTACGCCGCCGTATCGTACGGGCAAAAATCTACCAGAATGTAGAGCCTGGTAAAATACGGCAGCGTAGAGTATTTTGAATATGCTGCGCAAATTTACGTGTACCTGAATCTGGCCCTATAACTTTTGTGCATACCAATCAACAGCGCTTATGCAATTTTTTGTTTTTATTTTCTTAACAAAAATATGTAGAATAATACATATCGGGCTCAACTGAGGAAAACATTTTTTTTTTAAATATATATATTTTTGGGGGATATTTCTTATAGCAAAAAGTAAAAAATATTGCTTTTTTTTCAAAATGTATGCTTTTTTTGTTTATAGCACAAAAAATAAAAACCGCAGAGGTGATCAAATACTACCAAAAGAAAGCTCTATTTGTGGGTAAAAAGGACGTCCATTTGGTTTGGGTATCACCTTGCACGACCGCGCAATTGTCAGTTAAAGTGACACAGTGCCGAATCGCAAAAAGTGCTCTGCTCAGGAAGGGGGGAAATTCTTCCGGGGCTTAAGTGGTTGATCTATTTAGTGAAATTTAGCTCTATCTGGTGTATTGCACTATAATCTAATACTTTCTTGTTATATTATGAGGTTATATTATGGGGTCGATTTACTAAAACTGGAGAGTGAGAAATCTGACGCAGCTCTGCAAAGAAACCAATTAGCTACAAGGGGCAAAACGAATAATACCTACGTGTGAGGTTTTAATACACGGTGAGAGCATATTAATGTCGGTGAAGAGATACCTGCATGTGATGAAAGTATGTAATGGATGATTATGCCTTTCATATTTAAGCCTATTTCTGACATTTGTTGCTTACAAGTTAAAATCTGTATTTTTTTGGTAGAAAATTACCTAGAACAACCAAACGTTATATATATTATTTTAGCAGAAAATCTAGAGAATAAAATGACGATCGTTGCAATATTTTTTTGTCACACTGTATTTGCCCATCAGTCTTTCAAATGCAATTTTTTAGGAAAAATACACTTTCATGATGGGGCATACAAAAGGTCGGAATATCCAATGAAAAAATTTCGTCTGACTTTTTCTATCGGAAATTACGATTGTGTGTATGAGGCATTAGATTTGGAATATTTTTTTTTTTTTTACAGCTTGTTTTCAGGGCACATTGTTGGCTTTGTGTTCATTTAGTTCCTTGTGGGGGGGGGGGGGGGGTCATTATTCTAGGAAATTTTGCTGAACTTTATCTCAGGCCGCGTACACACGGCAGAGAACCTCGACGGGCAGAACACATCGTTCCGCCCGTCGAGGTTCTCTGCCGGCCGTCGAAATCGGCGACCCGCCCGTCGGAAATGGCAACCAGCCATTCATCCAGGCGGGCCGTCGAGCAAATAGAGAGCGTGCTCTCTATTTCTGCTCGACGGGATGCTCGCCGAGAGCGTACACACGGCCGAGGTCCTCCCTGGAATGCAGCTTCCAGCGAGGTTCTCGCTGGTTTCCAGCGAGAACCTCGGTCGTGTGTACGCCGCCTCACCCTAGTTTTTATCAGTTTAAGTGATTGTGCTTAGGTTTCTCTTATCCAAAAATACATACATAATTCATACACAAAATAACAGTAAAAACATACAATTTGAGAATAATAGTAGGAATTATGGGCCAGATTCTCGTACATCTCCGCTTTTTGTGTGGAGCGTAGCGTAACCCATTTACGCTACGCCTTACGGGCAAGTGCTGTATTCTCAAAGCACTTGCTCCGTAATGTGCGGTGGCGTAAATGGGACAGCGTAAGGCCGCGTTATTGAAATAGGGAAGGAGGGGGCGTGCTGTATTGGGCCCCCGTGCCGAACGAACTGCGCATGCGCCGGCCCTAAAGTAGCCCACTGCGCATGCTCCATAGTACACCGCAAATACATTGATTTCGACGGCAACGTAATTAACGCACAGCCCTATTCGCGACGAGTTACGTAAACGACGGAAAAACACACGCTGTCCCGATGTCCATACTTAACATACAGTACCTACGCAACACACCGCCGTACCTCTTTTCAGGAATCTGGCCCTATGTGTTTATTTTGGGGTTGATTTTTAATTAATGGCTTAATTAAAGTAAAACGTTAGGCAAGCTTTTTTTTTTTGGTGGAGGTAAGGAAGGGTTATAACCCTGTCCTTTTTTTGCCAAGTGTGTCCCTTTGGGGAGATTTACCTTTTACTCCCTGTCAAAAAATGAAAATGAGAAACAATCCCTGCAAAATAAGGCAATCCCTTAGGGGCCCCCAGGTCACAGAACTAGTGTCCCCATTGGAAGATGTCCCCTCTATTACTTTTCTGGAGACAATCCAAAATTTGGTTTTTTTATTTTACTTTCAATGATAATGATAAACAGGACAAATAGAGAGGATGAATCTCCCTAACTGGGGCAAAGGCAGCAATAAAAACGAAGAGGCCTTCTAATCCCTCTCCACTCTATCCAAAACTAAAATAAACGTTTTGCCTTTAGTTATACTTTAAATATTTTCTTTTTATGTTTGTATAATTTAGGTTTGGTTTCAATTGAAGTATTATTTTGTTGTCTGGGCTCTTAATCTTAGCAATATGTTTTCCTCCATTAGCCATGTGTTATTTTTTTCCCTAAAAACATGTATGCAGTTATGTATACATTTTGTAATATTATCCCCCATAATATTCCTTCATAAATAATGCAGTCAGATATGCCTATAACAGTGAAGGTTGATAGGATGTGAGAAAAAGACCAAAGTTCATGTCCTAACAAGTTGGGGAGATACAGGCATGGCAAGGTGGGGGAGAAAATAGTTTCAATCAGCTACATTATATTATTGACTATAGTGTATTGCTTCCTATTCTAAAATTGATGCCTATTTCATACAAATGCCCCCTCAAGAACGAGTAATTATATTGAGCCTATGCAGAGTACAGAAGAAAAAGAGAAATGACCTGCCAAACACCATAGTGACAGAACCTCCATCCCTATTATGTATATACAACAGGAAAGGAAATTAGTGGGACTTTGAATGAGGAGCATCACTGTTACAGATATTGTATAGATCCCACAGTTTAGACTTGATGGTCTTTTTTTCAACCTCACCAACTATTCAAGGTGATCAAATACCACCAAAAGAAAGCTCTATTTGTTGGTAAAAAAAAAAGGACATCAATTTTGTTTGGATACAGTGTCTCGCGACCGTGCAATTTTCCGTTAAAGCAACACAGTGCTGTTTGGCAATAAATGGAGCTGAAGTGGTTAAAGTGTCTGGTGCTGTGTGTTCTCAGTTCTTTTTACAAAGAGCTATACTACTTAGGAAATTGCCTGATCATTACTATTTTGATTGCTGCCTGCTTTGACCCGTCTGGACCTAACTACATTGCCCTCTAACTTGACCCCTACCTGAACTTGTCTATTCTGGTGCAGATCTCCCAGGGTGCAGTCTCCAAATTGTAGCCTTCCTGTCCTAGCTTACCCATCAGCTTACCCATCAGTGGGGTGATACAGAGGGTCGTGACTTGGTATCAGCCTGCAGCAAAAAGCTCTGGGGGTCATTTGGGCTCCCAGGCCACCTCCACCATCAGGAGCTCTGCTGAAGACTAGCTAGTGCATGGGTCTTCAAACTATGGCCCTCCAGTTGTTCAGGAACTACAATTCCCATCATGCCTAGTCATGTGTGTGAATGTCATAGTTTTACAATGCCTCATGGGATGTGTAGTTCTGCAACAGCTGGAGGGCCGTAGTTTGAGGATCCCTGAGCTAGTGCTTAGAATTCTGCACCTCAGGTATATTGTTTAAGTAATTACCACAGCATTGTAATATTAATATTCAGAAGTCATTTGCACCACTAGGACTTCCTAATTCCACCTCATTCAACGAACAGGCACCCTTTTGCTTGTTACATATAAAGCAGGCAATACAGAATGAGGTGGAGCCAGTAGTTAAGGTCTAACCAAGGTAAGTTAACGTGATAACAAAGTCCTTTTTTTTTTTTTTTTGTTTAAAAAAAAAACATAGTTTTGCCCAGATCCTCCTCTTCTTGGGTTCCTTGCCAGCACTCCTGGTCTCTCTCTCCTGCCAAGTGCCCCCACAGCAAGTAGCTTGCTATGGGGGCACCCAAGCTTCTGCTCTGTGTGTCCAATCAGACATGGAGCTTCAGTTTGACCCCGCCCCCTCTCTCTCCTCATTGGCTTACTGACTTTGATTAACAGCACCGGGAGCCAATGGTGTCTGCCGCTATGTCTCAGCTAATCAGGATGATAGAGAGACCCGGACAGCCGAGGCTCTTGTGCAAGATCGCTGGATCAAGATGGGGCTTGGGGAAGTATTATGGGGGCTGAGGGGGGCTGCTGCACACAGAAGGTTTTTTACCTTAATGCATAGAATGCATTAAGGTAAAAAAAAACTTCTGCATTTAGAACCACTTTAAGTCAGCCATGCATTGCTCGGAATTCGACTAGTTCAGCAGGGACCAGCTGAATTTTGATTCATGTATAGGCTAGATGGTTGTACACAAATCTATCTTTCGATGTGTAAAACCAGCCTGTTGGGTTTTTCCCGAGTGAGCAGTGCCACCGGATATGGCCAGCAACACTGATCATTGTATTCTGCAGCACACAATAGAAATTTACTCCAGCACCAAGTGTGTTGATGGGGAAGCACATTTCTATTGGGCCTAAAGAAAGATCTATGAATTTGCCCCTTTAAAGCTTTTTACATTCCTGCTTAACAGTGACTATAAAGTTATTGATAGTCAAAAACCATAGAGCACAGACATAAACCCAGCAGCTACTCATAATCCACGCAAAATAACATATTCATTTTGTGCTGACATAACCTTTTATTCTATCAAAGTTGGCTTGGGAATTAGAAACTGTGTGCAAATTTGTTATGTATTAACCATAAGTTTCTGCTATTAAAGTTTTGATTTAATAGGTCTGCAGATAAATGATATGTAATATAGTATCAAGAACCCATTTACTTCATTGGACAGAATGCAAGTAACCTTGTTTATGGTGGCTTTTAAAAAGTCACAGTTGTTTATTGAACATTTTTGTAGCAAGACACGTCGTCTCAGCAATAGAATATACCTGGAGGCCTGCATAAATTTTTATTCTCAAAGCAAGTTCTGCAGAAACTTCACCAGAGATATATCACTGTAGTATACCATTTTTCTCAACAAAATGCCTATGGGTATGCTTAATCAAATGCATTTCTCCTAATGTTTAATATAATCTAATAAATTGCAGTGAGAGGTTTGATACATTGCGCCAATAAGATAATTCAATGAATTTTAATGACAACCTTTTCCCCGTAGTAAAGCACATTTCTCTTCAAAGAGCGCTGCTCACATGAGTCCGTGTTCCTGGGAATGGAGAAGCCCAGGTGCTATTGAATTATTGCCTACTATTTCTTTGCAGATTGGAAGCGGTGTGTTTTATTTAAAATACGCTTCAAAGGTAGCCAGGGAGGTTTTAATATTTTTCTTACAGTATATAACGTGTACAGGTAAAATAACCTGTTTTAAATGATTAAAACTGGATTTGAGTTGCAAATATTTTAACAAATAGTTTAACATACGTTCATTATAAAGGGTTTAAAACCATTTTGTACTGAAACTAAATGCTCAGTGAGACACCCAGATTTACCTTCACATACCTTTAGATCAGTGGTTCTCAACCTGAGGGTCAAATGTTGATTTGCCAGGGGTCACCAAATTCTGGGCTGTTCGTGGAGCCCGCACCTTTTTTGCAGCCACCCAGCAGGGCTGTCCCTGGAGCCCACAGCTGCCCACTCAGCCTCTTTGCAGCCGTCCATTCAGTTCACAACATGACTGGGGGGGCAGAGACTAGGTCAGCTGACTGGCGAGGAATGTGAAGTGGGAGACATAGTGAGCAACACTACCTGTGATTATAGTTCCCATTAAAAATCCCCACTACAGTTCTCAGATCAGCAAATGACCTTGATCAAAAGCACCTATGTTGGCTGATCAGAACTCTCCCACCAGCACTGCCACTTATCCGAACTCTCCCACCAGCACTGCCACTCATCCGAACTCTCCCACCAGCACTGCCACTCACCCCAACTCTCCCACCCCCACTGCCACTCATCCCAACTCTCCCACCCCCACTGCCACTCATTCCAACTCCCCACCCCCAAGAAGTAAGGGAAGGAATAAAAATAGAGATTAAGTGGAAAGGAAAGCAAAAAGAAAGGAAAGCAAAAGACAAATAAAAAGGGAGAGAAAGAGCAAGAAAGATGGCCAGATTGAGGGATGGGGAAAAAAAAGGAAGAAGAAATTAGGATAGAGAGATAAAGGGGGAAAGAAAGGAGAACAAAGAGTGGTACATACTAAAATGTACCATAAGGGTTTTAGTACCTCACAAATGTAAGGGTTAGGTGTGCAAATTATTTGTTTTGCCTTGGGTGCTGACAACCCACGCTACAAAAATGTTTACTGTTAGGGGTCCCCACTCCCCACAACTTGGGAAATTTTATCAAGGGGTCACAGCACTAGCACGGTTGAAAACCACCACTTTAGATGTTCAGAGCACCCCAGGAGCCCTGAAACTCAAGAAGCTGGGCACGTACATATACGTCCTCTTTAAGTGCCCAGCCGTGGGTCGCGGGCGCGCGCCTGTGACCCGGTCCGAAGCTCCGTGACCGCGGGACCCGCCAACCCAATCGCAGCCGGAGTCCCGCGATCGGTCCCCGTAGCTGAAGAACGGGGAGAGTTGTGGCGCTGTCATTGATCGTCTGTTCCCTGATATAGGGAAAGGCGATCAATGACGTCACACGTCCAGCCCCACCCCCCTACAGTTACACATATGAGGTCACACTTAACCCCTTCAGCACCCCCTAGTGGTTAACTCCCAATAGTCATTTTTACAGTAAAGTAAGTTTTGCTGCAAAAATGACAATGGTCCCAAAAATGTGTCCGCCATAATGTGGCAGTCACAAAAAAAATCGCTGATCGCCGCCATTAGTAGTAAAAAAAAAAAATAATAAAAATGCAATAAAACTATCCCCTATTTTGTAAATGCTATACATTTTGCGCAAACCAATCGATAAACGCATATTACGATTTTTTTGCCAAAAATAGGTAGAAGAATACGTATCGGCCTAAACTGAGGAAAAAAAATCGTTTTTTTTTATATATTTTTGGGGAATATTTATTATAGCAAAAAGTAAAAAAAAAATTGATTTTTTTTTAAATTGTCGCTCTATTTTTGTTTATAGCACAAAAAATAAAAACCGTAGAGGTGATCAAATTCCACCAAAAGAAAGCTCTATTTGTAGGAAAAAAAGGACATCAATTTTGTTTGGGAGTCACGCCCGCGCAATTGTCAGTTAACCACTTAAGACCCGGACCAATACGCTGGCAAATGACCCAAGGGGTTTTTGCGATTCGGCACTGCGTTGCTTTAACAGACAATTGCGCGGTCGTGCGACGTGGCTCCCAAACAAAATTTGCGTCCTTTTTTTCCCACAAATAGAGCTTTCTTTTGGTGGTATTTGATCACCTCTGCGGTTTTTATTTTTTGCGCTATAAACAAAAATAGAGCGACAATTTAAAAAAAAATGCAATATTTTTTACTTTTTGCTATAATAAATATCCCCCAAAAATATATAAAAAAACATTTTTTTTCCTCAGTTTAGGCCGATACGTATTCTTCTACATATTTTTGGTAAAAAAAATCGCAATAAGCGTTTATCGGTTGGTTTTCGCAAAATTTATAGCGTTTACAAAATAAGGGATAGTTTTATTGCATTTTTATTAATTATTTTTTTTTTACTACTAATAGCGGCGATCAGCGATTTTTTTCGTGACTGCGACAATATGGCGGACACTTCGGACAATTTTGACACATTTTTGGGACAATTGTCATTTTCACAGCAAAAAATGCATTTAAATTGCATTGTTTACTGTGGAAATGACAGTTGCAGTTTGGGAGTTAACCACATCTGGCGCTGTAGGGAATGTGTGCCCTAATGTGTGTGTTTACAACTGTAGGGGGGTGTGGCTGTAGGTGTGACGTCATCGATCGCGTCCCCCTATTACAGGGATGACGCGATCGATGCTCCGGCCACAGAGAAGCACGGGGAAGCCGTGTGTACACACGGCCCTCCCCGTTCTTCCGCTCCAGGGACGGATCGCCACACTGCAGCGGCGATCGGGTCCGCGAATCCCGCGGTCCCGGTCCTGGAGCTTCGGACCGGGTCGCAGGCGCGCGCCCGCGACCGGGTACTAAAACCAACGTATATATACGTTGATGTGCCCAGCCGTGCCATTCTGCCGACGTAAATGTGCAGTAGGCGGTCCTTAAGTGGTTAAAGCGACGCATTGCCAAATGGCAAAAAGGGGCCTGGTCCTTTACCTGCATTTTGGTCCGGGTCTTAAGTGGTTAACCTTGTACTGACTTCAGGAACTGAAGTTGAGCTTGGAGCTACCTTTGACAGAATAAGGAGCCCTGAAACCCAAGAAGCTCTTCTAACATATACTTAAGGAATCAAAGATGAGCGTGGGCTAACCTATGATGCAATAAGGAGGCCTGCTACTGTGATGGACAGTCTCACTGAGAAAAAGTAAGGCATGGGAAGGGTCAAACTTGAGTTTATTTTTAATATACCCTGTCCTTCTGCCCCACATGCTTCTCCCCTTGCATTTGCCCGCATTTGCCAACTGTCAAAATGATAGCTGGAAGTTTTGTATATACAGAAGCTGAAGAAGTTTCTACTCTCAAAAAAAAAACATCTGACACAATGTTTATAGACACTGTTCAGACATGTGGTAGAGATACAAAGTACAATTTTTATGTTTGTATCTACTGTGTTTCATTTAGCAGCAAATGGAAGGGATCATCTTTGATGTGCATATCATTTCACCTCTACACAGAATAGCAATCCTTGGGTGTTCTGGGCTCTTGCCTGCAGTGACAGGTCATAAAATACTTAAAGTGGTTGTAAAGGTAAAAAAAAAAAAAAAAAATCCTAAATAGCTTACTTTACCTTAGTGCAGTCCTCCTTCACTTACCTCATCCTTTGATTTTGCTTTTAAATGTCCTTATTTCTTCTCCCCCCTCAAGAGGCTTTCTCCACACCAGGGAGAAAGCATTGCATTACTGTGTGTAGTTAGAGACAGAAGAACAGGAAGTGAGGATTTCTCAGAAGAAATAAGGACAAACCTGTGTTACATCAGAGGGGGCGGGGTCACCCGCACATCCCTGGGGAAGCCTGGGCTTTCCCTTGCGTCAGGGGGGACGGGGGTCACGTGACGCATGGCCCTGCCCTCACCTACATTAGAGCTGTCACTGGCTGAAGCCGCGCCATTCGCCGGGCTGTCTCAGGTGGGGACAGGTGATGTGTGCGCTGGATGGCCATCTCATCGCTGGATCCCTGACCTGGATGAAGAGGAGATCTTTTCATCGCTGGACCCCAGCGGAGGGGAGATCACCCATCGCAGGAAACCGACAGCGTTGGAGCGGAGACCGAGAGTGGATTACCACCGCTGGATTTTTAATTTTTTTTAATAAAGGACTTTCTCCACTTTTACGCTTTCTTAGTGAAATGGTAGAGGTACAATGTACCCCATTACCAATTCACATGGGGGGACGGGATCTGGGGGTCCCCTTTCCAATAAGGCTCCCGCCTGCAGACCCCCACAACCACCGGCAAAGGTTGTGGGGATGAGGCCCTTGTCCCCATCAACATGGGGACATGGTGCTTTGAGGGGTCACAGACCCCCAAAGCATCCTCCCATGTTGAGGGCATGTAGCCTGGTACGGTTCAGGAGGGGGGGGCACTCTCTCGTCCCCCTTCTTTTCCTGAAGCCTGCCAGGTTGCATGCTCGGATAAGGGGTCTGGCGTGGATTTTTGGGGAAACTCCACGACATTTTTTTTTTAATTTGGGGTGGAGTTCCCATTAAAATCCACACCAGACCTGAAGGGTCTGGAATGGATATTTGGGGAGAACCCCACATCATTGTTTTTTTTAAATTTGACACAGGGTTTCCCTTAATATCCATACCAGACCTGAAGGGCCTGGTAATTGAATTTGGGGGGACCCCCACGTTTTTCTCTGAATTGCCGGGAGCTGTCAATTCATTATAGTCGCAAGTGATTTTTAATTACTTTTTTTCCTTCAGAAATTACACTTTGTGCAGAGACAATTTTTTAGGCATACTATACACACCCCTAGGTAAGAAATTTAAAGGAATATTTCACTTTTGTTGTTTCACTTTAAGCATTATTAAAATCGCTGCTCCCAAAAAAACTGCAGTTTTTAAAACTTTTTTTTGCATTGATACTTGTCCCCTGGGGCAGGACACAGGTCCCCAAACACTTTTTATGACTTTATAACTTGCATATTAGCCTTTAAAATTTGCACTTTAGATTTCTCCCATAGACTTTTACAGGGTGTTCTGCGGCTTTTCAAATTTGCTGTGAACACCGCAAATTGTTCGCTGTTCGCCGAACAGGCGAACATGCAATGTCCGAGTCGAACATCAGTTTGACTCGAACTTGAAGCTCATCCCTACTCTCAACACTTTTAGAGGCATCAGGCCAAAGAGACTGCAAGCAGAGACTGTCTTTGATTTGTGAAGCTTGTCACACAGAATGGAGCAGGAGCTTTTGATGGGCGACAAGGCTCATGCAATATAATTTGCTGCGATTTCTGTGCAATACATTTGTATGAAAATCGCAGCAAAACTGCACCACATTAATAAATAAGCACAGTGCTACTGTGTGAAACACATCTACCTGTATCTGCATTTTCTACCATCCTGTGGTGTTACATCATGTTCTATTGATAAGAAATAAAGGGACTCTTTTGTCCTCTTCGGTGTGTAGCCACCAATTTCTTCTTCCATATCCTTTGCACGGCAGGCGAGCCGAAGCTTGCTCCCATGGGAGGAGTCCCTTCACCAGCTCACCTGGAACCGCTCACCTGGAGCAGTGTTCCCCTTTCGTATTGTCCACATTTTAGGTGCCATTGAAATGGCACCTGAACCTGCATATTGCGATTGGAGGACAATATGCAGACAACTAAACCACAATCATGGAAATACATGGGCAATGAATGAGCAATTGTGACTGTACAAGAACAACAAAATGGCAATTGTAACAATAAGGGGGGCAAGAAATGGATAATACAATCACTGTGACAGCAATGACAAATCCTGGTGCCCCAATCAATATGAAAAAAACATTCGAGAAATAATGTTCCTTACATTGGTAGTTTAGTGGGGGAAATGTTCTTTACCAGTGGCGGTGCGTCCATAGGTACACAGGAGCACCGCCCCCTCTGGCTCGCTCACAGCCAGTAAAATATACAGATTCATACACTGTATGAATCTGTATATTTTCGCGTCTGCCACCCACTATTCAGCTGACCGGACATTGAGCGCCGGTCAGCTGAATAGCGGCAGCTGACTGGCTGTGTGGAAGTGCCTATCAGGGCCAGTACAGCCCTAAAGCTGTAGTCGGCTTCCTGAAGCTCATCCTTGGGACGTATCGGCCGTGCGTCCGAGGATAAGACTGACAGGCGTCTCAGCCAATCGGGTAACCTGATTGGCTGAAGCGTCATCGAGGGCGGGGCGAGGGACGTAGAAGCCATAAAGGTAAGTGCCAGGGGGGGTACTGGGCACGGTGGCTACAATTGGGGGCACAGTGGCAACAATTGGGGGCACAGTGGCGACAATTGGGGGCACAGTGGCGACAATTGGGGGCACAGTGGTGACAATTGGGAGCACAGTGGTGACAAGTGATGGCACAGTAGCTGCGTTTGATGGCATGGGACAGTGGCTGCGTTTTGATGGCATGGCACAGTGGCTGTGTTTGATGGCATAGTGGTGACAATTGATGGCACAGTGACTGCATTTGATGGCATGGCACAGTGGTGACAATTGATAGGTACAGTGAGGCTGTAATTGTTTTTTTTTTTTTTTTTTTTCGTTTGCGCCCCCCAAAAATGTTGAGCACCAGCCGCCACTGGTCAGCACAATATCAGTATGTCTGTCTGTCCTTCACTTCACATGGAACCAAGCCCTAAAAGAGCTCTACTAGTTGGCATGTACACAGCAAAACATGAATGAAGTCCATACTTTTCTAAAACTGAGGTCTAGGCGGATATAGAAGCTGCATTTAGTTAACGTATGTATTGATTACATTCAAAACATACATTTTAAAAAAAAAATATGGATTAGTAACTTAAAATGTCTGTGTATTTGTTTCCTGTAATCTGGCACTCTTGCTTGCTTGGTTTGCTCAGGACTGTCTAACACTGTAAATTATAAAAGTGGAGGCACATGGATGAGCTCATTAGAGTAATGCTGCTCCTTTATTGTCCAGCCAAGCAGGCTGGGTATGTTCGTTTACCGGACTGTGCATCTGGCTGAGGTACCTGAATCTCAAGACTGGTTAAACAGAAATACAAATTCTTTGCCGGGTATGACAATCCATATATATTTTTTTTTAAATTTCAGCTGCATAGTAAATCCTAACTCCAGGTTTTAGTGAACTTTAAATACTTTGTTTGGACCACGCTGGTCCAACCTAACTATTGCCTTCATCAACACATGCAACTGCTGTGTGCTCTGTATAAACTGTATATAGCATCAGCTGAATGAATATAAGGGCTGCTTTTCCACTTAGGCCAATCGAAGGAAGTGGTAGATGTACCAATTTTTAAACATGTGTATTACTGCACGTTTATTTTTATTTTTTTACACAACAAACGTGTCTTTTTTGAGGTTTCATTAACAATGAATGGCATTACAACCTGGTTCGGAAGTTCAAGTAACAAACATTTGTTTTTTTTATATTAAAATACAATACCAAAACAAAATTAGAGGCTTCACTTCCTGTGTGTGCAAAAAATAAGTGACTTCTCTTTCTGTGTGTCCATAAAATAAATGACTTCACTTCATGTGTGTGTAGAAAATAAATGACTTCACTTCCTGTGTGTGCAGAAAATAAGTGACTTCTCTTCCTGTGTGTCCAAAAATTAAGTGACTTCACTTTTATGTGTGTGCAGAAAATAAGTGACTTCACTTCCTGTGTGTGCAGTAAATAAGTGACATATCTTCCTGTGTGTGCAGAAAATATGTGACTTCACTTCCTGTGTATGCAGAAAGTAAGTGACTTCACTTCCTGTGGGTAAATATTATGGGTAAGTCAGAGGCTATGTTCTCTCTATTTAGTGACCAGTCATGTAGAGTAGAACAGCCTCATGTAGCATTAGTGTAAGGTTTTCACTTTAGAAGTGGTTACCAGCTTAATTTCCTGATAGCACAGGGAAGTTTGAAATGCCACTTCCATTAAAACCATTGTAAAATATTATACTGGTGTTTGTTTAATGCAATGAGCATGAACAATATCTTACCTTAGTTCATTAAATTTTTTACAACATTGTTTTATATGCTGTTTGACGCAAGGTTGCCAACATATTCCAATTGGAATTGATTGCCATGCTGTTTTGGACGTTAAAGGGCACTTTAAAGGTAGAAAAAGAAACACCTTTGATGAATTACTCCTGTTAGCTTTTCAACAAATTCTCAAAGGTTTGCTCTTATTTATTGCCAGTTAGTTCTGTATAATAATAGGAACACATTACACCATCATTTTGCTGTTTATAATATGAAAATAAAATCTGAAATGGTATGAGTCTCAGATTCAACGATCGGGGGGGGGGGGGGGGGGTCGGGGGTTGCTGCAGGTAAAGCTTTCCAGCATCGCAGAACATTAACATAATGGGGTAACCTTGTTTACAATCATACATAAACAGTCATTACTATTAATGTATCATTGAGAAGGAGCATTCAATAACTTTAATAGTTGAATATATCTTCAGGTCTTCAGAAAGTGGCTACAACTCGAAGCAGGTTTTGCAGAAAAACACCAGAGATGCAGCAATGTCATATTTCATTTTTCTTAACATCATGCCTGTGGGTATACTCAATAAAATGTATTTCTCAATAACTTTATGGAAAAAAATCCCATTGTGTTTTTTCGTAGATCATACCTGAAATAAAAAATGCATTTAATGCATTAAAAATAATTATATCTATTTTCCAATTATAAAGATTATTATGTTACCATTATGTTAACAGTGTGTATGGGCTAAATTTTTAGCCTGTGTTTAAAAATAATAAGTATAATTATATTGATAGATATCCTGATGGGAAGATTGAATGCTGTTCTGGCAGTCTTTTGTGTTCGCACAAATGTCTTTGATGGCAATCTTCCCGCACCAAGAGAGGCAGTAACTAGATTGGCATAGAACACAGAAAAATACTGGATCAACTTAATGTACACTAGTGGGATATTCTCAAATGGTAAAGTGGCCCACATACAGTGCCTTGAAAAAGTATCCATATCCCTTCAAGTTTTCCACATTTTGTTCAGGTCTAACCAAAAATGTAAATGTATTTTATTAAAATTTTGTGTGATAGACCAACACAAAGTGGCACATAATTGTGAAGTGGAAGGAAAATGATAAATGGTTTTAAATATTTTTTACAAATATGTGAAAAGTGTGGTGTGCATTTGTATTCAGCCTCCTTTAGTCAATACTTTGTCTTTTGGTTATACCAGCTCTACCAGCTTTGCACATCTAGAGCATAACATTTTTGCCCATTCTTCTTTGCAAAATAGCTCAAGCTCTGTCAGATTGGATGGAGAGTGTCTGTGATCATAAATTTTCAAATCTTGCTACAGATTCTCAATTGGATTTAGTTCTGGACCTTGACTGGGCCATTCTAGCACATGAATATGCTTTGCTCTAAACCATTCCAATGTAGCTCTGGTTGTATGTTTAGGGTTGTTGTCCTTCTTGAAGGTGAACCTCCACCCCAGTCTCAAGTCTTTTACAGATTCTGACAGGTTTTCTTCTAAAATTGCCCCTGTATTTGGCTCCATCCATTTCCCCATCAACTCTGACCAGCTTCCCTGTCCCTGCTGAAGAAAAGTATTCCCACAACATGATGCTGCCACCATCATGTTTCACAATGAGGATGGTGTGATGTGCAGTGTTAGGCCTCGTACACACGATAGGTTAGCCAGAGGACAACGGTCTAATGGACCGTTTTCATCGGTCAAAACTGATCGTGTGTGGGCCCCATAGGTTAACCTTAGGTTAAAAAAAAAGCCAACTTGCTTTAAAATTAACCTATGGACTCATAGTTACATAGTTAGTCAGGTTGAAAAAAGACACAAGTCCATCCAGTTCAACCATAAAAAAAATAAACAAACAAAATAAAACACAGTACAATCCCATACCCCCAACTCCATACCCACAGTTGATCCAGAGGAAGGCAAAAAAAAACAGCGGAGCATGATCCAATTCGCTACAGGAGGGGAAAAAATTCCTTCCTGATCCCCCGAGAGGCAATCGGATTTACCCCGGATCAACTTTACCTACACATCTTAGTACTCAGTTATATTACGTGCATTTAGGAAAGAATCCAGGCCCTTTTTAAAGCAATCTACTGAGCTGGCCAGAACCACCTCTTGAGGGAGTCTGTTCCACATTTTCACTGCTCTTACTGTGAAGAAACCTTTCCGTATTTGGAGGTGAAATCTCTTTTCCTCCAGACGTAAAGAGTGCCCCCTTGTCCTCAGTGTTGACCTTAAAGTGAATAACTCAACACCAAGTTCACTATATGGACCTCTTATATATTTGTACATGTTGATCATATCCCCCCTTATTCTCCTCTTCTCAAGAGTGAATAAATTCAGTTCCTCTAATCTTTCCTCATAGCTGAGCTCCTCCATGCCTCTTATCAGTTTGGTTGCCCTTCTCTGCACTTTCTCCAGTTCTCCGATATCCTTTTTTAGAACAGGTGCCCAAAACTGGACTGCATATTCCAGATGAGGTCTTACTAATGATTTGTACAGGGGCAAAATGATATCTCTATCTCTGGAGTCCATACCTCTCTTAATACAAGAAAGGACTTTGCTCGCTTTGGAAACCGCAGCTTGGCATTGCATGCCATTATTGAGCTTATGATCAACTAAAACCCCCAGATCCTTCTCCACTACAGATCCCCCCAGTTGTACTCCCCCTAGCATGTATGATGCATGCATATTCTTAGCCCCTAATTGCATAACTTTACATTTATCAACATTAAACCTCATCTGCCACATAGTCGCCCAATTAGACAGACCATTGAGGTCGGCTTGTAAATTGGAGACATCCTGCAAGGACGTTATTCCACTGCATAGCTTGGTGTCATCTGCAAAGACAGAAATGTTACTTTTGATCTCAGACCCAATATCATTTATAAATATATTGAAAAGTAAGGGACCCAACACCGAACCTTGGGGTACACCACTGATATAACCTTGGACCATTCAGAGTATGAATCATTAACCACAACTCTGAATCCTGTCTTTCAGCCAGTTTTCTATCCATTTACAAACTGATATATCCAATCCTGTAGACCTTACCTTACACATGAGCCGTGTGTGGGGAACTGTTTCGAACGCTTTTGCAAAATCCAAGTATACCACGTCCACAGCCACGCCTCTGTCCAGGATTTTACTTACCTCTTCATAAAAGGAAATCAGGTTTGTCTGACAACTTCTGTCCTTCATGAATCCATGCTGTCTGCTGCTTAAATAGTTTGTTTCCAGCAAGAACTTATCCATGTGGTCTATAGTTACTTGGTAAAGACTCTGTTCCCTTTTTAAATATAGGCACCACATTGGCTCTACGCCAATCCAGTGGTACTATTCCTGTCATTAATGAGTCCCTAAATATTAGATACAGTGGCTTTGAAATTTCAGAGCTTAATTCTTTTAGGATCCGTGGGTGGATGCCATCTGGTCCAGGTGCTTTATCCACCTTTATGCTGTCTAAATATTTCTGGACCATATCACTTTTGAGCCATTGTGGATTTGGGGCTGTGTCACTCCCACCCCCATTATAGACATGATCTCCCCCATGCTCCATTGTATACACAGAGCTGAAGAAAGCATTTAATAAATTTGCCTTCTCTTCATCCTCAGTCACCCACTCTAGATTATTTTGTAAAGGGCCTACATGCTCAGAGTTGACCTTTTTACTATTAATATATTTAAAGAATTTTTTGGGGTTTGTCCTACTATCTTTTGCAATCTGTCGTTCATTTTGAATTTTGCATCCTTGATTTCCTTTTTACATATTCCATTATATTGTAACATTTAAACGACACTAATGTTCCTTCATTTTTATATTTTTTAAAAGCTATTTTCTTATTGTTTATAGCTTTTTTAACTTTTTTTTTTTTTTTTAATTGGAAAAAACAACTTTATTGAAGAGTACATGCATGGTACATAAATCGATATAAACCATTGTGACCAAAAGAAAAGTAATACATACATAAACACATTGGATTACCTGAGTGACATAAAGGTATAGACCGAGCGGAGGTGGAGCCACCGCACATAAAAAAAAAAAAAAAAGGAAAGGGGGTACAAAAAGGAGAAAGGGAAGGGGGGGGGAGTTAAGCACATCATGCACACGTCTCGCCATCCGCCAACCATCTGCCCCAGACCTTCTCATACTTAAGCGGACAACCCTCTATGGACATAAATCAGTTTCTTATATGGGAGGGCATCATTGACTACTTTTTTCCAGCACTGAATTGTAGGGGGTAGGGCCTGCATCCAAACACGGGCCACCACCTTTCTCGCCAAGAAGAGCGTCTCATGTAGAAAGGTACGCAGGTGTTTATCAGCATCTAATTCCGGCAGCAGACCGAGTAGGCACATCTTTGGGTCTAGAGTAGCAGGAGAGCCCATCTCGTCGTGCAGGAAGCGTATCACTTGCATCCAGTATGCTTGGATAACTGGGCAGGACCATAGAAGGTGATAGAAGGAGGCTGGGGTGTGGTCGCAGAGGCGACACCCTGGATTGTACATGGGTTTAAAACGCGCTATCCTCTGAGGGGTCAGGTATGTCCTGTGTATGATATACAGCTGTGTGAGGTGGTCTGACAGCCCGGGGGAGACTTTTTTAGTGCCCCCCAAAATCTCATCCCAATCCTCATCCTCAACCAGTCCAACGTCCACCTC
Organism: Rana kukunoris; assembly: GCA_029574335.1. Lineage (NCBI taxonomy): Eukaryota > Metazoa > Chordata > Amphibia > Anura > Ranidae > Rana > Rana kukunoris. Next base: position 132,926,991 of record CM056049.1, read on the forward strand.
CCACCTAGTCTTGGCAGCATAAGCCAAAGCTGTTGTACCAGGGAGGCGGATGGCGGAGTATAGAGTGGAAATTAGTTTGGCTGGTGCGGTGTCAGTGACTATGTCTACTATAGAGGGAACAGCCAGAGACGGGTTGGAGCCGGTGAACTGGGTTTGTATAGCATGGCGCAGCTGCAAGTACCTAAAGAGAAGGTGATTTGGGAGAGAAAACTCATCTTTCAGCGTTTGGAATGTTTTAAGCCCCGTAGGGGTCATAATCTGGTGTATGTACAGGATCCCATGGCGTGTCCACACCGCGGGGTCCGGAACGGTCAATAATTCAGGAAGGCATGTGTTGAACCAGAGAGGGGTATGAGAATGGACCTGTGGGGTCCCGAGTTTCTGTAATGCTGTCTGCCATACCCTTCGGTGGTGCGCCAGCATGCCTGCTTTGTGATGAGGGGGACGTCCTGTCAAAGGGGTTCTGAGGACCGACTGAAGTGGAGAGTGGGCAGGATCGTCAGGGTGCTCACAGAGCAATAGCTGGTACCGTGATCGCTCTGTTTTATTGAAATGATAAAAATGGGACAGCTGGGAGGCAAGGTAATAATCCTGAAAATCTGGGAAAGCGACTCCTCCCAATGTCACAGGGTTTTTCAGAATTCTCCAAGATAATTTGTGTCTGTTGTGACCCCATATAAACGAGTTAAGAATAGATTCAATTATCCTGAAGAATTTTTGAGGTATATAAAGGGGAGCATGCCATACCAAGTAGAGAATCTTTGGGAGGAGTATCATTTTGACTAGGCTGACGCGTCCCATTACACCCAGGGGTAGTCTGGCCCATGTCTGTGTCTTGGTCTTGATCAGGGTATATAGGGGTTCAATGTTTAATAGTGTGTAGTCCGTGAGGGATCTGGTGACCTGCACTCCAAGGTACTTGATCAAGGAGACCCTTGGGAGGGCCAGAGGGGGGGATGTGAACAAGGGGGGGAAATGGTCGATCGGAAGGATCTGGGATTTAGACCAATTAATACTTAGACCCGAGTGGCCACCCATACGTTCTATGGCTTGGAGGGCTGCAACAAGAGAGGGACCCGAGTCTGCTAAGTACAAGAGTGTGTCGTCAGCGTACATCCCAATCTTTTCCTCCATATTCCCTATCTTGAGGCCTCGAATACCGGTGTCTGCGCGAATCAGGATGGCCAGTGGTTCCACAGCCAAGGCGTACAACAGAGGGGAAAGGGGACAGCCTTGTCGGGTCCCCCTCTCCAGCGGGAATTGGTCAGAGAGCCAACCGTTCACAAACACCTTGGCTTTTGGGGACTGATATAGGAGTTGGACCCAGCGGATAAAGTTGGGGCCAAATCCAAATCCCAAAAGGCACTCCCACAGGTAATTCCACTCCACGGAGTCAAAGGCCTTGGCGGCATCTAGAGCCACCACGACCCTCGAGCCGATTTCATGATGGGACCCCTGAATGTTCATGAATAGGCGGCGAATATTCATGGCAGTATTCTTACCTGGCATGAAGCCTGTCTGATCAGGATGGATGAACGATAGAATGACCTGGTTGAGGCGGGAGGCTAGGATCTTGGCTAGTATTTTGATGTCTACCTGTAGTAGGGAAATGGGTCTATACGATTCTGGATGTTTGGGGTCCTTACCAGGCTTAGGGATCACCACAATTTGGGCCTCTCTCATAGATGGGGGTAGAACTCCTGAGTCAAATATGGATTTATACAGATCATGGAGTTTAGGGGTTAAAATTTCAGAGTAGGTGGCGTAGAACTCAAGTGGTAAGCCGTCCGACCCTGGGGCCTTAGATGTGGCTAGACAGGAGATGGCCTCGGAGATGTCCTCCTTAGTGATAGGGGCCTCCAAGAGGTCAAGTTGGTCATCAGTCAATCGAGGGAACCTAACACTCGCCAAATAGTCCCTGGTGTCTTGAGGAGTGTGGGTGACTCGGGAAGTGTAGAGCGCACAGTAGAATCTCCCAAATTCCTCCGCCACTCGTTGTGGATCAGTAACATCGTTCCCCTGCTGGTCGGTCAACGACACCACCACTGGGGAGCGCGAGTCTAGGTGGGCAAGATACGCAAGCAATTTGCCCGATCGTTCCCCATATTCAAACACCCTTTGCCTACAGAAAAATATGCGTTGTTTGGCCTTCTCAATATGCAATTGGGAAACCTGCCGCGCCTGAACTTTAAGTGTATTAGCAGTGCTGGGCGAGGGGTCCCGACGGAACATCTCCTCCAGCTCCCGTAGGTGGTCAGTAGCCTGCTGGACAATGAGTTTCGACGATCGTTTAAGTCTGTTGATACGTGTGGAAAGCAGAGAGCGGGCGTGAAGCTTGAACATTTCCCACACCATATCGTATGCGGCCGAATCCCCGTTGGCTGCAAAATAGTACTGCAACTCCGCCGGGATGTCATCCTGGTCCTGCAGAGCGGTCAGCCAAAATGGGTTTAGCCGCCAAGAAGGAGCAGGGGAGGCCCTCAAGAGCCGGAGCATGATCCAGTAGGGGGCGTGATCCGAGAGTACTCTCGGAGCAAAACCCACCTCTTCCAGTTTAGGCGTCAAGGACTTTGAAATAATGATGAAGTCAATGCGTGACATGGTGTTGTGGCTGGCTGAAAAGCACGAGAAAGCCTGTGTGTGCGGGTGTTTGTGGCGCCATGTATCAACAAGGGCAAAGTCGGTCAGTATGCGGTGTAGTCTGGTGTGGGTCGGCGGGTCGAGAGGGGGGTCCAGTATACCCATTCGGTCTAGAGCAGGAGTGAGGGTCATATTAAAATCCCCCATCCACACTGCCGGTATTGAGGGATATTGTGCCATAAAGGCAAGGCCCTCCTTAATTACAGCTGAGTTGTATGGGGGGGGGGGATATAGCAGGCTAGTAACAGGATAGGGGATCCGTTAATAGTGGCGTGCATAAATACATATCTGCCCTGCTGGTCTGTCTGGAGCAGCACTAGATTGAACGGCACCCGTTTAGCAACAAGGACCGATACTCCTCTGGAATATGAGGTATGGGTGGCGTGATAGGCCCACCCTACCCAGGGCTTTTTAAGAGAGGATTGCAAGTGGCCTGTGACATGGGTCTCGACTAGTGTAATAATGTCAGCACGCTGAGACTTGAGGAACGTCAAAACGGCTGTGCGCTTGATCTTATTGCGCAGACCCCTAACATTCCACGTAAGAAGCTTCAGGGAACTCATGGCGGGTATAGGGTACATATGACAGACCGTAATTGGACCAGCAGAGCAGAGATAGACACATCAGATAGCATAAAACATACCAGCAGCCAATATCGATAATGTATGCATGACAATAACAAAGTACCTTCAATAGAAATAAACAGTTGTAAACATGGTGGTGAAAAAACTACCACAACATTACCCCTCCCACCCAGTCCAGTGCCACCCCAACACGGCATGGACATAGCATCCCAAAACCAGGTATCAACGGGGGACATCCAATGTGGTAAACCCATTGGAGGCAAGGGACTTAATTTCAAAGAGGCATAGATACCTGTGGTAAAAAGAAAAAAAAGGGGGAAGAAAAAATTATCAAACAAACGGGGGGTGAAAAAGTCCATAGAGATCCTAGGGGGGCGACTTCTTCTCTGAGAAGTGCGTGGGGTGTAGAAGCTACAAGTGTGTAGCGTGAGCACGACAGTGCAAGGGGAACCTGTCTGCCATCAGGGTGGTAGGTAAAGCAATGCAGAAAGTTTCAGTAATGTTCAGTATACTGTTCTCCACAAGCAGCCCGCAAGAGAGGGGATAGCGGGGGATCACATGTCAGTGAGGTCACCCGGAGGCGGCAGGCTTGTTGCTAGGTCCAGTTAGGCCCAAAAGAATCTCCAGGTCCGACCCCCCCACCCGGGCAGAGGGTACACCCAATCAGTGCACCCGCTGGAGGGACAAACATCGAAACAGGATCAGGCAGCAGTGTGGGCACATGGGAGAATAGGGGGTGGAAAAATTAAGTACTCACAGCTTGCAAGCAGCGCAGTATAGTCAGTCTCGTCGTTCCCTCTGGTCAATCCAGGTAGATGCCAACTCGGGGTCCTCGAAGAAGTGAGTTCGGCCGTCACATTCCACACGGAGCTTTGCAGGGTACAGCATGGCGTATTTAAGGTGTAGAACACGGAGACGCCGCTTAACATCCTGAAACCTGGACCGCTGCCGTTGCACCTCATTAGAAAAGTCCGGAAATACGGCCACATGTGTGTTGACGTGGGGAATATTTCCCTTCTCTCTGGTCAGGCGGAGGATCTTGTCGCGATCTTTGAAGTTGAGAAATTTCGCTATCAGGGTACGCGGCGGGGCTCCCTGGGGAGGAGGGCGGGCAGGGATCCGATGGGCTCGCTCCACCGCAAACATCACAGAGAAGGCATCCCGGCCAAAGGTGGAAGTCAGGAGATTTTCAGCTTTTTTAACTTTGACTGTGAGCCACATAGGTTTTATCTTTAGCCTTTTAAACTTATTGCCCATGGGAATATACTTTGCAGTGAGGTTCCAAAGAGTCTTTTTGAAGAATTCCTATTTCTGTTCTGTGTTCATCGGTGCAAATATTCCCTCCCAGTCCAAGCCCTGGAGAGCAGTCCTCATCCTTTGAAAATTTGCTCTCTTGAAATTAAGTGTTTTTATCTTTCCTGTATGTATTTCTTGCTTATACTGTAGTTAAAGTGGAGCTCCACCCTCTTTTTCAACTTTACAGCATTTGTTTTCATACTGCCCCCTTAAGTCAAATTGGCATGTATTTTTATTTTATTTTAAAAACTCACTGTGCTGTGCAGATACGTTTATTTTCCTCCGCCGCGGCCGCAGCGGCATCGCCTCGTCAATCATTGCTGCTTTGCCTCCTGGGAGATGTTTGTCATCAACCCCAGGAGGCCCTGGCCGTAGCATCACGTGATTTCTAAACAGGAAATGACGCGATGCATGGCGACGCCCGGCGCCATTTTTAAAAAGGTCAACCTGCCATTATTTGTATTCAGCAGAGCGGAGCAGAGCGGAGCGTCTAAAGCAGACATTACTAAATGGCTGCCCGCAGTCCATGTCCGACCCGAGCTGCTGCTCTTCACGGACCGCGGCGATCGCGCCATTTAGTTGCCGCTTTTGATGCCAGCCTCCTCCACTATCATTAGAGGAGCGGACAGCGAGAGGCGGGACAACTCTGGACTGGGGGCGGTAGCCGCCTGTCATGCTTATCAGGATATGATTGGCTGCTAGGAGGCGGTCCTAGCAGCCAATCAGTAGTTCGCTCCTGCTCCCAGTGCTGCTGTGACTATACATTCACGATTGTCCCTTTAGTGCTGTATATGGGAGGGCAGTGCTGTGTATATGGGGGGCAGTGCTGTGTATATGGGGGGCAGTGCTGTGTATATGGAGGGCAGTGCTGTGTATATGGGGGGCCAGTGCTGTGTATATGGGGGGCCAGTGCTGTGTATATGGGGGGGCAGTGCTGTGTGTATATGGGGGGGGGGGCAGTGCTGTGTGTATATGTGGGGGGCAGTGCTGTGTATATGGGGGGGGGCAGTGCTATGTATATGGGGGGCCAGTGCTGTGTATATGGGGGGGCAGTGCTGTGTATATGGGGGATGCAGTGCTGTGTATATGGGGGGCAGTGCTGTGTATATGGGGGGCCAGTGCTGTGTATATGGGGGGGCAGTGCTGTGTATATGGGGGATGCAGTGCTGTGTATATGGGGGGCAGTGCTGTGTATATGGGGGGCCAGTGCTGTGTATATGGGGGGGCCAGTGCTGTGTATATGGGGGGGCAGTGCTGTGTATATGGGGGGCAGTGCTGTGTGTATATGGGGGGGCAGTGCTGTGTGTATATGGGGGGCAGTGCTGTGTATATGGGGGGGCAGTGCTGTGTATATGGGGGGGCAGTGCTGTGTATGGGAGGGCAGTGCTGTGTGTATATGGGGGGGCAGTGCTGTGTATATATGGGGGGGCAGTGCAGTGTATATGGGGGGCAGTGCAGTGTATATGGGGGGGCAGTGCTGTGTATATGGGGGGGCCGTGCTGTGTATGGGAGGGCAGTGCTGTGTATATGGGGGGGGCAGTGCTGTGTGTATGGGGGGCAGTGCTGTGTATATGGGGGGCAGTGCTGTGTGTGTATGGGGGGCAGTGCTGTGTATGGGAGGGCAGTGCTGTGTATGGGAGGGCAGTGCTGTGTGTATGGGGGGCAGTGCTGTGTGTATGGGGGGCAGTGCTGTGTGTATGGGGGGGGGTAGTGCTGTGTGTATGGGGGGGGGCAGTGCTGTGTGTATGGGGGGCAGTGCCGTATATGGGGGGGCAGTGCTGTGTATGGGAGGGCAGTGCTGTGTGTATGGGGGGGCAGTGCTGTGTGTATGGGGGGGCAGTGCTGTGTGTGTGTGTGGGGGGGGCAGTGCTGTGTGTGGGGGGATATGTGATGGGGCAATACTGTGTGGGGGGGACATGTGATGGGAGACAAGTGTGGTGTTGGGACATGTGATGGGAGGCAAGTGTGGTGTTGGGACATGTGATGGGAGACAAGTGTGGTGTTGGGACATGTGATGGGAGACAAGTGCGGTGTTGGGACATGTGATGGGAGACAAGTGTGGTGTTGGGACATGTGACGGGGGACATGTGTGGTGCGGTGTTGGGACATGTGATGGGAGACAAGTGCGGTGTTGGGACATGTGATGGGAGACAAGTGTGGTGTTGGGACATGTGACGGGGGACATGTGACGGGGGACATGTGTGGTGTTTGGGACATGTGATGGGGGACATGTGCGGTGCGGTGTTGTGACATGTGCTGTGCGGTGTTGTGACATGTGCTGTGCGGTGTTGGGACATGTGATTTGGGACATGTGCTGTGCGTTGTTGGGACATGTGCTGTGCGTTTGGCACGTGTGCTGAGGGACATGATTTTGAGGACATGTGCTGCGCTGCTGGTCCATTGGATGCACAGGGAGTGATGTGATGCGTTTGGGGAAGTGTGAAGTGATGCTGGCTGTGTGATGGGGGCAGATAGATTTTCTGTATATGCCTCTCCCCCCTCACCCTAATTTTCTCTCACTACTATAAATTATCTGATGCCGCCCTACGTGCCTAATAGGAGGACCGCATTCAGCAGGGGGCTGCAAATAGAAGAAATTACCTTGCCATATTCCTCTATACAGCCGCTGATCGCTTGCAGGAGGTAAAGTCGGAGAATCAAGCATTCAGTGCCTGTATGGAGGAATATAGAAAGCTCATTTCCTCTATATGCAGCCACCCTGCTTCTCCTATGCAGTTCTCCTTGAAGCCCCCCCAGTGTTCTCCTCCCCCACCACACTCTCCAGCCCCCCACAGTGTTCTCCTCCCCCACCACACTCTCCAGTCCCCCCACAGTGTTCTCCCTACCACACTCTTCAGGCCCCCCCCTGTGCTGTCCACCCCTGTTCCCCCCGCCCTGTGCTGCACTCATTATGACGGGGTTCCCACCATCCCTGTGCTGCGCTCAATATGAGGGGTTCCCACCATCCCTGTGCTGTGCTGAGTTCCTGGGTTTGTACTTCTGCTGTGCTCATTATGGGGGGTTCCCACCATCCCTGTGCTGTGCTCATTATGAGGGGCTCCCACCATCCCTGTGCTGTGCTCATTATGTCGGGGTTCCCACCATCCCTGTGCTGTGCTCATTATGTCGGGGTTCCCACCATCCCTGTGCTGTGCTGAGTTCCTGGGTTTGTACTTCTGCTGTGCTCATTATGGGGGGTTCCCACCATCCCTGTGCTGTGCTCATTATGAGGGGCTCCCACCATCCCTGTGCTGTGCTCATTATGTCGGGGTTCCCACCATCCCTGTGCTGTGCTCATTATGTCGGGGTTCCCACCATCCCTGTGCTGTGCTGAGTTCCTGGGTTTGAACTTCTGCTGTGCTCATTATGAGGGGTTCCCACCATCCCTGTGCTGTGCTCAGTATGAGGGGTTCCCACCATCCCTGTGCTGTGCTCATTATGAGGGGTCCCCACCCTCCCTGTGCTGTGCTCAATATGAGGGGTTCCCACCATCCCTGTGCTGTGCTCAATATCAGGGGTTCCCACCATCCCTGTGCTGTGCTCATTATGAGGGGTTCCCACCATCCCTGTGCTGTGCTGAGTTCCTGGGTTTGTACTTCTGCTGTGCTCATTATGAGGGGTTCCCACCATCCCTGTGCTGCGCTCATGAGGGGTTCCCACCATCCCTGTGCTGTGCTCATTATGAGAGGTTCCCACCATCCCTGTGCTGTGCTCAATATGAGGGGTTCCCACCATCCCTGTGCTGTGCTCATTATGAGGGGTCCCCACCCTCCCTGTGCTGTGCTCAATATGAGGGGTTCCCACCATCCCTGTGCTGTGCTCAATATGAGGGGTTCCCACCATCCCTGTGCTGTGCTCAATATGAGGGGTTCCCACCATCCCTGTGCTGTGCTCATTATGAGGGGTTCCCACCATCCCTGTGCTGTGCTGAGTTCCTGGGTTTGTACTTCTGCTGTGCTCATTATGAGGGGTTCCCACCATCCCTGTGCTGCGCTCATGAGGGGTTCCCACCATCCATGTGCTGTGCTGACTTCCTGGGTTTTTACACAGCAGAAGTACAAACCCAGAAAGTCAGCACAGCACAGGGATGGTGGGAACCCCTCATGAGCACAGCACAGGGATGGTGGGAACCCCTCATAATGAGCACAGCAGGTACTATTAGTCCTCTTTAAGTGTCCAGATTTTTAAATTCATCATAACGAATGTTGGTAATTGTTATGAAAAGTTAACAAATCTAACGAAAATTCGTATTTAGTATGAATCCAAATTGAGTTTCGGGCACAAAATATGAAATAACAGCTAATGCAAAACGGAACTAAACAAAATGAATTTATTGGCAGTGCACATGTCTAGTATATGTATACACACCACATATATAACAAGATATATATATATATATATATATATATATATATATATATATATATATATATAATCTTGTTATGTAGATATATCTGCACAGGAACAAATTATTTTGTATATTTACTGGTTCCTGGAAGGAGGAGTGGAGGAGAGTTTTGCATAGATAAGGGGCGGCAACTTCCTCTGACACTCCCATTGCTATGGAAACCTGATCTGAAACCTATTACACTGCTTGTGCAGCACTGAGCATGTGCGAGATCTGAAATCCAGGAAGTCATACAGTCTGGCTTCAATGATTCCCACACTTAAGATGGCCCCAGTCAATTCCTGTTTTATAAAGTATCTAAATGCTGTAACAACCTAACAAAACGGACCTTAGTTTACAGACTAACTTTGCTAGAATACATTAAGCTTGTGTATTACAGGGGTATCTATATTTAAAAAGTGATATTGTGGCCGGAATTCCGCTTTAACATTAAATGAAATCATGTTATGATCACTGCTACCCAGGTGTTCCTTTATCTGAACATTAGTAATAAGCTATGCATGGTTTGAGATTACCAAGTCCAACAGAGCATCATTCCTAGTTGGGGCCTCAATAAACTGGACCATAAAATTGTCCTGCAATAGGTTTTTACATTTTTGTCCTTTAACTGTCCCAGAAATTCCATTATTCCAATCAATTTCTGGGTAGTTAAAATCCCCCATTATTATCACTGTCCCAGCCCTTGCAGCCCTTTCCATCTGTGCAAGGAGCCGAGTCTCCACCTCCTCATTAACATTGGGTGGTCTATAACAAACTCCAATGATTAACTTAGAACTACGCACATCTGTATGCAGTTCCACCCATAATGCTTCAACTTCATCACACTCTCCATCAACCAGGTTCTCTTTCACGCTTGCTTTGAGGTCACTTCTCACGTAGAGACAGACCCCTCCACCTTTCCTTTTTACCCTGTCTTTCCGTAACCGATAGGTCAAAACCGATCGTTAGTAGGCACGACCATCAGTTAAAAATCCAGGCATGCTCAGAATCAAGTCGACGCATGCTTGGAAGCATTGAACTTCATTTTTTTTAGCAGATACGATCGTTTTTTTAACTGATGGTGTGTAGGCACATCAGACCATCAGTCAGCTTCATCGGTTAACCTATGACAACAGTCCTTCAGACCATTCTCATCGGATGGACTGATCGTGTGTACAAGGCTTAAGTTTTCTGCTACACATAGCATTTTGGTCTCATCTGACCAGAGCACCTTTTTCCACATGTTTGCTGTGTCCACCACATGGCTTCTCACAAACAGGACTTCTTATGGCTTTCAACAATGTCTTTATTTTTGCCACTCTTCCATAAAGGCCAGATTTGTGGCATGCATGACTGATAGTTGTCCTGTGGAAAGATTCTAGCGCCTGAGCCGTGGATCTCTGCGGCTCCTCCAGAGTTACCATGAGCCTCTTGGCTGCATCTCTGATTATTGCTCTCCTTGCCCGGTCTGTCAGTTTAGGTGAACGGCCATGTCTTGGTAGGTTTGCAGTTGTGCCATACACTTTCCATTTTCAGATGATGGATTGAACAGTGCTCCGTGAGATGTTCAAAGTTTGGGATATTTTTTTATAACCTAATCCTGCTTTAAACTTCTCTACAACTTTATTCCTGACCTGTCTGGTGTGTTCATTGGCCTTCATGATGCTGTTTTTATACTAAGATTAAATTACACACAGGTGGACTCTATTTACTAATTAGGTGACTTCTGAAGGCAATTGGTTCCACAAAATGTTAGTTAGGGGTATCAGTAAAGGGGGGCTGTGAAAAAGTAAAAAAAAAAAACATTTTTATAACTTTTCTTCCACGTCACAATTATGTGCCACTTTGTGTTGGTCTATCACATAAAATCCCAATAAAATACATTTACATTTTTGGTTGTAGTATGATCTCTCTCTTCTCTCTCTTCTTCTCTCTCTCTCTCTCTCTCTCTCTCTCATTTGTTTTTGAAGTTGCCCACTCCTGGGCTAGAATCCTTATTCTTCCTAACTACTTCATGTATCCATATTGTGATATGTACATGCTTTACCACTGAGCGAGTCACTTGCCCAGAATAAGTGTGTATTGGCACACTAAACTAAATACCAAGAAGCTGATTTGCTAAAGGCAACTAGGCTGTTCACTTTGCAAGGGAAGTTGGTTGTTTTCAACAAAGCTTAGTGAATGTGGTGATATTTAAATATGCCAAGATTACCCAATCACTTGCAAGAAACATAAAAAGAAAATGTTTGCATGCACACAATTGGATGATGGAAATTTGCAGTTTTTCTACATTTGAAGCTCTGGGGAAAATTCCTTTGTCAAGTGAGCAGTCTATTTGTTAATCAATCTCTGAGTCAGCCACCAAGGAACAACACTTCGTGCACTTGCACTTCAAAACGAGACACTAATTGCAGTCAGTAAAGCTATTTAGATAGGTGTCTTCTCTAGAGTTGAGCGGACACCTGAATGTTCGGGTTCGGACCCAAACTTTAAAAAAAAAGTTTGGGAACCCGAACCCGGACTCCGAACCCTATTGAAGTCAATGGGACACGGACTTTTAGTAAAAGAAAACAAAATTCAATAACCAGACCCTTTAGGTCTGGTATGGGTACTAAGGGGAACCCCGATCTCAATTTTTAAAAAAATGACGTGGGGTTCCCCCAAATATCCATAATCAGACCCTTCAGGTCTGGTGTGGATTTTAAGGGGGAACTCCACCCCAATTAAAAAAAAATGACATGGAGTTCCCCCTAAAATCCACACCAGACCCCTTATCCGAGCACGTTGACCTGGCCGGCCGCAGAAAAGAGGGGGGGACAGAGTGCGGCCCCCCCTCTCCTGAACCGCACCAGGCCACATGCCCTCAACATTGGGAGGGTGCTTTGGGGTACCCCCCAAAGCACCTTGTCCCCATGTTGATGGGGACAAGGGTCTCATCCCCATAACCCTTGCCCAGTGGTTGTGGGGGTATGCAGGCAGGGGGCTTATCAGAATCTGGAAGACCCCTTTAACAAAGGGGACCCCCGGATCCTGGCCCCGCCTGTGTGAAATGGTAACGGGGTACACTGTACCCCTACCATTTCACGAAGGAAGTGTAAATAGTAGTTTTCAGGAAAAAAAAAACACACACACCGTAGAACAAATTTCTTTATTAATTAAACCAAATAAAAATCCAGTGGTGAAAATAGACGATCGACGCTGCTCCCTGCTCCAACGTTGTCTTCTATCCAGCGCCGGGTGATCTCTCCAGCGACGGGTGATCGGTCCAGCGATGAGAACATCCATTCAGAGCACAGCTCAGCAAATGACGTGCCGGAGCTTTGACATTTCTTTAATAGGGGAGGCGGGCCACGCGTCACGTGACCCGTCCCGCTCTGATGCAAGGGGCATGTCTGGGCTGTCCCAGTGACGTATCAGAGTGTGCGTCATAGGGGGACGGGGTCACGTGATGCGTGGCCCACCTCCCCTATAAAATAAATGTCAAAGCTCCGGCGCGTCATTCGCTGAGCTGTGCTCTGAATGGATGGATCTTCTCATCGCTGGACCAACCGGCCGTCGCTGGAGAGATCACCTGGCGCTGGATAGAAGACAACGTTGGAGCAGGGAGCAGCGTCGATCGTCTATTTTCACCGATGGATTTTTATTTGGTTTAATTAATAAAGCAATTTGTTCTATGGTGTGTGTGTGTTTTTTTCCTTAAGTTCTATTTACACTTCCTTCGTGAAATGATAGGGGTATAGTGTACCCCATTACCATTTCACACAGGGGGGCAGGATCTGGGGGTCCTCTTTGTTAAAGGGGTCTTCAAGATTCTGATAAGCCCCTTGCCCGCATACCCCCACAACCACCGGGCAAGGGTTGTGGGGATGAGACCCTTGTCCCCATCAACATGGGGACAAGGTGCTTTGGGGGGCACCCTCCCAATGTTGAGGGCATGTGGCCTGGTACGGTTCAGGAGAGGGGGGGTCTTGTGTGGATTTTAGGGGGAACTCCGCGCCATTTTTTTTTTATTTGGATTTGGGGTGGAGTTCCCCTTTAAATCCACACCAGACCTGAAGGGTCTGGTTATGGATATTTGGGGGGAACCCCATGTCATTTTTTTAAAATTGATGGCAGGGTTCCCCTTAATATCCATACCAGACCTAAAGGGTCTGGTTATTGAATTTGCGCATTTTTTTTTCCGAACTCTGAACCCGAACTTTCAGAAATTATTCGGGTTCGGGAAAAACCCAAAGTCCGTACCGAACCCGAACTTTACAGTTCGGGTTCGCTCAACTCTAGTCTTCTCTCAAGCTGCATCTAAAGATCAACTCTAAACCCCTGCCCAGCTCCAGCTTCCCTTTAACTGGGCTATTATGCTAGAGCACTGAAAGGTCTGCCTGATAATGTGACCGCTGTGATTGGCTGTTGTGGTGGTCACATGATTGGTAGCTGGTTCTGCTGGCTCCGGATCATTAAAGCTCACCCTCTTTGCCACCACAAATATGTGTTATGCGAACCTCAAGAGGTAAAAGAGAACCTGTCACTATTCTATCAAGTTAAATATAGTGGGTCAGTGTGTTCTTTTTCTTTTTCTTAAAGTATATCTAAACCCAAAAACAAAAGTATAATATAATAGAGCCTACCACTACTAGGATGTAGTGAATGCATTAAGTATTTTCATTTTATCAAAAGAATATAACAAAACACTTATAATAGTTTATTTAACCACTTCAATACCGGGCATTTTCACCCCCTTCCTGCTCAGGGCAATTTTCAGCTTTTAGCACTGTCAGACTTTGAATGACAATTACGTGGTCATGCAACGTGCTCCCAAACAAAATTTACATCCCTTTTTCCCCACTAATAGAGCTTTCTTTTGGTGGTATTTGATCATCTCTGCGGTTTTTATTTTTTGTGCTATAAACAAATAAAGACTGACAATTTTGAAAAAAAGCTAAATATTTTTTAATTTTTGCTATAATAAATATCCCAATTTATAACATATTTTTGGTAAAAAAAAAAAATCGCAATTAGCTTATATTGATTGGTTTGCGCAAAAGTTATAGCTCCTACAAAATAGGGGATAGATTTAGGAAATTTCTTTCTATTATTTTTTTGTTACTAGTAATGACGGTTTTTGTGCAATTTTTGTGATATTGCGGCAGACAGTTCGGACACTTTTGACACTATTTTGGTACCATTCACTTTTATACAGCGAAAAGTGCTATCGTATAAATATATACAATAAAAGTGTAGCGCTGGATGAGGAACCATATGCAACCAAATAATTCAATATGTGAATATACAGTGAAAAAAGTATAAAAAACTAAAAATTTGTAAACTAAAAATGTATAAATAAGTAGTGAACAGTGAATCACTATAGCTCATAAGTGAAAAAACTCCTGAGGAGAAAAATGAAAGTTCAATATATTTCCTGAGAACTCCAGTGATAAGGATATATAAATGGAATCCAATGCATGAAGAGACCCGCCACCAGGAGGAGAAATTAAGGCTTTCCAACTAGCCAGTGGCCGCCCCTTCTCAGGGGGGTCAAAACAGGCTCAGCAGAGTGATAGTCCTCACTGGAGCATTAGGGAGTCCTCCCAAATATGACCTCTTACAGATAACAGATATTTCTGTTTTAGAGTTTTCCTGATAGGTTGTCCAAAGTCAATCCCCTCTGATTCTTCAGTAGACTCTTCAGGAGTCATCCATTCCTGCTCTGCAGATCCAAGGAATCCCTTGAATCCCTAGTGCTATAAATATGCACTGATTACTGTATAAATGTGACTGGCAGGGAAGGGGTTAACACTAGGAGGCGATCAAGGGTTAAATGTGTTCCCTAGGGAGTGATTCTAACTGTGGTGGTAGGGGACTGACTGGGGGAGGTGACCAATCTGTGTCCCCTATGTACTAGGGACACACCATCGGTCTCCTCTCCCTGACAGGACGTGGATCTCTGTGTTTACACACATTGATCCACGTCCCTGGCTTTGTAACTGCCGATCGGGGGAACCTTGGGGACATCACAGCCGCCAGGCATGCGTGGGACGCAGCACGCGCACGCCAGATAGTGCCCAGGAGGCCCGAGGACGTCATGTGACGTCCACCCAGGATGGCAGAGCCACCTTGTGGATGTCATATCACAATACACGGGATGTGAAGTGGTTAAGGAGGAGTTCCACCTGGGGATTTTTTTTTTTAAGTCAGCAGCTACAAATACTGTAGCTGCTGATTTTAATATATGGACACTTACCTGTGCAGAGATCCCGCTATGTCTGCATCCCAGTAGATTTTTGGTTTGGTCAGGTGATGCCACCGCCATTCATGATGAGGGAAACCAGCAGTGAAGCCTATCGGCTTCACAGCCGGTTCCCTACTGCAAACTTGGCGCTTGGCGCCATGGCGCTGTCTCCCGTAAGAGGGGAACAGTACCTGTCTAAAACAGGTACCCGTTCCCCCCTCCCCCTGAAAGGTGCTAAATGTGGCCCCGGAGGGGGGTGGAGGAAGAACTTTTGGATGGAACTACGCTTTAAGGGGCTAAAGGGAACATATTAAAGAAGTTTGTTGCTATGGTTTACATACACTTTCTTTCTCTCCTGCTGTGCAGTAACTAAAGCGTTAATTTTTTTAATCACCTCCAATATTTCCAGAAGTGTCAAAGTCTGTGTGTGATCCCCTTGTAAATGTAAGTATAATTTAAGACAGGAGGCCTCCCATCAGCCTACACCAATAACAATTTGACTGCAAACCATGTTGAAGCAATTCAATATAAGTAAATAATGTATGAGAGCTGGTTATTATAGATTTTTGTATTGTAAACATTAGAAAAGTATTATGATCAAACATACAGTACATTACATATTTTTCTTTCCCCCAATGTAATACATTATTTAGAAATTATAATTAATATTAATGTTATAATTTCCATTGCTAGTACTGCTAATATTGCTACT
This sequence comes from Rana kukunoris, assembly GCA_029574335.1. Lineage (NCBI taxonomy): Eukaryota > Metazoa > Chordata > Amphibia > Anura > Ranidae > Rana > Rana kukunoris. Next base: position 132,942,836 of record CM056049.1, read on the forward strand.
AGTACTAATATAACATAGGCTTACACGGTATATTACATTTTCCTAGCTGCACACACAAAAAAAACAACATTTACTTCTTAACGTGTATAAACATTTCGAACAGAAAATAATTTCCTTTGAAGCTTTAGGAGGTGTTTATTTATTGAAATGCATATTTGGCTCAGATTGAATGCATGCTTTTTCAATTGTATTCAGCACCTGCTCTGTATGTAAAAAGGACGCAGTGTGTCAGACTATTACAGCTCCTTTTAAGTCAGCTGAAAAAATGGAAAAAACTGCATGAAACTAATAGCAGTCTTCATGAGTCAGTAGGCACAAATGAGGCATTATTTAGACATTTACAAGGTGTAATCCACATTGGATTTGATGTATTTCTCTGCAATAAACTATCGTAAGAATTATATAGCAATCACAGACAAAATGTTTTATTTTCCGCTAGACTGAGTGACATTTACAATCTATCATGTTACCTGCATGTATGTGTTTGTGTTAATATATCACCGTTGCTTGATTTTCAGATATATTTGTGGGTTCTTTGATGCTGATTGTTTAACTATATTTTTTTTCTTTTATAGAAAAAAAAAAGGGTAATTTACTCTGACCCACCATTAGGCTATGATTAAACACTAGGAATACTGTGAAACGCGTCAACTGTCCAGTTTGCTGTGGCTTGTAGTGCTGTTTTAATTTATTTTACAAATAAAGGCAACGATTGTTTGGATTGCGGCTGTCCAGAAAGATATTTATTTTTCTGCCACCATTAGGCTTGTTATGTTTTTGAACAGTTTGTATTTAAAGCAGACCCTAACCCAAAATTCTGTGGTCCCGAATATATACCCAGCAGCTGTACAAAAGAAAGTCTGTTTGCTATTGTAACGGTCACCACCGTTTACGATCTTCCATCCAGCCAAGACAGCTTATACGACACCCCGACAAACCAGCAGACATGATCCATTCCCCCAGAATTAAGACGAGACACGCTACGTTCTCTCTGGTTTCAGATGAATGAATGCTTTAATGGTACACTCTCAGCTTTTTATACAGTTAAAGCATGAAAGGAACAAAGAAACTCTCCACCCCTCTCATCACACACTGGGGCTTCAATACACCTTCAGATGGGCTAATTACTAATCAGTATCCAGACATTTCGGCACTGGGCTGACATTTTTAACATGACCTAATTACTACACCTGAGAAGTCACATTCCACATTTTAGACAGACGTTTTGTCTCCGCATACGGCTTGACAAGTTCCATTCCACATCTTAACAGTGTCATTAGCATTACACAAAGGAAAGGTCTTAGGAGCAGACCTGAATTAACATCTCAAAAGCATGTGTCCCCACATTGAATGAAACATTGGCCTTTTCAGACTTGATTAGCATCTCAACAGCCTTACACAATGGACAATGGAATATCTTAGGAATCTATTGACCTGGTGTGGGTCAACATTAACCAACAACTTGTAATATCTCAAGATATCCTGCAATACATGAATTATCAGTAATTTCCCATCTCATGTAATTTATGATATAATTTCTCAGTCACCCTATGGCCCTATTGGACATAGGGTGACCCTAGACATAAGAGTCATTGGTGACGTTGGCACAGGAGCACCCCGCATCCCTCAAAAGTCTCTGGGTGTCACAGGCCATTCCGTTACCGCTATTAAAAAGATTCTGCTATTTTTAGTTCCTCCACTAAAGTTGCAGTTTTGGAACACATAATCCAAGACTACTGTAGAATATGCATGCTTGGGAAAAACGTAGCTCTATACTCAGACAGAAAAGTTAAAAAACAAAAGCAAAAAAGGAGAGAAAACTTGATGGACTATCTGGACCTCTGACATTCTTCTTCTATGTTTCTATTAAGGTACACATCAAGCCACTTACCCCATCCTGCCTCCTTAATGGTATCTAGCATTTCTCTACAGGGTCTGTATTGTTTCCTGTCAAAATTATAAAAATTCATAGCACCCTGGCAATATAATTCCCTGGTGCCTCCGTTGCATCATACATGTGATAGTAGCCCTACATAATGCTGCCCACAGGACCAGTGCATAGCTATAAAGAGTTAACACCCACACAACAGCCTTTTTTGTCCTCATGGAATTCACAGCCAGTGTGAAGAGAAGAAACCCTTACCTGCCACCTTTGGTGCATTTCCATGGTTCAACCTCTCCTGCAGTGCAGTCCTCAACCTTGGGATGCTAAATGCTCTGATAACGCAGGGAACCGCTTCTGTGGATATTTTGGGGTAAACATCATATGCAATCTAGCCCCACGTACAACTAGCCCTGCCACGGCGAACTAAGACGGAAGTTGGGCACCCCTCCTTCTCCACAGCCAGCCTATTTACAAAGTGCAGCGTGCTTCACGCATGTGCAGTAGGAAACAGCTGTGAAGCTGCAAGTCTTCATTGCCCAGTTTCCCTTAGTCAAGATGGCAGTGCCAGCACCCGATAGCATATGTATTTGTAACTGCTGAATTTTTGTGGGGTAGCCTGGAGCTTCACTTCTATCACTTAGTGAGTATGTAGCTTCTTCCTTTTTATTCCTTGGCTACGTTTTAAGCTAGTGCAAATGATTTCCTGTTTCTGCTCCTTACTCTTCAGCATTCACAATTTCCTGTTTCAGGGTGGGAGTCATGCTTGTAACTGTTCCTTACTCTTCAGCTGGAGCATTCTATACAGCTACCCTCAGAGACTTAAAGTGGAGCTCCACCCTTTCCCACTTCCGGGAGTCCGGCTGCGGCCATGACGCGGCAGTGACATCACCGTGGGGCACTCTCCTGCTCCTCCCCTGGCCACTGGGCTAATAGGAGAGAGGAGCGGGGCCTCGCGCATGTGCAGTAGGGTTCCCAGCATGAAGCCAATAGGCTACACTACTGGGTTCCCTTACCTGCAATGGCGGTGGCAGCACCTGACAGCTGATGGAAACATCAGCTGCGGTGCCGACATCAAGAGACTGCAGGACAGGCAAGTGTCCATTTATTAAAAGCCAGCAGCTACAGTATGTGTACCTGCTGGCTTTTATTTTTTTTCCCGGACCTCCACTTTATGTTGAGTCTCTCTACGCTGTGTACAGCAATAGAAATGCACAGCCACATAGCCTAGGATGGCAAGGCATTTTTCTGCTGCTCCCTCTTCCTTCACCCTCCCTTCTCCAAGCTAACAGTTTGGAGATTGCACTGTCCACTGTTTTTTCTGTTCTGTGAAGATCAGAAGGTCAGGGAAGCAGCACTGAACAGGAGACAGTAGCATTAGTAGTTGTAATAAATGAATGCTTGTTTTACTGTGTGTACTCAAAGCATTAAACTAAAAAATGCTGAAGGTTTAATACTGCCTTAAACTGACATTTTTAAATAAAAACAATCATGTGTAGTACAATCAACAAATTTTATTTCCTCAAATCAGTGAACAAACTCAAATCCTATTGTAAATCAATGACTATAACAGCAGTAGGTAAATACTTATGGTTTACCAGTCTTTACTAGTGTGTCTTTATATATGTTTATTGGTGCCTAGTAGCTAAAAGTTTCGATTTTGTTTCCATAATTAATGGCAACTCACATATGATCTCATTTATTAAAGTTTTGCCCACAGCCATCAGTCAGATCATACTTTCAGAATCCACCTTTTGGCACAGAAGAATGTGCATTTTTATGACATATGTTACTATATGAGGTTGGTGTTGAGCTGCTTCTAAAGTGTTAACCAATGCATGAAAAGACTCCCCCCTTCTATACCACTCTTGCAGAAGATGGATACTATGCTCAATCTGCCTTTTTATTATAGGTTCTCTGGTTTGGTCACTAGTGGCAACTCCATGGGAGAAACAACCCCCAATTATATCATCCATGCATTTAGGAATATTGTACAGACTTCATCACGCACATATTATGACCTATTGTTGGCATGATTGTACTTCTAAACATGTGAGTTATTATTGTTTCTCATTGTATGCACAAGCCAAAACCTAAACAGTAGTTTGTTTTTTATATTTATAGATTTTATTCTGTGATTTTTTGGAAATTTCTCCTCCCCATTGTCCTTGGAGAGTGGGACCTTGGGAAGCTGTCAGAGGGAAGGCGCATGTGCATATGGGGCATACAGCGTCCAGGTGGAGACCCGAAAGGGAACGCTGATGCTACCATTTAATATTAGGCTGGTGTTAAGGAAGCACTCCTAATTAAAAGACATGATTCTCCAAAAGAACCCAATTAACTCCACAGTTTTTTAACACATTACACACTGTACATTATATATAACAGTTCCTCGATACCTGCCCCCCCCCATCCCAAAAAAAAAAAAAAAATCTGAGCCTTTCCAGACTTCACCAGCCCAGTTAATTGTCACCTCATACCCAGTGACATTGATACATTTTTTAAATTTAAATACTAGGAAACATGGCTCTTGTAGCCATGCTTATTGTCTTCTGAGGCTTCATTCATCTTCTGTAAATTCTAGGATGGGTCTCTGGGATGCCATGTGCCCTAAGTCGAACTCAGCATTAGGGTTCCAATCAATAGGGAAAGAGTGTAAGCATGAAAGCTCCTTGACTACCAGGGCCTTATGTCACTTTTGTTGCTTATGCACTTGACACAACTACTGTAGCCATTAGCAATGGCAATAAAGCCTCCTCCGAATAGCTGCTCTGCACATTTGACATTTGTACTGCATTTTCTCTATCTCCTCATGTTCCCTAATAAGCCATGTTCTGTGATGCACCAAGTATTCATGCACCCCCTTAAGATTGTAGTCAAGTTACTTTCAGACCTGGCCATGTTAAAAAAACAATAGACTTTATTTTAATAAGTTGTTTAAATATACGCATGAAGTCTTCAATACACATTTCTGTACACTAAGTGCCCCTTAGTCATACCTTGAATAGGTTTGAAAAGTCCTGAAAGTCCTCAAAAGCATGAGTCATTAACCCTGGAACCCTGATTGGACTCCCACAATGGGTGGTAGAACCATGTTCTTTCTTAGAGAAACCTGGACCCAAACCTCTGTCCTTCTTACTAATTGTGGCGTACTGAGGGTAGCTACCTATTTTTTATGTGTTTGCCCCAGCAGAGGGCCGTCCTTCCAAATAGAGCCCAGAAAACCTGGCCAGCAGGTTAACCCTTTTCTCCCAGGGAGTACCACCTCAGCACGGCAAACACAACTAAACAGTGCTACAGTTACTTAAAACTCTACCCACATACATCTACTAGAAAATGGTAGAACATTTTCAACAGACATAAAACCTTTCACACCCACCTGCTTAGACGCATGTTCCTGTAGTGTGCAAATACGAACATCTTTTTGCACTCAAGATTTAGTGCTATTAATTCTTGATAGCACCCCAATACACCATGCTAATGCATGCACCAAATTGCATGGTAACATGGCACAATGCTTTTTTGGTGCATCAGGAACTTAAAAATAAAGGTTCTCATGCTTTTTGTATGCGATTTTCACACATAGAGGAGCCCTTTGAAATGAATGGGCTGCCCTAAAGGCGACACATCAAAATGTTTCTTGTATTGCCACACTTGCATAGGTGAGAATGACGCCTAACATACTTTTATGGTTGGTTAGGCTTAGGTGGAACAAAGCCATTATTAGTTTTCATATCTGAAGATAATAATAACAAATGTATCCCTAAAAGCTTATTAACAGCATATCTAGCATTTTTGGATAGACTGGTAAGCAGACTAGACCCCCCTATAAGCTTTTTATTGTTGTCTGGGTCTGTGCTAAGGAGATTAAAGCAAGCTATACATTGTACAATTTTCTTTCCTTCAACCACAGATTGAATACAATGATCACTATCGGCAGCTACAGCCACTTGCAATGATCGCATGAAAAAAAAAAAACTTTGGCTGTACTGGCGTTGAGCCATGGATTGACTTCAGTATAACCAGCCTGCACAAGAAAGATCTAAATTCGAATTTCAATCTGTCTATGGCCAGCCTCACTCAATCTATTTTTCTTGTTGATCATTGTCAAAGTTAAGGCAAAAACCAAAAATGTTTTGAATGTTCTCCAATAGGGACACTTGTTTCACTTATAGCTATTTAAAGCAGAACTCCTGGTACAAAAAATATGTTTAAAAATATTCTGCAGTAGCTACAAAGGATATACAGGCATACCCCATTTTTAAGTACACAATGGGAATTATTTACTATTACTGGGGAGTGCAAAATCAGGCTCACTTCTGCATAGAATCCAATGAGCTTCTAACCCCATCTTGTTCAATTAAGCTGTGGTAATATAACCTGGAGGCTCATTGGTTTTTTTGCAGAAGTGAGCCTGATTTTGCACTCTCCAGCGATAGAAAATAAACCCCATTGTGTACTTAAAAGTGGGGTATGCCTGTACCCACTTTGTGTACATAAAATGCTTTTAAAAATCTAGGTATTTCCTTAAAAACAGTAGGCTGCCTTATTGCACTGAACAATGATGCATTAAATACCATAACAGTCTCAATGTAGTCCAAAGCCTCATACACACGATTGGATTTTCCGCAGACAAAGCATAGGACTTTTGTCCAAAGGGCGTTGGCCGTGAACTTGTCTTGCATACAAATGGCAAAGAATTGTCGGACAACAAACTCAAAACTATGTGGTTTTTCAGCTCTTTAGTGCTACCCGTTCAGAAACTTCTGCTAATGTTGTGTTATGGTTAGCATTGCATCACACATTTATTGGCAGGGAATTTTAAAGCATGTTATCCAACATTTGTTGGCAGAAAATCCAACAACAATTGTCCAATGGAGCATACAAACGGTTGGATTTTCCGACAACAGCCTGTCTTCACACAATTACCAACGGATAATCCGATCCTTAAGGCTTGGTTCACACTTATGCATTTTTGTAGTGCGTTTTCGGTTTTGCAGAAACACACTACAGTCCATTTAACATGGTTTCTTATGGATGTAGTTCACATTTGTGCATTTTATGCAAAGGGCCAGGGATTTTTTTCTAGTTTTTGGTTCCATAGACTTTAATAGATCAAAATGCACCTGGAATATGCAAACTGCAACATGCACAGGTGTGAATCAGGCCTAAGAGGGTAGAGCTGTAGGGAACAAGGCTGTTCACCTTGCAAATGACATTCCCCTTAGCTTAGTAAATGAGGTAAAGCACTGCTTCAATCATACAAACATGGGCAAGTAAAAATACAGTAGTTTGTTACATTTTCCTTGCACATGATTAGGTATTCTTTGCAAAAGTGAATTTGTACCACATTTACCAAGCTAAAGGAAAATTCCTTTGCAAAGTAAACAGCCTACTTTTCTTTAGTAAATCACTCTACATCTCTACTATCTTAAGCTTTAACGATCTTTTACAATCTGTATTGTGCTCTTCTTGTAAACACAATGATATACACATGAATAAGCTTGGGGTGAAAAAATGCATTAAAATGGATTATGTCTTTTTCAACAGATAAAGTGGGAAATCAAGGACTAATCATTTGGCTCTCTAGAGCTTGAACAAGTAACCTCTCTGTTCCGCTGATTGCTGATTGCACCCACAGGTTCTGTTCTTCCTGTTTGCTTTTTCTGCCATGGTGAGATACCACATGAACGCCAGTAACGCCAGTAACTAGAACAGGAACGCATAGAACCAGACAGTATGTGGTAGACTTGTCTTTGCCTGCTCAGTTCCAGTCAATCTATTACATTCAAAATAATTTTTAGAGGTGTTTCCATTTTGCAGACACATTTAAGATGACACATTTTTAGGAAGACACTAATATGAACAAAGAAAAGCTTAGATTATTGTGTAATTTCTTTTAAAGCTGAACTCCAAACTAACATCAAAAATCACAGACAATATACAAATATATGAGCTGTTTTAACTGACAAAGGAATTTGTATTTGTGTCCTTTTCAGTTCTAAAACATACAGGCATACCCCACTTTTAAGTACACAATAGGGTTTATTTACTAAAGCTGAAAAGCGCAAAATCAGGCTCACTTCTGAATAAAAACCAATGAGCTTCCAGGTTTTATTACCAAAGCTTAATTGAACAAGCTGGGGTTAGAAGCTTATTGGTTTCTATGCAGAAGTGAGCTGTATACAGCTGTCAGGACTCTATCCACAGCAGACGCTCACGAAGACCTGGCATTCCTGACAGTATCTTACATGGCTGAAGGCTTGCGCTCTGGCACACAGGTGTGAGTAGGGTTACTGCCTCATCCCTTTAAAACTGAACACAAATCAATTACACAGGTTCAGTGGTTTACAAAGGTAGTGATTAAACTATGTGCATTAAATTAGCTACAGAACCTGTGTAACTCATGTGTTCCGTTTTAAAGGGATAAGGTGGCAACCCTAGGTGCGAGCACAAATGTGCACTGGCACACAGCTGTGCCCACGAATGCGTGCTGATGCATGGCCGGCCCGAACTGGCGCCATTACAGCATTACAGACCCCCTTCCAGCCTAACCCTTCACTACAGATCCCCCTCCCAACCTAACCCTTCTGTACAGACCTTCCCCTGTACAGCCCTTTCCCATCCTCAATAAAGACCCCCCCCCAGGTAAATCTTTCCTACCAGTACAGTCCCCACTGCCAGCCTAACGCCTCAGTAAAGACCCCCATTCAAACCAAAATCCCCACCGGCAGACGGCGCACTGACGTGGCGGTGACGTTGACGCCGCCACGTCACCGCACCAGGAAGTAAAACACTTCCGCGCATGCGTCGAAACCATTCGACGCGTGTGCGGGAAGACATGTCTGCTGGTTAGCGTACTAACCAGCAAACATGTCGGGCGGACGGGTTCCCAGCCGACAGATTTGAAAGCATGCTTTCAAATCTGTCTGCTGACCAAATCCGTCGGCTCGCCCGTACACACGATCGAATCTGTCTGCTGGGACGGTCGGGCCGACCGTTTCCAGCAGACAGATTTGATCGTGTGTACGCAGCCTAAGGATTGTCAAACAAATGGCATGGAGGGCTGAGTACTGGAATGGGCAACATGTAACAAAGCAAAACAAAAAAAAGTAAAAAATGTTTAGCAGTGCATTTTTAAGTGAAACCTTAAAAATAAAAAACTCCATTAAGTAACATGCCTGGAGGATTCCCCTTACCCTGCCTGTAAAGTTGTTTGTGTCTGTGCAATGTACACCTTCTACTACAGTAAAATTGACATTTAGGCCTGGTTCACCTCTGCATCATTTGAATGGGCTGCAATGCCTGTGTTTCTCACAGGGAAAGGGTTCTTGCACCATTCTAAAAACACATCGGCTGGGAAATCGCATCACGCGCCTTTTCACCATGCATTTTTAGATGCATTTTGACTACAGGTGGTTGCTGTTATAAAAATCACTGTGATTCCTGTATCCACAGCCACCCACATATATGTGAACCAGGCCTAACAAAGAAAAAACAGTGCTTAAATTGCTGGAAAAATTACAGTTGCAGGGCGTTTCATTCTGTTTATAAACAAAGCAATCAGAGATTCTATTCATACATACCAGACCCATTTTTTAGATGATGACCTGTAAAAAAGTTAATGAGGCACCCCCACACAAACAAATATTATGAGTTTCCTCCCCAATTCATGCTAGGCCCTTCTGGTCTGGCATACATTTAAGGGGAAAACCCTCCAGAAAAATAGCACAAGGTCCCCTCCATTCTCTTCTATGACCATTCTTGCAGGCCAACAGAGTAGGGGGGGTGATAAGCATACACCTCCCTCCTGAAACTTACCAATATGCCATTGACATGGGGGGGTCATATCAGGCCCTTTCCCCGGCAAGTCATCTTGCCCCTCTGTTAATGAGGACAAGGGCCTCTTCTACCACAACTTGGTAGTTGTGGGGGTCTTCGGGTAGAGAGTTTATTATAATTTGGATGCCCCTTTGACAATAAGGGGCTCCCAGCTACTGCCCCTATGCAAATGTGTAAGGCCGCGGCCCGTTTCAGCAGACAAATTCAATCGTGTGTACGGGCGAGCAGACAGGTTTTTCCAGCAGACAAATTTTAAAGCATGCTTTAAAATCTGTCTGCTGGGAACCCGTCCGTCCGACATGTCCGCTGGTTAGTACACTAACCAGCGGACATATCTGTCCGCACATGCGTCGAATGGATTCGACGCATGCGTGGAAGTTTTTCACTTCCTGGTTCGGTGACGTGGCGGCGTCAACGTCACCACCACGTCACCGCACTGTCTGCCGGCAGGGATTTTGGTTTGATCGTGTGTACACGATCAAACCAATATATCCCAGCAGACAAATCCGATCAAAGCGGTTTGTCAGACCGATTTCATCGGATTTATTTAGTGGTGTGTACGCGGCCTTAGGGGTACAGAATGGTATGGATTTTGGAAGGGACCTTATTCCCTTTTCTTTTCATTTTTGCTTGGGGTTCCCCCTTAAAATCTATGCAAGACCTGAAGAGCCTGGTAGAATCATATTGTTATATTATGGGGGAACCCACCTGCCACTTTTCTTTTTTATATACTATTCCCAGCTACTTTGTTTACTTGACTTGGGATTTACATTCATGTAGATGAATAGGGCAAGTGATGTTACTGGTTGTTAAAGACTCATCGTGCGTGCACCCACCAACACCCTTAACAAAAATGTTGTGTTCAGACCAAAGCTTAAGCTCATCCCTAGTCCTGATTTGATGCATACTGTACAGGTTCTATGTCATTGATTTAGAAAGAAAAAAAAACATTTGAATCAACATGACAGCCAAGCACCTAGGATTTTCTGCAGGAAGGTGAGCTATTTCACTCAATGCAGGTTTATCTTTACATGCAAAGGATCGGTAATATTTCCCTATTGCGCCATACACATGATCGGAATTTCCGATGGAAAAAGTCAGACGGACTTTTTCCATCGGAAATTCCGACTGTGTGTATGCCCCATCGGAGTAATTCCATCGGAGTTTAGATAGAGAACATGTTCTCTTTTACTCCGATGGAATTCCGTCGGATTTCCGATGTGAGTTTGGTCGGACAAAGGTCCAATCGTGTTAACGGGGCATAAAGCATAATACAGAAAATGTTAGCTGTCTGATCCCGATAGTGTCTACTGTGCATAGGGTTTCTTAAGATGTTTTGTCAGATTCCAGATTAGTTTACCCTTACCTACTACTTTACTACTGAGAAAATGGCTGATACCGACAAGGATTAAACCTATAAACAACAACCATACATCTGGTATGACCTAAAAAAGAACACAAGAACCGGCAATATAAATAAATTACAGTAATCATCTTTTATTGCTCTAGAAATCTATAACATAAGACCATTATTTCCCAGTAACGCTTGTACAAATGGAGACATGCCCAAGGGAAGTAATGATGCTTAAAGGGGAATTGAATCTTATACCATTTATCTTCAAACAATATAAAAGTGCCTAAACTAACACTTTTAACTTATATGCTGTGGAGCAAATTAAGCTGGAAGGAGACACATGATAAATTTAACAGCGGGAATGCATTTGTATTATGTCGCTTAGTCCAGTGTCAGCTGGTATAAGTGTCTCTAAAGCAATAAAAGTCATTAACCAGAACAGATATAATTATTACCATGAGCCAAATTTACCTTTAAAATGAAAGCAGTCAAAACAGAGCTATCTGTGCTTCAGCTGCCACCCACTCACATGCAGAACAACTGTAAACATTGAATCGGAATTTGGCTTCAGCAATGATATCACACTATTCTGTAGTCTGGAAAATGAGTAAACTTTTATCTTTTAAATATTAGGCAGTTGAAGAGGTGATTGTATTAAACTGCCATACACAGTTCAAATTTCAGACAATTCATAGGAATTGGATGAAATTCAAGCAGTGGGTGGCCCCGCCATGGCTTGAAAAACAGTAATTGAGAAATTAAAGGACTTTTGGAAAAGAAGTCAGACAAACTCTGACTGCAGCCAATCAGCTTCAGTCACTGTTTGGATATTCTGACAGCCACAGGAACCAGCTGTCAGAAAAAGATAGCCTGTAGAAGGAGATTTCTGTTTAGCATGGATGGGAGAATCTGGGGATTTACAGGTATTGTCAGCTTTAGTCTACAGGTGCTGGATCAGAATGAAAGGAAAACAATTGTATTGTGTGAATCGCGTCTACTAAGACTGTGTGTTGGTGTCCTAAGGTGTTATCACCGTGTATCCAATAAACAACATCTGGAAACCACCTGATGTGCATCCATCCTTTCTTTTCTTAAGGCCCATATACGACAATAATTGTTTGATGGACGTGTTGTGTCGCATAATCCGACCATGTGTATGCTTCATCAGACAATTGTTGGCGGAATTAACGACAACAAATGTTGGCTGTTCATGCTCACCAACTGTCTGACAATAAATCTGTTACGTTGGATTATCCAATCGTGTGTACACAAATCCGTCGGACTAAAATCCAAAAGTACAAACACGCATGCTCTGAACCAATGCTGAACATCAGACAACAATAGCAGAAGTTGCCCAAAGGATGGTGGTAAAGAGCTGAAAAACCATGTGGTTTGGTGTACGATGGCTGAAAATGTTGTGCCGTGTGTATGCAGAACAAATTCATGGACAATGCCCTTCAAAAATCCACAGAAAAGTCAGATGGAAGTCCGATTGTGTGTACAAGGCTTTAGTCTACAAGTACTAGCATGTATCTATGGTGAGAACCCCCATTAAAAAGTCACTATGTGCTACATAACAGTCTATTAGAGCTGTGGGCTTCCATTTCTAGTGGGAACCAGTATCCATTTCAAGGGTCCTCTCTATCTAGCTGTGTAGTGGAACACACAACCATACCTTGGACAGCTCATAGAGCTTAGGATAGGGGAACCCAAGGAACACTAATATTTTATGCCATATTATTGATGCAAATAACTTCTTGACACCCACATAACTCATAACTGCCACATATACACCAGGGGCCAGATTCAGAAAGGTTTACGCCGGCGTAAGTACAAATGTGCGCTGTCGCATCTTTGCGCCGATTCACAAAGCAAGATACGCCAAAAAAAATGGCTTCAGTCGTCCAACGTAACTTTCCTATGCCGGCGTATCGTGGGCGCATACTTACGCTGGATGCATTCGACGTTCCCAAAAAAAATATGCAAATGAGCAAGATATGCCGATTCACGAACGTAGATGCGCCCAGCGCATTAATATACGCGATTTGCGTAAGGCTTACGTCCGGCGTAAAGTTACCCCTGTTATAATGAGGTGCAGCTAATGCAAAGGTATGGACGTCGAGAACAACCGTCAAATTTTACGTCGTTTACGTAAGTCGTACGTGAATGGGGCTGTGCGTAAGTTACGTTCGACGTGTATCTTAGACATTCTATTTGACGTGATTCTGAGCATGCGCACTGGGATAGTCCACGGACGGCTCATGCGCCGTTTGTTCGGCCCATCATTTGCATGGGGTCACGGTTCATTACAATACAACATGCCCACTGCCTTGCTACTTTGAATTACGTGGGCTTACGCTGGCCCATTTACGCCACGCCGTCGCAACTTAAGGACCAAGTGCTTTGTGAATACAGCACTTGCCTCTCTAAGTTGCGGCGGCGTAGCGTAAAGAAGATACGCTACGCCCGCATAAAGATACGCCGCTGTACCTGAATCTAGCCATATATTACCAAAAGTATTGGGACACCTGCCTTTACACGCACATTATCTTTAATGGCATCCCAGTCTTAGTCCATAGGGTTCAATATTGAGTTGGCCCACCCTTTGCAACTATAACAGCTTCAACTCTTCTGAGAAGGCTGTCCACAAGGTTTAGGAGTGTGTCTATGGGAATGTTTGACCATTCTTCCAGAAGCACATTTGTGAGGTCAGGCACCATTGTTGAATGAGAAGGCCTGGCTTGCAGTCTCCTCTCTAATTCACCCCAAATGTGTTTTATCGGGTTGAGGTAAGGACTCTATGCAAGCCAGTCAAATTCCTCCACCCCAAACTTGCTTATTCATGTCTTTATGGATCTTGATTTGTGCACTGGTCCAAATAATTTGGTGGAGGGGAGATTATGGTGTGGGTTTGATTTTCAGGGGTTGGGCTTGGCCCCTTAGTTCCAGAAGGGAACTCTTAAGGCATCAGCATACCAAGACATTTTGGACAATTTCATGCGCCCAACTTTGTGGGAAAAGTTTGGCGATTGCCCCTTCCTGTTCCAAGATGACACAAGTGCACAAAAAAGTTCATAAAGACATGGATGAGCGAGTTTGAGGTGGAGTAACTTGATTGGCCTTCTCGTTCACATCAGTGCCTGACCTTACAAATGCACTTCTGGAAGAATGGTAAAACATTCCCATAGACACACTCCTAAACCTTGTGGACAGCCTTCCCAGAAGAGTTGATGGTGTTATAGCTGCAAAGGGCGAGACAACTCAATATTGAACCCGCATTGGTCACATGATCAAACAGACCTACCCTACCCACAAGCATATTAGCCCAGTTAAAGTGATGCTGGGGCTGGGCAGGAAGGGGTTAAACTGCAACCAGCGACTCTCAGCGTGGCTGATAGACATACTTTTTTGTTTGTTTCCATCAGTATCACAATAAAAATACACTTGTGTGTTAGCGGCCCCTTAAAAATTATAAGTTACATTACCTATTTGGCAAGTAAATCAAAATGTAAAAAGGCTGTTGATATGTATAAAATTATAGAATACATTCTTTTATAATACATAAGAGACATTTATATGTAAATAAACTCATTTGTATAATATCTGAATAAACAGTTCCAGTACAAACACTTCAAAGCTCTGTACTTACATGAAAGCAATTAGTTTAACTTTTTATTTTCTGGTAGGTTACACCAGGGTGCATTTTGTATGGTCCAATTTAGTGGTTACGAAAATACTGGAAATTGTGTGATTACTTTACTGGAAGAAATTGCAAACCAAAAAAAGAATGGCAGTTTAGAGTAAGCTAATTACCTTTTTTTTTTATGTAAGTATTAATCACAGTGTAAACATATATTAATCTGAATGTACACAGTTATTTTGTTGAAAAGATTTTGTCACACATGCCCATGAGGAACAGAACATTGTACTTATGTACTTTTCATTGCACAGATTGCTACTAGGGAAATGCCGGTATGCCCACTGAAATATAGCTACACAACGTTCACAGGAACATTTTTGGAGGGCTGTTTCTGAAAGTCAGGGTCATAGGCCATATGATCAGTTTAGTAGAATTTAGACTTTAGTTAGGATATTCATATTTGTGATTGATTTATTTTTAGGGTTTTAAGTTAAAGAAGAATTGAATGTTGGAAGCTGTGGCCAATAAAAAGGCAGGGAGAGTTCAGAGGACTTGTTTAGCTGTGGTGTCACTGCTGCTGATGTTTTCTCCATTACTGACGTACCATGGTTTTTGCACTGTCTCTGTGTGGGGGCAGCCATCTTGGTAAAGGCATGGCTTTGCTTCCTCAAGTCAGAGCTTCCAGCAAGGAGAACAGATAGCAGCATTAAATCTCAGGCCAAATCTTCTGAGACTAGCAGTCAGAGGCAGCAATGGTTGAGATATCACACCTCACATATACAGCTATGGGGAGATAGGCACAGGAGTACATATATACAAGTAAACTCCTATTTTTTAGGCCCCTTCCACACTGGGGCATGAGCCGCGGTGGCAGTATAGCGGCGCTATACCGTTGGATTTGCCGCAGGATTCGGCCGATAGCGGTGCAGTATTAACCCCCGCTAGCGGCCGATAAAGGGTTAATAACGCCCCCAATGCGCCTCTGTAGAGCCGCATTGTGGGCGGTATTGCCGTGGTTTCCCATTGTTTTAAATGAGAAGGAGCGGTATACACGCTGCTCCTCTCACCGCTCCAAAGATGCTGCTGACAGGAGATTTTTTTCTCTCCCGCCAGCGCATCGCCTCAGTGTGAAAGCCCTCGGGCTTTCACATTGAGTATGCAGTGCAGGAGTTTTTCAGGCGGTATAGCAGCGCTATTTTTAGCGCTGTACCACCTGAAAAACTCCTCAGTGTGAAAGGTGTCTAAAGCACAACTAAACTCTCTTATGCTTAGCTGCTAGCATTAGTAAATACTGTTGATAGATAGGAATCTGTATTAGATTTACATGTTTTAAACTTTTTTTTTACATTTCTTCAGTTGTTTCCTGCATTCTGGCCTAGGCCAAAATTATGTCATACATCCCAGGAGCCTTCAGGAGGGGAGGAGGGACTTTTCAGCTAAGCACACCCCCTATTCTGCAAGCTTGAGCTAAGGTAGATGGAGTTCAGCAAGTAAATGTACATGAATCATCTGCCTCTACTCAAGATGGAGATAGCTAGAGATACTAGGGGAGTGTTTTTCAATGCCACTTTGCAAGAAAATAAAGCATGGAGACATGGATGGATGGGTGCGCTTGCTTTGAATCCTACAAATGAATTAAAGGAGACGTACAGCCAAATCTTGTTTGGCTATGCTTCTCCTGTGAATCACAGGAGTACAGTTTGTTCTGCACTCCTGTGACCGCTTTTCAGCAGACAGCGGGCTGAAGCTCACTGTCGGGTGCCGTCACAGACCCCGGTACAGGCTCGGGCAAGATTGTCACAATTAAGTCGGGATCTGCCCACATACCTGGACTGACAGCCGGCTCAGCCTCAGCGAGCTTCTGAGATCCTAATCCCGCTGCCCCTCCACAACTCGGCACTCCAGTGAGGGCGGGGGGGCAGAATAGATAACAATGACTGACAGTCATCGACCCGCTGCTCGTGGGGCCCTGAGAATCGAGCGATTGCAATGTTTGTTTGATCGTTCAGTTCTCATGCCGCGTACACACGGTCGTTTTTTTTGCGATGAAAAAAAACAACGTTTTTTAAAACATCATTTAAATTGATCGTGTGTGGGAAAAACGTTGTTTTTTGTCTTCAAAAAAACGACCAAAAAAAAATTCCAACATGTTTAAATTTTTTGTGTCGTTTTTCAAAACGTCGTTTTTTGTTTCACAAAAAGTCACCGTGTGTAGCAAAAACGTCGTTCAAAACGACGTTTTTCAACCCGCGCATGCCCAGAAGCTAGTTATGAAGCAAGCTTCAATGGAAAAGAGTGGTGAACGTAACCTTGCTTTTTGTGAAAAAACGATGGTGTGTATGCAAAATTGTCTTTGAAAAGTGACGTTTCAAAAACGTCGTTTTTTGCTTCACAGAAAACGTTGTTTTTTTTCATCGCAAAAAACGACCGTGTGTACGCGGCATGAGTGTTAGACCAGATGCTGCATCCACTTAGGTAAGTATGATTCTGCAAAAAAAAAAAAAAAAAATTGTACTTCTCTTTTAAATAGTGGTTTCAGTTTGTGGTACTCCGATTACTTCCGCTTTAAGAAGGAATTAAAGACAAAGGGTACATTCTTTAGGGCATTGCTTGGGCACAACAAACATTTTTAAATATTCCTGATAACATAACAAACCTTCATCTTTTGAGTTCATATCCTCTTTAACTGATTGATATCTGTATATCTTTGTTGAAGATCTAAAACATAACCAAGGACTCCCAGAGCACTATGAGGTTTTCTGCAAATTATCACTGAAATTTGAGATGGAGCCTTTCAGAGGGAGGGGATGAGTCCCTGATCTAACTCATACACATGGGATAACATTTTGAGATACTCTCCAATCAATTTAAAATAACTTTTGTTTATTTAACTGCTCTTTAAGTCAAAGAAAAAGGAATAGGAGGATTTTTTTTTTCACTTGTTCCCTTGTCAGCCGATGGACTCCTCTGCCCTCTTCTGTGGGCAGACATCCTCACTTAAAATGAAAGTCTAGCTCCCCAGCTATGGGCTCTCATCTGACGGTGCTCCTGGGCACTGGAAAAATTATACTTTTTGTCAAAACAATTATATACCACTGATTTAGTTAGGATACATATGTTCACTATAAGTCATTATATGTTATTTTCACAAATGCCTCCATTTGCTGCAAACTGCTATAGAGATATTAAATGGGGCATATTAAGTGATAAATTATGCCTTGCCCTCATTTTACACATCATACTGTGAATTCTCTTGATCGTTTGCTATGACCTAATTTACCCAAATGTAGGGCTTTCTGATGTATTATTAATCCTGTGCGCAGTTTAGCCTAATCCTATGACAAATACATTGTTCAACGACTTGATGGCTGCCTTCTTTCTTAAACTGCACCATTTTTTACCAGCTAATAAAAAATAAACTTGCTGATCATTCCCATAATCACACCTTGACAATTATAATGCAGATTATGCCTACGCTTGGAAACCGTCCCTATGTTCTTCCAGTTCATAAATCAAAGGAGCATCTCTGTGGAGGGATGGTAATTTACCTTGTCTGTGTTGGTTATTGTGGATTTTTTCCCCCTTTGCAGCACATTAGTTTCATAGCTTTAGAATGCAAATCCCCAAACTGGTTGTAGACAAAGAGCACCAGACAGTGCTTGACATTTGCTTTCTTTATGTGTCAAATGATGTGTGAACCGCACAATGGAAATCCAGATGATTGCAGATGAATATTTAAACAAACGTGACTAGTGCGTATGACTGATAATGAGTGATTTGCCATGCTCTCACTGCTGGGACTGAAAGCTTTGTGAGCGCCTATTTCCATATTTTACATGTAAGGGGCTCCCATATAGAGGTTGTCTAATTTATATGCAGTTTATACACTGGCATATAAATGAATGAAGATGAAGTAGAAATTCTTTTTGACTTAAAATATTGGAATATATATAAAAAAAAAATATATTGTGTTCTGTTAAAAGCAAAATGTACCTTTCCACAACTGGTTTATATTTGCCGTATGGATCTTTATTATAGCCTATTCCTTATGCTGCATCCTAGTGGAGTACAAAGACTCAGGGCTGTCTTAATGAGAGGGCACACCTGGGCACTGCCCAAAGCTACTGGTCCTTGAGCCCACGCTGCCCTGAAATTGGGGGCCCCATTATGGCACTGAGAGTGATAGATACACAGGGGAGGCAGTCTGTCTCCCACCTACTTGATGTCTGTTTACTTGCACTGTCATCATTGTAGGGGCCCCAGAGCATTACTCTGCCCAGGGGCCCATGATGCTATTAAGACGGCCCTGCAAAGACTTATCTTTCTTTTATTGATCATTTTTTTTACGTTTTTCTCTACACGTTGGTGATCACATTTCCATTACTTATCTGAGTTTTTTTTCCCCAAAGCTTTTTACCTTATTTGGTAAATAATCAGAACAGTTCTCTTCCACTGTACTTTGCAGCCACAAGGGACATCATATCCGGCCTCCCATTGGCTCCTGGGATATGGCTGTCAATAATCCCAGAAATCAATGGGCAGCCTCCACTTCTATTTCCATAGCTGCACTTTGTACGCAATGTGCATGCGCGAGATCAGGAGGTGCATGCTTGGTAGCCAGCAGCACCATATCCCAGAAAGAACAACGAGTGGGCTACAGATGCCCACACTGAAGATGGGAGCATGCTTGCTAAGGAGAGGACAGTTAGTTTTTTAAAGAACAATCTAATAAGTAAAACTACATTAAAGCGGAGTTCCACCCAAAAGTGGTACTTCCGCTCTTTGTACTCTTCCCCCTCCGGTGCCACATATGGGCACCTTTCAGGGGGGAGGGGGGCAGGATACCTGTCTTTTACAGGTATCCACTTCCGGGAGCCTTAGCCTTGGATATTTACTTCACCACAGGGCTCCCTCCTCCTTCCCCGGCCGCCAGGCCAGTAGGAGAGAAGAGCGGCACCTCACGCATGCGCAGTAGACCTCCCGGTTTGAAGCCGCAAGGCTACACTGCCAGATTCCCTTACTTGCAATGGAGGTGGCAGCACCCGACAGCAGATGGAAACATCAGCTGCGGTGCCGACATCGCTGGATTTCAGGACAGACAAGTTTCCAATAATTAAAAGTCAGCAGCTGCAGTATGTGCTGCTGGCTCTTCTTTTTTTTTGCAGCAGTGGGCGGACCTCCGCTTTAAGTACAAATGCCAGACTGTATTAGATAAGATGAGACCATCGCGGTGGTGTTTTTTTTAGAAAACAACAAAAATAGGATGGAATTCCACTTTAACATAATAATACAACTGCTAGCTAAAAATTGTTGATATGTAATCAGCCCCATTGATGTAGTAAGAAAAAAACTGCTAGAAACAGCAGTGAGCTTATCACATGAGCTGGAAATGACACTTCCGGAAGAGTTTTGGACAACAACTGAGGAGTCCTAGTAGTGATTTCCAAAATAAATTGCTAACACAGATAAATTGCTCTTTACATACGAAAGGCTATAATTAAGGTATTATGTTGGTTGAGCGATGGTGAATAAGACAAATATCTCCAATGTAGAAAATTGCCTATTTGGCCTATGGAGCCCTACACAATCAGTTCACATATAGCTGTCTTTATTAGTAGTTGATTGACAGCTTGTTTTTAGTTCCAAATTAAATATATCACTGCAAATATAATTTTCAAGCATAATATTCACTCTCAGCATCTGCCCCATGCAGTGTTTTCCAATGCTGCGAGTTTGTAACTTGCCAGTTTAGTTACACAGCCATTTATAGCAAGTCAGTCATAGAGTAGGGCAACCTGCCAGCTCTACCACTGAAAGGGTGCTGTTGTATGGTCTCTGCGAGCTGGACACACTCCAGGGAAGATCATATTTGTAAAATGGATAACATCTGTGTGAACAGATCATGGGAAGATAAAAAAATAAAATTTTCAGCTGTTATTGCCAATTATCTGGAAAAACGACATGATTATATGGAGATAGTTGCAGATAAAATTGAGTGTACTGACTTTGTCCACAGGGTGTTAATTTTTTTGTTAAAACATGGCAGAAGAATAGCTCCATTTCAGATGTGGTTAAAATGGCAGTTAAATTTTGCTTAAGAAACATTAAAAAGAAAATGCTAAAGTATTCAGTGCAAATGTCCATTTGTGTCTTTATTTACTGTTTCTATCTGTTTTCACAGTAGTACTGCCATCAGGGCCGTTTGAAGGAATTTGGGGGCCCCAAGCAAAATGGACATGTAGACACACTGAGTGCTCACTTCCTTTCAGTCCGGCCGGGAACAGGAAACTGAATCTCCTGTACCACGCGGTACCCGGCCGGACTGAGAGGATGAAGAGGAGCTCGGCCATGCTACAGCCTGGGAAGGGGGAAGTTGGGGGTCCCAGGCCAGCTCGGGGCCCCAAGCACTTGTTTGCTTTGCCTGAATGCCATGGCCCTAACTGCTAAGTACATGTGCATAGATTGCTATTTTATTACTCTTGTATGTAGAAGCATTTTTGTCACATTGTTTTAGGCATCTTTTAAAATGTATTATGGCTTGGCATTTGATCTCTGGGATGTAGGGAGCTTGTGCACATGGCAAGTTTGGCTCTACAAGTATAAAAACTGAAGTTTTAGGGTACAAGAGAGGCTGGACACTATGCAGAGATATACTCAGTTTAGGGCCGTGTGCATTCAGGTACATATGCCCCGAATGTGGAATTTCTACCAAGATAATTTCATGGAAAATGTTAAAGGAGTTGTAAAAGCAGAAGTTTTTTTATCTTAACCCCCCTGGCGGTATTCCCATGTCAGACTCGGGGTGGAATTTCAGCACCAAAAGCGGTAACCCTGAGCCAGACTCGGGATCGCCTCGCAATGTCCATAGGCAGGGTTTATTTACCTTGTCCCTGCATCCTGTGGTGCCTCCCCGCTGTGTGATTGAGCGGTGTCTCCTCTCTCGATTCACAGTGTCCCTGTGTGCCGCCGAGCTCCGTTCCCTGCGACGTTACGGCGGAGAAGGGCGCCAAATTAAAAAAAGTAAATAAACACAATACATACAGTATACTCTAATCTTATAGAATACAGTACTGTATGAAAAAAATACACACACCCTTTGTCCCCAGTGGTCTGCCCAGTGTTCTACATGCACTTTTATATAATAAAAACTGTTCTTTCTGCCTGGAAACTGGAGATTGTCCATAGCAACCAAAAAGTGTCCCTTTATCTCAAAAGTGGTTTTAGCTAAAAAAAACAGTGATAATGAATTAGAATCACTTGCAAAATTGAGCGATAGTGATTTGTGGGGAAATTTGTCATCAAAAAATTAAAATTAATAATTTTTATTATTATTATATTATTTGTTATAATTATTTATATTTATTTATTATATTATAATTTATGATTTTGTGTTTCAAAATGTATTATACCCGGGATGTCTACTAGACTCTTGTTTGGTCAGATTTAAGTGCGTTATTTCTAAGAATTACAGGCCTACAATATAAAACGCCAAATTTCCATGCAAAATAATGGTACCGCTTTCAGCACCTAAAATCTGAATTAATCATACCACCAGGGAGGTTAATGCATTAAGATAAAAAAAACTCCTTTGTAGCAGCCTCCCCAGCACCCCCCTTATTACCTACCTGAGCCCCTTCTGTCTCCAGCAATATCCACAATCCCCTCAGCTATCCAGGACACTCCTCCTGATTAGCTAAGACAGAGAAGCATCGCCATTGGCTTCTGCGGCTGTCTGCACTGCTCACAGTGAGTCAGCCAATCAGGGGAGAGGGGGTGGGGCCAGGTCGGGGGCTCAGTGTCTAAATGGATACACGGAGCTCTGACTCGGCTTGGGTGCCCCCTGTAGCAAGCTGCTGGCTGAGGGGCACTCAAAGGAAGGAGAAGAGGAGGATCCAGGCTGCTCTGTGCAAAACAATCTAAGTATAACATGTTTGTTATTTAACTGCTTAAGCCCCGGACCATTATGCAGGTAAAGGACCTGGCCCCTTTTTGCGATTCAGCACTGCGTCATGCGACGTGGCTCCCAAACAAAATTGTCGTCCCTTTTTTCCCACAAATAGAGTTTTCTTTTGGTGGTATTTGATCACCTCTGCGGTTTTTATTTTTTGCGCTATGAACAAAAATAGAGCGACAATTTAAAAAAAATGCAATATTTTTTACTTTTTGCTATAATAGATATCCCCAAAAAATGTATATATATATATATATATATATATATACAGTGCGGAAAATAAGTATTTGAACACCCTGCTATTTTGCAAGTTCTCCCACTTGGAAATCATGGAGGGGTCTGAAATTGTCATCGTAGGTGCATGTCCACTGTGAGAGACATAATCAAAAAAAAAAAATCCAGAAATCACAATTTATGAATTTTTAACTATTTATTTGTATGATACAGCTGCAAAGAAGTATTTAAACACCTGTCTATCAGCTAGAATTCTGACCCCCAAAGACCTGTTAGTCTGCCTTTAAAATGTCCACCTCCACTCCATTTATTATCCTAAATTAGATGCACCTGTTTGAGGTCATTAGCTGCATAAAGACACCTGTCCACCCCATACAATCAGTAAGAATCCAACTACTAACATGGCCAAGACCAAAGAGCTGTCCAAAGACACTAGAGACAAAATTGTACACCTCCACAAGGCTGGAAAGGGCTACGGGGAAATTGCCAAGCAGCTTGGTGAAAAAAGGTCCACTGTTGGAGCAATCATTAGAAAATGGAAGAAGCTAAACATGACTGTCAATCTCCCTCGGACTGGGGCTCCATGCAAAATCTCACCTCGTGGGGTCTCAATGATCCCAAGAAAGGTGAGAAATCAGCCCAGGACTACACGGGAGGAGCTGGTCAATGACCTGAAAAGAGCTGGGACCACCGTTTCCAAGGTTACTGTTGGTAATACACTAAGACGTCATGGTTTGAAATCATGCATGGCACGGAAGGTTCCCCTGCTTAAACCAGCACATGTCAAGGCCCGTCTTAAGTTTGCCAATGACCATTTGGATGATCCAGAGGAGTCATGGGAGAAAGTCATGTGGTCAGATGAGACCAAAATAGAACTTTTTGGTCATAATTCCACTAACCGTGTTTGGAGGAAGAAGAATGATGAGTACCATCCCAAGAACACCATCCCTACTGTGAAGCATGGGGGTGGTAGCATCATGCTTTGGGGGTGTTTTTCTGCACATGGGACAGGGCGACTGCACTGTATTAAGGAGAGGATGACCGGGGCCATGTATTGCGAGATTTTGGGCAACAACCTCCTTCCCTCAGTTAGAGCTTTGAAGATGGGTCGAGGCTGGGTCTTCCAACATGACAATGACTTGAAGCACACAGCCAGGATAACCAAGGAGTGGCTCTGTAAGAAGCATATCAAGGTTCTGCCGTGGCCTAGCCAGTCTCCAGACCTAAACCCAATAGAGAATCTTTGGAGGGAGCTCAAACTCCGTGTTTCTCAGCGACAGCCCAGAAACCTGACTGATCTAGAGAAGATCTGTGTGGAGGAGTGGGCCAAAATCCCTCCTCCAGTGTGTGCAAACCTGGTGAAAAACTACAAGAAACGTTTGACCTCTGTAATTGCAAACAAAGGCTACCGTACCAAATATTAACATTGATTTTCTCAGGTGTTCAAATACTTCTTTGCAGCTGTATCATACAAATAAATAGTTAAAAAAAATCATACATTGTGATTTCTGTATTTTTTTTGTGATTATGTCTCTCACAGTCTACATGCACCTACAATGACAATTTCAGACCCCTCCATGATTGCCAAGTGGGAGAACTTGCAAAATAGCAGGGTGTTCAAATACTTATTTTCCGCACTGTATATATATATATATATAAAAAAAAATTGTTCCTCAGTTGAGGTCGATACGTATTCTTCTACATATTTTTGGTAAAAAAAATCGCAATAAACGGTTATTTATTGGTTTGCGCAAAAGTTATAGCGTTTACAAAATAGGGGATAGTTTTATGGCTTTTTTTTATAATTTTTTTTTACTAGTAATGGTGGCAATCAGCGATTTTTTTCATGACTCGGACACTTTTGACACATTTTTGGGATCATTGTCATTTTCACAGCGAAAAGTTCTATAAAAATGCACTGTTTACTGTGAAAATGACAATGGCAGTGAAGGGGTTAACCACTAGGGGGCGCTAAATGGGTTAAGTGTGACCTCATGTGTGTTTTTTGCTGTTGGGGGGGGGGCGTGGCTGGACGTGTGACATCACTGATCGTCATTCCCTATGACAGGGAACAGAAGATCAGTGACAAGCCACAGAGAAGAATGGGGAAGGTTCGTTTACACTCACCTCTCCCCGTTCTTCAGCTCCTGTGACCCGATTGCAGGACACAGGCGATGATCTGGTCCTGCGGGCACGGTCACGGAGATCAGGACTAGGTCGCAAGCGCGCGGGCAACAGCGCGCTCGCGACCTATGGCTGGGCTCTCTAGAGGCAACGTACCTGAACGTGCTTGTGCCCAGCCGTGCCCTTTCTGCCGACGTATATCAGCGTGAAGGGGTCCTTAAGTGGTTAAAAAATAAATAAAAATCAATAACAATCACTTTAAGGTTCATAGCAAAATTTGATCCTTACTAATTCAGTAGACTGCACACTTTACATACTTTTTTCCATAGAGATGCATTAATGTCCGTTTTAAATCTGTCAACAGATGGATGGAAAATGGACAAACGATCGTGATGTTTGAAAGAGGCCTAATAGTGGAGTACGGTGTTACCATATTAGAGTGGGGAGATGGGGAGGAATCGTGCACCATAATACCCCTCTAACCTTTGCTAGTAAATAATACAGAGATGCACATTAGTTCATCTTTGCAATGCTAAAAATAGGTGACGAGTGAGGAGCCTACACTTCAGGTGGCTAGAATCAAATACATTTAATTTAATTTAGTATAAATATAAGTTATATACCGTCTCTCTCAGGGCCAATCCGCCCTATAGGCTCACTATGCAAGCCGCTTAGGGCCCCGCAAAGTTTCAGAGGGCCCCCCAAATTACTAGAGCCCCCGCCTGGTGAGAGGCCCTCACCCTGCTTTTCAACTCACTGGCTGCATGGGAGAAGAGGTAAGAAGTCAACACCCCCACTGCTCACTTTAATGTAAGATGTCATTTTCGACAGTAGAACACCCCCCCCCCCGCTTCTCAACCATAACCTGACAAATCATCTTCGGCAGCCCCCCCGCTTCTCAACTTTAACCACTTCAATACCCGCCCATAGTCATTTGATGTCCACAGATGGGATCTCCCATCCTGGGTGGACGTCAAATGACGTCCTGGGCTTTGGGGGTGAACATCTGAATGATGCCTGCAGCCAGAGGCATCATCCAGATATCCTCTTGTTCAGCCGGCGATTCTGCACAACATAAGAATGATCATAGCGGCGCTTCTGCCGCTTGATCGTTCTTACATGCCACAGGAGGGGACAGACCCCCCCTCCCGCCGCCATCTGGTGCTTCTCCAGGCTCTCCCGTGCCCTAGGGGGCCCGGAGAATGAATCGTCCAACGTAGGCAGGAAGCATAGAGATGACTGGTGACCAGATGGTCACCAGTCATCTCTATGACCGTCGGAGGACCCAGGCGCGATGTGATGACGTCACTCCTGGGTCCCCGTAAGTAAATAAAGCCGCGATTGCGGCTGTAAGCAACTATTCATGAGATCGGTGAATTTTTTCACCGATCTCATGGTTTCCAGCCTGGAGGAGAGATGTGGGGTCTTATTGACTCCGCATCTCTCCATAAAGAGGACCTGTCACACACATTTCCTATTACAAGGGATGTTTACATTCCTTGAAATAGGAATAAAAGTGAAAATTTTTTTTTTGAAAAAAAGTGTAAAAAAATTAATAAAAAATAAGTCAAAAAATAAATAAAAGATTACAAAATAAGATTAAAACGCCCCTGTCCCCGGTAGCTCACGTGCAGAAGCGAACGCACACGTGAGTCCCGACGACATATGTAAACGCTGTTTAAACCACATATGTGAGGTATCGGCGCGTGCGTTAGAGTGCCAGCAACAAATCTAGCACTAGATCTCCTCTGTAATTCTAAACTGGTAACCTGTAAAAAAAAATTCAAGCGTTGCCTATGGAGATTTTTAAGTACCGAAGTTTTGCGCCATTCCATTAATGTGCTCATAATTAAAGCGTGACATGTTGGGTATCTATTTACTCGTTGTAACATAATCTTTCACATAATACAAAAAAATTGGGCTAACTTCACTGTTTTGTTATTTTTTTAATTCATGAAACTATTTTTTTCCAAAAAAAGGGTGTTTGAAAAATGATTGCGCAAATACGGTGCAAGATAAAATGTTGCAATGACCGTCGTTTTATTCCCTAGGGTGTCTTCTAAAAAAACATATATAATGTTTGGGGGTTCTACGTAATTTTCTAGCAAAAGAATGATGATTTTTACATGTAGGAGAGAAGTGCCAGAATAGGCCCGGTATGGAGGTGTGTATACAAGCCCGGTATTGAAGTGGTTAATGTGACATGTAATTTTGCTTAGGGCCCCAGGGAGGTCAGGATCGGCACTGGATTGAACAATCACAATTGGAAGCAACTACTAATTTTAGTAGAATGAAAAAAATATATTGATTCAAAATACAGAGCTGTTGAAATCCCCTAATACAATCAAGAGCACTTTTATCTTTTTCAGCTTTTCTTACAAAGAAGCAGGTGTAACAAGAGCCATAGCAGCTATGGAGCCTGGGGAAAGGGACTGTCAGAAAGTGGAGAAGCGTGACTTTGGTATTTGGGTATGTGGCACTCCAGGGAATGACGTGGTATATGCAGAAAGTTGAGTGTTGCCAACGGCAGAGAGCTATAAAGGCTTGGTTTAGAGCTTAGCACTTCATTCAAAGCATTATTAGCATTCATACATGCAGTGGGCAGAAAAGAATCAGAGAGTTTAGTGGTGCAAAGACCACATTCTCCGGGAAGAGCGGAGTAAATGCCGTATCAGTCTGCTGTGCCTGCCAAAGGTGCACAGCTTTATTTTCACTGACAGCATGGTCCAAGCTTAGAAAGGTTTAGCGGTAATAAATCCAAAACCAGAAATCTAATGTTTTGCAGCTTACCAATCGTTAGATATGGTGGCTGCATTAGTTTTACTTTTTAGGCTTTTCCCCCCTCTGTTTTCACCTAGCGATATGGCCAGTAACTCACCTGTATTACAGTGCTGTGAACAATCCTTATCGCCGAAACGCGTCTGCAATTGTCTCTTTACTCACTGGGATGGCAAAATAAAAAGTTTGAGGTTTATGGAGTTGCCAGCTGTTTTTCTCTGTTGACTACATTATCTTTTGGTGGATGGGAGGACACCACAGCTTGGGCACCTGGACTACAACTTCTCTACCAAGGTTCCACTGCTCTGAGCAATGCATTGCTTTTGTTTGAATTACAGTGCCCCCACGTTGGAGGAAGGAGCACAAGGGTACTTTTGGACAGCAGCATTGTCAGTCGGGGGGAAGGAGATGTTACATGTACTAGCAGATTTGGATGCATTAACAAATTGATGCCAAACTTCAGCTAACACTTTATAATCAGTTACAGCCAACAGTTTTGTGATAAAGGTTTTACATAAATGAAACAGCCGATCATTGTAAAGCGCCCTCTGTTTTAACCTCTTCCAATCTAGTGACGTACCCATCCGTTGCTGGAGTTTCGGTAGCCACATCGGGATGATGCATGCAGCTGCAGGCATCCGCCGGTATTATTTTTTAGAGCCAGTGGTCATCTCTTTTGATAGCAATTGGAGCATCTAACTAGCCCATCGGGAGACCAGAGCAACCACCCACCACATGCACCAGCTGGCCAAACATACAAGCACAGCCGGGCTTTGATTGGCTGTTCGTAATAGTAACCTGGAACCAATCATATGACACCATTTCTGGTTTACTCAGAAACAATCGGCACCATTTTAAAAAAATCGAAAGCATTCAAAAACACAGATCTCTGTGTTTTTAATGCTTTTAAGTGCAGAGGAGGGATTTGAGTCTTTTAGACCCCAGATCTCCTCTTAAAGAGTACCTGTCACATGCCTATTGCTGTCACAAAGATGTTTACATTCCTTGTGACAGCAAGTGATAAAAAACAAATAAATAAAGCAATAATTTAAATTAATAATAAAAAAAACATATAGGGCCAGATTCACGTATTCCAGAGCATCTTTGCTCTGGAGTAACGCTTCTGATTTGCGTTGCGCTGCCGAAATTTTAGGAGCAAGTGCTGTCATTCACGAAGCACTTGCTCCTAAAGTTGCGGCAGCGCATCACAAATGAGCCGGCGGAATTCAAATGTAGCGGGTACGGGGCGTGTAGTATGCTAACTACGCGCGATCCCGCCGCCAACGTACTGCGCATGCGTCGAGTGTCAAAACATCCCCGTGCGCATGCTCCAAAATCTGTGAATGAACGTCAATGACGTCACATTCCCATTCATGACCGTTTTACGCAAGCGACGTTTTTTTTTTTTTTCCCGACGCGATGACGACGCCTATACCTAACATAGGATACTCCAACCCCATGTAGGTATATCTATGCGCCGCGTATCCCGTCCGGAAACGTCGTATCGTCATTGCGTCGCGCCGGATTTCGATCGTGAATTGCCGATTTCCGCTCATTAACATATTTTTTGAGCGTAAATCGGCGGGAACGCCCCCGGCGCCATTTTTAAGTTGAAGTAACGATGCGATGGCGAAACTCAGTTACGCTGCTCGCATCAGAACTTCAACCCGGCGTTTCTTGTTTTCTGGTTACAGAAAACAGAAACGCCGGCTCAAAGCCACAGTTAGGCTGGCGGATCACTCGATCCGCCAGCGTAACCTTTCCTGAATCTGGCCCATAGGGCCAGATTCAGGTAGAGTTAGGCTGGCGGATCAATGGATCCGCCAGCCTAACTGTCACTTTAAGCCGGCGTTTTTGTTTTCTGTAACCAGAAAACAAGAAACGCCGGGTTGGAGTTCCGATGCGATCGGCGTAATTGAATTTCGCCATCGCATCGTTACTTCAACTTAAAAATGGCGCCGGGGGCGTTCCCGCCGATTTACGCTCAAAAAATATGTTAATGAGCGGGAATCGGCAATTCACGATCTTTTTCGGGCGCGACGCAGTGACTTTACGACGTTTCCGGAAGCGATACGCGGCGTATAGATAAAGCAGCCCCCTAGTGGAGTATCCTATGTTAAGTATAGGCGTCGTCATCGCGTCGGAAAAAAAACAAATCGCGTCGCTTGCGTAAAACATTCATGAATGGGAATGTGACGTCATTGACGTTCACTGACAGAATTTGGAGCATGCGCACTGGGATGCATTGACACTCGACGCATGCGCAGTACGTTCGCCGCGGGATCGCGCTTAGTTTGAATACTACACGCCCCGTACCAGCCCAATTTGAATTCCGCCGGCTCATTTGCGATGCGCTGCCGCAACTTTAGGAGCAAGTGCTTCATGAATAACAGCACTTGCTCCTAAAATTTTGGCAGAGTAACGTAAATGAGAAGCGTTACTCCAGAGCAAAGATGCTCTGATCTACCTGAATCTGGCCCATAAAGTGCCCACATCCTCCCGTGCTCATGCACAAAGGCAAATGCACGCTTTGGTCCCACATGCACGCAAAACAGAGAACGTACCACATATGTGAGCTATCACCGCAAACATCAGATCATGAGCAGTAATACTAGCACCAGACCTCCCCTGTAAACCTAAAGCTGTAGCCTGTAAAGACTTTTAAATTGTTTCTATGGATAGTACCATTTACGTAGTTTGTCCTCATTGCATGGGCGTGCAAAATTGTGAGGCCGCGTACACGCGATCAGACCGGTCAGACCGGTCCGTTGAAACTGGTCTGCAGTGTACGGCCCATCGGACCGTTGTCCGTCGGACCAAAGTTTTAAAACCTGCTTTAAAATCTGTCTGACGGACACCTGTCCATCGGACAGGTTCCATGGTTAGTACGCAAAAGCATCGGACCAAAAACCCGCGCATGCTCAGAATCAAGTCAACGCATGCTTGAAAGCATTGAACTTTGTTTTTTCAGCACGTCGTTGTGTTCTACGTCACCGCGTTCTGGTCTGATCGGATTTTTGGTCCGATGGTGTGTACACACATCAGACCATCAGACCACTTCAGCCTGGTCCGATGAAAACGGTCCGTCGGACCAGTTTCATCAGACCGGTCTGATCGTTGACATGTTTGGTATCTATTTACTCAGCGTAACATAATCTTTTATATATTACAAAAAAAATTGTTGTGTTTTGTTTCTTTGCATTAAAATGCAAAAAAAGTGTATATTTTCCCCAAAAATTGTGTTTGAATAACCTCTGCGCAAATGCCGTGTGACATAAAAAATTGCAAAACCTGACAATTTATTCTCTAGGGCCTCTGCTTTAAATAAAATATATAATATTTTGGGGTTGCAAAAAATACTTATTGTTACATGTAAACAACAAGTGCCAGAAAATGCTCGGACTAGAAGTGGTTAAATGGTTTGTCTCAATCCTGTAACTGCCACATCTGCAACACAGCTTGTACTTTTGAAAAACAGCTGACTTGCTGGCTGAAAAGAAAGAAAGCCTAAAAACAATGCAGTCATCACATATATGAATGGGTAAGCAGCAATATAATATATATTTTGGGTTTATTACTGCTTTAAATGGCCCATCCAAAGCAAACCACATGAGCACCTGGTCATGGACGTCCACTGGGGGCGCGCTTCGGCAGTGGCGATACACAGTCGCATTTTACCCTTTCTTCGACCGCTAGCGGGGGGTTAAAATGGGTTAAAACACCCCACTGTGCCCCCTGCATCTTTCAATATCTCTTTGTCACTACTGTGTACCCCCTGTCCACAACTGCACCTCTGGACCCCTTTACATTACACAGCACCTCACAGCTCTGGACCCCTTTAAATTACACAGCACCCCACAGCTCTGGACCCCTTTACATTACACAGCACCCTGCACCACTGGCCCCTTTTACATTACACATCACCCTGCAACACTGGACCCCTTTACATTACACAGCACCCTGCACCCCTTTACATTACACAGCACCCCTTTCCCTTAAATGAAACACTACACTATATTGACAGTATATTTATTTCAGGTCTAAAAGAGGAACCTTTTGGAATGAGGGACAAATGGATTTGATTCCAGAAGAGGGACAGGCACTCTAAATAAGGGACAACTAGAAACTACGCCGTAGGCTACAACTCTGTGTTGTTTTTGCACTGTGTTTCCAGACTTGCTAATAACACATTAGAAAATAGTCTAGTGTTACATGTGGCAACAGATGTTGGCACAAACAAAGCACAGGCCTGGTAAACAATATAAAACGGTGCTCCCCTTCCTCTGTCCTCTGGTGCTTGTAACGTATGTCACGGGGCTGGGTTTGTGTGCAAGGTCCCGCCCCCCCTAGTTTGGCTCGTGTGATAGGCGGAACAATTGAAGACTATCAGACGAGCCGAACTAGGGGGACGGAACCTTGCACACAGACCCAGCTCCATGACATACGATACAAGCCCTGCTCCTGGCTCTCCCTGGTGATTCCAGGGCAGGGGGGGGGGATGACACCCCTTGCCCTATGGAGCGGACGCCAATGCACCTGGTCATTTTCTGCTGCCACAATTAGCACAAAGGAAACCTTAAAGACCCAGCTGCTTACCAGTTCTACCAAATCCTGAAATTACAAGTCCCTGTATGCCATGGCAGCCAAATTATGTGGAGTGTCAAGTTGCTTATATAGATACGTTTTGAGTTTTTGAGCCGCATGCCACGAATTGTTCGGGGGGTGTCTGTGTAACAAACTGTGGGGGGGTGTGTAATGTATCGGGGGTCAGAGGTACAAGGTGCTGGAACCCCACATCCCATCATTAACTGCCGCCGCACCCCCCCCCCCAGGTTGCTCAGTCTAAAATGCCTGGGCCTATTTTTTTTCCCAGGCTGGGCCCGGTTACTGTAATGCATTTAAGGTAGGTCCTAAAAGAAAGACTCGACTCGAAGGAACAGAGGTTTAAGTTTTTGCACATGTGCCTGGCAGATTCCGATTCTAAAAATGTTCATTTGAAAGGATATTGTTTTTGTAAAATAATAGACTATGATGAATGTGATTATGATAGATTACGTTATATTGTTATTTTCCGTGTAGTCGAAATTTTAAAGTAAATACACGTTATTTACAATTTCAGTGGCTTTGTTCTTTTATTTTTGCTCATTTGCATTGCCTGTTTTTATTCTTTACCTTGAATATTTTCCCCTGTCAGTACCACATAACCGCATTTTGTGTTATATGCCTGAAATATAATATATTTCATTGTATTACAATACGTAATTGTTGTTTTTAACCTTTTTTTTACTTTTTTTTACTTTTTTTCACCTTTTATTTTATGCATTCACATTAGATTTCTGCTCACAGGTAGAAGGTCATTAGCTTCAGAGATTTAAAGCAGTGAAAAAGATTTGTCATGTGAAAGTCATGCGTGATTGGGTAATCTGATCTAATTTTGACTTGGCTGTATTACATGTAATGTCCATGGTGGATATCTGACTGACAGCACAATACCATCAATACCATCTGAACTTTATCTAATAAAAGGTCATGATCCTCTTTGATTCCTGCCAAAGGTTCCCACTGTTTTAAAAATATCATATACTTTTTATTGAGATGTGCTTTTTTTTCTACACTTGATTTATGTTTCCCTGCCTCAGTCATAGGCTTTCTCCAGGAAATCTGGGGAATCAAATGTCCCTCAAGGCTTCGGAATAGATGTACACGGAACAAAATCTACACACAGCCATAATCCAGCTAATGCTGGAAATACAACAGGCCAGTCAACTGCAGCCATAATTTATTTCTATTTCTGATTTTGCCACCTTGTCAATTTTCTTATTGATATACAGCAGACTGATTTATAGACTGTCTATGGGATTGTTTTTGTTTATTTCATGCTTAAGAGCATAAAATACTTCATTATAGAAAAGCCTTAAAGTGGAGTACATCCAGAACTTATACTCTATCTGGGTTTTTGGTCTGAGATTCCCTTAGAGTGGTGTGTAATTGGCAATTTAGCAATTGACCAAAATTAATATTACATTTTTTGATTTTGAAGTCCGAATTTTAGTATTTACTGTAGCGGCAGTTATCAAGGATGCCCCATAAAGACGGGTTATTATGGAATGCCATAGTGGGTGTGACAGACTGAGATTTGCATATATATATATATCTGTATATCTATATATATTGTCAGGGGTTCACTCCAATTTTAGAGCTTTAAGAACTCCAACACTCGCTTTTCTCTGGGTAAATGAACAAACAGGGAATATAACCCATTTCAGTTGTCTGGGTCACAAAAAATTCTTCTCCTCAAAATGATGGTGCTGGCTCAGTATGAAAAGTAGCTAATACTATTGTTAAGCCCCATACACTTGGTCAGACTATTTTAACAACAAACATAAAAACGATCGTTTTCCGATCGTTCTCAGAAAATTTGTTCGTTTTTAAACTGCATCAGAAAACCATTTTTGGGTTCAAAAGTCTGGCCAACTGATCTCCCTTCAGATGAAAATCCACAGAAAAGTTTATTAGGCTTTACTGTACAAGTGTACTCACTATTCTGCACAAAAGAGAAGCTGCTTTCAGTCACTGAGGCTGGCCATACATGTTCAATTTTCTTGTACAATTTTCTTTTAGATTTACCAAAAACCATATATGAGGTCAAACTAAACAACACTTTCAATTGTATGCAATCAGGCAGGCCCTTGCACTACATAGTTGAAGGTAAATCTAAAGAAAATTGCACAGAAAATTGTATCATGTATGGCCAGCCTAACTCTCTGGCCATTAAAAAAAACATAAACAAAAGATTTGCTTTTGAACACGTTTCTTTTGTTATTTTCGTATGTTGATATGACACCTATAACAAAAGATTTGCCTTCAGTATTTTGAATACACAGAAAACAGAAAAAGGAATTCATTCAATATACATAATGAAATTCTTTTGTTATAGATGTCATTGAACAATGAACATACAACTGAAAACGAACACAAAACGGATTCAAACAAAATACACAATGCAAACCTCTTGATACAGATTTCATTTTCGTTATTCTGCCATTTTCGTTTTGTCGTTTTTTCCCGTCGGATCGTTCGTTCGTATTTGCGGTCGTTCGTTATGCGGCTCATCCGTTATCCCGTCGTTTTCGTATTTTGGTGCTTTACCGTTTTCGTATGTACACATTATCCCGCGGGTACGAAAATGAACATTTTCGTACGAAAATAACATTCGTACGAACGGGAATGCACATATCTATTATTTTCTATATACTGTATTTATTGGTGTATAACACTTACTTTTTTACCCTCAAAATAGAGGGTAAACTGTGCCTGCATGTTATACGCAGGGGGCTATGGTAAGTTTTTTCCCTGAAACTTTCCTCTTAAAATTAGGGTGCGTGTTATATGCCTGTGCGGTTTCAGAGCTGGTTTTGCCCACTTTTTTTTAAAAGAAAGTTCAAAACAAACAGAAGAATCCCTCGCAGGGGCGGGACTTTTTTTTCTCAAACAATAGGTCTTGGAACTCCACCATGACCCCCCAAAACCCCTCCCCTACACACACTCTCCAGATCACATCAAATAGTGGGTGTGGTCAGTCAAATTTCACGAACAGTAGAAGGGTCTTAAAGGGGCAATAAATACCAGGATTGCATTACATACAGAGTGCAGAGCTGTCACTTGTATTTTTTTATTTTTTATTTGCACATCAGTCATATCCGGTTAGGTTGGAAGTGGGAGCTGTCACTTGTAAACACAGAAACCGGACTTCTGTGTTTAAAGTGATTGTGGTGAGCAGGCCCCCCTCCCCCAAGGGTCTGAGCCAGAGGTGGTGGAAGTTCCCCCTGAAAATAAGCCCTGCACAGGGGTATTCAATATT
The DNA here is from genome assembly GCA_029574335.1 of Rana kukunoris. Classification (NCBI taxonomy): domain Eukaryota; kingdom Metazoa; phylum Chordata; class Amphibia; order Anura; family Ranidae; genus Rana; species Rana kukunoris. The sequence goes on from CM056049.1 coordinate 132,978,502, forward strand.
TCAGTCCTGCTACATAAGTAATTGATATTCAGCCCTCCTGACTTGTAAACGCAGCTCTCCAGCACAGGCCTTATGGTTTAAGGCCCTTGGTCTGTCTCTCACAGACCGGACGCTCAGCACCTCCGCACATACAGCAAGTAGCCTCGTGCTACACTGGTTCTCACCTTTCTCTCCTAGTGACTGCCATGCCCAGACCTTTTTCTGCAGGGTGGAGTCATCTCCAACTGGAAGCCTAGAACCTTGGTCTGGTGATTACTTAAAGCCCAGAACACAGCTGACTCATTAGTGAACTGGTTGTTTATTGGACCTGGACCCTGGCAGGGAACCACCCTGCTACAATATATATATAGATATTTATATATACACACAGTATATTATATACAGATCTTATATTTGCCTATATTTGGTTATGGAAATTACTAAGAAAAACTGTGGAAGATCAGAGTAGATTGGTCCCCTAGGGGAAAAGTGCTAGTTGATCCACTTGAAATATAGGGGTAACATGGTCTGGTGAATTCTCACTGTTGTTGGGGGCTATAAGGAAAGGGTGTCACAGTTGTAGAAGAGCACAGAAAGTTGTTGAGCAGATTTTGGAAATATTTAACTGGTGAAACCATCTGGAATTTCCTCCATAAAAGGGAAGATCAGACCTTCCTTCTTCATGCTTGCAAAGTACCTCCTCTGCGTTCTCTGCGGTTCATCCGCCGCATCTTTCCACGTCTAATCTCTTTCACAAAAGATTGGACTAAGGCGAAGTAAAAACCATCATACTCCTCCACAGTGGAAGCTGAATCTGAAGCCAAAGGCTCCTGTGCTGAGTGTCAGGAGGTATTTGAGGTGATAAGGATCATAAAGTAGAAAGAATTGGAGGGGCTACAGCTGCGTCTGCTATGCAAACGTCTTTATTTAGCATTTCTTCAAACGCCTGTTTCAGCAGTGATATAATTTCCATTCTATCAGGTTCTTGGCTTTTAGTTGCTTCTTTGAAGCAATCCTCACAAGCCGCCTTGCCCGGCATGACTCTTTTAGGGCAAGCCTAGCATCCTTCTGGTCTGGGTTGCTCATGATGCGAATCTCTGCGGTGTCATGATGGAGAACGCTGACACCTCAAGGCAGAGCAGGAATGAGAAGCATTCGTCCTTCTAGGGGAGCATCGATCTTGAATGTCCCATATTCCTTACCGGGCTTCTATCTTCTGATCTCTGAGAAGAACCATGGCCAAGACCTGAGGAGCTGGGACAGCACAGACAGGCGGGAGGAATAGTCTGTAAATATCAGAAAATAGAAATGCATCCATTGACATCTTTGTGAGCGCTGACCTTTAGAGGGGGGTAGGCATGCTGATCCTGCTGTAATACAAATAATGAGCCATAATAACACGGCAAACAAATACAGCAGGCATCATACAGAATTAAACCTGGCAGTTGCAAGAAATACCCGAGGGGAGGTGCACAGCAGGCACAGGCAGACTGCACAGAGAGCTCACAGTGTACAGCAAGAGCAACAGTAGATGTTCCTTAGGCAGAAGCATCTTTAAATTTGGCACCTTTAAGCCTGGCTCGGCCTCCACCTCCCCTGATTGGCTGGGTGGCTCTGCACATGCCCAGAGTGGATCTCCAGTGTGCGTTCCATGCTGGCCTGCATCTCAACTCGGAAAGTGGCAGAAAAGAGCAGGGATAGAGCACGGCTTGACCCCAGCAGCAGACACAGCACTCTGTGTGCCGCCACAGTGCCCAGACAAGCCATTGTCACAGAAGGGCTCCAACAGCAGCTACTCCTGCCATTGAATGGGAAAAGCCTTCCACCAGTGACCAGGAGTGAGCCACCTCAAGCTGCCCCCAGCACCCCAAAAGCTGTCTGTTTAAAACAGTATAATGCTACCATGAGGATCAGCAGTGGGGCTGCCTGTCAGAAGAGCTGTTAGCAGAAGGAAGCAGGAACTGCGTCCAGCAGCAAACCAAATCTGGGTGGACAGCCAGCCATTAGATCAGCTAGGAGAGGAGACACCATTTGTCCTGACCATAGGAGAAAGATAAAGGAACGCTGAGGCTGAGGTCAGCTGAAAATGTATTGATATGTTCTGATTACGTAGGGGATGGACAGAGCCTCACCCAGCTGTGCTGCCATGGAGCATTCAGGAAAAAGGTGTCTTTGAGGTGTTGACTTGGCCTCCAGAATCTTCAGATCTCAATCTAATCAAGCATCTGTAGGATGTGCTGCAAAAACAAGTTTGATCCATGGAGGCCCCACCTTGCAACGTACATGACCTAAAGAAATAGCTGTTAAAGCCCTGTACACACGGCCCAGAATCTCGTCAGGAAAAAAAATTTGTTTTTCCTCACGAGATTCTTGGCAAGAATCTCTTGCCGGCCGAGTGTACACACTGGCACGAACGTGGTGACGTCATCGAGTACGATGAGCATTCGCTTGTCACATTCGATGCCGTCGCTGCCATCTTGCTTCACCCTACCTTTTCTTTGGAAGCTACCCTGTATGCGTCAAAGTCATTTCGAGCATGCGCGGGTTTCCATGGAGGGGTAAGTATACAGATGCTCGGGTTTCTTGGCAGGAAAACACTGCCAAGAATCTCGCGACGAGAAAATAGAAAACAGGTTCTTTATTTTTCTCGTCAAGATTCTGGGCAGATTTCTTGACGAGAAACCTCAAAGCCTCGTACACACGCTCGGTTTACTCGGCAAGAAAGCTCTGCCAGCAGTTTTCTTGCCAAGAAAACCGTGCTTGTATACGGGGCTTTAATAGCGGAAGAAGTCCCGCCCTAGGGCATAACGTTCGGTAGGGAAACAACGTGACGTCACCCGAAGCCGTCCACCATCACACAAGTTCCTCGCTGTATATCATGGCACTGGATCAGTGCCTATGATTGTGAGTTTTTACATTTTATTTTTATTAAAACAGTTTTTTATATGGAGAGCACTATGGTATGTCCTCTTTTTTTATGAATGGATCCTTTTCCCTTTGGCGTTTACCTGTATATATGAGCCCTTGGTCTTGGACTAATCGTTGTTGCAGTACTACCTGGATATACAGTGCAGAAAATAAGTATTTGAACACCCTGCTATTTTGCAAGTTCTCCCACTTGGAAATCATGGAGGGGTCTGAAATTGTCATCGTAGGTGCATGTCCACTGTGAGAGACATAATAAAAAAAAAAAATCCAGAAATCACAATGTATGATTTTTTTAACTATTTATTTGTATGATACAGCTGCAAAGAAGTATTTGAACACCTGAGAAAATCAATGTTAATATTTGGTACAGTAGCCTTTGTTTGCAATTACAGAGGTCAAACGTTTCTTGTAGTTTTTCACCAGGTTTGCACACACTGGAGGAGGGATTTTGGCCCACTCCTCCACACAGATCTTCTCTAGATCAGTCAGGTTTCTGGGCTGTTGCTGAGAAACACAGAGTTTAAGCTCCCTCCAAAGATTCTCTATTGGGTTTAGGTCTGGAGACTGGCTAGGCCACGCCAGAACCTTGATATGCTTCTTACAGAGCCACTCCTTGGTTATCCTGGCTGTGTGCTTCGGGTCATTGTCATGTTGGAAGACCCAGCCTCGACCCATCTTCAAAGCTCTAACTGAGGGAAGGAGGTTGTTGCCCAAAATCTCGCAATACATTGCCCCGGTCATCCTCTCCTTAATACAGTGAAGTCGCCCTGTCCCATGTGCAGAAAAACACCCCCAAAGTATGATGCTACCACCCCCATGCTTCACAGTAGGGATGGTGTTCTTGGGATGGTACTCATCATTCTTCTTCCTCCAAAAACGGTTAGTGGAATTATGACCAAAAAGTTCTATTTTGGTCTCATCTGACCACATGACTTTCTCCCATGACTCCTCTGGATCATCCAAATGGTCATTGGCAAACTTAAGACGGGCCTTGACATGTGCTGGTTTAAGCAGGGGAACCTTCCGTGCCATGCATGATTTCAAACCATGACGTCTTAGTGTATTACCAACAGTAACCTTGGAAACGGTGGTCCCAGCTCTTTTCAGGTCATTGACCAGCTCCTCCCGTGTAGTCCTGGGCTGATTTATCACCTTTCTTAGGATCATTAAGACCCCACAAGGTGAGATTTTGCATGGAGCCCCAGTCCGAGGGAGATTGACAGTCATGTTTAGCTTCTTCCATTTTCTAATGATTGCTCCAACAGTGGACCTTTTTTCACCAAGCTGCTTGGCAATTTCCCCGTAGCCCTTTCCAGCCTTGTGGAGGTGTACAATTTTGTCTCTAGTGTCTTTGGACAGCTCTTTGGTCTTGGCCATGTTAGTAGTTGGATTCTTACTGATTGTATGGGGTGGACAGGTGTCTTTATGCAGCTAATGACCTCAAACAGGTGCATCTAATTTAGGATAATAAATGGAGTGGAGGTGGACATTTTAAAGGCAGACTAACAGGTCTTTGAGGGTCAGAATTCTAGCTGATAGACAGGTGTTCAAATACTTCTTTGCAGCTGTATCATACAAATAAATAGTTAAAAAATCATAAATTGTGATTTCTGGAATTTTTTTTTTGGATTATGTCTCTCACAGTGGACATGCACCTACGATGACAATTTCAGACCCCTCCATGATTTCCAAGTGGGAGAACTTGCAAAATAGCAGGGTGTTCAAATACTTATTTTCTGCACTGTATCCCTATGGGAATGCGCAATTGACCCTATCTAACAGAGGGTCCTGCTTGGGAGGTGAGAGGCCATTTCTGTCATTGGTGGAGGTGTTCCTTTCATCCACGTTCATCACCTCCATGTGTTTGCTTTTAGTCACAATTTGAACATCACTGGGATGACTATTTGATGGACTATATTAGCGCTGCACTATCTTTTATATATTTTGCTCCAGGAACTTTTTCAATTGATTCCTAGTGTTCAGCAGCTGAACTATTTTGTACTTATATTATTATGCTGATTAGTTTTTCTTATATTCCTGTTCTAAGGTAGCTAAATTTGTTCTCCATATACCCACATCTTGTATGTGAAGGTAGTCACCCTTTCCAACTCACCCCCGAGACAAACTAAACATCTTTTTTGTAGAGAAATTCAGATTTATGGGAGTTGTAGTATACTTAGAGCAGTGCATGTGACCGCAAATAACAGCGCTGCTCTCTACATATGTAGGAGTGTGCAAGGGCAAAAAGGAAGCCTGAAAACGATAATGGCCTTAAAAAAAAAAAAAAAAGCAGAGCCATGGTGTACTTTATATTTTAGACGGATTGATGTAAAAAAATAAATAAAAAAATAGTCTAGTGTCACTTTAACCTATAATATAATTTTTAGATAGGACTCCACCTGTTATACAGAGCAGTATGTGTCACTATGCAATAAATTTGCAATAAAATGTATGTAAAGCACAATCATTTTTTTCAGCTTTCAGATAATTGTAGTACGCATAGAGCAGACCAGAAATAACAGCACTGCTCTCTCTATATTAGTAACAGTGGTTGTGGTTAAAGGATCACTAAAGGATTTTTTTTTTTTTAGCTAAATAGCTTCCTTTACCTTAATGCAGTGCTGTTTTCATGTTCTCATTTTCATTTTTGCTTTGAAGTAGCTGTAATACTTCTCTGATCTCCACACTTCCTGCTTGTCTGGCTCCTTATGAAAAATCTCATGGCAGTTTTTCACTGTGGTCCAAGCTGTGTGTCTAAAACTCCTCAGAACCAATCAGATTCATTTTAAAAACCAAACACTGCCCTGGGATTCAATTTAAAAACAAAACACTGTCCTGGATTTGTTTGTTTTTGTTCTGTCTCTCTCTCTACTTCACATAAACACAAAACCAGTTTAAAAACTAAAGTGAAACTAGAGGCATATTATATGATTGATTTTTATCTATTTTTAATCATTTTTAAAAGGAATCAGTTAACTTTTATGTCTCTATACCCTGTAAACAGTCATTTCAGCAAAAAAAATGTTTTCCTTTAGTGATCCTTTAAGTTCCTGCACATATTGTTTGAGGAAAAAAAGCCCTGACAAAGACTATACCTAAGCAAAGCCAAGCCAAGTAATAAGGATGAGCTTTGACTAAAACGGGGCAAGTGAGTGACTGTGTGTTATTTCTTCGTACAGTGACATCATGAATACATCATACATACAGTTATGTGCATACAGTGATACTAAGGTGGCTGCTTTGGTCATTTCTATGTTATATTTTTCCTTTTTCACATGTTGCCTTTTCCTGAACCATCTATTTGTGTTAGCACAGTCACATGAATAATGGAGCAGTCCAGTTTAATTATAGACTAAGGCCCAGATTCAGAGAGCCGTTACGCCTGTCTAACTGGTGTTAGACTGGAGTAATTTCCAATTACGCGCGTTTTCTAGCTAGTTGAAAACCTCAAACCATTAATAGACGGCTGCAGGCTTCAATTCGACTGGATTACGTGTTCATACGCCTTCGGATCTACGCTGCAATAAAATTTTTTCCACGTCTGGGTATGCAAATGAGCTTTTGCCGGCGATCCCCGAAATTACGATCTTCATTCGCAATCTCTTACGGCACCTTTAGTCATCTTTTTTTTGCGTAACACTATACCAGCTTTTTGCTGCTCTAATATTAGACAGCCCATGTTAAGTATGGCCGTCGTTCCCACGTCGAATTTCTACGTTTTCCGACGTCGTTTATTTTTTTTGACGTAAGTCGTTCGGGAATAGGAATGTTCGTAAACGACACTACTCAAACAACGAATGACGTAACGACGTGATTTCGCGCAATGGACGGCGGGAAATTTCTGAACGGAGCATGCGCAGTTCGATCGCCGCGGGGACGCGCTTAATTTAATTGCTTCACGCCCCCTAATCTCGTATTTTGATTACGCAGCGAGAAATAGACTACGCCGCCGTAGCGTACGGGCAAAAATCTACCAGAATTCGGTGTAGAGCCTGGTAAAATACGGCAGCGTAGAGTATTTCAATTACGCAGTGCAATATTAAGTGTATGTGAATCTGGCCCTAAATGTTTTACTTAGATGTATTGTGTGTGGACTTGATTTCAGTATAGATCAAACAAGGACATCTTCTGTAATGCAATAAGGAAGTGTTTGATTAGCTTGGAAAAAGGATGCTTGCAGCATGTGTTCTGTCTGTTTAGTCTCCAACCAGCTATAAATACAGTGGTGTGCATTTATCCTGCTCTTGTTAATGCAAAATCTAGTGGTTTGTCTTTGTGTCTGAGCTAGGAATAATGGAGATATCTACTTCCGTACATTTATTTCCAGAAGCTGGAAGGCAGTGAACACACAAATCAGGACTGATCTATTGCCAGTTACATCGGTTAGTCCGGAAATGTGTGTTTTTGTTGAAATTGTTAAAATATTTTAAAATATAGATGTACTTAAATACAGCACTCAATATTTCGATTGCCAATCATACATAAGTGGATAAACATAAATATAAACCCCATAAAAGGTTATTTTACTTAAAGTCTATACAAACCCTAACAATAAAGCAGCAATAGGAGACACTCTGGTCTGAAAGTAGGAAAAAAGGTGCATATGGGCAGAGCAATATACAAAACAATACAAAAACCTCCCCCAATTTGCTCCCGTTTTAAAGAATGTTGTTATCTCTGTTCAGTGCATAATATTCCTGTTGATCAGTCAGAAATTAGAACTGTCTTGTGCACTTTATTCAGGGCCGTCTTTAACCACTTTAGCCCCAGACCATATTGCTGCCCAATGACCAGAGCACTTTTTGTGATTCGGCACTGCGTTGCTTTAACTGACAATTGCGCGGTCGTGCGACGTGGCTCCCAAACAAAATTGGCGTCCTTTTTTTCCCACAAATAGAGCTTTCTTTTGGTGGTATTTGATCATCTCTGCGGTTAAATTTTTTGCGCTATAAACAAAAATCAATATTTTTTACTTTTTGCTATAATAAATATCCCCCAAAAATATATAAAAAAACATTTTTTTCCTCAGTTTAGGCCGATACGTATTCTTCTACATATGTTTCGTAAAAAAAATCACAATTAGCGTTTATCGATTGGTTTGCGCAAAATTTATAGCGTTTACAAAAAAGGGGGTAGTTTTATGGCATTTTTATTAATATTTTTTTTTTTACTAGTAATGGCGGCGATCAGCGTTTTTTTTCAGCACCGAGACATTACGGCGGGCACATCGGACACTTAAGACACATTTTTGGGACTATTGGCTTTTTTATAGCGATCAATGCTATAAAAATGCATTGGATTACTATAAAAATGCCATTGGCAGTGAAGGGGTTAACACTAGGGGGCAGGGAAGGGGCTAAGTGTGTTCCTGGGTGTGTTCTAACTGTAGGGGGGGGGGTGGCCTCACTAGGGGAAATCACTGATCTCCTGTTCATACATTGTATTTATTTATAGGGAATCCTAAAGTGATCTGTTGCTGGCTGATTGCAATAGACCAATGATCTATTACTGTAGGGAGAGTCTGGAGAGGGCTTCAGCCTCCATGCTGATAGAAAGTGCAGACAGGAAGAAAATAAAAGGGAAAAGGCCTCAGGGCTCATTCACACTGGAACACGGTGTGGGAAACCTTTGTTCCCTGCATGTTTCCCACACTACGTTCAAAATACACTGGCGATCTCCTGTGGGTGTCAATATAATCTTAATGACACTCCAAACATAGATTACAAATGCAGTACGTTTGCCTACTCCACATCACATGGGACCGCAGTACCATGTAATCCAGTGCAGTATTGTCTTAAAAAGTAGTGCATGCACTTCTTTTGGTGCGATCCAGTGATATTTCAGTCCATTCAAATGAATGAGGTGAAAAATGTACTGCACAGGAATATGGATCACGTTCCTGTGAGATTTAGGTGTAAACCAGACTTTTTGGAGAACAAGTTGGTAGATGATGGACTTTATAGACATAACACAGATGTATATAAAAATATACATTTATTACAAAAAAACATACAGACCAGATGACATAAAAATTCCTTAACTATTTAAAGATATATCTCAGAAACAAAAAATAACATACTACCTATAAAACAGATATAGTATAGAATACTTGGAAATGGGGAACCAAAGGTCACTTCTTACAAAATGGTATACTGGCATAAAAGATGAGAAAGGCGGTGTGTCATAATGCAGCTCAGCTTGCTGCAGCAAGTCAGTGAGGCAGGGGATTAGCCACAGGAGCTCCACACGGCACACGTCTCCTAGAGTAGGAGCGTGTGTGCTATAGCTCCAGGCAGGCTTAGGAGGCAGACAGGCAGAGTCCCTCCCAGCCCTGCAAGCTTAGTCCTCCTCCAGTTCCTAACCTGGAAATCCTGGGCCCCTGATCTCTCTTTCCTCCAGCACAGCTCCCTGGCTCTCTGCAGGTAAGAGCCTCTACCAGTGCTGCTGACGGCCGTCCTTTTCAGGATAAAGCCGCAGCAGCAATACAGATCTCCTTTTCTCCTTTTTTTTGTGTCCCTGCACTCCAACACTTCATCATCCTCAAGAGCCCCCTCTCTATCCTCTCTAACCTCCGCCCGAAAATTTGCGCCGTTCCGGGGCTCTTTTTGAGAGCACCGCGCCAGGCCGCTCTGAATCGCGGGGCCGCGGTCTAGGAAAGACCGCGGCTTCACTTGCGGCTAACGGCGCGCCGCTCCCACGCCTCTGTGGTCCTCACCCAGCCTCCATGGGATCCCCCTTACCCCAGAAAGACAGAAGGACAGTTACCCTGCCTGCCTTACACCCACTCAGTTAAAGCAGCACCCTGTCAGTCCTCATCCCACCGCCTGTGCAGACAGCCATCCCAGCAACAGGGTCACCCTTCTTAGCCCAGCCCCCCTCCCCCCTGTCCTTCAACATACAGAAGCTTGATCCAGGGGTCACCCGATCGCCTCTTACAGGGGTCAGGAAGGAATTTTTCCCCTAACCGGAGCATATTGGCCGAGCTCCGCCAGGGTTTTTGCCTTCCTCTGGACCAAGCCGGGAGAGAGGGAGTTTAGCCAATACCTCTCCCCACTGGCCCTAAAATCCACCCCCCCCCCTGGTGTATTGGCGATTATGGCATGTAGGCATATTCTGCCGAAACCATTTGGAGTTTGAGGCAATGCGCCGCAATACTGCCAGCCATCACCAAAAAAGCCCTAAGAAATGAGCGACTAATGAGAAATCGATCATAGATCGACGGTCAGACATTTCAGTCATTTACCCCAGCTCAAGCACAATATCATGTGCTTTGATCCACTACGATCGGCAGTAAAAACACCGACTAGAAATCCGCGACTTCATTCAACAAAGGGATCTAGATTGTCTTTTTATTACAGAGAGCTGGCTCACAGCCGACTGTAACACCATTCTAGGAGAACTGGTGCAGAAAACTATTGTATTATTACAGAAAACAGAATAGGGCAAAGAGGAGGGGCTGGCGGTGATCTATAAGACTCATCTTACGATCACCAAACCAGTCCGCCAAAACCCTCTTCCATTCATGGAAACCCTTACTCTACAACTTCAAGCAAATTCAAAGGAGACCGTCCACATTCTGCTTGCTATAGGCCGCCCGGCCCAAAATCGCAGCTGAGCTATCATCTTGGAGGATTTCTTCCACTTATACCCTCAACAGCAACAACTTTTGCTGCTAGGGGATTTCAATCTCTGGGCAAACTCCTCACAAGACCCATTGCCGACGCCTGTATTGACCACCTGGAAGGATTAGGATTACAGCAATTAGTATGTGGGCCCACACATGCATCAGGTCACACACTTGATCTTATTTTCAGACAAGCTCTGGAATAAGATTTGGGAAAATGAAAAATTGCCATGGACAGACCACCATGCAATTATATTCAGTATTACCACCATCCCCCCTACAACAAAAAACATCAAATCCAGTGACAACCACACTGGACTAGATGTCAGAAGAGAGCTCCACTCGGAACTCTTCAAAACGACTTTAAGGAAAAAGATAGAAACAACTCAGCCGCATCAAACGGCCGTTGAAACATTGGTCACCCAGACCATGAAGCCAGGATGCATTGAAGCCCCCAGTTCAGACACACAAGAATTTTGCAATGAACTATCGGATTACTTCATTAATAAAATCGAGGTAATCCGCGAAAGCATTCAGCAAAACAATTCTCCCCAGCCCCCCCCACAGCCTCTCACACAGCACCCATAGAAATTCTCGATATCAGGTAAGTTCACCCTGGAACCCATCTCCATCGAGACCACCAAGAATGTCATTTGTACTCTGCGCAATGGCACAGCGCCAAATGACATTATCCCCACAAAACTGCTGAAGGAATGCGCCTACATCCTGGCTCCTCCCATCACGCAGCTTATCAACCAGTCTTTCTTGGAGGGCATAGTACCCTCACAGTTGAAAGAAGGTATAATCCAACCCATCCTGAAGAAACCCTCCCTGGACCCCAAGGACCCACTCCACCGCCGTCCCATAACAAGCCTCAACGTACTCTCTAAGATAATGGAGAAAGTAGTGGTACAACAGCTGCAACTGCATCTAGATACCTACAAGCTACTTGACCCATTGCAATCAGGCTTCCGTCCCGGACATGGGACGGAAACAGCATTGCTGAAAGTATGGGACGATGTTCTCAAGGCCGCAGACGAAGGAGAATCTTGTCTCCTGGTTCTGTTGGACCTAAGTGCAGCTTTCGACACTGTAGACCACAAACTGTTACTGACTCGGCTTGCTGAAGTAGCCAGAGTCGCAGAAAGCGATTTATCTTGGTTCTCCTCTTTTTTGGAAAACCGATCGCAAACAGTGAAGTTAGGACCTTTTACGTCGGAAAAACGCACAGTAACATGCGGAGTCCCTCAAGGATCGCCTCTGTCACCAGTGCTGTTTAACATATATCTTCGTCCTCTTTTTGAGATTATCAGCAGCCAAAAACTGCTCTACCACTCATATGCAGATGATACGCAACTGTATTTCCGTATCTGCAACAGACAGGATCACCACCTCAATCTAGAGACATGTCTCTCTTTGATAGAGGACTGGATGACAAAGAGTTACCTTAAACTCAATGGAGCAAAAACAGAACTTCTTCTGTTTCACGCCAAGCGCAGGAATCAACTTTCAACAGCGTGGACCCCCCGCCTATTTTGGGCAGAATCATCACCCCTAGCGCCAAAGTCAAAAGCCTAGGGGTCATTTTTGACTCCTTATGACAATGGACGCTCAAATAGGGTCAGTAGTCAGCGGATCTCACCATCTTACTGCGCCTACTACGCAGACTCACTCCGTTCATCCCTAAAGAAGATTTAGCGGTCGTGGTGGGAGCAATTGTAAACTCCAGGCTGGATTATGCAAATGCCCTTTACCTCGGCCTCCCCAAGTACCAAATCGCTCGTCTGCAAGTCGTTCAGAATACGGCCGCCAGACTTGTGACTGGGAAAAAACCGTGGGAATCCATCTCACCTTCTCTGAGAGCCCTTCATTGGCTGCCAGTTAAAGACAGAATTGCTTTTAAAGCTCTCTGTCTTACGCATAGATGTGTCTATGGGAATGCCCCCCTTTATTTATGCGAAATAATAAAAGCGCATAATCCCAATCGCGTTTTGCGATCCACGAATCAGAACCTGCTCCAGGTTCCGAAAGCCAACTTCAAGTCCAAAGGAGAAAGAAGATTCGCGATCCAAGGTCCCAGACTATGGAACGCTTTACCAACCACCATTCGGTTGGAGGAGAACCACCTAGCATTTAGGAAAAAGGTCAAGACTTTTCTCTTTTGATATCAAAGGAGACAGGAACAACAAGCGCCCAGAGGCGATTCAGTTCGCATGTGCCGCGCTATACAAGTTTTCATTCATTCATTCATTCACATGTTACGCATATTCAAAGGATGCTTCTTCAGGAGCTTATGGCGTATTCGTTTTAAAATCAAGGGTAGAAAATAAACAGAGAACACGGCCAACAACACGGCCAGAAATGTAGGGATATATCCTCAAATGGCTCCAAGGCCAATCTGTAGAGACAAACTCACTAGGGAACCTTAAAGCCCTGATTAAAACGGACCGATGGACTATTTTCATCGGACGAACCGATCGTGTATGGGCCCCATCGGTTTGTTTTCCATTGGTGAAAAAAAAATAGAACATGTTTTAAAAATTTCCTATGGATAAAAAACGGATAGAAAAAAATGATCGTCTGTGTGGAAGTCCATCGGTCAAAAATCCATGCATGCTCAGAATCAAGTCGACGCATGCTCGGAAGCATTGAACCTAATTTTTCTCAGCACGACGTAGTGTTTTACGTCACCGCGTTAGACACCGTTCGATTTTTGACTGATGGTTTGTAGGCAAGTCTGATGAAATTCAGCTTCATCGGATATCCGATTAAAAAATCCATCGGATTTGATTCCATCAGATATCCGATCATGTTTACAGGGCTTTAGAGAAAATTCTTTGTAAGGGCTTATGGAACCAATAGAGGTTACCAATGGGTAACTAGTATGAAACGTGTCAGTTAATCAGAAAAAAAAAAACGTTAGTTGAGTATCTTAATTGTCCATATGAACATTCTTATAGTGGTGTTCCCAAGGGATCTCTTCCCGAGTGAGTTATCCCCCGCAATTCTCCATTAAAATGACAGTCTTGGGTTATGGTAGAGATGGCTGTATGATTTTAAATTATCAGGTTTAAACTAGCCCTTAATAAAAAAAAAAAAAAAAATACAGCCACCACTAATGCCCCGTACACACGTGCTGCATGTCCGACGGGAAAAGTTCCTGTCGGAAAGCCGAGAACCTGCTCGGGCAGTCTTTCCCCCTACACGGCCTGTTTTCCTGATAGGAAAACTGCCAAAAACCGCCGGGCAAAAGTCTGCCGGTTTTCCCAGGGGGAAAAAAGAAAAGCTGGTTCTCTTTTTTGTCCGGCAGTTTTTGGGCAGTTTTCCCATCGTAAAAACTGTAAGGAGCCTATACACGGCCGGGAATCCCGGCCAAAAGCTCTCCTCGCAATTTTCCCGTCGGGAAAACCGGCCGTGTGTACGAGGCTTAAGGATTGGTATGCCTCAACATAATAAATGTTTTGTTTTTGAGATTAATGCCACTTTAAGTCAACACGCAATGGCCATCTAATATACAGTATATGCAAACATATGCACTAAAGTCTACTTGTATAGTGTTCAAATATGTTTATTCCTTAAATGGATTCCTCTTCTATTCATGTAAGTGTTATTTTACAAAACCTCACCATAGAGCTGTGACAAGTGCACTCGGCATGTTGGAAAACAGCATATATGCATCTAATTGTCTAAATATGTGCTCTATTTATAGACGAAAAGTGATTCTGTTGGACCTCATGCCGCTTTGTTTCCCTTTTTATTATTGCTGTACTTTAAGAAATACTTGTTGAAAATATTCTCTGCTGAGACCAGTAGAGTGCAAAGCAGCTGGAGTCCCCGATTCTCCATTAAATTTTAAGCACTGGGCACTTGAAGACATGTTGAGAAAAACAGTATCATCGATTTGAGTGATGGATTCTAATAATGGCATTTCAGCAATTGCCACTTACAGAACTCAGCCAATATACTGTGAAAGATTTATCAGATGAGTTGAAACATTGCCACTCTTCAAGGATACCCACCAGACTACATGTTATTGCTGTATTGATGTTTTTAACACTGCAAGTGAAAGAAATACTGCTAGTAAACCAGCTTGTGGAAATGGAAAGTATCTGACATTCAGACTTAGAGAGAACACCGTGTACATCAGGCATATTTCTCATTCCTAATAATTTCTCTGACAAGGTGATAAAATGTGAAACAAATACCGGGGAACTGTTTCTGCATGAAATAATTCAATTGAAGCTACATACACAAAATGTCATCTAATAGGAATCTCGTACACCTTTTAAGGCAGCATTGGTGCCTTTGGCAGGAGTCTGCCTTAAAGTGAACCCATGATTATGGACATTTACTGTATTTATACAGTGCCTTTAAAAAGTATTTATACCCCTTCAAATTTTCCACGATTTGTCATGTTACAACAAAAAACGTGAATATATTTTATTGGCATTTTATGTGATAGACCAACACAAAGTGGCACATAATTGTGACATGGAAGGAACATGATAAATGGTTTTCAATTTTTTTTTTTTTTACAAATAAATATCTAAAAAGCAAATTTGTTTTGAGCCCTCCTGAGTCAATGCTTTCTAGAACCACCTTTCACTGCAATTACGGCTGCAAGTCTTTTTTGGTATGTCTCTACAAGCTTTGCACATCTAGAGAGTAACATTTCTTCCCATTCTTCTTTGCAAAATAGCTCAAGCTCTGTCAGATTGGATGGAGAGTAGGGATGAGCCAAACATACCTGCGTTTGGTTCGCACCAGAACCATCGAACAGACCGAGCGTTCGCGCGAACATTTAGAACCCCATTAAAGTCTATGGGACTCAAACTTTCGAATTCAAAAACGCTCATTTTAAAGACCAATATTCAAGTTATTGTTGGAAAACGTCTTTGAGAACCCGGGTCTTGCCCCAGGGAACATGTATCAATGGAAAAAAGTTTAAAAAACTGTAGTTTTTTCAGGAGCAGGACTCCTGAAAAAGTGACCGTTTTTAAAACTTTTTTCCATTGATACATGTTCCCTTGGGCAAGACCCAGGTTCTCAAAGACGTTTTCACAGGCAAGCTATAGACACCCAGCAGGTACAATATTTAAAGGATTTTTTTTTTTAAGCATCATTAAAATCACTGCTTCAGGAGCAGTGATTTTAATAATGTTTAAATAAAAAAATGAAAAATTCCTTTAAATATTGTACCTGCAGTGCTGTGTGTCTATAGTTTGCCTGTGAAAATGTCTTTAAGAACCCAGGTCTTGCCCGAGGGAACATGTATCAATGGAAAAAAGTTTTAAAAACAGTCACTTTTTCAGGACTTTTTTTCAGTTTTTTTCCATTGATACATGTTTCCTCGGGCAAGACCCGGGTTCTCAAAGACGTTTTCACAGGCAAACTATAGACACCCAGCAGGTACAATATTTAAAGGAACCTTTAATTTTTTTTTTATTTAAACATTATTAAAATTACTGCTCCAGGAGCAGTGATTTTAATGATGCTTAAATTAAAAAAAATTAAATAAAATTCCTTTAAATATTGTACCTGCTGGGTGTCTATACAAGTGATACCGTCTTTAAATAGCACAATTACCTGCCTGCCAGTAAATTAGGAAGAACTGATCTATTTAAGCTATACAGTGTATAAATATATGTACAACTCCTAGGGATGTATATATATTCTCTACACACTGTAAATTAAGCTAAACTGACTAGCCTGCCTGCCTGCCTGGTTATTTATCCAACTGCTTAAATAAAAACTTGTTTTAAATGTAACCAATGGATACCTAACCAATAGCAAAAAAACGATTGTTTGCAGGCACGACCATCGGTTAAAAATCCGCTTGGAAGCATTGAACTTCATTTTTTTTCAGCACGTCGTTGTGTTTTACGTCACCACGTTCTGACACGATCGTTTTTTTAACTGATGGTGTGTAGGGACGACTGACCATCAGTCAGCTTCATCGGTTTACCGATGAAAACGGTCCATCAGACCGTTCTCATCAGATGGACCGATCGCGTGTACAGGGCTTTATACTGAAGTACTGTATATACAGTATTTGTTTGCAAAATTTTATAACACGTTTTTTAAAATATTTTTATTTTTTTTCATGTATTTAGCAAAAATAAATAACCCAGTGGTTTATAAATACCACAAAAAAAAAAGCTCTATTTATGTGGAAAAAAAAGATAAAATGTTTCTTTGGGTACAGACTTGTATCACTGCACAATTGTCATTTAAAGTGTGGCAGTCATGAAAGCTGAAAATTGGCCTAGGTAGGAGGTGGGTAAAAGTGCCCTGTATTAAATTGGTTAAAGAATGAGGGTCCAAGATTGTACAATTTAATTTCATCAGCCAGTACTCACAGGACATACTTTATATTGTATGTCTTCAAATGCTGCGTTGTATCTGATCTTTGCAGTCTATGTTGTCTCACCATTCTTTATTTTCTTCAGCAGCATTCTCAATAACCTTAATAGCACCATTAGCACCATGTCCTGTTAGGTTATCAGTCCAGAACCAGTAGACACATACTATGCCATAGTTGTTGGATATTTTAAAGGACAACTTTCACAAAAATCATTAGATCATGATGATCTACTATCCTCTGGGACAAACTATAATGTTGTAATACTGCCAAGGGGTTCTTAAGTTGTTGCAGCAACAGCAGGTGGGAACTGATCTGGGCAGTGAATGGGACATTTGTCTCTTGGGCTGTTACAAATAATATATAATATGCTGGTGGCCCTAAGTACAGTTACCCCCCCTCCCTCCGTTTCCCTTCAGTTAGAGTGGTACATTAGGTCAGTGACAGTTGCTTAACATTTTGATCACCATTTAAGCCTGCAAATAATAGTGCCTTGCAAAGTGAAGTCTTCCAGAATTGATTTCCTTTACAGATCTGAGATGTTAGGTAATCAAATGCAGAGAGCTGTAAAAAAAATAAAAAAACTCATCGCCAGAAAACTGCAAAACTATGAAATGTATTGTGCCTGTTTGTTAAAGTGGAGTTACACCCAGGAAAACAACATTTGACCAAAAATCCCCCAAAAAATTAAAAAATAAAATGTGAAAAAAAAAAATTATACTCACCCGAAATACCTGTTGCTATGCGGAAGTCCGTAATCTGCTTCTTCCGCAGCCGAGGTCTGTCTCCTTCTTCATCTTCTCCTAGTGAATGGGGCGCGCTGCTTTCTGGGAACTGTGTATGTTCTCAGAGAGCAGCCGCCCATTAACAAGTCGGCGCGAGACTCGCGCATGCGCAGTAGGAAATGGGCAGTGAAGCCGCTTTAAAGAAAGATGAATGAAAGGAATTATTTCTAATGTCATGGTATGTTTTACATTATTTTAGTTGAGTCCATAACATTTTTAAAAAGCAGCAGTCATCATTTCTATTGTTTCAATTGTATTAATTACAATCCCTTTTAGGATATACACTTTAATACCAAAAGTTTTGGGACACCTGCCTTTAAACACACATGAATTTAAAGGCGCCCCAGTCTTAGTCCATAGGGTTCAATATTGAGTTGGCCCACTCTTTGCAACTACAGTATAACAGCTTCAACTCTTCTGGGAAGGCTGTCCACAAGGTTTAGAAGTGTGTCTATGGGAATGTTTGACCATTCTTCCAGAAGTGTATTTGTGAGGTCAGGCACTGATGTGGACATCATTTTTTTTGGGGGGGGGGGCTTCAGTAGGAGTGGGACTTCCTGCCCCAATTCCTCCTTCCGCCCAGGGACCGTTTAGGCAATAAGTCATATCGCCTACGGTGGCCCCTCCCTGTAGGCGATCACCTAAGCACTCATAAAGCGCAGCGCCGCTCGCACATGCGCAGTAAGTGCCCGGCTGTGAAGCCGAAAGCTGTCACGGCCGGCTGCCCACACTAGGATCGGAAGCGTCGACCGGAGAGGGGGAGAGGAGCAGAGCTCCGGGCGGCGCGTCGCTAGAACGAGTAACAGGTGAGTGTCTGTTTATTAAAAGCCAGCAGCTACACTTTTTGTAGCTGCTGACTTTTAATAAACATAAAAATAGCCTGGAACTCCCCTTTAACACTTTGTTTTCAAACAAAGCACTGATATAATGATTACATGGCTTAGTTGATAAACAAACAACATGCTTGTTTTCAAGTCATGTGATGCACTTGATATATTATACACCTGAAAAGTAACACCTAATGCTCCATGCACACTAGCATTTTTTCATAAGCTCAAAACAATCTAGAAAAAAATCCTGAATGAAAAATGCTGTTAATAGCCAGCTTCTAGTAGCATTTTAGAAGCTGTTGTGAGCAGTTAGGAGCATTAGCATTTTATTAGAATTTTTGCAGTACATTAAGACAAAAAAAAAGAATGTTAGAAGCATTTAGAAACATTTAGAAACATTTCTTTTTTATTCTCCTGGAAAAACTCTCCAAGAAACTCTACAAAAACAATTTTTTATTTACCTAGATCAGTGGTTCTCAACCTGGGGGTCAATTGATGATTTGACAGGGGTCACCGACGCCTGGGCTGTACCTGAAGCCCGCACTGCTCTCCCAGCCTTTTTCTGCGGCTGCCCAGCAGGGCTGTTCCTGGAGCCCGCGACCACCAACTCAGCCTCTTTGCAGCCCCCATTCAGTTCACTGCATGGCTGGGGAGGCATAGACTAGAGGTCCGTTTGCTGATGAGGAATGTGAAGTGGAAGGGGCTAGAGGAGACCCAGTCTCCTGATTTCGGCATAGGTGTCACTGCTATGAGACACCACAAAGTCGGAGACACAGTGAGTAACACTACCTGTGATTAGAGTTGCCATTAAAAGTCCCCACTACAGTTCTCAGATCAGCAGATGACCTTGATCAAGAGCACACAAGTTGGCTGATCAGAACTCCCCCAGCATTGCCACTCATTCCAACTCCCCACCAGCACTGCCACTCATCCCACCCCCCACCAAGGAGAAAGAGAAGGAATAAAAATTGAGAATACATGGAAGGGAAAGGAAAAGAGGGGGAGGAACAAAGAAAAAGGGCGAAAAAGAACAAGAAAGACGGCTAGAGGGAAGGGGGAAAAAGAAATTAGGATAGAGAGAGATAAAGGGGAAAGAAAGAAGATCAAAGCGAAAGAGTGGTACATCCTAAAATGTACCATAAGGAGTTTTAATATTGTAGGAGTGGAGAGAACTCAGCGATCACTAAAAGTCCATGGGTTTGGGGGCGCAAATTACTTGTCTTGCCTTGGCTGTGGACAACCCACGCTACAAAAATAATTTTACTGTTAGGGGTCCCCACATCTTTGGAAATTTTATCAAGGGGTCACGACACTTGAGGGTTGAGAACCACTGACCTAGATGCTGAAGCTCAAAAAATGCTTATAGCCAAAAGTAGTGTGGGCACACGGGATAACACTATTTAGCTTCTACAGTAGGAGCAGAAAAAATGCTAATAGCTTTCAGGGTCTTAAAAAATTGCTAGTGTGCATGGAGCCCATAAGTTGCTGTAAAAACAAATTGAAGAAAATGCATAAAAGATAAAAAGTAACCCTAAACCTAAAAACTACCAAAAAAAAACACTTTAATTTCACCTTCCTAATTGACACATATGCATACATTTGTTAAAATGTCCCCCTCCAAATTTCTCTTAGCCTTAATAGCAAGCAATGTTAATTTCATAAACAATACGCTAATTTTATTTTTGTTATCATTTGTAAAGTGGTGTGCTATATTTATTCATAGATTTAAAGGTCTGCTCATAAAGAACACAAGGATCTAATTGGGTAGTCAGAGTTGTGCTCATTACATTTGCCATTTGCCATTCGCCACAAACTTCTGGATTTTAGGGATTCTTCATTTCTAAATAGAGCTTTGGATTAATCTTCAATCAGAAAGAGATTCCATCAATTCAACCTGCATGAGAGGTGTGTTAAGAAAAAGCATTTGTTTTCGTAAAAGAACAAGTTCACATTTTGCCATTGAACAAACAAGCACAGGTCAAGACTTCTAGAACAATGTGTTGAAGACTAATCAGTTAAATATAGAATTATTTGGTCATAGTAACAGTAGATGTTTGCTGCAATCTTAAAAACAGAATTTTAGGGGAAGGATTCATACCAACTGTGAAGTATGGTGGTGGAAAATGTATGGTTTGGAGTTGTTTGCTGCTTCAGGACCCGAGTAGATTACAGTTATCAAGTCAGCTATAAATTCTGCATCATGTCATGGTGAGATTGTGAGACAACCTGTGTGAAAGTTGAAGTTAAACCAGAAATTAGACTTTTATTTTAATATGATAATAATTAAAATCTACATTGGGCAATACCAGCTTTTGATGCCAAGGGCGTAATTACACACACACACACACACACACACACACATATATATATATATATATATATATATATATATATATATATATATATATATAGTTGTTTAATAAATGATTGAAAAGGCAAACATGTTTTGTGTTTCTATTTAATTATATCACCTTTTTTCTGTAAGCAGTGATTAAATACAAAAATAATGTTAGTGCAATGAGGAGGTAAATAATGTGACAGTAAACATTAAAACAAAAAATTGCCCAGCTACATTTTAATATCCATCTCTCAATTTATTGTTATTTTTACCCAATGTTATTACAAATAAAACAGAGAAATATGGAATAAAGCTGGCAAATATGTTTAATAAAGTAAAAAAGATTCCTTGCCATGTCTTTTTTGGCAGGTATCAGATCATAACAAACTAAATTAACAATCCTGTGTATTTCAAACCATTTTGTCTCATCCCTCATATTTGTATTTATTACTATCCTTCACTGGGGAGCTATAAAGAGGTACCATGAATGTGCTAAGACATAGTGAAAGCCAAGTAATATAAAACAGATGGGTGAAAATTTGAAAGGATTTTCAATAAAGAATGTATCACTTTCTTTTTCTGTAACAAACAATGGCTTCATATGTATTTTAAAAAAAAAAATTGTATAATGATTTTATTTGCCTAGCTGAGCTGAAAAAAGGCATACATTCGCAATATTAAAGGAGACCTCTGCTAGGAGAAAAATGTAGGTTGCCTGCAGATCACGACCCAGAAGCCTGGGTTTTTAAGTACTCCTTATCTAAATACTTCTTATCTGTATAATAACCCTGAGACAGTGACTAAGAAAATATTCCCGATTCCAGGATAAAATTACCCCCCCCCCCATTTCTCCCACCCCCTTCTTACAAAGCAATGAAATGAGAAAAAAAAAACATTCGAAATCACCTTGTTCACTCACCTTAAGCTGCATTCATGTGATCATCCAGAGCCAGGTCCTTCATCCAGGTGCCACTGTCTGCATGACATGGACCATTAACACTGGTTGTCCACTTAAGCAGTCCTCTCAGGTTCCAGAAGAAGACTTAGTATAATTTGCTTTACTAGGTAAGAACATCTAAACACCTAGTAAGATAGGCTAGAGGGGAATGAGAAGAAGAGATGGGGGAGCTTGCCCAGAGTTAGGCTTTAACTTAAAGGGGTTGTAAAGCTTTGTGTTTTTTCACTTTAATGCATCCTATGCATTAAGGTGAAAAAACACCTTGCACTCTCTGGCCCCCCCCCAAGCCCTTGTTTTACTTACCTGAGCCCCAAATCTCTTTCTCCCAGCTCTTCATTGAATGATTGATGGCAGCACAGCCATTGGCTCCTGCTGCTGTCAATCAAATCAATGATGCGGCGCAACGGGGATAGGGCCAAGTCGCCGACTGTATCACATGAGAGCGTGCTCGCAAGCTAACCCCCTTGAAAGAGCACTTCCCAGAGGGGGGTTAGCTCTTGCGGGGAGGAGCCGAGACAGCCGATGAGGGACCGTAGACAACAAGGACCAGGGCCACTCTGTGCAAAACGAACTGAACAGTGGAGGTAAGTATGGTATGTTTGTGATTTAAAAAAAAAATGTAACCTTTACAACCCTTTTAAGTACTCAGATGCAGCAGATTTTTTTTTTTTAAAGGATTGCAAGACAACAAAAAAGGTACCTTTTCATAATTAACTTTTCTGGGGTTTCCTTATACTATAGCAAATCTTCACTTTTTGAGTTCAGGTTTACTGTAAAGCCATTGGAAGAGCATGGCAGCATTAGAATTGAGGTATTGCAGCATGCACATTTCTCCCAAGACAGGTAACTTTGCACTCTCATGAAATCTCAACCTCTAGCTGTTCCAGAGAAAGGCAAACGTTTTTATAAAGCAGGCTTCATGGAAATTGAATATAAGAGCTCTTACAGTAGAGAACCTTTATGATAGGTAAAGACTAAACACCTTTTTTTTCTAGTTACCCTAATGTATTTTATGATTTTAACCACTTAAGGACCGCCTCCTGCACATATACGTCGGCAGAATGGCACGACTGGGCACAGGCACATACAGGTATGTCAAGAAAAGGATAAGGATGCACCCAATCTAAGTGCAGTATTGCGTTTAATGGGTAGAAATAATCAAGGAAACACAGCCAAATGGCTACTTACAAGTGCAGGTGGATAACAGGCATATATGAAGATATAGATGTAGTCCTCATCTGGTGCATGAAGGATGTCCGCATATGATGGTAGGTGCTTTGGGTGGAAATAGCAGACTCGACAACCGAAAGCGGAGAGATTTTGGAAGCTTGCTGAAGCGCTCTACGGGACGGCGTGCGTCTCACGATGAACCGCAAACAAGGATCCGTCGCACCGGAAGTGACGTGATGTGGCGTGGCTTACAGACGGGAACCAATAGGATGACGCGTTTCACAGCCCTGCTGCTTCTTCAGATCCATGCTTTTGGATCAACTTTTGGATTCATTTTTTGGTCCTACTCATGAACTTTTTGCCATATATTTTGTGATCATTTAGTCACCTTTTAGTCTGTATGTGTCTTTTCTGACAATTAGATCATTTGCCAAGGTTGTCTGTTGCCTACCTCTTCTTGCGCCATCTGACAATATATATTTTTACATGTACAGGTACGTCGCCTTTAAGAGCCCAGCCATTGGGCACTCTTCTGAGTTCCCCCAGAGCAAGCTGCTAGCTCTGGGGGCATTCGTGCAGGCTCGCTCTGAAGCCACACTCTTTGTGTCCATTAACACACACATTGCAGCTCAACCCTGCCCCTGATCTCTCCTCACTGACTGTGATTGACAGCAGCAGGAGCTCCTTCTGCTGCCTCAATGGCAAAGTTACATAGTAGGTAAGGTTGAATAAAGGCAATAGTTCATCCAGTTCAACCTGTGTTGGTGTATGTGTATCAGTGTCGATAATCATTCCCTGTATCCCTGTATATTGTGTTCACTAAGATGCACATCCAAGAGTCTTTTAAAACTATCAATACTCCCCGCTGACACCACCAATTGTGGACGAGAGCTCCACATCCTTATCGCCCTGACAATAAAAAAAAATCTCTGCAACTTTAAGTTAAACCTCTTCTCCTACATTCTCATTGTGTGGCTACGTGTCCTCTTACACTCACTGAGACTAAATATCCCCTCAAACGTCTCTTCTCCAGCAAGAATAAATGTAGTGCTTGTAGTCATTCCTCATAATTGAGATCCTCCAATCCCTGTATTAATTTCAATACCGGATCGGCTGTAGAACAGGTAAGTACAGCGATTTTTGATTTACAGGGTTAGATAATTAGGTTTAGAATGTGGCAGAGAGCAGGTTTAGAGGTTTTATCTGAACTTACACTTTAATGCATAGAATGCATTAAGGAAAAAAAATCCTGCCTTTAGAACCACTATTAAACTTATATCCCTTTGTAAATATACATACCATGTTTGCTTTTCACCAGTCATTAAATGGCTTCTAAAATTAGAAACAGTTGCTTGGAAATAACTGTTCACAGAACCATAATGACAGCAATCTTATGAGCAATCTCGTGTGGGTTCTTTGTTTTCTTTTTACCATTAGTGACCAACTGATTTTCCAAGGGAGCTAAATGCTCAATCCTTGTCTTTTTCACCTTAATATACCGGTAGTTAATTATTTGTGAGGATTTTTCTTATGCTATTTAGCAACTTTCTTTCATTTTGGATTTTGTCAATCTAGTATCCCTTATGCAGCCATTTTTTTTAAATAAATCTCAAGAGATATTTTTAGGTGGTCCTATCTTTTCATTTATGGCTTAGCATTAGAACTAAGTAAAGAAGATTTGATTTTCAGTATTTTATATTTGCTTTCTATAGTAATACATTGTGCAAAGTTCTTACACAAAATTGATTTGCAACACTCAATGCCTAATCTGTGTTTTATGATGACAATATCTCCTCACAACATATACTGTACATTGGAGACTGACCTCCAGCCTTCAGAAACTCTCTCAAAGACGACATTGTCATTGTCAAGACATTATCATTCCAACATGTTCATTTTTATAGCTTATATAAAATCAATGATTGTATGGTCACTGTTACCCAGATTTTCCTTGATATGAACAATTAATTAAAAATAATTGGTCCAGCGGGCATAATTTCTAGTTAGGTTTCTATAAATTTGCACTTCTCTGGCAATGGGTTCATATGTCTTTGCCTTTTAGCTGTACCATCAGTGCCGTTACACCAGTCAGTTTTAGTATAGTATAAATCTCGTATTATTGCCACTGTCCCAGCCTGTGCAGTCGTGTCCAGGTGTGTAAAGAGCTGAGTTTGTTCCTTCTCAATATTTAGTTAAGCTCAAAATGCTCTGGCACCAGCACTAGGGTTGCCACTTCATCCCTCTAAACCTAAACACATATTAATTACACAGGTTCTGAGGCTGATTAAGGTGGCAATTAAACTCACTTGGTGCCTTATCTCCATTAAATTAGCCCCAAACCTGTGTAATTCATATGTGTTCAGGTTTAACTCCTTCCCACCGAGCTTACGCAGCTTACCGAGCTTACGCAGCTTAGGCCCTTTAGAGCAGGCGGTCGGCTCTTCAGGGGTCACAACTGATGCAGCTAAAAGCGCTCGGCTGTTATACCAGAGGAGCGGGAGTGGATGCCACCCCCTCTGTCCGCCTTCCGCCTTTCTTACCGGGCCTCGATCCGGCACTTCCACCGGCTAGAGAGAGACTGGCACAAAGCCGGAAATGGCTTTGTGCCAGTCTTCACTCTGTAAACACGGAAGCGATGTCACAACGTCACTTCCGGTTTACTTGCCTGCCAGTGGCGCCTTATTAAAAGTATTAGTATAAAAAGTATAAGTATTATTATCAGTATTCAGAATCGCTGTTTTTGGTGATCTGAATACTTTGAAGTGTAAAGGAGGGATTTGGGGTCTTTTAGATCCCCTGATCCTTCCATAAAGGGTACCTGTCAACACTTATTACTGTCACAAGGGATGTTTACGTTCCTTTGACAGCAACAAAAGTGATCACATTTTTTTAAGTAAGCAAAAAAAAATATATAAATAAATAAAATACATTTAGAAAAAATATATAACATTTTTAAAGCACCACTGTCCCTGTGAGCTTGCGCAACAAAGGAAACGCACAAGTAAGTTGCGTCCGCATATGTAAATGGTGTTCAAATCACACATGTGAGGTATCATCGCGATTGTCAGAGCGAGAGGAATAATTCTTTTTTTTTTTTTTTGTGCGTGAACTCGAGAGAGAGGAGCCGGACTGCAGGAGTTGGGAGTAGGCAGACCCTCCCCCCGGAGGCAATTGCCATCCTTCTCCATGCCCCTGGTGGCAATGGCGGGTGTGAGGGGGGCCTTCCACTCATCCCACCCTACCTGCTCCTCTTGGGAGCCCAACTGGGGCCCAACGGGACCCCAATGGGGCAGAGGGACTCCCCCTATGAGGGAGTGAGGGGGCCTAGCCCACCCAGCCAGCCCCGTAGGTCCTTCGCCTCTCTTTATTTTAGGAGACCACATGGCCAAAGTGCGTGTGTTTTTAAACCAATTTTGTGTGCGTGCAAGTGTGGTGGTTTTTGTAGGGGGGGGGGTGGGCGTACTAAGCACAGGCGTACCTTGCATAGCACACCCACCGGGAACCGGGCTGAGACCACCAAACTCAATTCACATGTAGCCGAGACCAGGATCCGAACCCTTGGCTGCAGAGGTGAATGGCTTGTCAGCGCAGTGCCAATCACATTGAGCCACCACAGCTCCGAGAAATAATTCTAGCACTAGACCTCCTCTGTAACTCTAACCTAATATCTAGCAAACAGACAGAGGATTTAGCTTTCTTTTTTAAAACTTTTTTATACTTTTTCATAGCTTTTAAATCTGTAGCTACTACTTCCAAAATGCAGACCTATTACCAATCCTCTATGCTTAAGCTCATTGGGTGAAACATGTTAAAGTGGTGGTCCAATGGGAAGGACCATGTGCTGAAGCTTGTTGGCTGATTAAAGTTTTGCATGTGAAAGCATCACCAGTGTGTGGATTTTCCTTTGGTTTATATAAAACCATCTGTGGAGGAGTGATGGACTACAAATCAGCACCTGATTCCAGCAAATGAGGGGAGTTATTGGAGGGTTGGATAAATGCACTTTGCTTTGACTCTACAAGCTGCCAGGCTTATGAGAATTGCATAAAAAGTTCAGGTGTCACAGCTGTAGTGGCCTACTCCTGTTGGACAGGCGCTGCTTTAAATTTAGAGGGGGTCTGAGTTGTTAATTGACTCAGGAAAATGTAATTAATGGCAAATTAGTCTATGTTCCAGCCTTGGCTGTGCTGGGTGAAACCACCATTGTTTGCCTGGGGGTGTTATTACCATCACAGGCCAGGGGTGGCAGCAGCAGAGTCAATGTGTATTGGGTGTCCCCCATGGCAGCCAATCAGTGGGGGCGATTGTCCCGTTGTGCATGCTAGGGAGGGGTACTTAAGGGACAGACGCCATTGGACCGGGGTCATCAGTCTGTTGTCCCACCACCCCGTGGCCCATCTGGCTGGGGGTGCGTGTTCCTGAATTCTGGCTCCGGGGTTGTGGTTTATCCAAGTAGGCCCAGTAGTCAGACTGGGGCCTGCACTTTCAAGGTGATCCTGAGCTGTCTGTTCTGGAGGGAGGAAGCCACTCGATGAAGGAAGCCAGGGGAGGACCTATCCTGGAGAGGACCATGCAAGAGGCTGGTATCTCGGAAAAAGGCCTGGAAAATTCATCGAACTATGCACCATACACTGAGAGGCTTGATGGTGATCGCCTGTCAGATCTGAGTTCTACAGAAGCTAGTCTGGAGAGTACCAGGTGCTGAATCCTGTGTTAGGGGATTCTAGACCGAAAGTGTCTCCTCGTAAAGGAAGGTCTGTGGCAGAGACTGTACTTTATTCCGTGCGCCATTCCGGCTGCTAGACCAGTGAGAGGGACCTATCCAGGTGAGCAATACTCTGGCTAGAGTGGTGACGAGAACTGTTTGCTGGAAGCAGGAGTGTTTCCTAATTGAGATTATGCACCTGAACCTATCTACCTATTTACCCTTCCACCCCTTCAACCACTTCTTCTTTCTTACCAAGTTCTGCAAATAAATCTTAGAAAAGAAGTGTCAACTCTCTTCTACTACCCTGGACAGCGAAGATATAGAGGTAAAATGCCGCCCAAAATACTCAGCAGCTCCTTCGGGGGTAGTGCTGGTAATAAATAAGATGGGGGTGCTGCTGCGGCCCACGCAATAATGTTGAAGTTAAAATATAAATTATCCATCCCAAAAATGTGATGTCAGAATAAGGTGTTGCTAATGATGTCTGTGAGAATCATACCATCCCATAACAACAAATACAGCTTAAGGCTGTATCTCCCAAACATGTAATTCAAAGGATTGGTGTTTTTTTCCATTTTGCCTTGTAATACATAAATACTGCTGTACGTGCCAATCAGTGCCCAGATTCCTATGCCTTTTTTAGACAAGGGCGCTGGCTAGCAGGATTGTGGATGGTGTATACGTGTCACCTAAGGTTCTCACTCACAAATAGTAAGGATGTTCCAGGGATTGCAATTGTTGTTTTCTCAGATCTTAACCCACCTGGCGGTATGATTATGTCAGATTTTTGATGCTGAAAGCCTTACATTGCAGGCCTGTAATTCTTAGGAATAAATAATTTAAATCTGTCCAAACAAGAGTCTAGTAGACATCCCAGGTATGATAATGTTTGAAACACAAAATCATAAATTCTAATATAATAAATAACTATAAATAATTATAACAAATAATAATAATCAAAACTATTCAATAATGTAATCAAATCAAAAACACTGAAATTTGCTCAGTTGCAGAATTGTCGCTGTCATTACTTTCAGTGTTTGATGATGAATTTCCCCACAAATCACTATCTCTCAATTCTGCAAGTGATTCTAATTTATTATCGCTGTTTTCTAGCTGGTCTAAAACCACTTTTGACATAAAGGGACACTTTTTGGTTGCTATGGACAATCTCCAGTTTTCCAGGCAGAAAAAAAACTGTATTTATAATATAAAACTGCATGCAGGCCACTGGACAGACCACTAGGGACAAAGGGGGTGTGTTATTATTTTATACAGTACTGTAATCTGTATACTGTACTGTAAATAGGGGATCTAAGTGGCTGGGCGTAACGGCATGGTGATATGGTAACAGCACGCAGTTAACCCATGCTTAGCTAGTTTGCACTGAAGTGGAAAACAATACATAAATTGCACAAGGGAAATACAAAAAAATAACTTGTATCTAAGATACAATACAACCAATATAATAATAAAATACAGTAAAACCTTGTTTTGAAAGTAACTTGGTTTGAGAGCGTTTTGCAAGACAAGCAACATTTTTTAATACATTTTGACTTGATATACTAGCAATGTCTTATTTTAAGAGTAGCATCAAGTCACAACTGAGTATTAAAAAAAGAAGAGAGGTGCCTCTAAGTGTAGCAATATGGTTACATTTAATGAAGGTACAACATTAGCAACTCACATGGTTGATGATTAAAATAGGCACATCTAAGTATGCAGGGATCCAGGTTAAAACTGTCCACATAGACCTTCCTCCGCACCGCCATCGACGTCATCCCTTCCACTCTGCGCTCCACAAGCCCTTCAAGTCTCGCTTTCAGATCACTCCACTGCAGGGTAGTCTTCCCAGTCACAATTGACTCACTGACAGCGGTGAGATCCGGCAGTGCGGGGGATGGTCTATGTGAACAGCTTTACCCCAGATACCTGCATACATAGATGTTCCTATAAAATCTCCAATCCCAGTCCTCTTTTTACCTGTTAGCCAGACTTCACAGTCCTTTTTATATCTGAGATAACTTATGCTGCAGGCTCTATCTCACACTATCTTCTGTGGGAACCTGCTGCTGGTGAAAAGCCTGACAGCTGACAAAAATGCAAAAAATGTACACATGCTGCCTGTTTGTTTGAAAGAACCCAAGTGATGCATTGCAATCCTTTTTCGAGTAAATACACTACTGTGGAAAAGTTTTAGGCAGGTGTGGGATGTAATCCCAGACAGTAGGATGGAATCCCAGACAGACTCAATGGTGTTGAGTTCAGAGCTCTTTGGGGGACAAACCATCACTTGCAGTTGCACTCTGCAAGTGTAGTTGCTCCAGAGCTTGGTAAATGAGGGAAATCATCCAATCATGTGCAAGCAAAAATGCTGTTTTTTTTTTATCTTCTTTGCATGTGATTGGGTGTTCTTTGTAAGGAGAAGCTTTATCTCATTTACCAAGTTCTGGAGAACTGGACTTTACAAAGTGCATAGTCTATTTTTCTTTAGTAAATCAACCCCTATAAATCCAAGTAGTGCATTCCTGTTCTGTTTTCAGCATTCAAGTTTATCTCCTTGAATCCATGGCATAATTCCTTGTCTGATCTCTGGAGACAGAGGAGGCATCCCTGGGTGTTACAGTGAATGCACCTGTGGCTAACTGGGTTCTTTTTTTACTACAAACCCAAAGGTTTCAGATATATGGGAGTTCTTTTTCTATCTTTCTTATGTGACATGGTGAGGATCTTTAACGCCATTCATTGAATTTATTGATTCTGTCCCCCTATGGGCTGTAGGGATGAGGAGTTTCTTTGAGCGCTCTATACAAAGGGGAGGCACCTGCATCTTGAGACATCAGGAAACACATACCCCTGTATATTTTTTGGCACAGGTTTTAAAGGAGAAATGTGATACTGCTCAATACCTTGAAGAAGAATGTTTTCATTCGAAACGCGACATTTATCCGTCCCAATTTGCCATCGGTCTTCTGGTGATGGTATTTCATGACGGACAGTATCTATGTCACATTTCTCATCCAATCTTAGGCCCCTTTCACATGAGCGGACCGTTCATCCGCTTATTACAAGTCCGTTTACGGACTTGTAATGGGCCCCTATGGGATCGCGTCCATTAGCGGATGATGCATCCGCTAACGTCCGCAAGATCCGCATCCGTTTTTTCGGACGGAAGAAAGCCCTATTTTTCTTCTGTCCGGCGGATCGGATGCAAACGGACAGGCGGTCCGTTTTCATCCGATTCCCCATAGGGGATAGCGGAGGAGAGACAGGGCGGTCCCTGCACAGTGTGCAGGGACCGCCCTGTCCGCCGACAGCTCAGCGGGACCCCCCGCTGAGGCGACGGACACACACGGAACGGACCGAAAAATGGACCGCTCCGTGTGAAAGAGGCCTTATTATATTATTATTATTTTATATATTTTTCATTCATTTTGTATTGTCAATTTTGTCAATCCATGGTGTACCTTTTTTTTTTAAATTTCAATCGTTGAATCCATGGTGCTAGCCTCCAATCTCCAGTCACAGTCTATGTTTTGCAAGAGGAACCGATACTGGACTGTCTTCAACATATTGGCTAAGTGATGATAGGCAAGGAAAACCAGAAGCCAAAACAAACTCTGTTTCCGATGAGGCATTTCATTCAGTACTTGGTGGTTGTGATTGTGATGATGAAAGGACTAGTGACCAAGGTAGGAATAAAAATAAAGATTATGATAATGCAACAGAGGAGTAAGAAAAACAAGGATTTAGTCCTCAACCAGTTGGATCTCTCTAATGGCAATAAGCATTCATATTTTGCTTTTATGAAGGTTATAGAATTGTTCGCTGTATGTTTTCATTGTCATTGGACTTGTCACCACTAAACCCACCATAAGTGGTTCTATATCATTGAAAAAAACATTTTCATCTGTTCCCAGACTAACATAGTGAAGACTAACACTATAAGCTATAGTTTTCGGGAAATCAATGACTAGCCATTAAGTAAGCAATGTTCGCTGTGACTTGTACTTGCCGACATTTCCTTTAATTCCTGTATCTGTCAGTATGATGAGAACTTAGCAGTGCCAAATGCAGCTATTAGGTCTGATGGTTTCATTATTCTATCTTATTGTAACCAGGGAAGATAGTTTTTATAACAAGATTAGGCTAGGCTTCCACAGTGAAATATACCAATAAATCCTATTCCTAATGAAGTTCATAAAGTTAAGTAGAATTAAAAAGGTAATAGCTCTAACAGAGTAAAGTCCGTATTTTTCTTGCTATCAGGACACTATGTACTATGCTGTATTGTGTTTTCTTTTAGATTCAATTATTTTCTCATATGTGTACAGTACTGTATATACTGGTTTTACTAAGCACAGCCTTTATATTTTAATTTAAATTTAACGTCATCTTCGACTTCAGGCCAGATTAACGCTTGGCCTTCAGCCTTTAGCCTTCAATTCTAGCAACGTTAAGAAGTTCTCCTACGATCCCATGTATTAACATGCTGTAGGATAATGTTGTTTGCAAAATAAGAACGGCGAGCACAAAAAATCATTGAAATACATTCTCCAATAATCACAAAGAATATAAGTCTATTTTGTCCCTTTGCAAACCCAGATATTACTTTGAAAAAGTATTAGAGTATGAATAATAGTGCGCTAAGAACAAAAATAATATTACACAGTGCTTACTACTACACTTGTATAAAATAGTAAAAGTCAGTGCTTTTTTCTCAGCAAATAGGTCCAGGAACCCAACCATGACCTCCCAAAACACACACACATAAACACCCTCCAAACCGCATCACATGGGTGTGACACATCAGTGGGTGTGGTCAAATTTCACTAACAGTGGGAGGATACCAAGTGCAGAGTTGGGGGGGTTACACACAGTGCAGAGTTTGGGGTGCACTATATACATAGTGTACAGTTTAGGGGTGTGCTGTATAGACTGCAGAGTTCAGCATTCTTCCACATCTCGCTTTCATTCCTATTCAGCTCTGACCTCTGCATGCAACCCCTCCTCCACTGCCCCATCTTCTCCCCTCCTTATAAAATGCCACCATCTTCCACATTCATTTCGTTGCTGTATTAAGCTGAAGCTGAAGCACCCAGCTGGCTCTAGTACCTCCCGTACACTGTAGGTGGCTCCACCTCTCACTTACAGGTAAAGGATGCAGTAGGGGTGTCAGCATCCGCACTGCACCCTGGGCACCTGCATCTCCATTGTCCCCATCCTGCACTCAGTGCGAGCCATTCAGGGGAACAGATCATTGGGAGACAAGCTGTCACTTGTTAACACAGAAGCCGGACCTGTGTTTACAAGTGACAGTGGTGAGCAGAAAGCCTGAGCCAAAGGTGGTGGAACTGAGTTCCACCAAGTTCCAGCTGAAAAAAAAAAATTATAGTGAAAAAAAACTTCTTCCGGGAAGATAAAAAGTTTACCACCACCTATATGTGGATTGCCTGCTCACCTTCCAAGCAAACAAATTGCATAAAGTGTCACTTTTTCAACAACTATCCTTGTTGCGATCAGTTCATATATTCAGACTCCAAGTGATGGCCCGCAGTGCTGACTAGAATTCTCCATGTGT
Source organism: Rana kukunoris (assembly GCA_029574335.1). Lineage (NCBI taxonomy): Eukaryota > Metazoa > Chordata > Amphibia > Anura > Ranidae > Rana > Rana kukunoris. Next base: position 133,011,764 of record CM056049.1, read on the forward strand.
AGTGATCCTCAAATAAAAAAGATTGATAACATCGCGCAAGATTTCTAAAACATCATTAAATCAAGTAATCAAAATATTCGTTCAATGAATAAACGCATATTAACGTTCAGGTTTGCAAACAGGTCGTTCCTCCTCACTGCACATCCAGTGTAATGAATGTGACGTCACAGTGTGACGGATGTGACGAAGTGACGTCACTGGCTCCTCCCTCTGGACTTTTTATCTTCACAAAATATTTTTTTTTCACTATTTTTTTTTTTACTATTTTATACAAGTGTATGTAGTGGTAAGCACTGTGCAATATTATTAGGTTGTTCTTAGCGCACTATTATTCATAATCTAATATTTTTTGTGTTGTCAGATCACTGTTAAATGGTTGCAGCTGAATTCATTTAGTAATCTTTTTAATATATCCATATTTTTATTCATATTAGCGCTTGAGTTAAATGACTTTATCACTTTGAAAAAGTAGCTGTGCCATTCCCAGATAGCAAGGATAACTTGCCACAAATTTGTGACCGTGTTGAATTGTAAGTCTTGTTAAAGCTGTTGTTTTAACAATACATTCAGGCAAATTGTTAGAATGACAATCGGCAGTTTTTTTTTTAAATCCTTGCCGTACATACTGTTTTATATATATATATGTTCACCGCGGCTTCCGGGTATAATTACTCTTATTACCATCACTCTTTGCATTGCCTCTTTTCATTTTTATCTTTCTATTCTTGATGCTTAAAAAATCCTTAACAAGTTTACGTGTTTGTAAAACTTTAATATCTCTGATACACTAAACTAATTTCTTGTCATTGATGTTTTCTCTGAGGCTTCATACCTAGTGGCCACAATGGAGTGTTCATATTCCTAGCACGCACTAGGTACTGCCTGGTATCTGAAAAATGTACCAAACTAAATGCCTCAATACACACATTGTTCATGAGGCATAAACTTCACCTTGTGCTTTGCTATGTTAAACTGAACACTGACTATAGTTTTTGTCTACATTTGACACTGCAGTCTCCTTTTATTTCTTCTGTTCCCTAGCGAGGGTCATTCTGCTTGCAAAAGCCTCAAATGCCAATGTCAGGCAATGCTTCACTTTGCATTCAGTGTTTATGTGTACAGAGCTATAGGTGATATGGCAATCAAGACAATTGCCAGTTTTTTAAAGTAAACCTGTCACAAGCCTTGAGTATGCAAACTAATTAAGGATATAAAAAAGACATACACAGAGATTATAGAGATTAATGTTTAACTAAAATATTAGCTAACATGTAAAATTATAGTGTGGACCTGCTTCTCCTGCTAAAGCCTCGTACACACGATGCGATTGTTGGCCAACCGAGGGTCTTATTTTTGTCAAAAGGGCGTGTGCCAGGATCTTGTTTTGCATACTAACGGTACACAATTGTCGGCCAACAAACAGGAATTGAGGAATTTCAGCTCTTAAATGCCACCCTTTGGGCCCCTTCTGCTAATTTCGTGTTTGATAAGCATTGAGTCCGAACATGCGTGTTTGTACTTTTTTATTTTGTGTGAGGCTGTGTTTTTTTGTGTTTTATTTTGTGTGAAGGATTTGTGTCCAATTCGCTCGACGCCGCATTTGCGGCACCGCACTAATTCACAAAGGTAATTTCTGTACTACTTTTGGGGACTTCGGATGAGATTTCAATAGACATCTGTGCAGGAACCCACACTGGTGTCTCTGAAATCACTTCAGAATTCGGACTGACTTGTGGTTATGAAGAAGTGCGAGTTCAACTGAAATAGCACGATTTCTGTGAGCCTAAAACCAATGCAGGGCATTCAAGATAGAAAGCTTTGAAGTATTCTATTCCTCAAAAACTCACTTATTCAGGGAAGCCTAACCCACCTCCACCTAAGAACACCTCCATCAGATAATCCCTGCAGCTATTTCCTTTTGTACCACCTCCCCCTCCCTTTAGACTGTAAGCTCCATGAGGACCCTCCTATTCCTACTGTATTGAAATTGCACTGTCATCCCTCTACATTCTATAGTGCTGTGCAAATGGTTTGGCGCTATATAAATCCTGTATAATAATACTATTCTTTGCTTCCACCAGCTTTTGGTAACATTGTGCTCACTACTAGCTGCTGCTGGAGCAAATTCTTAATGCTGATCTCTAGGATAAGCAAATATTATTTAAACACAAGATTTACTATATATACTCGAGTATAAGCCAAGTCTTTCAGCACATTTTTTTGTGCTGAAAATGCCCCCCCCTGCTTATACTCAAGTCCACCTTTTTGTGCCTGATCTTCAGAAATTTGGGGACCCGGTTCCGGCCAGTCATACCGGAACTTGGCACAAATTTAGCCCCATTTCTCCTCTACAAGTGTGCAAAGTTTGTTGCCTATGGCTGGGGAGCAACGATTTTTCAAAGCCGGGCACCCCTTCCATAGACTTCCATGTTAAACGGCAGTCTAGGCATGGACACAGTGAGACATGGGCATAGTGATTCATGGGCACAGTGAGGCATGGACACAGTGAGGCATGAACACAGTGAGGCATGAACACAGTGAGGCATGCACATGGACACAGTTTGGCAAAGTGAGGCACAGTGAGGCATTCAGATGGACACCCTTGGCTTATTCTCGAGTCAGTACGTTTCCCCAGTTTTTTGTGGTAAAATTAGGTGCCTCGGCTTATATTCGGGTCGGCTTATACTCGAGTATATAAGGTATGTATTCTTACTTGAATCTTGGTGTGTTTTGTGTATTTCTTCTACATTAGTGCAGTAATCCAAATTGAAGCTTTTCCCCTGTGCAGGAGCTTCCTGTAAAAAAAGACTGGTCATTGCTGTGAAAATCACTCTGATAACAGCCGCACATATAAAAAGACCAGTGTGTGACGTTTCCAGCTCCGCCCTGCTGAGGAAGTTGTTATAACGCAACGCGTCCGGGGAACGGGAGCTGGTTTCTACGTCGCTCACTGCCATCCAGAGAGTCCTGCGATGTTCTGATGCCCTGGAACAAGTTGTATGCCTATTGTATTGGACACAATGTGAGTAGCCTGTGAGCAATTTTTCTATTAAAACGGTTTTATCTTGCGGAAAGCTCTTAGATTGTTCTTTTCTTATTGGTTCCAGTCCATTGCATGACTGATCCTGTGAGGAATTGATACATCTTTCTGCTTCCTGGTGGTCTTGGCTGATAATACTGCTCATTTGACCGTCTGGTAAAACAGAGGTCTAATGCTGAGGTAATAGTACCTATCTACACTGGTGGAGGGATCACCTTATGAGTGTTGTGTGCTCATTAATCACTCGGTGGATAACTTGGACTGTCGGATTTCCAGAATTTTGGACTTTACTGATAACTACTTGTTCATTCTCATACACATACAATTATTTAGGAATATACCATTATTGCATATATTTGGTGGAGTTTCCTAAATACTAGATCACTGTAGTTCTCGAATATCTTGGACTCATTTATTGTTTATTGGTTTGCGCTGCACTGTTTCTTTATATGGGCCAGATTCAGGTAGAGTTGCGCTGGAGTATTTCGATATGCGCCGCGTAACTGTGAATATGCGCCGTCGTTTCTATGTGGCCGTACCCACCAAACTAGATGCGACAGGAAACGGGCCATTTCCGATCGGCTTAACTTTTCGACGCCAGAGTCTCGTCAGCGCATAATTTTGCTTGGCGCATCAGTCGCGCCTATTGATTTCCCCTGCAAATATGCAAATGAGGGAAATTTCCCGATTCGCCAACGGATTAGCACCATACGCTGGCTACATGCGCCGCGCGTATCTCGTCCGTCCGGCGCAAAGTTATTTCTACAAATAGCTGCTTTATCTTTACTCCAGACGGTCACAGGTCAGCAGGAGAGCATCTACAGCAGCGTTACCGACGATAAGAGCTAGCTGAGCACCCCCACTTGCAGGACAACACCTCTGTCCATGCTTGTCTGTCAACTTTTACAGCCATGGAGGAAGACATCATAGGTCTCCATAGCCGAGATGATGGCTGACAGCTCCTGGCCTTTAGAGTTCAGCTTTCTCCTGTGTGTTTGCGGGGAACGGGAGCAGCCATCTCAGAACAAAAGTAACTTCACTGCGGGGAGGGGGAACAGGATATACTTTAGTGCCGGAATTGCGCATCTACGGGCGCATTTAAACGCCCAACGGAACGCATTGCGCTGACGTTTCCCGTGAAGTGGTGCCGACGGAAGTTGTGAGCATGCGCACAAGGGGGCGAGTGAAGCCTCACTTACTGCGCATGCTCCGTGGATGATGCGCTGAACGTAAGCCTCTGCGCTGGGCTCCGCCCATCATTTACATATGATCACACCCACTTCCACTTGCGTCGGGTTACGCCAGCGCATTTTCGTTACTCCAGCGCAAGTTTAGGAGCAAGTGCTATCTGAATAACAGTACTTGCGCCGAAAGTGTCGGCGGAGTAACGTAAATGAGAAACGTTACTCCAAAGTAAAGAAGCGCCCATCTACCTGAATCTGGCCCTATGTTTTTAATCTATAAAAGACAATTTGGTTTTGAAAGATTTGTGTAAAACTACCTCCTTTGTCCTTAAAGCGTATATTATTTTTTGGATTAAGTATCTATTTATATTAGATATACAGATTCATAATTTTATAATAAAATGTCCCTTTAATATCTCTTTTCCATCTGCAAAAATGCATATTTTGTGACTAGCATTTTCAGAGTTGGTATGAAGTTTAATCTTATCGTTGTTTTGTTTCAATGTCAGCATTGAAATAAATGTAGATGTGAAACCTCTTCAGCTTACATTATCTTCATTTGTTAACCACTCATTGAAATCCTTTTCTATGTCGGCTATTTCTGTAATGAAAATGACTTCAATTTCCCACAAATAGCAGTGATCTCAAGAGCACATTTTGGAAGTTGTATTTGATTACATTATTTTAGGAAAGTTCCATGCTGATGCTGTTCTTGGTAGATATGCAGTAATCAGGAAGGTGTAATGGGCTCCACAATAAAGGGAGCCGTCTAATGGTGAGAAATAGAAAATGTAGCTCTAAGAGAGGGAAATGCGTTTTAGCAATCCGCTAGCAATCCCCATTAGAGGCCAGAAAGCCTCTAAGTGCCAGTCCTTCTCTACTTCTCCTTTTCAGGCTTCATTATGCATGGTGAGCAGATGGTAAAATGCTCCCCATTTTCAGACTACTCTAGTTCAACAACCATTTGCAGGTGCTCACTTGAATGTTTTATGATAAAGGTTGCTTTAACTTTCCTTATTTACATGTTGAACAATGGTGCATACTTTTTATAGTCTGTTAATACAAAATAAATAGTTTTATAATGGAAATAGTTTAAAAAGAACAGCAGTTACTGTGGTAACATTTACAGCTGACAAATAGCTAAATACACAGGTAAAAAAAAAAACTTGTTTGGCTGGAGTTCTCCTATGAATCACAGTAGTGCAATTCGTTTTGCACATCTGTGACCCATTTTCAGCAGAGTGGGATGAATTCTGCTCTCTGCTGACGTCGCAGATTACAGTCCAGGCACCGCATAATTTCGACCACGGAGTCTGGATCCGCCAGGTGCCTGGACTGACACCCGTCTCAGCCTCTCAGCACACAAGAACAGAGCCGAGGCTGTCAATCACAGGCTGTGTGCCGGAGATCCCTCCTCCATCAACCCCTACTCCCCTGGCACCAGGAAAACCCACCACAAGTGACCCACGCAGATGGCAACAGACAGAAATCACACACAGCGTCCAAACCAAAACAAGTACACACCACAAAGGGACACCCCCTGCCCATCTCAAGCCTGAGGCCCACAACCACTTCAAATGTCAGTCATGAATCAGCAGCTGTGCTTCTCTTTGTTCAGCAGCAACCTCATCATTTATCAGGCCCCCCGAAGCAACATCAGGCAGACTATCCTCCTTGCTGCAGTATTCTGCTAGATCTGTGACCCCATTTCACATGTGCTGCTGGCTTCTGGTGGGGCTGTGTCTAGCATTTTACATATTCACTTTGGTTTTAATTTTAACTATGTATAGTCATTATTTTGTGCCTTTGTTTTATATAGTTGTTTGCAACAATAAAATATCTTTAACCATTTTTATTTTGTTATATTCATTCCTAAAATATTGAGCACCGTACAGTCCCACTTTCTACTTTAACACTATTATATATCCTCAATATTTGCTGACTTGAGCACATTGGATCACAAGTTTATTTTTGATGAAAATATAAATAGTCTATGTATTGCAGAGTTAATTAAAATAAGATTTTATTTTTTATACTGGCCTATTTTTAATTGTTTCTGAACTTGAAAGCATGAGTCAGAAGCAGCCAGCAGTGAGCACAGCAACAGTAACTGAAGCAAACTATATTTCTGGCAGTCGTAACTTTATATAAAATACATATGTATCTAATGGTAATCAGACAAACAGAAAGAGGCAAATTAAATTTGGACAATATTGATGTTTTCCACAACAACTACGACATAGACATATACTATAGCATTTTATATCAGCTGATTGTCTTGGTTTTAGTTAATGGAAAAACTATTATAAACCACTGGTTTTCAGGAAAAAAAAAATCAAATAAAGCAACAGACTTATGGTTACATGCAGCAAATTCAGGTAGTTCTTTGCTTTAACAAAGTGATACTATTAGGCTGCATTCACACTTCAGCTTTATGAATCGTTGGCAGATTTGCCGCTAATATGCCCACGATTTGAAAGCACCGATGTGTGAATGACAAATTTTGGCACTCGGATTTGAGATACCATTCATTTGAATGACACCTCAAATCGTGGTGCGGGTCTGATGCGATTGTCGTGCGATAAAAGTCCAGGAGCTACTTTTAGGTGACATGCTTCCCGTGATGCGGGTTGCTGCGATTGCAGCGAGATTTATTTTGCCAGACCCGCACTGCGATTTATGGTGTCATTCAAATGAATGTCATCTCAAATGTGAGTCCCGCGATTTGTCATTCACACATCGGCGCTTTCAAATCTTGGGCAGATTTGCAACGCTGAAGTGTGAATGCAGCCCTATAGTAAGGCACCAAATTTAGAAATAATTTCCTCCAGAGTTCATAGAAAACAAACTGGAGGTAATTAAGACCTACTCTAAGGCTGGCTATACACGAGTTTAGCAGGAACCGGCCGAGATTTGAACCATTAATAGACAGGCTAAATGTACCAAGTTGATCGATTGATCAACTTGGATAAAACCAGGCTGCTGGATTCTCTTGTAATTATTGCTGCCATGAAACGCAGCCACTGTGCCCCATCAAACGCAGGCACTGTGCCCCATCAAACGCAGGCACTGTGCCCCATCAAATGCAGGCACTGTGCCCCATCAAATGCAGGCACTGTGCCCCATCAAACGCAGGCACTGTGCCCATCAAACGCAGCCACTGTGCCATCAAATGCAGCCACTGTGCCCATCAATTGCAGCCACTATGCCCATCAAACGCAGTAAATGTGCCATCAAACGCAGCCACCGTGCCATCAAACGCAACCAATGTGCCCACATGTGCCTCCAGGTGGTAACTAACTTACAGCAAGCCAGAAAGAATTCAACTAATAATACTTACAAGAAAGTATTTGGAGAAATTGACTTCATTCACACAGCCGCAATCCTGGGATCTGTTAGATCACAAATGACAAATTCTAGAATTCCTGCAATCGGGCCAAGACAAAGGCCTATGCTCTACTTCGCTTAAGGTTCAAGTCTCTGCTTTATCTGCTATGATGGGAAATAAATGGGCTTTAAATCCCCTTATCATTCAAAGGGCATGTTTTATGGAAGACAAAACTACCAAGGAAACCAACTTTTCCTAGCTGGAATCTCTCCAGAGTGTTAGAAGCACTGTCAAATTCCCAAAGGGATGTAGGCGGCAACCTTTTGGGATTCTACACTTAAAATAACCTTTCTTATTGCCATAACATCAGGCACAAGGGTATCGGAGTTGCAGGCCTTACTGGTGAAAGAACCTCATCTGATCTTCTACTCAGGTAAAGTGGTTCTAAGACCCTCAGATTTGATTATTTCTGAAAGTATCATCCGCTTTCCACTTTAATCAAGAAATCAACCTACCAGTATTCCTTAATAGTCAAGGGGACCCACATCCCTTGGATGTCAAAACAACTATTGCTTCATACCTAACACCCATTTAGGAAAATATTAAAAAATCATTCCTCATGGCCCTAAAAGGGGTCAACAGCATCTTCGCATACAATAGCCTCATGGCTAATTAAAACCATCAAAAAAGTATACATTGCACAACGGCTTCCAATACCTGAAGGCTTAAGGGCTCATTCTACTAGGGCAGTGGCAATATCATGGGCATCGTAATGCAGGGTCTCTCCAGAAACAATATGTAAAGTGACAACTTGGTCATCAAGAACAACGTTCATGTCATATTACAGAGCGGATCCCACTCAATTGACAACTGTTGAATTTGGAAGAAAAATTGTTCAAGGAAATTCTTCTGTATCTTATAGCAACCCATATAGCAAGTTATTTCCCAGTGTGTGCTGCCATGAAGTGTCAGGAAAATGGACATTTGTATACAGTAAAACCTTGGTTTGCAAGCATAAATCGTTCCAGAGATTTGCAGAATGCTTGTAATCCAAAGCACTTGTATATCAAAGCATTTTTTTTACAGGGTATAAAAGAGAAGGGAGGCACCACTAAGTGTAGCAATATGTTGCTAAATGTTGTACCTTCATTAAATGTAACCATATTGCTACACTTAGAGGCTCCTCTCTTCTTTTTTTATACTTAGATGTGACATGACGTTACTCTTATATCAAGACATCGCTTGTATATCAAGGCAAAATGTATTAAAACATTTTGCTTGTCTTGCAACACGCTCTCAAACCAAGTTACTCTCAAACCAAGGTTTTACTGTACTCACCTTTTTGTAATTTTCCTTTCCTGGCAGCACACAGATTCTGTGATAGAGACAGAGAATGTTGTGGTGGTTCTCTTTAATTCTTATAGCTAACCAGTCCTATCAGGTTGTGGGGGCAGAGTCCTAACCCAGTGTGTTCTGCCATAAGATGTGCCAGGAAAGGAAAATTACAAAAAGGTGAGTATACAATTGTCAGATTTTTTTGCATGGAATGTTTCTTCTAATCAAAACTTTTGCTATGTTAATAGAGTTAACTTGGATGCAACAGAACATTTTGTACCAGTCTGAAATGCTCTGAGATTATTATTACAAATATTTATTCAGCTCTCAAATATGTTTAAATACTCCTACTCATTAAGTTTTCTTTACACTGGTTATCAGACTAGAACAGAAGCAGAAGATTTTTAATTCCATTGGCAAACTGCTTCTATAGTTAAAACTCCATTCAAAAAACAATTCCAAGCAGCTCTGGACAGTTCAAAGGGGTCTTTACATGTATAAACCGGATAATCCTAGAAAACTTTATCTGGACCTTAAATTTCACATTTTGATTTTTACAGTACCTTTCGGTAAAACAGCTTTGCATCTCTTTTTTTTTAATCTCAAAACTAAATGATCTTTATAAAACGTGTTTGTGCTTGAATGTTTTTCAAAATTTGTTAAAAAAATATGACTATTGAGTGTCAGGGATTTTCCTGTAGACTTCAAAAACGGAACACACAGCTTTACAACTGCAGGTTGGAACACTGGGGGCAGGGATATGATTACACACTATTCACCAATCCACATATTTTTTATTTCATTTTTAGAAATCTACAATAGTTTAGAATCAATTTTATTTTTTGAATATATTTTTTTAAACCTGAATCATGGAATCTGAGCAAGGCACATATATCTGTAGTGTTTATTTATCTTTCCAAAGCTCTAAGTGTCTCTCTGGTGCTTCATTCCTGTTATCAGCATGAGTCACTTCTGAGAAGTTTTCCCGACACATGAGAAGTTTGTGTCGGGAGGGAGGGGGAGGGAGAGCTTAGAGCAGAGCTTGTTTATTCAGAACACAGTTCATCTGCTATTTGGAGGGTGTGTGTTCCTTTCCTCCAATCAGCTCTCACACAGTGTAACTGCAGTCTCTCAGTTACCTCCTCTATGCTGCTGACAGATGAAGATTTTTTTTAACACTTTGAAGGGGTGTAGAGAAGAGAAGACTGCAGATAAACAAGTAAACCTTATGAAGGAGGATTTGTTTAATCTCTGTGCATCATATGAGGCTGTTAACTTCACTGGGAATATGTGAGTGTTTACAACCATTAAGTTTATATATTTAAAATATTTAATCAGTATTAATTAGTATGTATATACAATTTTTATTTAAAGAATTACAATTTTTACTATGTATTTTCTAAAGAGAGAACATGACAGAAGCATTTTACCCTCCAGACTCTCATTTAAACTCTACCATCTGAACATGTTGAGAGGGAGTGGAATCACTTTGTTGACTTATCCCATCGCGTTTCTTTTTTTTTTTATCATTCAAATTTAAGTTTATTTTCAAATAAAAAAAAAAAGTATACAACAATGCGCCAAATAACACATTAAATATTATAGCTGGACATACATTTGAGAATGAACAGGTACATTCAGTGTTTATCGTTTCCAACCCATTTAACCCCAGAGGGTAGTACTTATTAAACAGAAAAGAGAAATGAGAACTATTAGGGTAAATCAGAACCCCATAGGTAATATAGTTTGTCCCAAATCATCTCCCTAATCCCCCAGGATCTCATATATCCTATGGTCTGGTCCAAAATATTAAAGCGATGAGGAACATTGTAGACCCATCTTTCGTAGATGCTAAGAAGGTGGGTATCCAGAACAATCCCTCCCTCCCTGATACCCCTAATGGGATCACTCTGTATCCTAGAGGTGGACCCGTCTCCTCCACCCAACCTCCCCAAAATCAAGTTTGATCTAACATTTGTCTAAAGGACCAAGACAACATCCCACCCAGAGTTAACTATAAGAGAAAAACCAGGGATATAATTAGTTTTTCCGAACCCATTATCCCCAAAGTGAGAATATCACATTATGAGAAGTAATATACTATGTATAGTCTTCTCGTATCTAAGAGGGAGATAAAAAAAAAAAAAAAAAAAAAGGGGGGGGAATAGAGATGAGAAGAGTAAAGAGTTCAAAGAAAAGAGTAAGCCCACCTGCCAAGATTATGCATCAGTCCGGAGCAACAGCCACTACAGTATCCCCGGAGTATAGGGGATTCCCATGTACTTAAGCCAAGGTTTCCAAGTTTCAGTAAACAGAATAGTTTTATCTAACATTAAACTAATTCTCTTTTCCTGCTCCATGATCCACGTGACTTTTCTCTTCATGTGTAGAATAGAGACTGTCTGTTTCTTCCATGCTGCTGCAATAGTAATTCTGGCGCCTGTCAGGATAAATAGAATCAGTTTTCTGGTAACCTTCGAAATTTGTGGGATTAGACCATTCAATAGAGCAATTGCTGGAGACTGATGCACATTACACCCTGTTACTCGTCTGACAATGTGAAACACCTTATTCCAATAACCCCGAATCTTTGGACATTCCCACCAAGTGTGAAACATGGACCCTATTCCCTGGCAGCCTCTAAAGCATAAGGGTGAGGATGAAGGATACATCGAGGCCAATTTAAGAGGGACCAAGTACCATCTAGTAAAGATTTTCACGTTGGCTTCCACCAGAGACACACTTAACAAACCCTTGATAGATCTAGCAAAATTTCCGTACCAATCCTCTAAATCCCATTCATCTCCAAGTTCTCTTTCCCAAGCGAGCATGTGGGGTAATTTAGTATCATTTGTCGCAAGAGATTTATAGATAATTGAGATATTACCCCGTCTCGCCGAGGCTTGGTCGCATCTATGTTCAAATGGAGATAGGGAACCAGAAATAAGATTATCAGACCAAAGATTTTGGGCATAGTCATGTAATAGAGAAAATCTCAATCTCTCGGAGGGAGGGAGATCAAAATTATCCACAAAGAATTGTTCGGGTAAAGGGCCCAGTCTTGAGAAGAAATGTCCAACGCGGTACACCCCCTTATCATGCCACCATTTGAAGGAATCCACATCGATTCTAGATGCAAAGATCGGGTCCAGGAAAACCTCAGCTAAGGGTTGACCTTTGGAGACCAAAGAAGGATTTTTCCTAAGCGAATCCCAAAGTACTAAAGCTTGAGAAAGGGTCGGGGACATAATAGCGGGTCTACGTTTGGGAGTGCGCCACATCAAATTTTCTATAGTAGACGCAGAAGATGCTTGTTCTTCTATGTTAATCCAGTCGGGACGGTCCTTTTTAAGATAGACTTCAGATAGTTGGGCCAACCTAGCAGACTGGTAATACCACCACAAATTCGGGACTCCCAAACCCCCTTGTTCAGTTAGATTGAAGAGGCTTCGAGAAGGAACACGTGGACCCTTTTTGTTCCAAACGAACCTGGTAATTTTGCCCTGAATTGATTTTAGATGACTTTTAACTATCGGAATGGGCAATGAGCGAAAAAGATATAAAAGTCTGGGGAGAAGAGTCATCTTGACCGAATTAATCCTACCAATCCATCCTATTTTCTGGGAGCCCCATTCATTTAAATCTTTCTCGAGTTTTTTAAACATAGGAGGATAGTTGGCAGAATAGAGATTCTCAAATTTCGGAGTCAGATTGATTCCTAAATATTTGATGGATGAAATGTCCCATTTGAATTCATATTTGTTTTTTAACATTGAAACTGTGGGTTCAGGGAGTGATACATTAAGCGCTCTAGATTTAGCCCAATTTACTTTGAGACCCGACACTCTAGCGAAGTCAGTCAATAGGGAAAAAATTTCAGGAAGAGAGGATGGAGGTGAGGTTATGAAAAGCAATAGATCATCTGCAAATAATGCACATTTATGTTCCTTTTGAGAGCATTTAATTCCCTTGATATCCGGGTCATCACGAATAGCTATCGCCAAAGATTCGATCATGACCGCGAATAGCATAGGAGACAAGGGGCAACCTTGTCGTGTGCCCCTCCGGATCCTAATAGGTTCTGAAAATAGACCCTGTACGGAGTTTAGCTTCCGGACATGAATAGAGTGCAGATAAGATTCCCATAAATTTAGAGCCAAAACCCCATCGCTTCAGTACCTTAAAAATATATGGCCAGGACACTGAATCAAAGGCTTTCTGGAGATCTAGGGAAAGGAGCATACCTTTTTGTCCATGATCCCCAGTCCACCCAGATTGCAGTATGGAAATCAGATCAACTGCCCTTCTTATCTGGTCCGGTCCCTGCCTCCCTGGAATAAATCCTACCTGATCCCCATTAATATATTGGTTCATGAAAGGGGACATTCTATTGGCCATAATTTTGGTTAATATTTTAAGGTCGTTATTAATAAGAGATATTGGCCTGTAATTTTCAACTAGACTAAGGTCTTTATCGGGTTTCGGGATCACTGAGATATAAGCCATATTAAGTTGTTTATTTATAGAAATACCATTTGTCAAGGAATTATAAAAGCGGGCTAAGTAGGGCGAAAGGATAACTGAGAATGTTTTATAATATGGGGAGGAGAAACCATCGGGTCCCGGTGCCTTGTCCGTCTTTAGGTTTTGAATTACTGATGAAACTTCCTCAGTTGATATGGGAGCCTCCAATATCTCCATATGTTCCTTTTTCAGAGTAGGAAGACTTATTTTATCTAAGAATTTCTCTATTTTATCTGAAATAGATTTATCGTCAAAAGCGTAAAGTTTAGAATAGAAATCATGAAAGGTTTCCATCATCCGCTGAGGGTTTAAAGTAAGGGATCCATCTGCGTGTCTAATCTTGGGGAGTGTCTTTGATTTAAATCTAGGTGACAATTTATTTGCTAACATCGGACCTATTTTATCCTTTGATTGGTAAAATCTGGCACCCGACCATTTCATATCTTCTCCTGCCCGTGCTGTTAGTGCTAGATTCAGGGCCGATCTGGCGGCATCAAGTGAAGAAGTGGGAAATCCAGAAGGGTCTGACTTATGTTTTCTGCGCAAGTCTAGATATTTCTCTTCTAGCTCTCTCACCTCCATCCTCTTTTGTCTTTTAAGTCTGGACGCAATTTGTATTATTTTTCCCCTAACTGTTACCTTATGGGCCGCCCATAGAGTTTCCGGGGAAACTTCTTGTGTATCATTAAATTCAAAATATTCCTTTATAGCCTGTTCAATTTCCGTCACTAGGGCTGGATTTTTTAATATAGATTGATTAAGAGTCCAATGAGACACCCTCTGGGCTGTTTTCTCCCGTCTTAGAGATACCAGAACCATAGAATGGTCCGACCATGGGACATCCACAATAGATGACTCTACAGCTGCCGGGACATGATGATTCGAAATCAATATATGGTCTATTCGTGAATATGATAAGTGGGGATTAGAGAAATGTGTATAGTCTTTAGTGTTTGGGTTCAATTCTCTCCAAATATCGATCAACATAGATTGGTGTAGCATACGTGCCACTTGTGTGCTGGCTTTAGTTGGCCTAATTATTTTAGTCTTATTTGGTTTAGATTTATCTAAACCCGAATCAAAAGCCAAGTTGGAATCCCCCCCCATAACTATGATACCCTCCATAAAGGGTCGGAGAGTATCCAGCATCTGTGAAAAAAAATTCTGTTGTCCCCTATTAGGTGCATAGTATGAGACAAAAGTGTACATTTTCTCATCTAGGGTTCCTTTAGCCAAAATAAATCTTCCTTCCGGGTCCCCGTATTCCTTAATCAAAGTGAATTTACAAAATTTAGAAAATAAAATAGCCACCCCTTTGGTCTTATTTTCCGCCTTAGATAAATAGAACACTGGAAAATTAGCATGTAAAAAAGAGGGGGTGTACCGCCTTGGGAAGTGTGTCCGCATGCAGAGACTTATAGACTTGAAGAGCCTTTCGTCTCTTAATAGGAGAGTTCAACCCCTGAGTGTTGTGTGTTACAACACGAAGGGGTGTGGAAGAGTTATTTGGTCCAGCCATGAGTCCTAAACCTTACATCCTCCAGAATGTATACCATGAAATGAGTCTGTAACCTAGAAAAACCATATCCCGACAGGTAGGCCCACAGAGAGGAGAAAACAGAGTAGAAAGACAGGGAAAAAAGGGGAAGAATCAAAAGGTAAAAATAAAACAGTAAACAATAAAGCAAAATGTGACATAACATAAGGTCAAACCATGACCCGAAATGGGAGGGGGGACTAAGTCCCCTTCCCCCATTCAAAGAAGAAATTCCAAAGTGGTCCAGTGTTAAGGGACCAAACACCCGCTTCCCAGGACGACAAAAGTCTGTCTGGAAAGTGAGTAGAGGCTCAATGCCTCACTACCACCTATTACCAACGGTCGATACGTTATCCTATACAAATTGTTTTTAGGAAGAAATTGATCTCGTACAGTTTATGCATTAAGACATGTGACGTAACGAGATTTCCCAGAGGAAGAAGGATGAAGAGAAAGAAAAAAAAAAGAAAAAAAAAATATATATTATTTACATAAACATATATTATATGCATACACCTATATATATTATCCTATTCATACATATAAGCTCATAAGGAAGAGAGAAAAAAAAAAATGTAAAAAGGCTTTTCCTTTCCCTTTTCCTCTTTTAAATCTTTAATTAGTGTCTCCTCCGGGAAAGTACAACTGGAATTACTGATCGAAGTCAGGTTGCGGAGTTTTTCCCAACTTTCCTGTGTTTGACTCTATTCCATTCACCCGAAGTAGGACTAGTAGGTGTCTGTCTTTTAGCTGAGAAAGGCTGTGGAGGTGTGGTATCCATGTCTGGTGCGGTTGCAATAATTCTTAGGTCTAATAGTAGTCTTTCCCCCTCCTGAAAGTTGCGTACAGCATAATGTCTGCCCTTATAAGTGAATTTAAGAGCAAAGGGAAAGGCCCAATTATACTTGACTTCCTTTTTCATGAGGGCAGACAGTAATGGTTTCATCGCTCTCCTCTTCTGAATTGTGTGGGGGGAAATGTCAGAAAATATTTGGATCCTTGTTCCTTGCTACTGCAAATGTTCTTGTTGACGGGACTTTTGCATTATTTCCTCTTTGGTTGAATAATAATGTGGTTTGACCACCACGTCTCTAGGTAAACCGTCCTTGCGTAATGGGCCTAAGGATCTGTGTGATCTGTCTAATTTCAACTTATGTGCAGGAATGGATGGAATCAGATCTCTAATGATGTCTTGTATAGCAGAGTGAACATTAACTATGGATTCAGGTATCCCCCTTACCCTGAAATTATCTCTCCGAGATCTGTTTTCCAAATCATCTATCCTATCTTGAGCAGCTTCCAGTTGTTCTTGCATGAATTGTAGATGGTCAGTATTCTGCTCAATCCTTGAGACATTATAGTCCAATTTATG
Organism: Rana kukunoris; assembly: GCA_029574335.1. NCBI lineage: Eukaryota > Metazoa > Chordata > Amphibia > Anura > Ranidae > Rana > Rana kukunoris. Next base: position 133,028,084 of record CM056049.1, read on the forward strand.
TTCAATAGATTCTATCCTGTTACCAAGGCTTTGGAAATCTGCTCTAATGTCTCTAGTGATTCTCTCAGCAGTCTGTGTCAGACCCTTGTCTAACATTTCAGCTATTCTGTTAAACATATCAGTGACATTGAAAGTAACATCAAGAGCCCGTTCAGCATTCGCATGCTCATGACCAGAAGGAGGCTGTGAGGAGATTGCAGTAGAAATTACATGACCAGTCAACTCAGTGACTGTTCTTTCTTTCAGTACAGAGGAATATAGAGCAGGAGTTGGGTTAGATCCTAGAGGATGAGTTATAGAGGTGACAGGCATTTGAGATGAAATTTGCCTGTCAGACATGGATGCCTCTGTAATGCTCAGCATGTGTGTCTGAGGTGTGGCAGACATTTTGTGGAGATTTTTCACAGTGAAAGAGACCTTGTTGTTAGTTTTGACTTGTTTGTGTTGTTTTCCCTTCATAAACTGGGATAGCAATATTTAACTAAACTCACAGGCTTCGTTATGATATCAGGAGCATGGCTTATGGAGCTTTTGAAATTACATAATGACCTTAAGCCAGGAGATGTATTTTGCAATGATCAATTACCTTGCTAGACCCCAATAGGTATATTTAGTCAGCCAATTTAGGGGGGAACCGTATAATTTGGATATCCATATTGTGTGCTGTTTGCGGCTGTCTTAAATGCGGCTGAGAAAGATCAATATATTCTGCTGTGGTTGATAGACATTCGGTGGTGAGTGAGGCACCCTCCTCATACTGCCATCGTGGAGACACTTCACATATTAACAAGGGGCCTCAAAAATGGTGGCGGTACTTTGGTGTAAAGGTCCGTTCTCGTCCTCAGTAACCACTCCTGTTTACCGCTCAGGTTACTGCCCCCGGGCCACCACCCAGACTGCTACCTAATTTGTGGAGAATGACAGTGTGGCAAAGCCTATTTCTTTAGCTTTTGCCTCACACAAGCTCTGCTGCAGCTGAGGTTTCCCAGACCTCTTAAAAATGGCGGCGGGGCGTCTCCAAGTGGATCCTGTCACGGATCGTTTTGCTCCCTCAACGGACCTCCGGGAGGCGCCGCAACGATACCGGGCTGTACAGGGAGAGTCCCCGGTGCAGGTCTGAGGTGAGAAGGGTTTGTGTCACCTGTTTCGGAGGCCGGGAACCTGCGGGTTGAGGTTGGTTTGTCGGAGCCTCCTCAGAACACGTCCGCCATCATCCGCATCCGGCCACGCCCCCCCCATCGCGTTTCTAAATTTGATTTGAGCTATTGAATTCTGCAAACATCACAGCATATCTGTGCTTGCCTGAGACTGCCAGATGCTATTGTAGACTGTTTTATGCTTGTATCAACCAAATTAATGGCATTTATGGTTATCTTGAGCGGTCGGTACAAGGGATGTGCAGTCAGGATAGGCAGGTTAGGCAGATCCTTACCTACCATGTACAAAAAAATTAATAAAAAATTATTGAGCTTCGAGGGTTGTCACCAACTGAAGTTGAACCCCACCACTGGTCAAAATTTGGGGCTTCCAAGACCTATGAAAATGCTGCAGTGGAGGTTGTCCTCTCACTGCAGTGTCATAGAAGGGGGCACGTGTCTGAAAGACACATACTCCCTTCCAGCCCACTCCTCTTAACTACAAGGAAAAAACATGGGTTTATGGGTAAAAGATTTACCCATACTCCCATGTTTCTCTCACACAGTTAAGAGCGAAAATTAGAATCTGCTGCTGCTGAAAAGGTACTGTTTTAATCAAGCAAAACCATTGAAGAATGCGATAGAATAATATATATACCCTCTATTGTAACCTATAATATATATAGCTATCGCATAAAGGTATTGATGAGTATTTGTCCCTTGTTTAATAATATCCTCTAACCAAAGTGTATTAGGCTTAAGGCTATAATGCTAGTTATAAAGACTGATACAATTGCTAGGTACACACATTGGGCCAGATTCACAAAGCGATAACGCCGGCGTTACAGGAGTCTAAATTTGCGCATGTGTTTCGATGCGCCGCATCCCCAAAACGAGATACGCAAGAAATCTACTTTTTTTTGTCCGGCGTAATTGCGATAGACAGGCGCATTCATCCGCGCAAAACTGCGCTAGACACACCATTGATTTGCTATTCAAATATGCTAATGAGGGAGTTACGGGGATCCACAAAAGAACGTTGGTGCAGCGCAGGCTACGCGCTGTGCGCAACAGCTGCACGGCCTGTCTAAAATTAGACCATATAAAAGGTGGTATAAAATTAGACAATTCGGCTACATGTCAGAGAAAGCAACACTGTTAGTGAGGAGCTGAGCAGTCACACGTGTTGCACAACAATCTGTATGCCAACATGCCAGTGGCATCCATGCTCATAGCTATACTACTGACTTTAGATGAGCAAAGAAGGAGGAGGGCACGGAGGAGGGTACGGGAGAGGATTTTTTTTTTTTTTACAAAATATTTTTCTTTGCTTTTATAAACATTTTGACAAAAAATATACATACATATATACATCAATACATAACATACATACAAATTACAAACACGGTCTCACTATCTTTCAATAGCCCTGTAAAACCTTGATGGATATAATAATCTAATCTGATACAAGCCCCTCACTCTTCACTTGATATATCACACATGCATAGACATCTTTGGCATGAGTGATTCTGAGGTGTCTCGCATCTTCAGATTCACCCCTAATGCCATCCTGGAATTAACCAAAACCCTGCAGGAGGACATCACCAGCCCAACACATGACACCACCCATGACACCCATGACAGCTACATATACATTCATATCCCCATCCCCACAGATTTCGAACAGAACATGTATGGGGACAGCTAGCTGGTTGGTGAGTGACATGGGTGGCAGGCATGACTGTCCCCCCATGATGCTGAAATCACAAGGTGCACATGCACTACTAACCTCCTCCTGTCTTATCCCTTCAGGATGACTCTGCATATGCACTGGGACCCCATCGTATGACTCCTGTACGGAACCCCCCCTAACCAAGGCTACCCCGTCTTCTGAGGGAAGAGCAGCCAGGAGCCAGCTCACATTAGGCATCTTTGCACGTTAAACACACACATTAATCATGGCACAATGAGAATGCATGCATGCACACCACTGTGGTCCCTAGCACAGACACATCACATCCTCATCACATTGGATTGGCACAAGCCCACCATGCAGGACTTGTGAGCAGCAACGCCATGCCACGGCTCCAATTATGTCACTGTACATTCATACACCATTCACACGGACCTGGGGATCACTTCTCCACCACAAATGATGGTGACACCCCTTTTCCGGCAGGAATGTCACCCCCACATTCCAAAATCATACACAAACAGAACCCAAAAAAAAAAAAAATTGACCAGCAAAAATAAAAAATGCCCAGCAAAGATATAATTTAAACAAAATAACAACAAAGAAAAGCATAAAAGACAAAAATCACTCTGGAAAACAGTCCCCAAATATCTCAAAGACACGTCACAAACAAACAAACGCTAATAAACAACAGAACAAAAGCAGCTTGCTGTATAGGAAGGGATACAAAGGGATGTACTTTTGCAAAGGAAGTGCGTTTGTGTCTGTCTATTTATGCTGTCTGCGTAGTTCACTAAGTTGCCCGGGTCCACTTCCAATTTCACTGATTGCGCCGCCCCCGAGTTGTGAGCATGCGCACAGAGGTGCTGACCATGGGCTGCTTCATGTGCGCATGCGCGAGCCGGACGGCCCTTCATTTGCATGGGGTCACGGCTCATTTCAATGTAACACGCCCACGTCCTTCCCAATTTGAATTACTCCGCCTTACGCCTCTGAAATTATGTTGCACCGGCGCTAATTTCTGCGCAAAATCAAACGAGAATACGGTGATTGCGCCTCTACATTGCGGCAGTCTAACATAAAGGAGGTGCGCTACGCCAGTCAAAAAATGCGCCGATGTACGTGAATCTGGCCCATTATATTTATTTCCTTCAAAGTAGGAATATCACATCCTAACAACAGATATCCATACAGCCTTAAACAATACTGGTAATAATAATGAAAGATACTTAACATTTCCTTTCGGCTATGATCCTCACTGGCTGTACTCAGATGTGCAAAGAGAGACACTAGGCCTCGACCACATGGTGTTTAGGCCCAGGCCAGTGTGGGCCTCGTTTAGGGCCAAGCACAAGCTGGAGGCCTTAACCAGCAGAGGTTCTCCCTCAAACTTGCATTAAAGAGAATAGGCTGAGCTCTATGTTCCAAACCTCTTCTTACAAAAACGTACTCATTACTCATTCAAACTCCCTCCTATTGCCTGCCCATCTCCTATTCGACCAATCGCTGCACTTCCATGATTCACATCCTTGTTCCTGATTGTCCTGCCATACCTATATTGCCCATATAATCTCTAATAGATTGCTGGTCCTTTCATCATTGCAACTATGTTGAAGGTAGCACTTCCCTTTTGTCTGCCAAGGGGCTAATCAAAGGATTTCGTAGACATTGCGGAGTCGAGTGTAACAGATTACATTCCTGCGGGGGGAGCCATCCTGTCCTCTAGGACACTGCCAGTCTCAGCTTATCTAACCATTGGGACTGGACACAGAATATGTCCATATATTATATTCCTTGCAACATATGCCGCTTTGCACCTAAAAGGCGCACAACATCCTTCTTCAGACATGGCGCACATCGAACAGTCCATATGGTCCAAACAGAACCAGTACCTCTGCAACAGTCCTTAGCTGTCTTCCAACATGTGCTTCAGAAACAGCTCTTTGGAACAGTCCATAATGGTTTTAACGTGCTGTGCTTCATAACATGTGCCGCTTTGCTACTGGGTGACACACCAACATCATTATTCCTGTGACGGCTTCCATGTCACCATTCTGTATCTTCTTCTTCTTCTTCTTTCTGACATCTTCATGAAGAGGTGCAGTACAGGCAAGTGGTATCCATTCACTCACCATTCACCAGCACACACTCAGAGCAGTATTTAACCAGCTTTCAGATACAGAGTCCTGAGGAGGGCCTTTCTTGCCCATCTTACTAGCCTAAAATACACCTTTATCACACTACACCATGACATAAATCAACCCATCACCATAATATCTACATATATACATATGACCCATAAAATTACATATAACTCTTCTTGCAACAACCATATACAGTTGTGTGAAAAAGTTGTTTTTTTTTGCACTTAAATGACTCAGTTCATAAAACTAATTTTATTATTACACAAAGATAACCCAAATAAATACAAAATTTAGTTTTTAAATGTTGGTTTCATTTATTAAGGCAAAAAAGCTGTCCAAACCTGCCTGGCCCTATGTGAAAAACGTATTTCCCCCTAAACCTAATAACTGGTTGTGCCACCCTTGGCGGCAACAACTGCAATCAAGGATTTGCGATAACTGGCAATGAGTCTTTCACATTGCTGTGGAGCAATTTTGGCCCACTCTTCTTTGCAGAATTGTTTTAACTCAGCCACATTGGAGGGTTTTCCAGCCCAAACGGCCTGTGTAAGATCATGATACAGCATCCCAATTAGATTTAAGTCCGGTGTTTTGAATAGGCCACTCCAAAACAAAATTTTGCTTTGTTTGAATCATGTGGAGGTGGACTTGCTGTTGTGTTTTGGATCATTGTCCTGTTGCATAACCCAAGTGCACTTGAGCTTGAGGTCATAAACTGATGACATTCTCCTTTAGGATTTTCTGGTGTAGCTCAGAATTCATGGTTCCATCAATTATGGTAAGTCGTCCAATCCCTGAAGCTAAAAAGCAGCCCCAGAACATCACGCTACCACTACCATGTCTGACTGTTGGTATGATGTTCTGTTGGAAATGCTGTATTGGTTTTATGCCAGATGTAACGGGATGCACACCTTCCAAAAGGTAAAATTTTTGTCTCATCAGTCCACAGAATATTTGCCTAAAACTCTTGGGGATAACCAAGATGTTTTTTGGTAAATGTGAGATGAACCTTTGTGTCAGCAGTGGCTTTGGCCTTGGAGCTCTCCCATGGATGCCATTTTTTTAATCATGAACACTGAGGCAAGTGAGGCCTGCAGTTCTTTACATGTTGTTCTGGGTTATTTTATGACCTCCTGGATGAGTCGTCGTCATGCTCTTGGAGTAATTTTTGTAGACCCGCCACTCCTCTGTTTCAAGTTTTCTCCACTTGTGGATAATGGCTTTCTCCGTGGTTCACTGGAGTTCCAAAGCCTTAGAAATGGCTTTGAAACCCTTCTTAGACCGATATATGTACATTATTTTGTTTATAATCTGTTCTTGATTTTTTTTTAGATTGTGGCATGATGTGTGGCTTTTTGTGATCTGTTAGCATGCTTCACTTTATCAGAGAGCTTCTATTTATGTGATTTCTTGATTCAACAGGTCTGGCATTAATCAGGCCTTTGTGTGACAAGTGAAATTTAACTCCAAACTTTAGTACTTAAAAATCTCCGTAGGCGACACTTTAATTTTCTTTTACAGGTTACATGTTCAGAGTTACAGAGAAGGTCTAGTGCTAGAATTATTGCTCTCGCTGTAACCTGTGTATATCTCGCTCACCAGCCACTGACCTCACCGCACATCCCTGGCCTGTACTGGCCACTTGACATGTATTTTCCTCTGATTTTAATGCATTTTCCTTACATCAAGAATGCTACAGAAAGTAGAGAATACAAAGGCAAATCAGAAGCTTAGACACCTAGCCTTGAGACCTTGTGTGACCTTGCCATTGTGTCATGCTGATTATTTTCACTATGACTGTACAGAAGAGGAATATTGCCTATTAAAGAAAAAAATATATACACCCATGAAGGAAGAAGCCTGGTTGCTCAGACTGACATCATAAAGGAAGAAGCCTCAATAATGGAAACAAATAAAGATAAATATGAAGTGGTTAAAAGCATGAAATATTGACAAAAGTATGTATTTTGACAGAATGGGTAATATATTTTTTTCTTAGAATTCCAATAGGGTTATATACCATATTCTATTGATCAGCATTTTTTTTTTTAAATAAATCTAGTATATATATATATTGGTTTGTTAAAAACACAAGGCTGTTATCAAGTTTTCTTTTTAAAGTAAACATGGGTGAATGTAATTTTTTTGAAATATGTTTTCAGTAACACATTTTTCACAATTAGAACAGCAAGAAAAGGAAAATAATGCAACCGAGTCGTGCTGAGGAGCTTAATGTTGTTTCTGAAGTAATCAATTTTAGCTGAATCTTGCGGCTTATGAAAGGAATGAAAACTACAAATAATGTTTCATTGCAATTAAATTTCAGACAACTGTGGCGGCTGAGTAATTGCTTTAGTACTACAATATACACCTTAGCACTGAGTGTTTTCTTTAAATAAAAATTGATTTTTAAATGTATATTCCTTCAAGCCGTGCTGTTTAAAGTAGTTTAAAAATATATATAACATTTTTTATTGCTGGTAAACTTTTTTCTCTTTTATTCATTCTGCTTGTAACATATAACGATGTTGTCTTAAAGGGCACAGTTCTTTAAAAATATTATGCTATGTATACGCAAATACATTAGCAATCTTTAGCATTTTTTTTAGCTGGCTGACCCATATACTATAATGCAGACCATAGTGTGTACTAGGTAGTGTAGTGACATTGAACTGCCTTGGACCAATTTTCAAAAGCAATCTCCTGTGGTAATGTTTAATCTCTTTAGCAGAAAAAAAAGGATGTACAATAGACATGTGCAGACTGGAATATTTTGTTTAGTTTTTTCGTTTTCGTTTGGAAAATACATTTATTTAGTTACTCCCGAAAATCGTTTTGATTTATTTCGTTTTTCGTTGGGGAATAGCTTTTGTCCGAAAATCCAATAATACTTGGTTTCTGTCGAATGGTCAAAAGAATATTCGACGGAACGTCGAATCTTTACGTCGAATCGTACATTTACGTTCGTATATTCCGCCTACAAGAATTCTAATGTTGTATGACTAGTAATAATGTCGAATCTATTTTCTCATAAATCGAAATCTAATCTCTGTAATGTCGAATCTATTATTTCTATAGTGTCGAATCTTTTCTCTATAATGTCGAATCTTTTCCCTATAATGTCGAATCTTTTCCCTATACTGTTGAATCTTTTCCCTATAATGTCGAATCTCTCTATATCGAATTTTTACCGCAACGAAAACGAAAATAAAGCATTTTTTATGTCGGATCTTTCGGTTTTTGTTTCTTGCGCTTTCGTTATCGTTTGTTAAAATGATAACGAAAAAAACTGATTTTCGGACGAAAATGCATTCTAACGAAAACGAATGCACATGTCTAATGTACAATAGTTTTCTGATTTTCAACCCTTAGGCCTCATGCACACAAAGCGTTTTTTCAGCCGCTTTTAGGAGCGTCAGGCATATTTTTTTCAGCTTAAACTTTTTTAAGTAAAAGTCGCACCAGAAGCCGTATCTTGGTTTGCAGTGAGGCTTGTGTGCTGAGGATTTAGAAGGGGAACCCCTTGCCAAAATTAAAAGAAAACCTGGTGTGCCCCCCCCCATAAGATGATACCAGACCCTTCGGTCTGGTATGCATTTCTGATGTTATCTAGGCGCTCTCTCCTGGTGTAATGCTAGGGCAGCCATGTGCTATTACTTATATAGGCATGGGGCGTAGCCACCCAGTGACATCATTCCTAGGCCCCAACCCCTTTTGAAGCCACGCATGCCCCTGCCTCAAAGCACCCATCCCCCTGTGTTGAGGGCATGTGGCCTGGTATGGTCCAGGATGGGGGGCGCTCGCTCACCCCTTTTCAATTTCCTGACCTGCCAGGCTGCATGATTGGATAAGAGTTTGGTAGCGATCTTGGAGCTGGACCCTATGCCATATTTTTGGATGTGGGGGGTTCCCCTTAAAATCCATACCAGATCAAAGGGTCTTGTATCGGCTTGGGGGGAAACCGCCATTTTTTTGTTTTTCATTTTGGCGAGGGGTTCCCCTTCAAGATCCTTAGCACACAATCTCATCCTCATCATGATCGGACTTCTGGTGCGACTTCTATTCATATCAATGGGCTCCTGTAGGGAACCATTGATTTTGAATAGAGGCAGAGAAACGCTGCTAAAAGTGTTTTTTTGGAATACACAAAAATGCAATCAGGATGGATGTTCAGAGGCATTTGAAACGCCAAACGCCTGTAACTGCTTGTAAAAGCATGTAAACACGGTAACTCATGTTTAGCCCCTTTTTATTTACAGGTGGTTTTAATTTTTGACTATTAGAAAAAAAATGCTTGTAAACGCAAACATGGTTAAACGCAGCATGTAAGTGTGACAAAACGGAAGTTTTTAAATGTAATTTACTATCTGTCAAATTAAATTGTTCAGGAGAGGTTGAAAAAAGTCCTTCAGGAGAGGTTGAAAAAAGTCCTGTGTACATTAAGCCTAAGGTAAATGTATTACCCAAAACTATTTTGTGTTTGCAGAAAGGAAATGTTCAGCTCTCCCTTTGATTCATATCTATGGGAAGTCTAGCCTTTGTCAAATTTGAATGCCAGGCATATAGCTAAATACACAGTTAAAATATTGATGTAGGAACTCTCTTATTTACCAAAGGGTTTGCAATTTCATTCAATAGCTACATTTTTTATAAACCACTACCAGACAGCAGAGCCAGATGGATGACCCCACTTTTGGTGGGAAGGCTAAAGACATGTACATATGGGCCGAATGTCAGACGGCATTGACCGGTTCAATAGAAACTGGACGACATTTGGCCATGTGTACTGCAGCCAGTCCGTTCAGCCGTCTTCCGTTGAAGGGGCATGACCGAAAAAGGTCAGCTGACCGTCTCCCAATCAGCACTCTCAGCCAATGGTTCTTTTTTTAAATACACTTGAAAAAATTCAAAAAGAAACCAAACAGTAAGGTTAGCCCATTTTTTTTATATAGCTTGAAAGATGATGTGAATCGTGCAGCTCTACTGGATACCCTGGGCCAGATTCACAGAGCCATTATGCCGGCGTTACAGGAAATGCTTGGCGTAAGTCTAAATCTGCGCATGCGAATCGATGCGCCGCATCCCCAAAACGATATACGCATGAAATCTACTTTTTTTGGACCGGCGTAATTTTCGATAATTTCGATAGATCGGCGTATCCGTCCGCGCAAAACTGCGCTAGACACACCATTGATTTGCTATTCAAATATGCAAATGAGGGAGTTACGGGGATCCACAAAAGTAAGTTGGTGCAGCGCAGGCTACGCGCTGTGCGCAACAGCTGCACGTCCTGTCTAAAATTAGACCATATAAAAGGTGGAATAAAATTAGACAATCCGTCTACATGTCAGCTAAAGCAACACTGTTAGTGAGGAGCTGAGCAGTCACACTTGCTGCACAACAAACTGTATGCCAACATGCCAGGGGCATCCATGCTCATAGCTATACTACTGACTTTAGATGAGCAAAGAAGGAGGAGGGCACGGAGGAGGGCATGGAGGAGGGCATGGAGGAGGGCACGGGGGAGGGCACAGGAGAGGATTTTTTTATCCAAAAACTTTTTATTTGCTTTTATAAACATTAAAAAATATATATATACATACATATATACATCTATACATAACATACATACAAATTACAAACATAGTCTCACTATCTTTCAATAGCCCCTTAAAACCTTGATGGATATAATAATCTAATCTAATACAATATTCTTATCTGATACAAGCCCCTCACTCTTCACTTGATATATCACACATGCATAGACATCTTTGGCATGAGTGATTCTGAGGTGTCTCGCATCTTCAGATTCACCCCTCATGCCATCCTGGAATTAACCACAACCCTGCAGGAGGACATCACCATCCCAACACATGACACATGTATGGGGGCAGCTGGCTGGTTGGTGAGTGACATGGGTGGCAGGCATGACTGTCCCCCCCATGATGCTGAAATCACAAGGGGCACATGCACTACTAACATCCTCCTGTCTTATCCCATCAGGGTGACTCTGCATATGCACAGGGACCCCATCTCATGACTCCTATCCGGAACCCCCCATGGTACCCTGTTGTATTCCCCAAACTTTGTATGCCAGATCATCGGTGCATGTTGCATGCTGCCCAACTTCGCAGTGAGAAAGGGCCTGGAGATTGACATAAGTGATCAGGACTGGACTGGGACAAAAAGTTGGCCCTGGACTTCATCCAGACTGGCCTACTTGTACTTTGACAGGTCTCTCCCATGGCGGACGAACCCCCTCTCCCCCTTTACTAGCCATTCTACTTTATTAGAGTAGAACAGCTGGTACTGGTACTCTTATAGGCATTACCAGTGGGGAAGCTAGACATTATTTCACCCGAGGCAAAGAATCAGTTCAGTGCCCCCCTTATGGGACAAGATTAGGCAGAAGTGAGAAACTCCCAGGCCATAGCTGTTGAGTCAGCTTCCTGTCCTCTCCCCCATGCTCCTCTGCCGTCCCTTCTGCTCCTCCCCCTGCTTCTCTGTTCCCCCAGGTGAGCGTTGCGGGGAGGAAGAGGAGGTGAGCGCTGCGGGAAGGGAGAGACAGAGGAGCGGAGGGGGGCCTAAAGCCGGCCCACTGAGCCATCGGCCCACCGGGAAACTCCCTGTAGTCCCAATGGCCAGTCCATCCCTGTAAGTGATGACCTGACCCCTGAACCAGACAATCCCCCCTAACCGAGGCTACCCTGTCTTCTGAGGGAAGAGCAGCCAGGAGACAGCTCACATTAGGCATCTTTGCACGTTAAACACACACATTAATCATGGCACAATGAGAATGCATGCATGCACACCACTGTGGTCCCTAGCACACACACACACACCACATCAAATTGGATTAGCACAAGCCCACCATGCAGGACTTGTGAGCAGCGACGCCACGGCTCCAATTATGTCACTGTACATTCATACACCATTCACACGGACCTGGGGATCACTTCTCCACCACAAATGAGGGTGACACCCCTTTTCCGGCAGGAATGTCACCCCCACATTCCAAAATCATTCACAAACAGAACCAAAAAAAAAATGCCCAGCAAAAATATAATAAAAAAAAAACACAAAGAAAACACAGAAAATACAAAAATCACTATGCAAAACAGTCCCCAAATATCTCAAAGACATGTCACAAACAAACAAACGCTAATAAACAACAGAACAAAAGCACCTTGCTGTATAGGAAGGGATACAAAGGGATGTACTTTTGCAAAGGAAGGGCGTTTGTGTCTGTCTATTTAAGCTCTCTGCGTAGCTCACTAAGTTGCCCGGGTCCACTTCCAATTTCACTGATTGCTCCGTTCCCGAGTTGTGAGCATGCGCACAGAGGTGCTGACCATGGTCTGCTTCATGTGCGCATGCGCGATCCGGCCGTCCCTTCATTTGCATGGGGTCACGGCTCATTTCAATGTAACACGCCCACGTCCTTCCCAATTTAAATTACTCCGCCTTACGCCTCGGGAATTACGTTGCACCGGCGCAAATTTCTGCGCAAATACTACGAGGATACGGTGATTGCGCCTCTACATTACGCCGGTCTAACGTAAAGGAGGTGTGCTACGCCGGTCAAAATATGCGCCAATGTACGTGAATCTGGCCCCCTATTCCCAACTCTCACGGCTTGATAATTCTTGTCCATCTAATCATATGAGAAATTGACCCCCTGTAACCCTTTCCCTTTCTCTTTCCATATTCTCTACTTCTGAACAGCTTCCTACCTCTCCCCCATCTTCTTTTCTGCTCTATTCTTCTCCAGCTCCACCTATCCCTTTACTTCTATGGTTTTTGTATCCACTTTTTTGATTTATATTATTCTTCTTACCCATGTTTTTTACACACAATACTCCTAGTAGAAACATCACCACATTAGAAGAAAGAACCAAATAACTGATCATTGGGACCCCTTGTTGGTCCATGTGGCCACATGCTTGATTTAAAAAAAAAATCCTATTACTATTTTTCTAACCATAACATTTTGTAATTTTTACTACATTATTACTATTATTACTATTATTGTATGAATTGGACCATCTATATTTGCCCACATCACTTTGTCATATGCCATAGTCAACTATGTTATTTTGGTTACCTCTCCAACCCATTGTATAAGAGAACACACGAAGGGCCAGATTCAGGAAGCATTTACGCCGGCGTATCTCCAAATACACCGCCGTAATTTCAAATGTGCGCCGTCGCATCTTTGCGCCGATTCACAAAGCGAGATACGCCGAAAAACCTGGCTTCATGACATAACTTGCCTACGCCGGCGTATCGTGGGCACATAGTTACGCTGGACACATTCGGCGTTTCCATTATAAATATGCAAATGAGCAAGATACGCCCATTCACGAACGTAGATGCGCCTGGCCGCTTCATATACCCGCTTTGCGTAAGGCTTACGTCCGGCGTAAAGTTACCCCTGCTATATGAGGCGCAGCTAATGCAAAGGCATGGGCCAGGGAATGACGCTGTCGAATTTTACGCCGTTTACGTAGTACGTGAATAAGGCTGGGCGTAGGTTACGTTCACACGTCGTAGGCATTGCGTGCCGACGTCACTTAGGGAGTATATGCAACGTGATTCTGAGCATGCGCGTGCATGCCCAGTTCGGCCGGCCATTCATTAGCATGGGGTCACGATTCATTTATATAGATGCCGCCCACCTCCTTCCTACTTTGAATTAGGCGGGCTTACGCCAGCCACTTTAGGCTACGCCGCCGCAACTTATGAAGCAAGTGCTTTGTGAATACAGCACTTGCCTCTCTAAGTTGCGGTGGGGTAGCGTAAAGAAGATACGATATGCACAAAGATGTGCCCGGGTACGTGAATCTGGCCCAAAGTGTGTACAGTGCACATGACTTATCAAAGTAAGATAACATAAAAAAATATTTCCAATGCAAAATGTAAATCACTGAAAGCAAATACATTTATTGTGAAAGTTTACGTGCACTTTATATATACATTGGTGTCATCCCCTATTTTCAGCCTGCTGATTGGATAATAAGAGAACCATGTCAGCATGTTTTCTTTTTCCATATGTGCATACAGTGGAGCTTCTAGCACTGGTGTTGTGCAAGGGATAACAAAGGATGACTTTAATATTTAAGATTTAGTTATATATGCTAGTTGTTAATAAAAAAACATTTAATTATTTTTAAAAACATAGGCCCAGATTCACAGAGCGATTACGCCTGCGCAACAGGAGATGCGCGTGCGTAAGTCTAAATGTGCGCGTGCGTTTCGATGCACGGCATCCCCAGAACGAGATACGCAAAAAATCTACTTTTTTTTGTCCCGCGTAATTTCGTTAGACTGGCGCATCCGTCCGCGCAAAACTGCGCTAGACAGACCATTGATTTGCTAGTCAAATATGCTAATGAGGGACTTACGGGGATCCACAAAAGAACGTTGGGGCAGCGCAGGCTACGCAGTGTGCGCAACAGCAAAATGTCCTGTCTAAAATTAGAGCATATAAAAGCTGGTCTAAAAAGAGAAAAAAAGTCTACTTGGTAGATAAAGCAACACTGTTAGTGAGGAGCTCAGCAGTCACACGTGTTGCACAACAATCTGTATGCCAACATGCCAGGGGCATCATCGCACATAGCTATACTACTGACTTTAGATGAACAAAGAAGAATGAGGGCACGGAGGATGGCACGGGAGAGGATATACCGCACCCGCATAGACCTGTTTGGCATGAGTGATTCTGAGGTGTTTCGCATCTTCAGATTCACCCCTCATGTCATCCTGGAATTAACCACAACCCTGCAGAAGGACATCACCAGCCCAACACACCGCTCACATGCAGTGCAGCCACTGGTCAAGGTCATGGCAACACTCCATGTCCTTGCCAGTGGCTCTTTTCAGCGTACAAGTGGAGTGGTGGCTGGGATGTCACAATCCTCCATGAGCAGATGTGTGCACCAGGTTGTCCCTGCAATCCTCAGACGCATGGCCAACCAAATCATCAAACCCACCACTGAGGACCTGCGGCTGAAGGCAATGACAGATTTCTACAGAATTGCCAGATTCCCACGCACTGTGGGGGCCATTGATTGCACACATGTGGCACTCCAGCCCCCCCAGGAGACAGAGCACATGTACCGCAATCGGAAGCATTGGCATTCCATCAACGTACAGGTGATAGTCGATGCCCAAGGCCTCATATGGCACGTCCGTGCCAAACACCCAGGGTCCAGCCATGACAGCTACATATACAATCAATGCCACATCCGAATGGAATTCGATCAGAACGTGTATGGGGACACCTGGCTGGTTGGTGAGTGACATGGGTGGCAGGCATGACTATCCCCTCCCATGATGCACACATCACAAGGGGCACATGCATGACTAACATCCTCCTGTCTTTTCCCTTACAGGTGACTCTGCATATCCACTGGGACCCCATCTCATGACTCCTATCCGGAACCCCCAAAGTCACGTTTCCGATGCCTGGATAAGTCTGGGGCTACCCTCTTGTATTCCCCAAACTTCGTGTGCCAGATCATCGGTGCATGTTGCATGCTGCACAACTTCGCAGAAAGAAAGGGCCTGCAGATTGGCCTACGTGATGACCTGACCCTTGAACCAGACAATCCCCCCCTAACCGAGGCTACCCCATCTTCTGAGGGAAGAGCAGCCAGGAGACAACTCACATTGGGCATCTTTGCACGTTAAACACACACATTAATCATGGCACAATGAGAATGCATGCATGCACACCACTGTGGTCCCTAGCACACACACCCCACATCCACATCAAATTGGATTGGCACCAGTCCACCATGCAGGACTTGTGAGCAGCAACGCCACGCCAAGGCTCCAATTATGTCACTGTACATTCATACACCATTCACACGGACCTGGGGATCACTTCTCCCTGGTCCTGGGGAACCCTTCTCCACCAAAATTGAGGGTGACACCCCTTTTCCGGCAGGAATGTCACCCCGACATTCAAACAGCATTCACAACCCCCAAAAAAAAAAAATTACCTGCAAAAGCAAAAATTTTCCAGCAAAAAAAAGGGGAAAAAAATAATTATTGCCCTTTACGTGAGCCACGCCTGGGGCGCCCCCGGCCACGGCCCCGGATTCTCAGGGGAGACTCATGGGGGAGGGGTAAAACCGGGGAAGGAGGAGCAGCCCCTGATCTCTGCCCACCTGGCGGCCTGCCCTGTCCAGGGCAGCACCAAGTGTTGCCGTGTTGGCCTGGATAGCCTGGGTAAGGGCCCTCACATCCTGCCCAACGCCTGCTGATGTCGTCTGCAGTTCGTTTAGGCAGGTTGTGAAAGCCCGGGAGTGGGAGTCCAGGTTCCCCAGCGTATCCTTGATGAAGGACAGGCTCTCCTCCATCCGCACCAATGTCTGGCTGACCTGTCCCAGATGGCGGGTCTGAAGGGCCTGGTCCCTTCTCAGAGTGGCGGGCAGGAGATCGGCCAACCCCCTGGTGTTCTGGGATGAAATCCTGCCTCCAGCTGATGCTTGTGGCCGGGGAGAAGGGGAGGCCCTTGGGAGGGGAGCCATGTTGGGGAGGAGGGGGGGGCTCCCCCTTAGGGAGGGCTGCCTGCTGCCAGCCAGAGGGGAAGAGTCCTCAAAAACCAAACGTCCAGTGCCTGACATGGACTCCTCCTCCTCATGATTCTCCTCCTCCTCATGATTCTCCTCCTCCTCTTGAACCTCCTCTGCGGACTCCGGCCTTGTTGGGGGGGCCTCATTAGGCTGCTGTCCTGGGGTTGGTGCGGTCAGGCCAGATGGCCCTGCACCCTCCTGCACATCTGTGGATGACACAAAACATTCACAGGTTGGAGGATCCACACACTTGCCACATATTCCTTTTCACCCCCTCCCCCACACATGCTGCACACCTGATATTAAAAAAAATACTTACCTGGCACCACGGGCTCCGGACTTGAGTCAAAGCCGGGCAGGCCCTCAACTTCATGCCGATGAAAGTTCAGGGCCACCGCACGCTCCTCCGCTGTCAGCCTAATACGGCATGGTGGGCACCCTCCTGTGCCCCTGGCATGGGCATGCATTCTGGCCAGCTTCTGTTTGACCAGACGCCGGAGGTCATTGATTTTTTTGTCAATCCCAGACCGGGTCCGTGTCTCCCCCTCCCCTGCTGAATTGACCTGCTCAGTGATCATATCCAAAATCTCCCTCCTCCTGGCCGGGGTGGTGTTGGCACTGTCTGGGCCGTGGAGGAAACGCCCATATTCGCTAGAGGCCCGGGCAAGAATTCTTTTTTCCCCCAAAGAAAAATTGAGCTTTCACTTCTCTCTGTCATACTTCCAAAAAAACTCACTCCCAGTCAACAAAAATCACTCACAAAAACAAGCACAACCAATCAAGCAAGAACACACACAAAGAGAAAACTACTCAGCAAGAAACAGTCACAAAAACAAACGGCAAAAAAACAGCAGGAAAACAAACGAACAGAAATATATCAATCAAACAAACAGTCTCTCAAACATTTATCAAAAAACACTTTCAAAGATCTACTAACAAACACTTGATCACACAGAACACTAATCTGACAACTACAAAACACACCGCAACGAACAACAGGACAAAAGCACTTGGTTAAATGGGAAGGGACAAAGGAATGTACTTTTGCAATGCAAGTGCGTTTGTGTGTGTCTATTTATGCTGTTTGCGTAGTTCACAACGTTGCCCTAGTCCATTTCCAATTTCACTTATTGCGCCGCTCCCGAGTTGTGAGCATGCGCACAGCGGAGCTGACCATGGTCTCCTTCAAGCGCGCATGCGCGAGCCGGCCGGCCCTTCATTTGCATGGGGTCACGGCTCATTTCAATGTAACATGCCCACGTCCTTCCCAATTTGTATTACTCCGCCTTACGCCTCTTACGCCTCTGAAAAAACGTTACGCATGCGCAATTTCCTGCGCAAAAGCTACGAGAATAGGGTGATTACGCGGCAAAATTGCGCAAGTCTAACGTAAAGGTGGTGCGCTACGCCGGTCCAATAATGCGCAGATGTACGTGAATCTGGGCCATAGACTTCTGCATTGAACCCTGTTTTAGGGTGGATGATATCAGTGAACCTCATATCCTAAGGGCTCTTTCACACGGAGCGGATCCGTAATGGACCCGCTCCGTTAGCCCGTTTGCGGACAGGACGGTCCCCGCACACTGTCTCTTCCCCGCTCTCCAGTATGGAGGTGGTTGATTATGGACGTTAGCGGATACTCATCCGCTAACGGCCGTGATCCCATAGGGCACCATTCTAAGTCCGTAAATGGACTTAGAAAAAGCGGACCGTTCGTCTGCTGGTGTGAAAGGGCCCTAAGTGCATAAAATGTACTCGTTCACAGAAAGGATTGTCATTTTCCTCATGATACATTTCGATTTAGTTTAATACACGAGCCCTTCTGCTCCATCCTGGGGACAGATTTCTTTTTAACACCCAATTTGTTCCATTAATATAACACACAGGCTCTCTGGTAAAGCTAACAAACTTTCCTACAGAGCCACAGTGAGAGCAACAATGTCTACAGATTGTATTTGCTTGACACCAGTTGTGTGAACTCCCAAGGAATAGTTTTGTGTTGTTGTCATTAGTATTAGTATTCACCAGCTGTTATGGCAACACATCTAGAATCAAACTGTAATATGTGTAAAATGCACAAGAAATCACATATTCCAAGCACTTGTATAACAGCTGGGAGTAAATATGTATGAGATTTACAAAGATCCCTTTCCTCCCCTGTAGCAACCCTTTCATTTCATGCTGTTTTGCTGGAAATACATAGAGACTGCAAAAGATACAGAAATAGGTACATTTTTGCCAGTGGAGTGTTTTCTAGTGTCTGCACTTCTGCATAACAAGCAATACTCCCTTCTAGGTAAAATCAGTCAGTGGGTTGCTAATGGCATCCAGGGCACAATGCAGTAGGGAAGGACCCACTGAACAGGGCGCGCCTAGAGCATTTAGCACCCGGGGCAGATCCTATATCTGACACCCCCCTTCACTGATCATGCCTGTACGCACTCAGCCCCCCTCACACCTCTACGCACTCAGCCCCCTCACACGTGTATTCACCCAGCCTCCCTCACATCTGTACGCACTCAGCCCCTTCATCACACCCCTACGCACTCAGTCCCCCTCACACCTGTATTCACTCAGCCCCCTCACACCTGTATGCACTCAGTCCCCCCGTCACACCTGTACGCACTCAGTCCCCCTCACACCTGTACGTCCCTCTCACACCTCTACACTCAGTCCCCCTCCACCTACACACTCAGTATCCCTCACACGCGCTCAGTCCCCCTCACCTCTATGCCCTCAGCCCCCTCACACCTCATGCACTCAGTCCCCCTCACACCTCTACACTCTCTCACACCTCTACACTCAGTCCCCCTCACACCTCTACGCACTCAGTGCCCCTCACACCTCTACGCACTCAGTCCCCCTCACCTCACGCCTCAGTCCCCCACACACCTCTGCACTCAGTCCCCCTCACCTGTATTCACTCAGCCCCCTCACACCTGTATGCACTCAGTCCCCCTCACACCTGTATGCACTCAGTCCCCCTCACACCTGTACACACTCAGTCCCCCTCACACCTGTACGCACTCAGTCCCTCTCACACCTCTACGTACTCAGTCCCCCTCACACCTATACACACTCAGTATCCCTCACACTTCTACGCGCTCAGTCCCCCTCACACCTCTATGCCCTCAGCCCCCTCACACCTCTATGCACTCAGTCCCCCTCACACCTCTACATACTCAGTCCCCCACACACCTCTACGCACTCAGTCCCCCTCACACCTCTACGCACTCAGTGCCCCTCACACCTCTACGCACTCAGTCCCCCTCACACCTCTACGCACTCAGTCCCCCACACACCTCTACGCACTCAGTCCCCCTCACACCTTTACGCACTCAGTCCCCCTCACACCTCTATGCACTCAGTCCCCCTCACACCTCTATGCACTCAATCCCCCTCACACCTCTACGCACTCAGTCCCCCTCACACCTCTACGCACTCAGCCCCCCAACACGCATTTACGCATTCAGCCCAACACGCCCATAGACACTCAGTTGCCCCACACACACACACCTGTACACACTCAGCTCCCCGCCTGTACACACTCAGCTGCCCACACACACACACCTGTACACATTCAGCTGCCTCCCCCCTACATACACACACACACACACCTGTAGACACTCGGCTGCCCCCAAACCACACACCTGTACACACTCAGCTCCCCACCCCCCACGTACACACACCTGTACATCCAGCTCCCCACCCGCCACACACACCTGTACACATTCAGCTGCCCCCACATACACAACTCTACCTGTACACACTCGGCTGCCCCTCCACCCCCCCTCACACACACCTACCTGTACACAAACAGCCTCCTACCTTCACTTGAACTCACAGCCCCCACTTGTAAGGTGGTCTTTCTAGTCCCAAGTCCTGTTTCTACATGTCCCCGTGAGACACGAGAGGAGCTGCAATCCAAAATATAGTACACACTGTTCCTATAGGTATGCCACTGAATTTACACTTGAAGTTATACTAACCAAGCTTCTCTGTAAAATAATTGTGGGTTAAAGAAAAGAACCAGAAAGCAATTTTTTCTCATGCTAGAGCAAATTGTATCGATCATGCTTTATTGGTGGGATATTGCCTTCCCCTGGATCAACTGTTGGTATATGATTGTGTATATGGAAGTTTTCTATTTGTTTTTGTTTTTATTTGTATTGATTGAACTAGATATTCAAACAGCTATGTAGTATGAACAGAGAAAACAAATGCAGCCACTACATCTAAGGAATGGTAAGCTGCACAAAATGAAGCTTTTGTTTTTCAGTTTAGATACACATGAAAGATTACTGAAAGGAGACATACGTTTAGAATTCTGATAGTGAAGTATAATTTCTTCCAAGGTTTGACAAGTTGGTATTTGTTATGGTGGCCTGATTTATCAAAAAGTGGAAGACTTCTGTCTCATTTTTGCCCTCTTATCATGCTAGGTTGTTATAATATATTAAAATGTAAAACACAGATTTGTCATTTTCATACAGACTTAAAACTTTGCCAATTTGTGAAACCATCGCAGAATGATTCTCTGTGGTGTTGCCAAATTCTGTCTGTAGAAATAAATTAATAAATAAATATACCTTTTTCACGATTTCTGACCTTTCTGTCCAGGCAATGATGCTGGTGGTACTGCTACCTGATAAAAATAAGTAAATAAAATAAGACAAAAAATATTCTGTGTATGTAACAAAATACACTTTCCCCATAAGATTTATTTGGACACTTTTATGATGCATGTACAAGTCCACAAAACAGAGTATATAATATATCTTAAAGTAACAGCTGAAAGTCCCGAATATTTAGAACTTTTACTTTGTAAGAGAACCTCAGCCTTTTCTTTTGACGAATAGAGATGAGAATCATTTTAATCCATTCTGTTTGAAAAAAAAAAAAATGAAAGTACAAATAACACCAAGGGCCCATGTAGAGGTGGTTTTATTGTAGCATTAGGCAGGTGCTGCATCAATGAGAATTTCTATTGGGTGTTGGCGGTCATGTGATATATAGATGAACTGAATTATATATTACTTACACGCTAATGCTTCATATTATTTAAAGGGACATATATTATTTAATTGTTTTGCTTTTGAATTGCACATATACCATTTACTGTATATACTCGAGTATAAGCCAAGTTTTTTTTGTGCTGAAAATGCACCCCTCAGCTTATACTCGATTCACCTTTTTGGGCCTGATCCCCCTTACTCAGCACACATGTAGCCCCACTCTTTCTCTACAAGTGTGCAAAGTTTGTTGCCTGGAGAACCTACAGCTGAGGAGCACTGATTTTTCAAACTGAGCACCCCTTCCATAGGCTCCCATGTTAAACGTCAGTCTAGTCATGGGCACAGTGAGGCATGGGCACAGTGAGACATGCACATGGACACATTGAGGCAAAGTGAGGCACCGTGAGGCATGCAGTTGGACACCCTAGACCAGGGGTGGCAAACACAAGGCCTGCGGTCCAAATCCGGCCCGCCAGGCCTTGTCATGTGGCCCGCGCAGTGGCCCCTGTCAGCAGGGGGGATCTCTCTTTTCCTTAAATGACCCCCGATTTTTTTACGTTGCTGGCATCTGCCGCTAGAGGACGGCGGCCGGGCAGAGACAATGTCTCTGCCGGCCACCATTTTCTTGAAGACCGCTGCCGCTAGAGGTCCACGGCCGGGCAGTGAGGCAAAGTGAGGCACAGTGAGGCATGCAGTTGGACAACCTAGACCAGGGGTGGCAAACACAAGGCCTGCGGGCCAAATCCGGCCCACCAGGCCTTGTCATGTGGCCCGCGCAGTGGCCCCTGTCAGCAGGGGGATCTCTCTTTTCCTTAAATGACCCCCGATTTTTTTACGCCGCTGGCATCTGCCGCTAGAGGACGGCTGCGGGCAGAGACAATGTCTCTGCCGGCCGCCATTTTCTTGAAGACCGCCGTCGCTGCTGCTAGAGGTCTGTGGCCTCTGCTGCTGGGGATTATACCCGATGTAAGGGGGGGCGATTGATGTAAGGGGGGACTCGGCTGGTGGGGGATGCCTGATGTAAAGGGGGGACTCGGCTGGTGGGGGACGCCTGATGTAAAGAGGGGAATCGGCTGGTGGGGGACACCTGATGTAAAGGGGGTACTCGGCTGGTGGGGGATGCCTGATATAAGGGGGACTCGGCTGGTGGGGGACGCCTGATATAAGGGGACACTTTTTTATTATGGGTCATGTACCCATATCCATACGGATGTCAGTTTGGGAACACCAGCTATGCCTGTGCAGCCGTTGCATCCCAATTGACATAAATGGGACTGCCTGTATGGGGATGCACGGAACACCTGTGCATCCCTGTGCGGGTAAACATTCTCCCCCATGGGCGTGCATTTTATAGTATGTTACATGTGAACAATGCTTTAGTACTAATTTAGCAGGAATCTTGTAAGTTATGTTGTGTTTATGTGCAATATTAATGATTTTAGTGTATTTTTTTATGAAAATATCGATAAGATGAACATTTGTGAAATTATTATGGGGCCCAAAAAATCAGTAGCACTTTTTTTTTTATTTTACAGGTCATGTTCTTTAACCACTTAAGACCCAGACCAATACGCTGGCAAATGACCCAAGGGGTTTTTGCGATTCGGCACTGCGTCGCTTTAACAGACAATTGCGCGGTCGTGCGACGTGGCTCCCAAACAAAATTCGCGTCCTTTTTTTTCCCACAAATAGAGCTTTCTTTTGGTGGTATTTGATCGCCTCTGCGATTTTTATTTTTTGCGCTATATACAAAAATAGAGCGACATTTTTGAAAAAAAATCAATATTTTTTACTTTTTGTTATAATAAAAAACCAATAAACTAAATTTTAGTCAAACATTTAGGCCAAATTTATTTAGCCACATGTCTTTAGTAAAAAAAAAATCGCATTAAAAAAAAATTAGCTACCTAGCGGGAACAGCGACACTAATACAGCGATCAGAAAAATGATCGCTTAGTGACGCTGGCAATAGGGAGTGAAAGGGTTAACTAGGGCAGTGATCAAGGGGTTAAAACTTTATTGGGGGGGTGGGGGGGCTACCCTGACACTAACACTGACTGACTGTCACACTGTCTGTCACACTGACACTAAATACAGTAATCATACATGTATGATTACTGCATTCAGTGACACTGTGACAGGGGGGAGGGGGGGGGGGCGATCGCGGGGGTTAAATGTGTTTGTGTGTGTGTAAGTGTGCTGTTTGGTGAAGACTTACTTGGTGTGTGGTGATCTCTCCTCAGCGGCGCTTGAAACAAACGCCGAGGGAGAGATCACGTCGCTTCCTCCTTCCTGTGTTTACACAGGAGGAGGAAGTGACAGGGCGGGCGGGCGCGCGCATTGGCTGGGAGCGATCCGGAGGGGGCGGATGAAAATGGATAGCCGCCCCCACTTGTCGGATCGCTCCTGCAGCCGCGCGGACCGCCGCATGTACGGGGGGGGGGTCCGATCGGACCCCCGATCCCCCCCAAGGCACCAACGTATATATACGTTGATGTGCCTGTCGGTGCCATTCTGCCGACGTAAATGTACATGCGGCGGTCCATAAGTGGTTAAGAAAATCTCTAATTTGAGAGGTCTTTTCAAATTCTGAAAGCTGTAAGTGAATAATGGTAACCTCTGATTTTAGTGTATTTTTAGCGGAAATATTGCTTTGGTAAACATTTGCGCAAATATCGTGGGGCCTTAAAAACTAATAGCACATTCTTTTTATTCTACTGGTCCTATGCTTTTAGAAATATATAATTTGGGGGGTATTTCACAAATTTTGAAAGCTGTAAGTGAAAAATGAAAACCTCAATTTTATTCACTCCATACAGTTTAAGCTTTTATATTTAGAATGGATTTAGCAGGAATTTTGTAAAATTTGCTGTGTTTTTTATCTGCTAATAATGGTTTTAGTGTATTTTTTGCAAATGTATTGGTTTGATAAACATTTTCACAAATACTGATGGGTCTAAAATAGGGATGAGCTTCGAGTTCGAGTCAAACTCATGTTCGACTCGAACATTGCCTGTTCGCCGAACAGCGAACTATTTGAGGTGTTCGCGGCAAGTTCGTGTGAACTTTAGAACCCTGTTAAAGTCTATGGGACTCGAACGTTTGAAATCTAAAGTGCTAATTTTAAAGGCTAATATGCAAGTTATTGTCCTAAAAAGTGTTTGGGGACCTGGATCCTGCCCCAGGGGACATGTATCAATGCAATTTTTTTTTTTAACCACTTAAGGACCGCCTACTGCACATTTACGTCGGCAGAATGGCAAGGCTGGGCACATCAACGTATATATACGTTGATTTTAGTACCCAGCTGTGGGTCGCGGGCGCGCGCCCGCGACCCGGTCCGAAGCTCCAGGACCGGGACCGCGGGATTCGCGGACCCGATCGCCGCTGCAGTGCGGCGATCCGTCCCTGGAGCAGGAGAACGAGGAGAGCCGTGTGTACACACGGCTTCCCCGTGCGTACACACGGCTTCCCCGTGCTTCTCTGTGGCCGTAGCATCGATCGCGTCATCCCTGTAATAGGGGGACGCGATCGATGACGTCACACTTACAGCCACACCCCCTACAGTTGTAAACACAACACATAGGTCACACATCCCCTACAGCGCCACCTGTGGTTAACTCCCAAACTGCAACTGTCATTTCCACAGTAAACAATGCAATTTAAATGCATTTTTTGCTGTGAAAATGACAATTGTCCCAAAAATGTGTCAAAATTGTCCGAAGTGTCCGCCATATTGTCGCAGTCATGAAAAAAATCGCTGATCGCCGCTATTAGTAGTAAAAAAAAAAAAATTAATAAAAATGCAATAAAACTATCCCTTATTTTGTAAACGCTATAAATGTTGCGAAAACCAACCGATAAACGCTAATTGTGATTTTTTTTACCAAAAATACGTAGAAGAATACGTATCGGCCTAAACTGAGGAAAAAAAATGTTTTTTTATATATTTTTGGGGGATATTTATTATAGCAAAAAGTAAAAAATATTGCATTTTTTTTTAAATTGTCGCTCTATTTTTGTTTATAGCGCAAAAAATAAAAACCGCAGAGGTGATCAAATACCACCAAAAGAAAGCTCTATTTGTTGGGAAAAAAGGGCGCCAATTTTGTTTGGGAGCCACATCGCGCAACCGCGCAATTGTCAGTTAAAACGACGCAGTGCCGAATCGCAAAAAGGGGCAAGGTCCTTTACCTGCATTTTGGTCCGGGTCTTAAGTGGTTAAAAACTGCAGTTTTTTTGGCAGCAGTGATTTTATTAATTCCTTTAAGTGAAACAATAAAAGTAAAAGATTCCTTTAAATTCCGTACCTGGGGGGGTGTCTAGTATGCCTGTGAAATAGCGCATGTTTCCCGTATTTAGAACTGTCCCTGCACAAAGTGTAATTTCTGAAGGAAAAAGGTAATTTAAAATCACTCGCGGCTATAATGAAAAAAAAATGTGGGGGGGTCCACGTCATTTTTTTTTACATTTGGGGTGGAGTTCCCCTTAAAATCCATACCAGACCTGAACGGTCTGGAATGGATATTTGGGGGGGAACCCCACATCATTTTTTTTTTATTTGACGCAGGGTTCCCCTTAATATCCATACCAGACCCTAAGGTGAGTGATTTTAAATGACTTTTTTCCTTCAGAAATAATTTTTTTTGGCAGGGAAAGTTCTAAGCACAGGAAACAAGCGTTACTTTACAGACATAATATACACCCCCCTAGTAACGAAATTTAAAGGAATATTTCAATTTTATTGTTTCACTTTAAGCATTATTAAAATCACTGCTCTTGAAAAAACGGCAGTTTTTTAAAACTTTTTTTTGCATTGATACATGTCCCCTGGGGCAGGACCCGGGTCCCCAAACACTTTTTAGGACAATAACTTGTAAATTAGCCTTTAAAATTAGTACTTTAGATTTGAAACGTTTGAGTCCCATAGACTTTAACAGGGTTCTAAAGTTCACACAAACTTTTGGTCTGTTCGCAGGTTCTGGTGCGAACCGAACCCAGGTGTGTTCGGCTTATCCCTAGTCTAAAATATCAGTAGCACCTTTTTTTTATCCCAGAGGTTATATGCTTTCAGAAAATATATGGTTTTGTGGGTCTTTCACAAATTCTGAAAGCTGTAAAGGACAAATTAAAACCTTCAGATTTTTTGAGAAATTTGGTCATATGCTTTCAGAAAGAATATAGTTTTGGGAGTCTTTTACAAATTCTAAAAGGTGTAAGGGAAAATTTGTTATTTATTAACTCAATATAGGTTACACTTTTATATTTTGTAGGAATTTTGTAAAATTTGCTGTGTTTTTATCTGCTAATAATGGTTTTAGTGTATTTTTTGCAAATATATTGGTTTGATAAACATTTGCGCAAATACCACGGGGTCTTAAAAATCAGTAGCACCTTCTTTTTATTCTACTGATCTTGTGATTTCAGAAAATATATTGTTTGGGGGGGGGGGGGGGTCATTTACAAACTCGGAAAGCTATAAGTGAAAAATAAAAAAGCAAAGGAAAAATTGCAAATATGGTCTGGCCACCTGAGTGTACAAAATGGAACACAGGGCCTGGCAGAGATAGAGTTAAATGAAGCTGCCATAAAGCACTCTAAATACAATTAAAAAAGGGCAGATCTTTTTTCTAAAGCAACTTTTTCCTAAGCCAGATTCAGGGCCCACTTATATCTCTGCGTCATGCCCTGCATTAAATGTGTTCTGTTACATAATTATATTTATTTGACTGGGTTTCCTATTGCACCAAATGGCACCACAAATGTACATTCACAATATTTAGCAAAGCAGTGCACCAAAAAGCACCACAGTGCATTGCCATGCCTTGGTTATGCGCCGGAACATAGGTTTGTTTGGTGAGGTCTATTGCTGTGCCACATTGCACCTATCTGCACAATGTGCGTTGTCATGTGTTTCTGTAAAGTGTGCAGTAACTAGTGTAACTGCAGTGTAACTGTGTGAAGGTGGCCTGAGGTTTTCTGCTTCTGTAACATTTTACAGACTTAAAATCAATAATTGTAGAGTAAAAGTAGACGTCAACCCTATCTCTAAATCTACAGGCATCGACAATCTGAGGCCTCGTACACACAACTGTTTTCCTTGACAGAATCCATCAAGAAACTTGGTGGCAGAGCTATTTTGCAGAGGAAAACGGTTGTGTGTATGTTTTTCATCGAGAAAACTATCGAGGAACTCGGTGAGAAAAAAAAAGAACAAGATCTCTTTTTCCTCGTCGGGAGTCTCAATTTCCTCGTCAGGCTGGTTTTCGACGAGAAACATGTTTGTGTGTATGCTTAGAAACCCGCGCATGCTCAGAACAAAGTATGAGATGGGAGCGCACCTTCGGTAAAAGTAGCGTTTGTAATGAAGATAGCACATTTGTCACGCTGTAACAGACTGAAAAGTGCAAATCGTCTCTTACCAAACTTTTACTTAACACACAGTAACATGAGATTAGCAAAAGCAGCCCCAAGGGTTGTTTCAATGGAACGAACCTCTCCTGCCGTTGTATGTGTTGTACGTCACCACGTTTGAGAAAGAGGAGATTTGGTCTTGACTGTGTGTATGCAAAGAAAGCTGGTCAAGTTTCTCGACAAGCCTAACAAGGAACTCGTCGAGGAAAACGATGTTTCATTTACGACGAGTTCCTCGGTCGTGTGTACGAGGCCTCAGACTAACCTATCTCGCCCTGTAAAGAAGAAATCGCTATACATACCTTTTTTTATGCCGATCTGGTCCAGTCTCCAGCGGCGGATGCTCTGTGCAGGAGACAGCCGGCAACGGTTGTAAAAATGCCAGTTACCCATAGAGTTACTATGGGGCTTCTGTTGTCACTGCCACTTCTGCAGAGAAGCCACCATGACAGCATGGGACCAGAGCAGCTTCAGAAAAGGTAAGTATAGCGTTTTCTTCTTTACAGGGTTAGATAGGTTAGCTTTAGGCCGCGTACACACGATCAAATCTGTCTGCTGGAAACGGTCTGCCAGACGGACGGATTTTGCCAGCCGACAGATTTGAAAGCATGCTTTCAAATCTGTCGGCTGGGAACCCGTCTGCCCGACATGTCTGCTGGTTAGTACGCTAACCAGCAGACATGTCTTCTCGCACACGCATCAAATGGTTTCGACGCATGCGCGGAAGTGTTTTACTTCCTGGTGCGGTGACGTGGCGGCGTCAACGTCACCGCCACGTCAGCGCACCGTCTGCTGGCGGGGATTTTGGTTTGATCGTGTGTACACGATCAAACCAATACGTCCCCAGCAAACAGATTTGTTCGAATCGGTCTGTCCGACCGATTTGAACAAATCTGTCTGCTCGTGTGTATGGGGTCTTAGATTGTGGATGCCTGTAGATTTTGAGATTTTAGTGTTAGGGTGAACTTCTACTTTACAATCCGACCACCTGTCCCTAATCTTTGTCATCATCATAGATACATCAACCATAGTCAGAGAAGTTTCACATATTAATTTCCTCTTCGAGCTCCTAATTCAATATGTATTGTATGGACAGTGCAAGTAGCAAACCCCAAACGATGTGTCCTCATTAATCGGTTGGAATTGTACAGGCATTTTTATTGGTCACTTTACTTTTGACTTTGCTCTTTGCACACTTCATCAAATAAGTCAATTAGTATCTTATAATGTAGAACAATTTTTTTCATGCTTTATTTTCACCTATTGGTGTGAAAATGTTGTTAAGAACTCATTAAAAAGTATTTACTCTTGCTTTGCTGGCTGTCTAAAATGACTGCACATGAAGCAAGTTTATGTCTTTCTAACAGGCTTTTCAATAAATTTTATGTATGGTGCAAGAAGGAATATTTTTATGCTCATGAAACTTTTATTACAAGAAAAATGATTTTCTGCAACAGTCCAAGGTGTCTGAATTAGGCTGATGCTTTTAAGATTCTTCAGCCTGAAAGCCATGGGTCGGTTTAATTTGCCGCTTTGCTGTAAGAAACAGCACTTTAAGATGTAAAGTAAAGTTTGCAGTCACGGACTTGCTGTTCATTAACTGCTGAGGCCATGAAAATGGAGCTCATCTTTTGCACATGATGCCACTGTAATCTGTCTTGTGGGAGAAGCAATTTCAGTGCAATGTTCCTTAAAATATTGCACGGCCTGTTAGATACAATAAAAATGGACAAATATACAACATAATGGTCAACATTACGCTCTTGTTTCATTTCCTTCTGTCCTCTGGCAATATGTTTCAACTCATTTATGCCTTAGGGTTTTTTTTTTTTTTTTCATAGTAAGAACACTAAAAAAGAAAAATGTTCAACAATTTACTTACATTCTTCATACAGAACCTGACAATTTGTATATTCTTTAGGTTTGTTAGGTAGTTAAAGAGTAACCCCAAATGTCTAGCACATGGAGTAATAAAATGCACGGCAGTACAGTAGTTTTGTATATTGTACCTTTTTACCTTTTTTACCTTTCTTGTTATGCATGCTATACTTTTTGTGATACTTTTTGTGATACCTATGCAGACTTTTGTAGTATAAGTTAATAGCCATGTTGCCTGTCCATATAGAAGTCTACAGATAATTGCTGCACATTTGCCTCATGGCATTTTCCTAATTATAAAGCAGGCAGGCTTGCTGGTAAGATTTAACCCCATATTTATATTTACGAATCATCTGTTCTTCATCAAAAAAGTGTGCTTCTATGGAATCCCCTTCCAACACCACCCATCATGCCAAAAAGTTTGCAGCACACTATGGTGCATGTCTATGCAGTGCTGCATGGATGTGTTTTGCCTTAGTGCACTAGAGAGCAATACAAGATGAGTGGTAATGCAATGAAGCAACAAATAACATGTTTTGCCACACATTACAGTGATGCATGCAATACCACAATGCACAGGTTTAAATAGGCCCTACAGTACACAAAATACCTTTAAGGCCTCGTACACACGAGGCAATCTATTTGTTCAAATCGGTCGGACCGACCGATTTGAACAAATCTGTCTGCTAGGATTTTGGTTTGCTCGCGTGTACACACGAGCAAACCAAAATCCCCGCCAGCAGACAGCGCGCTGACGTGGCGGTGACGTTGACACCGCCACGTCACCGCACCAGGAAGTAAAACACTTCCGCGCATGCGCCGAATCAATTCGGGACCGGTGCGAGACGACATGTCTGCTGGTAAGTGTACTAACCAGCAGACATGTTGGGCGGACGGATTCCCACCCGATAGATTTCAAAGCATGCTTTGAAATCTGTCGGGTGGCCAAATCCGTCGGCTCGCCCGTACACACGATCAAATCTGTATGCTGGGACGGTCTAGCAGACCGTTTCCAGCAGACAGATTTGATCGTGTGTACGAGGCCTAAGATGTATGTATGTATGTATGTATGTATGAGTGTAAGTATGACTTAATACATTTAATTTGTCTCTATATACATATTCACTGGTCTACCCTTCTCCAACTTTATGATTAAGCCCCATGGCAAAACACATCAGCCTGTGCAGTGTTTCCGTTAGCTTATTTTCAATAAAATTGTAAAAGAATTACAGATCTGTGAAGTGTGACTCAAGTAGTGGTACTTGCAGTACAATTAACCATATTTATATTCCGCTGAATATCATCTTCGCTGCACAATAATCAAATACATTTATTGTGGATATTTGCAAGAATGAAATTGGGAATGTTTTTTGTTTTTGTTTACAATCAAAATGCAATGACTCCCCAATAACAGCGAACCATCAACAGTGCTAAATCTTCAGCAATTTGGGGTGGTTTTGGGAGAATGGCAATGGAATACTTACCATAGTACTGTACCTGATGCTGAAAGGCACCAGGTCTTTTATACTCCCGGTAATTCTTTACTCACCATATTAACTATTACACCTATAAATGGTGTTAGTTTCCTGCACCATTAAAATGATTTTGTTTCAGGGCCAAGAAGCCAATTCAACAAGACAGACATGACACCCTAACTTTCCCCTCACGCCAGCACACCCTATGGGGTTAATGTGGTTAACATCAGTAAATGGTGCTTTGGGAAGGTCCCCCTTTAACCACTTAAGACCCGGGCCAATATGCAGGTTAAGGACCTTGTCCCTTTTTGCGATTCGGCACTGCGTCGCTTTAACTGACAATTGCGCGACGCGGCTCCAAAAACAAAATTGGCGTCCTTTTTTTCCCACAAATAGAGCTTATCTTTGGTGGTATTTGATCACCTCTGCGGTTTTTATTTTTTGCGCTATAAACAAAAATAGAGTGACCAAAAAGGATATAAAAAAACATTTTCTTCTACCTATTTTTGGTAAAAAAATCACAAAAAGCGTTTAGCGATTGGTTTGCGCAATATTTATACCGTTTTATGGCATTTTTATTAATATTTTTTTTTACTATTAATGGCGGCAATCAACGATTATTTTCATGACTGCGACATTACGGTGGACACATCGGACAATTTTGACACATTCTTGGGACCATTGTCATTTTCACAGCAAAAAGTGCTATAAAAATGCGTTGATTACTGTGAAAATGACTATTGCAGTTAGGGAGTTAACCACTAGGGGGCACTGAAGGGGTTAAGTGTGACCTCATATGTGTTTCTAACTGTACAGGGGCGGGGCTGGATGTGTGACATCATTGATCGTCTTTCCCTATATCAGACGATCAATGACACTGCCACTGTGAAGAACAGGGAAGGTGTGTTTACACACACCTCTCCCCGTCCTTCAGCTCCTGTGACCGATCGCAGGACACCGGTGGCGATCAGGTTCACAGCTGCGGTCATGGAGCTTCGTACCGGGTCGTGTGCGTGCTCCGTCGGCGCGCGCGACCCACGGCTAGGCTCTTAAAGGCAACGTACATGTACGTGCCTGCGCCCAGTCGTGCCATTCTGCCGAAGTATATCGGCGTTAGGCGGTCCTTAAGTGGTTAAAGTCTGAGCTTTTTAGGCTGGGTTTCTCCTCTGGGTCACAGGAGTGCAATTTGTTTTGTTCTCCTGTTGACCCGTTTTCAGCAGAGAGCGGTCTGATGTCCGCTCTTCGCTGACAACACTGCCATTAGTCGAGGCAGCATGTTATCCGGACTTCAGCGAGCCCCTCCACAGCTTATCGCTCCAGTGAGAGTGGAGGACCAGAGCAAGAGCCATGCTGACTGACAGTCTGCATGGCTCTGCTCGAGGAGGAGTAAGAACCGAGCCATCGGCAGTGTTCAGTGGCTCGGTTCTCAGTGCAGAGATGGTAGGGGACAGCTGTAGCATCGGTCTGAGGTCATTCACCGAGGTAAGTATGATTATGGGAAAACACAAAAACCCATACTTCTCTTTTAATATCAGTTTTTATATACCTTTATAGATGTTCCATATTGCTACACAACATCATGGTAATTAAATGAATTAATGCATATATGCAACACTGTCTACATGCTACTGAAGAACCATATTATTATACACTATGATATGGAGGTGCCATGGTATCATAGACCATATTACTAAAGTGTACTATTACTATAAACTGTTTTTCTGAGGCTTCATGTTTTCACATGCTAATTTATTTAGTTATCATATTGTGTTTGTAGTGTTCTTCTCCTTGGCCCATGAGATAGCTCAAAGGGGCCAGGTATGTCTCTCTTGCCCCTAATTCTATCCACACATTGCTATTGGTGATTGCACCAGCCATTTCTGCTTGGCGACAGGTGTAGGATTGGACAGTTTTGGCGGGTTTGATTTCCCCCCGCATGGGAAGCTTATAAAAGGCAAACTAGCAGCTGTGGGGTCAGTCGCTGCATGGAAGGAGGACCGGACCACGGCCCCCGCCCACCCTCCCATATTAATGTGTATATATAGTCGGCATGGTGTTTTTCAGTGGGGATTAGTCGTCCAGGATAATCCGGATGGACACCGTGTCTTGATTTACTGATATGTGGTTAATAGCCAGAATGGCTTAATTTCAGTTAAAGGTTGTTTTTGATATTTTATTAAAGTTACCCCTTGAATAAACATTGTGGCCAAAAAAATGTATTTGGCAAAATAAATATTATTGGTTTATATGTTTGGGTTTGTCTCTTCATTTGGTTACAATGACTCCCTTTGTGCTATCCCATGTACAGTGAGCTGTAGATGCAGTAAATTTAGCAGGGGTTCCCTGAGACCAAGAATTATTTAAAGGGTTTCTTTGTATTTAAAAGGTTGAGAAATGCTGCCCAGAGTATTTATGAAGACACATCTGTTACTAGGACCAAGATTTGGAGCAATAGTACAGGTTTCCCTATCTCAGCCCCAGGTTTTATTACTCTCAGAGATCAGAACAGTGAAAATTATAAACTTTTTGTCCTGTCAGACAAGTCTTTGGTCATTTTGCAAGCATGAATGCAATACTCTGGGACCCACCAATTAGGATTGTTCAAAAATAGACAGAGGTTTTTGTTATTTGTATTGAGAATACGTATCCTAGCATAGAGTAGACCTTTTCGCCTTTCCTTGGCTCCCATTACCCCTTTTTTTTCCCCTTGTACAACCCCAGTTGTATTTACTAAAGCTGGAAAGTGCAAAACCAGGCTCACTTCTGCATAGAAACCAATGAGCTTCTAACCCCAGCTTGTTCAATTAAGTTTTGGTAATAAAAAATTGGTTTTTATGCAGAAGTGAGTTTGATTTTGCACTTTCCAGCTTTAGTAATTAAACCCCATTGTGTACTTAAAAGTGGGGTATGCCTGTAATTATAATTTATGTATACCCTATTTGTACAGCAAACCCTTTTTTTAAGATCTGGCTGTCTTAATAAAAAACGGACATCCCAGACAGAACACATTCTTTACTATCCATAGAGTTGTTTTTCAATCATCTTATTCTGGTCTTTCTACTTATTTTTACAAGAGCTTATTAAAGCCTTTATAAAGAGAAAAATGCAAACAATCCCTGTGAATAAAGAGAGTGCTTTACCCTTTTTTTTTTTTTTTTTTTTTTACACATGTTTCCATAAGCCAAAATTTTACAAAATGCCTACACTTAAAGGGATTCATTTTTTCTTCATGATAGCAGCTGTTGACATAGATCAGGTAAGTTGAAATTAAAAGCAAAAAACGTTAATTGATGCATTCCTGTGGGTTGATAAAGTACTGCGAAAAGGATCTGTGATTTAATGACAAGAACATTGTGTGCTGCGTTTGAAAGCTTGCTTTCCAGACAGTTAGAGCTTCACCACTTACTTGTAGATGATTTACTTTCGTCATCTTATAATCATCCTTCATGCTAAGCTACCATCGATCAGCCCTAGTGAAAGTCGACGTGAGTCATTTTCATCAAGGGAAACACCTTGCAGGATGTATGTGGAAAAGGGAAAAGAATTGTTGAGACCAATTTTCACAATCTGTTTCTCTGCTGGAGTGATAGTAATCTGTGAATTGTGATTGATATCACTGTCAGCTATATTGGAGATAATTTTTCCAATTTTCCTGATAGTCTAATTGCCTGCAGATGTGTGGGATGAGAACTGACAAACTGAAAATTGCAACCTTTAGTGTAAAATTAGAAGTAGTTTAGTGTGTGCAACGTTTTAATAGCATTTCTACAGTATATGTCAGAAATAAAAAGCTGCTGATATGGTACTTAAGAAATTAATCTCTCCAGTGCAGAGAAATCTCAATATCATTTATGTATATTCTATTAAAAGAGGTAAACATTCAAAGCTTTTATTGCAGAATTTAAAACTAACTTTATTGCTATGTACTTCGTTTTCTGAATATGTTATGTGTGTACAATCTTAGATCCTTTCTAGAATTAGGAATTTCATTTGTTTTATTTAGGGCCCCTTCACACTTTTTATTATGGAGACACTGCATTCATTCATTTTACTCGCACAAAAAAAATAAACGCAGCAAACCACACAGAAAGTTACATGCACTACGGTGCCATGTGCTGCAAGTACATTGCTAGCTACTGTACATGATCATTAAAGTTGAGTTTTGCGAAAAAGTTAAGTCAGCAGCTACAAATACAGCAGCTGCTGACTTTTAATATATGGACACTTACCTGTCCTGGGCGCCCGCGATGTCGGCACCCAAAGCCGATCTGTCCCTCTTTGGTAAGGGAATCAGGAAGTGAAGCCTTGCAGCTTCACTTCCTGGAATCCCTACTGCGCATGCGCAAGTCAAGCTGCCCTATCCCACTGGTCCATGCTGTCTTCTGGCACCTGTGTGTCTCCCAGAAGACAGCAGGGGGGCGTAAGAGGCCCTGGATGTGGTGTAGGTCGTCGCGGATACGGCAGTAATCTATGCCCGGAACTGGGAGCAAATACCTGGATTACACAGGTATCTGCTCCCTCCTCCCCTCTGAAAGGTGCCAAATGTGACACCGGAGGGGGGGGGGGTGGATCTGCAGTAACGCTAGGTAAACTGTTTGTTGTGCAATGCAATATTGCAACACATACAGTGCCTTAAACAAGTATTCATACCCCTTAAAATTTTCCACATTTTGTCATGTTACAACTAGTGTTGCTCACGAATATTCGCATTGCGAATATTCGCTACGAATATTGCATATTCGAGTATTCGCGAATAACTCGAATATCGCGGCGAATATTCGCTATTTCGAATATTCGTATTTTTCGAATTTCGCAATCAATTTCACAATCAATTTCGCATTAGCGAAATTTCGCAATTTTTTTTTTTATAAAATATAGCGAATATTCGTAAATATCGAATATTCGTGATATTTTATGAAAAAAAAAAAATAGCAAAATTTCGCATTGGCGAAATTTCGAATTTTTTTTTTTTTATATAAAATATATAATATTTTCGCTTTCGCATATGCAAAATTTCGCTATTTTTTTTTCTTATAAAATATAGCGAATATTCGTTAATATCGAATATTCGTGATATTTTGCCGAAATTTTGCATTTGCGAAATTTCGCAATTTTTTTTGATTTTTTTATAAAATATCACGAATATTCGATATTAACGAATATTCGCGAATATTCTTCGAAATATTCGCGAATATTCTTCGAAATATTCGCGAAATATCGCGAAATCGAATATGGCGTATTCCACTCGTCACTAGTTACAACCAAAAACGTAAATGTATTTTATTGGGATTTTATGTGATAGATCACCACAAATTGGCAAATAATTGTGAAGCGTGCATTTATATTCAGCCCCCCCAAGTCAATACTTTGTAGAACCACCTTTCACTGCAATTACAGCTGCAAGTCTGTTTGGGAATTAGTTTACCAGCTTTGCACATCTACAGAGTGGCATTGTTGTCCATTCTTCTTTGAAAAATAGCTCAGGCTCTGTCAGATTAAATGGAGAGTGTCTGTGAGCAGCAATTCTCAACTCTTGCCACTGATTCTTAATTGGATTTAGGTCTGGACTTTGACTGGGCCATTCTAACACATGAATATGCTTTGATCTGAACCATTCCATTGTAGCTCTGGCTGTATGTTTAGGGTCGGTGTCCTGCTGTAAGGTGAACCTCCACCCCAGTCTCAAGTCTTTGCAGAATCTAACAGCTTTTCTTCTAAGATTGTCCTGTATTTATCCATATTCCCATCAACCCTGACCAGTTTCCGGTCCCTGCTGAAGAAAAACATCCTCACAACATGATGCTGCCACCACCACCATATTTCACAGTGGGGATGGTGTGTTCAGGGTGATGTGCAGTGTTAGTTTCCCATCATACAGAGTGTTTTCCTTTTAGGCCAAACATTTACATTTTGGTTTCATCTGACCAGAGCACCTTCTTCCACATGTTTGCTGTGTTCTCCACATGGCTTCTCGCAAACTGCAAACAGGACTTCCTTTGGCTTTCTTTCAACAATGTCTTTCTTCTTGCCACTCTTCCATAAAGGTAAGATTTGTGTAGTGCACCTGAGCTGTGAGTCTCTCTAGATCCTTCAGCGTTACCATGGGCCTCTTGGCTACTTCTCTGATTAATGGTCTCCTTGCCCAGCCTGTCAGTTTAGGTGGATGGCCATGTCTTGGCAAGTTTGCAGTTGTGCCATACTCTTTTTATTTTCGGATAATATATTGAACAGCTCTGTGAGATGTTAAAAGCTTGGGATATTTTTTTTAACCTAACCCTGCTATAAACTTCTCCACAACCTTATTCCTGACCTGTCTGGTGTGTTCATTGGCTTTCATCGTGCTGTTTTTTCACTAAGCTTCTCTAACAAACCTCTGAGGGCTTCACTGAACAGCTGTATTTATGCTGAGATTAAATTACACACAGGTGACTCTATTTACTAATTAGGTGACTTCTGAAGGCAATTGGTTATTGGTTAGTTAGGGATATCAGAGTAAAGGGGGCTGAATAAAAATGCACGCCACACTTTTCAAATTTTTTAAAAACCAATTATCATTTTCTTTCCACTTCACAATTATGTGCCACTTTGTGTTGTGTCACATAAAATCCCAATAAAATACATTCACTTTTTTGGCTGTAACATGACAAAATGTAAAAAAAATTTCAAGGGGTATGAATACTTTTTTAAGGCACTGTAGATATAAAAACTTAAAGGCTTAAAGACACCATATAAAGAACAATGATGTATACTAAACAACTGCAGTGAGAAATACGATTTCTGTATCTTAGTGTGAGGTCAATTGATAAAGGTGATTTTTGATTGGTTGATACAGTATTTTCAAGGTCTTCCTTGTACTTATAGGAATTAAACTGTGTTTTAAAAAACGTCAACCATAAATAAGCCATTTTACATTTTAAATGAGCCAATAAAAGGAAAAACATATTGCAAACAATGGCATTGGAGTTATAAATGACAATTATGGGAAGTCAAAAAAGTGCTATTACCTTTAGCAACCCAGCTGAATAGACAGGCTGGATGAATTCTAATTGTTTGCCACGAGTTACTGTACTTAAAGTCACTAAAACTAGAACTGCAAAGAAGAACTTAGATACTTACCTCTCCTGCTGCATGCTCTACTGATTAATGAATTAGTGAGGAGAAATCACCCATTTAAGATAGTTCCAAAACCAGCAATTGGTGCATTGTTGGATTTGGGCCCCTTCTGCACTCAGTAATTTTTGATATTTTCTCTTTATTTTTTAGTTTAAGTGACAGGGCCACTTTAAGGGCCCTTTCACACTAGCGGACGAACGGTCCGCTCATTACAAGTCCGTTTACGGACTTGTAATGGGTCCCTATGGGAGCGGATCCGTTAGCGGACGATGCATCCGCTAACGTCCTCTCGATCCGCATCCGTTTTTGCGGACGGAAGAATGTCCTATTTTTCTTCCGTCCGGCCAAACGGATCGGATGCAAACGGACAGACGGTCCGTTTCCATCCGACTCCCCATAGGGGAGAGCGGAGGAGAGACGGGGCGGTCCCTGCACAGTGTGTGGGGACCGCCCCGTCCACCCGACAGCTCAGCGGAGACCCCCCGCTGAGCTGACGGACACACGGAGCGGACCGAAAAACGGACCGCTCCGTGTGTAAGGACCCTAAGAGTTACCATTCTTCTATGAATGAGGCTGAATATGCATAATGAACTAAAGTCCGTAGGTCTAGAGAGCCCATCCTTTTATATTTAAGACATTTTTAAGACATTTAAGGATTTCCTCAAAACCCAAAGTGTGCATAGACAGATTTATTACTCATGTACTAGCAGTATGAATAACTACACAATCAAGGGAGGCCATAGATGGCCAGATCCTCCACTAAGTACCACCTGTGATGGAAATGTATCCTTCCTTGTTCATACTGGTTGATGTTCAGTTGATGTACTGGTGTGAGGCAAATCCTGAGAAGATCTGGGTTTTTTTTCCATAGAAAAAATACAGAAAATCTCTGTTATAATGAGCATAACGATGGTTGGAAGAGCTTATTATCACTCTTTAGTAACCACTATAAAGCTTGACTGTAACCATTGATGCGCAAATCTATCACATTACTTACATTTACCAGTTTGTGTAAAGCTGAAATAGGTGCTCATTTTACCTTATCAGTTAAGTTCGTAGTGTTTTTCTCTCCATGTCACCCAATGTAGTTATAATTTAATTGTGGCTCTAGAAATGTTCTAGAAATCAAACATTTCTGCTGCTTCTGTGGAATGAAGTCTACTTATGTGTTCCTTGGCATGTAGGAACTTCATAACAGGTCTTATTTGTAGTTTCTGTGAAAACAAGAATAACGATGGCAGGAGATTTTGATCTGTTTTCCTTGCAGTCAGGGTTTTTCATTATTGGTAGAGACTCCTCTGCTGATCTGAGCAATTCCAGTCTTCTAGTCATAAACAAGGTAGAAATAAGTGCTGGCTGGGTGAGTACTCATAAATGACATGGTATCTTTTTAGTTGTTGTAAATTACATATAGACATGTGTCTGATTTATCTTCTGAATTATATGGAAACATGTCTGTTGGCCAAAATACAAATACAGGTGCAGTTCCCAAACGCCAGCCTCCCCTTTTTTTCCCAAGTAATCAAGTCTCGGAAAAACCTGTAAAACTTTCTGAGCATAGAGTGGGAATTCTTTTTTCTAGACCGCATTTTGCTATGCTCAGTAGAATTCCCAATTAAAATGGTTGTAAAGTGCTGGAAGTTTCTTTTTACCCTGCAAGGTAAAGGCATAATGTGCTAGTATGAATTGCATACTAGCACATTATGTTAAACTTACCTTAAAACAAAGCCCTTGCAGTGGCACCCATGCATGCAGGAGCCACTGCTCATGACCCGGGTCAGTGATTTCACTGGCTTAAACAGAGATATTTACATTACCTATAGGTAGGGCTTTTTTCTCAGAGAATGGGTGCAGGAACTCCCCCCTTTTGAGTCAACCTTCTTTTTTTGCTCCCTACCTACTTCTGAGCATTGCTCCTTGGTTCTACTTCCTACCTCCCAGTAACAACCCTTTTAGAGAATGCAGAACCAAGTATCATCTTGTGCTTGTGATTTGTATGGAATTTGTAAATAAGAAGAAAGTAAAATAGACTGCAGTAAGCAACAATAGACCCCACCCCTGCAACAGTAGGCCCCCAGCAATGATAGACCTCACCCCAGCAACAAAAGATCGCCCACACAACAAAAGACTTCCCGCCAGCAACAATGGACTCCCTGCAACAAAATACCACCCCAGCAACAATAGACTCCCAGCAGCCGGCATCAATAGACCCTCCTGGAACCCTCTGGCTACAGATCCTGCTTGCTGTATGTCTACCTTTATTGCTGGCTCTTGAACATTGGCTTGGGAGACTACCCAATCCGGTTACTGAACTCTGGCTATGTATTGACTACGCTTACTGTTTACCTTTTTATTTTTATTATTAAACAAGTGTGATTTAACTGTACTTCTGTCTCATTCTGATTCATGGTTTCTGACATCACCGTTGCAGGGGTTCGTCCTGCTATGATCCTTTTATAGCCTAGGGAGTTTGGGGGGACCTGCAGTCCACCCTGAAGATGCCAATCCTGGATA
Organism: Rana kukunoris; assembly: GCA_029574335.1. Classification (NCBI taxonomy): domain Eukaryota; kingdom Metazoa; phylum Chordata; class Amphibia; order Anura; family Ranidae; genus Rana; species Rana kukunoris. Next base: position 133,069,048 of record CM056049.1, read on the forward strand.
CTGCCATCATGAACTCAACCAGATATGGACAGTTTTCTGTGCAAGTATGCTGGGGCAGCAACAAGCCTGAGTTATGGATTTGTTTAGGGAAAGCCTGTTACCTTAGTTTAACTGTCATGCCAAGTTGCTTAAGTAAAGCTTTTAAATGTTTGCCTTTGCCTGGTCTGAAGTCACTCAAACAGTTTAGGTCAGCTAAGCACATTGGTGTATGAAAATAACGGTACAAGAGTTAATACAGTGTAAAGATACAAGTGGTTAACAAAGGTTTCTCTAGCAGTCTAGCAGTCTGTTGTAAACATGTTCATATGGCAGGTGGGATAGCCTCTTGCAGGAGGTTGTTGTTGACCTCTCTGTGTGAGCAGGTCCCTCTCCAATAGCAGCGGGAGCAGATTAGCACCGCAGAGGTCCTCAGCTTGTTTACAGGTTCAAAAGAGTTAGGTGAGTGCATGCATGGAGTCTGTGCTAGGTGCATGTCAGGACCACATACCCTTACTGGAACTGAGGTAGCAGTGATATGCTGGGCAGGTGGGCTCAGTGTGTCCCTTCTAAATCAGTCAGTGACCGTAGTGGTGTGTATTACATCAAGTGAGTTTACTAAAGTTTTGCCATCTGTCCAAGGGTAACATGGAAGATGTGACTACCACCCTACTACAAAGTATTAATGCTATTCTTTCACTTGAAAAACTGAAAACCTCAATGGAAATGGGATTTTTTAGGCAACAAAATGTATGTGACAACCAAGGTCATAAAAAGTTTATAAATTCATAACAATACATAGTTATCAAAAAAGTACAAAAAGTATCAAAATCATCAAAGACAAGAATAAAAACGTTTCAAATGAATACTGTAAGTCACCGTGTCATGGATCTGCCACCTAAGAGTTAATGGTGCAGACTGATTTCTGTGATTGACAACAGGCTGCCTATTTAAACACCTCAGCAGCACAGTGTCTTTGCTGCCTGATCTGCAGTGCTTACCTGACTTCCTGTGATCTGACCTGTTTCCTGTTTCCTGTGTTTGACCCGGCTTGCTGACTACGATTGATCTCTGTTATCCTGATCCCGGCCTGCCTTGTGACCAACGCTCAGCTCTACAACTGCTTGATTTCCCGCTGCCGAACTTGCCTGTATACTGACCATTCTCTGCCTGTCGTTTATATCTATATCGGATCATCTGTTACCAAACCCGGCTTGTCTGACTACGCATTCAGTGCACCCACCAGCCAGCTTCCTGTTTCCTGCTGCACCTGCTGAACCGACAAGACCCAAGACGAACCAGGCACCCATACACCGCCAGGCTCTTGTGGCCACTGTCGCAACATCGGTGGCCCTTTAGCCGGGGTTGTACGAGAAGCCTTCCCACTACACGTCAGGCTCATCTGGCAGGTACGTAACAGTATCAGGCAGCCACGTCTGAGCCTGCTAGTGGGAAATCGGCCATGGATGACGTCTGCCAGCACCTTGCAGCCCTCACCCAAGCAGTCAAATCTCTACAGGAGGGTTATACGCAACTGCAACGTGTACAGACTCTGGCTACACCAAAAAGCAATGCTGCCCCTTCCGTCTCAGGGACTGCCACTGCAGCAACCCCATTAGTGATGCCGCCCCCTGAACCCAGAGTTCCAGCACCAGAGAGATTTTCAGGTGACCGGGGAAAGTTTCGATCCTTCCGCAACGCATGTGAACTGTACTTCGCCCTACAACCTCAAACTTTTTCCCTTGAAATGACTAAAGTGGGGTTCATTATATCACTGCTTCAGGGTGAGCCCCAGTCCTGGGCTCATCGTATGTTGGAAAAGAACGATGTATTGCTACAGTCCATGTCCGCCTTCTTCGGTGCAATGGCCGAATTATACGACGACCCGCAACGAACCACTACAGCAGAGGCTGCCCTTCATGCACTCCAGCAAGGCCGCAGAACAGCTGAAGATTATGTCACAGACTTTCGACGCTGGAGTGCAGACACACAGTGGAATGACGCAGCCCTGCGACACCAGTTCCGCTTGGGGTTATCGGAGGGTCTGAAAGACGAATTGGCACGTGTTGGGGTCCCAAATACCCTGGAGGCCCTTATCACACTGACCATCCAAATTGACCGCCGGCTTCGTGAGCGACGATCCGAAAGATCAGCCCAGCAGCCACGTCCAGTATGGATGATGCCCCGGATCCCAGCTCCTACTTACTCCGCACCTGATAGCTTCACCCCAGTTCAGCCCGCTCCTGTCGCTACTGCTACCGACGCTCCAGAGCCTATGCAAATTGGCCTAATACGCCCCTCTCTGTCCCCAGAAGAACGCCTGCACCGACTTTAGAATAACCTTTGCCTGTACTGTGGGGGTGCAGGCCACTATGTGCATTCCTGTCCAACCAAGACACGTAAACAGCGGATGATTTTTTCAGTTAATAACTTTTTTTTGCCTTCCAATGCTACCAACCTAACCCTTCCCATCTCTTTCCAGCTGCTAGAAAGGGAAGTGACAGTTACCGCGATCATTGATTCCGGGGCCTGCAGTTGCTTCATTGATCTAACCTTCGCAGCACAACAACGCATTCCCTTGAGACCTAAAGCACAAGGACTTTCTGTTTTTCTAGCTGACGGGTCATGTATCAAGTCTGGACCTGTGACACAAGAGACATTTCCCTTACCCGTGTTGGCTCCCTCTCAACATAAGGAATTCCTAAGCCTTGATGTCATCTCCTCCCCACTATTCCCTGTTATTCTGGGCCTACCCTGGCTGAAGGCGCATAATCTGCGAATTGACTGGGCCACAGGGAGAATCAACTTCCACTCAGCCTATTGCCAGGAGCACTGCCTACCAAGGCCCCCAGTTCCTTCTACAACACTATTTTGTGTGGACTCTGAGTCTGAAGTGCGGAAAGTTGTACCCTTACACTATCATGAGTTCCTGGATGTCTTTAGTAAGCTAGGGGCTGACATTCTTCCCCCGCATCGGCCATATGATTGCCCAATTGAACTGCTTCCTGGGTCCGAAATCCCCTTCGGTAGAATCTTCCCCCTCGCTGAACGAGAACAGGAGGCACTAAAAGAATACGTCCAAGAAAACTTGGAAAAGGGTTTCATCCGACCCTCTACCTCTCCAGCAGGAGCTGGAATATTTTTTGTTGAAAAAAAAGATCACTCCCTACGACCTTGTGTGGACTATCGGGAGCTCAACAAAATTACAGTTAAAAACCAATATCCTCTCCCTCTAGTACCTGAACTATTTCAGAGACTAAGGTCAGCGACCATTTTCACCAAACTGGATCTACGGGGGGCTTACAATTTAGTCCGCATTCGCCAAGGGGATGAGTGGAAGACAGCCTTTCGCACCCGATTTGGCCACTATGAATACCTAGTGATGCCATTCGGGCTATGCAATGCTCCGGCCACTTTCCAACATTTTGTTAATGATATATTCAGAGACTTCCTTGATATATTTTTGATTGTTTACCTAGACGACATTCTGATTTTTTCCATTTCTCTGGACTCTCACCGAGGTCATGTCAAAAGGGTGCTAAGCCGACTCCGCCAACACGGACTATATGCTAAAGGTGAAAAATGCGAGTTTGAAAAACGCAGCATCCAATTCCTGGGACTGGTAATCTCTCCTGAAGGGATCAAGATGGACTCTGAAAAGGTCTCCGCAATCTTAGACTGGCCTGCACCTACCGACAAGAAGGGGGTGCAGCGCTTCGTAGGATTTGCCAACTTTTACAGAAGGTTCATTAAGGGCTTTTCTGCTATCATAACCCCTATAACACAGCTGACTAGACAGAACCTCCGCTTCCATTGGACTCCCGAGGCTCAAGCCGCATTTGATACCTTGAAGGGACTGTTTACTTCAGCACCTGTTCTTGGTCACCCGGACCCGTCTCTGCCCTATACACTAGAAGTAGACGCATCTGAAGTCACTATTGGAGCAGTCATCTCCCAACGCCAAGGCCCTAAGGATCTGATGCATCCAGTAGCTTTTTTTTCCTGCAGGCTCTCTCCAGCAGAGAGAAACTATGACGTTGGGGACCGGGAATTGCTGGCCATTAAGGCGGCATTAGAAGAATGGAGGTACCTCCTAGAGGGAGCAGCGCATCCCATATTGGTCTATACTGACCACAAAAACCTGGAGTATTTGAGGACTGCTAAACGTCTGAAGCCACGTCAAGCACGGTGGGCCCTATTCTTCTCCCGATTTGTGTTCCACATTACCTACCGGCCAGGCTCGAAGAATGTCAAACCAGATGCACTGTCTCGTATGTTTGATGACCCCAAGGAATCACCAGTGGCAGATACCATCTTATCTGAAAATAACTTCTTGCTTTTACAGGGCAACCTCCTCAACAGAATGAAGCAGGCTTCGACAGACGTTCCTAGCCCTCCAGGGGTCACGCTGACACTCCGGGAAGGTTTACTGTTCAACGGAAGCAAGGTATTTGTACCTGAATGTTTACGCATAACCATTTTGGGTCTGTGCCATGATCATCCCCTAGCAGGTCATTTTGGGGTCCACAAGACGCTTGATCTCCTGAAACGCACATTCTGGTGGCCAGACCTGGAAGAAACCTGTAAGAGGTACGTGAATTCCTGTGTAATCTGCAACCGCAGTAAGGGTACAAGAAACCGAGCTTGGGGTCTACTTCGGCCACTGCCAGTTCCTGACAGACCATGGAAAATGATAGCCATGGATTTTGTTGTGGAACTTCCCCCATTAGAAGGATGTACAGCCATCTTCGTAGTAGTGGACCGATTGTCCAAGATGGCCCATTTCTTGCCTCTGAAGAATACTCCCTCAGCCATAGAGACAGCTCAAGTATTTATCAGAGAAATTGTGAGGCTTCACGGGGTCCCTATGAACATTGTCTCCGATCGGGGGGTTCAATTCACCTCCAGATTCTGGAAAACTCTGTGTGAAGCCCTTAAAATCGAAAGATCCTTGTCCTCTGCCTACCATCCCCAAACCAATGGACAGACAGAGAGGACAAATCAAACATTGGAACAGTATATCCGATGCTTCACTACTTTTGTACAGGATGACAGGATATCGCTGCTGCCACTGGCGGAGTTCGCCTATAATAATGCCACTCATTCTGCCACAGGTCAGTCACCCTTCTTTGCAAATTATGGTTTTCACCCATCCTTCTTGCCTGACTTTATTCCAGAAACCACGGTTCCGGCTGTCCAAGACACAGTGGATTTCCTAAATCGCAACAATAAGTTGCTTCAAGAAGCGGTTACCAAGGCACAAGCAGCAAGCAAGACGGCTTTTGACAGGAAAAGGAGGGGTGAACTGATTCTCCACCCGGGAGACCAGGTATGGTTGTCTACTACAAATCTCCGGTTGGCATGCCCCTCAAAGAACCTGGCACCTAAATTTGTGGGACCATTCCCAGTCAAGAGGAAACTTAATGAGGTTGCTTATGAATTATCCTTACCTGATTCACTTAAAATACATCCTGTCTTCCATGTTTCTCTCTTGAAACCCGCAGTTCCTGACTCTTTTCCAGATAGAGTATCCAAGCCACCAGAACCTGTGACCATCAATGGTGAAGAGGAGTATGAGGTGAAGGCTATCATAGACTGTAGGAGAAGAAGGAATCAGGTACAGTACCTGGTTAAGTGGAAGGGTTATGGCCCGGAGGATAACTCTTGGGAGGTTGAACAGGATGTGCACGCCAGAGACCTGGTTAATGCCTTTTTTCGCAGAAATCCACAGAAGAGAGACCTGTTGGGCACCCGGAGGTTGCCCGTAAGGGGGGGGGCAATGTCATGGATCTGCCACCTAAGAGTTAATGGTGCAGACTGATTTCTGTGATTGACAACAGGCTGCCTATTTAAACACCTCAGCAGCACAGTGTCTTTGCTGCCTGATCTGCAGTGCTTACCTGACTTCCTGTGATCTGACCTGTTTCCTGTTTCCTGTGTTTGACCCGGCTTGCTGACTACGATTGATCTCTGTTATCCTGATCCCGGCCTGCCTTGTGACCAACGCTCAGCTCTACAACTGCTTGATTTACCGTTGCCGAACTTGCCTGTATACTGACCATTCTCTGCCTGTCGTTTATATCTATATCGGATCATCTGTTACCAAACCCGGCTGGTCTGACTACGCATTCAGTGCACCCACCAGCCAGCTTCCTGTTTCCTGCTGCACCTGCTGAACCGACAAGACTCAAGACGAACCAGGCACCCATACACCGCCAGGCTCTTGTGGCCACTGTCGCAACATCGGTGGCCCTTTAGCCGGGGTTGTACGAGAAGCCTTCCCACTACACGTCAGGCTCATCTGGCAGGTACGTAACACACCGCATGCCCAATGACAATAGGCTTTGAGCGTGCAGGACAATTTTCCAACGCTTTTCAAATGATATACATCCTTCCTCAGGGAAAAGTTTGTACAGTATCAATTTCTACAAAGAATAAAAAACAAACAATAAAAAACAAAATAAGTAATCAAGGAAAAACAACCAAAGGCAAAAAACACAACATTAGTTGACAGAAAAAATGACTCACCCTCTCTTCAAAAGAGAAATGCCACCAACCATCCGGTGTGTGTGCTTCCAAAACCCAAGCAGAATGTCAAGAAGGGCACTAAAGATAGAAAAACTTGTGTTCCCCAATCCTCCAGTCCATAGGGGACGGAATAAAAAAAGATTCCTTTTTAATCAGCGTCCAAAAGCAGCTCCTCTCCTGCTGTAAAACTGGAGAGGGAACATATATGCATGTGTATCAGTACCCAAAAATGTAATACTCATAAAACATTATTGTATTGAAAAAATCAATGGGGTGTATAGGGATCCCCAGAGATAAAAAAAGGGGGTAAATTGGTTTTAAAAGTCACTCACCAGCCTCAAAGAGGACAGAGATAGAGACCTCTGTTCAACCAGAATGGAAAGCCTCAACCAAATCTTCTGTCACACACATGTGTTCTCACTCCTTCAGGTTTTTCCTACGTAGAAAGATCCACACTGGCACTGCATGAGATAAACAACCCCCCCGAGTCTTGCAGTTAGCAAAGTGCCTCAGGGAGAAGGTCCCTCCATTTGGCAGTGCCAGTGTGGTCCTTCTACCTATGACCTCACATTGAGAACAGGCCCCACATGGAAAAGTACCGTGAGTTTTACAGGGGTCTTTTTTGGAACTCCCCTTATACTCACTTTGGACCAACATGGTCCCGATTGATCCAGCCCGTCTAAAGGTTAATTGGGGTCTATCTAGCAAGAGATTTTTGAGGATAGTATCCTCTGTGAGGATTGGCCAGAATTTTTAAATTATTTTTCTTATTTGTAAATGTTCATTCGAATATCCAATGATTATTCTTGAGTTGTTTTCCTCTATCTTGGTTTCTTTGGCTTTGGACTTGAAAATCAAGCTGCGCCTGTTAATGACTTTGACCCTATTGAAGGCCTTTCTGAGGCATGTTTTTGTATACCCCCTGGCAAGAAGGCGAAGTATCAGTGAATCACATTTTTCTTAAAAATCAACATCTAGGGAGCAATTTCTCCTCAACCTAAGAAATTGACTGAATGGGATTGAATTTTTTAGGGGCTCTGGATGGAAGCTTTCGGCGTGAAGTAGCGTATTTCCTGCCGTCTCTTTCCTAAAGAGAGCGGTGCGGATTTTTCCTTTGTCATCCTTCTTGATACAAATGTCCAAGAAGCTGACTTCAATATGATCGAAGCACATGGTAAAAAAACAGGTTGAATTCATTGATGTTCATTAGTCTCAATAATTCTACTAGTTCGCTCTCAGGGCCATCCCACACAATAAAGATATCGTCTATGTAGCACTGCCACATGAGGATGTTGGCAGCGCACATAGACGCATTCTCTCCCAGGAGGAAATCCCGCTCCCACTCCCCCAGGTACAGGTTGGCATACGAGGGTGCGCAGCGCGTCCCCATAGCCACACCCTGTACCTGGAGGTAGTGGGAGCCCTGGAAGAGAAAGGTGTTATGTCTGAGAATGAAGTCCAACATAGTCAAAATAAAACTGTTGAACTTCCAATCGGTCATCGGTCGTTGTTTCAAAACATGTTCAATAGCTTTTAGTCCCAAGTCCTTCCCCTACTGTACCAATTAGACACAATTAGAGGAAGTTGCCATCAGCTGGATTCGGGAAAAAGGTAAGGCCTTTTTTGGCATCCATTCCTCTCCCAGCTCCTGAAGGAGTGGGAACACATGTGTGTGACGGAAGATTTGGTTGAGGCTTTCCATTCTGGTTGAACAGACGTCTCTATCTCTGTCCTCTTTGAGGCTGGTGAGTGACTTTTAAAACTAGGCATGTGCATTTCGTTTCGTTCCGAATCGAAATTCGGACGAATTTTCCATTATTCGGACATTCGGATGCATACGAATTTCCGAATTGCTATAATAACGAAAAATTTCGACCGTTTTCCGAATTCGTTCATTTTCGACCGAATTTCGAAAAAAAAAAAAAAAGTCGAAATCGAATTTTTTTTTTCGAATTCCGAATCGAATACCCGCGGACTAAATTCGATCCGAATTCGAAAAAAAAAATAAAAAAAAAAAAAAAAAAAATTCGAATTTAATTCGAAAAAAATTCTATTAGAAAAGAGACTATTTGTTTTCTAATCTGGTTGAAATATTTTCGATTTCGACCGATTTTTTCGAAATTCGGTCGAAAACGAACGAATTCGAAAACCGGTCGAAATATTTTCGATTTCGACCGTATTTTTCGAAATTCGGTCGAAAACGAACGAATTCCGAAAACGAATTCAACACATGTAACGAACCTAACTTAACGAAATTTATTAAATGACGAATTGAAACGAAACGAAACGAAACGAATTTTTCACTTTTGCACATGCCTATTTAAAACCAATTTACCCCCTTTTTTTTATCTCTGGGGATCCCTATACACTCCATTGATTTTTTTCAATACAATAATGTTTTATGAGTATGACATTTTTGGGTACTGATACACATGCATATAAGTTCCCTCTTCAGTTATACAGCAGGAGAGGAGCTGCTTTTGGACGCTGATTAAAAAGGAATATTTTCTTATTCCGTCCCCTATGGATTGGAGGATTGGGGAACACCAGTATTTCTATCTTTAGTGCCCTTCTTGACGTTCTGCCTGGGTTTTGGGAGCACACGCCCCGGATGGTTTGGCGCATTTCTCTTTTGAAGAGAGGGTGAGTCATGATTTTTGTCATCTGATGTTGGGGGTTTTTGTGGACAACAGCCCCCTCTCCCTGTGCCTAACATATTTTTATTTATTTTTTTCCTTTGGTTGTTTTTCCTTGATTACTTATTTTGTTTTTTATTGTTTATTTTGTATTCTTTGTAGAAATTGATACTGCACAAACTTTTCCCTGAGGAAGGATGTATATCATTTGAAACGCGTTGTAAAATTGTCCTGCACGCTCACAGCCTATTGTCATTGGACATGCGGTGACTTACAGTATTCATTTGAAAAGTTTTTATTCTTGTCTTTGATGATTTTGATACTTTTTGTACTTTTTTGATAATTATGTATTGTAATAAATTTATAAACTGTTTATGACCTTGGTTGTCACATACATTTTGTTGCCTAAAAAATCCCATTTCCATTGAGGTTTTCAGTTTTTCAATTGATTTAAGGGATGATGGCAACCACATGCCACTATACATGAGCTACTTTCTTCTGCTTTTCTTCCACAAGGTATTTTTTAGAAATAGTAGCGACAGAATCACTTTAAATGCAAAACATACTGACAGCCCTACTGTTCACATGTGGTTTAGTTCTACATTTTCAAACCAAATGTAAACTTATAAAATGATACAAAATGTACTAATATATGCTTAATCTCAGTCTGTTCCCTTATCTGTGTTACACAGCTGCAGTAAAAAGCTGTGCTTAGCTTGCTTTGATATACAAAAAGACTATGTCAAGATACACTAAGTATTGACCTTATTTTTTATAAAATTCTGTTTGCAGCATACAATAAATATCTGTTCCATAATGCCATATGGATTTTTCTAATACAGGTTTTCCTGCATTTTATATAGTCATTATACAGTTAAAATTATAAAAAAAAATGTTCAGGCATGAGGACAAATTGAAAACCCAAAGGATATGTGAATAATAATATTTGCAAATGTATTTATAAAACCTGAAACATGCCTGATGTTCTGCTCCTAATATAGTATTACAATTTTCTCTTAATTATATTTTAATTATGATACATGATTATTTTCTAATGACATTATTAGTTTTAAGATGATTGTGTGTCATCAATTATGTTAACTTCCTCCGGCCCCTCTAATATAATTTCATAGCAACAAAATTAAATTTAATTGATTTGAACTTTTGCATTTAATCTAGTTTAGGTGGAATGAAATGAATTGTGTGCAGAGGGAGTGATGTGCGGTAGAGGTCTGTCCGCAGGGATACAAGAGGACGTGAAAATGATGCAGTGCTTCAAGGGGTCATATGGATATTTGGGGTAAAGCAGTGCTTCTACGACAAGTTGTCCCTTGTAAATCCAGAAAAAAAATTGTTGCTTTCTACTTAAAAAATTAAAGCAGAATGTCAACCAAAATTATACAAATTAAAATTAAAAACTCATTAAAAATTATCATAACAAACAGGGGCGTTGCTAGGTGGCAAAAAGACCAGGGGCTTCAGCCCGAAGTCCAAGGACAGAAAGCGCACGGGGGGTGTATGTGATGCGCGCAGGCTTTTTTGGGCTGGCCCATGACCGACATACACTGACGGTCATGACCTTCATACACTGACGTTCCTACACTGACGGTAGTGACCTATATAGACTGACCTACCTACACTGACGTTAGTGACCTGACCTTTAACCACTTGCCCACCGGGCTTGTTTTTCAGATTCGGTGTTTACGAGACTAAAACAGTTTTTTTTGCTAGAAAATTACTTAAACCCCCCAAACATTATATATATTTTTTTTCTAACACCCTAGAGAATAAAATGGCAGTCATTGCAATACTTTTTGTCACACCGTATTTGCGCAGCGGTCTTACAAGCGCACTTTTTTTGAAAAAAAAACACTTTTTTGAATAAAAAAATAAGACAACAATAAATTTGGCCCAATTTTTTTATATATTGTGATAGATAATGTTACACCGAGTAAAATGTTACCCAACATGTCACACTTGAAAATTGCGCCCGCTCGTGGCATGGCGTCAAACTTTTATCCTTAAAAATCTCGATAGGCAACGTTTAAAAAATTCTACAGGTTGCATTTTTTGAGATACAGAGGAGGTCTAGGGCTAGAATTATTGCTCTCGCTCTAACGATCGCGGCGATACCTCACTTGTGTGGTTTGAACCCGTTTTCATATGCGGGCGCTACTCGCGTATGCGTTCGCTTCTGTGCGCGAGCTCGTCGGGACGGGGCGTTTTACATTTTTTTTTTTTTTGTTTTCTTATTTATTTTTAATTAGTTTATAATTTTATACATCGAAATAAATAAAAATAAAAAAATGATCACTTTTATTCCTATTACAAGGAATGTAAACATCCCTTGTAATAGAAAAAAGCATGACAGGTCCTCTTAAATATGAGATCTGGGGTCAAAAAGACCTCAGATCTCATATTTAGGCTTAAATGCAAAAAAAGAAAAAAAAAAAAAAATGTCATTTTTCAAATTTCAGAAAAAAAAAATGTTTCTTTAAGACGCTGGGCGGGACTGACGTTTTGACGTCACTTCCGCCCAGCAGAGCTGTGGGGGACGGGTGGGGGCGATTTTTCCCTCACTCGTATCCCAACACAGCCAGCAAGAGGACCCGATCGCCTCCGCCGTTACCGACGGCTCCGGTAAGCGGCGGAGAGCGCGGGAGAGCGGCGGGAGGGGGGGGGGCCCTCTCCCGCCACCGATAACGGCGATCTTGCGGCGAATCCGCCGCTGGGACCGCCATTATCGTGTACAGCACTGCCCACGGAAAAGATAGATATCTCGGTTGTGGCAGCAGCTGCTGCCATTACCGAGATATCCATCTTTAAAATCATGACGTCTTTTTACTATGACACCGTGGGCAAGTGGATATACACTGACCTACCTACACTGACCTATATACATACACATTACACTGTCTATGACCTACCTCAGCGGTGTCACAGCAGGCACTGCAGTCAGTCATTCCCACGTCGGAGGAGGAGCAAAGGAGGGTGGTAGAGCCGAGGAGGATAGAAGAGCCGAGGATTGGAGTCTGGAGGGTAGGAGAACCGAGCAGGGGTGTACCTAGGGCATTTGGCACCCGGGGCGGATCCTATATTTGGCACCCCCCAGGTAGGCAAGCCGCGCACTGCACGTCGCCATGCAGATAGTGACATCATGTGTAGCGCCAATGTGCACTGTGGCCTGGAACCTGAAAGAATCCTTCCTTTGCTTCCCCTGGCATCCAGACCCCTCCTCATCTGCAAAAAAGCAAAAATGGCGCTGACCGACCCGAGGATTATCATCGGCGCCAGACAGAAATATACGTAACTGGCTGTCACGGACATGTTTGCCATACCGCAGCATATGTACAAAGGCAGAAGCCATTGTATATGCACGAACGTTAGCATCGGTGCCATATATAAGAATGGCAGATGCACTATGGCCTTGCCCTGTATCCTGTATCTGCCTTTGATCTGAATGTGACCCGGCTTCCTGACTACTCTGATTCTGTCCACTCCTGACCATGGTGGCTTGCTTGACTTTCTGTTGCCAAAACTCTGCCTGAACTTTGATCATTCTTTGCCTAATGTCCCTGATCTTCCATGTATAACCTGACTTGTCTGACTTTGCACCAGTTTCCTCCACTAGCTACAGCCTCTACGTACTTGCATTCGCAGTACTCCAGCACATGCAACCTACCTGCATCTACAGCACTTCTGCATCCACAATGTAGCTGCATCCACAGCCATACTCCGCAGCTCCACTACCGCTTCCGCTGCTTCACCCGCTCATCTGCTACCAAGAACATTGCAGGCACTCCTACCTCACCGTGCTCTTGCAGCCACTGTTCCAAACTCAGAGGTCTGTGAACCAGGGTGGTCAGTCTCTACCCGAAGGTACATGACTCTGGCAGTGGCACACTTACTATGTGCTACTGCCAGTGGCATCAATAGGTTTGGTGTCACCTAGTGCAGTAAAAAATGGTGTCACCCCCCAAAAAAAATGTTTTTCTGTTTTATGAAAGTACACCAATGATGCAGCATGCAGGACTTTTAGTGCGCTTTCAGAAAATGCAGAAAAAATGCGCAACTTAATAGAAATCTATAGGACTGTAGCTATAACCGCGGGTAAATTTCCTCTCATTTTATGCTTTGTTTTTTACAAAAAGAAGAAAAACATGAAAAATATTCAAATCCAAAGTGCACAAATAAATCAGATACACACAAAAAGGAAAAATACTGAAATGCAAAGATAACTTGGAAAAATAAACGAAATACCCCAAAAATCTCTAATAAAGGGCCGGTTCACACTGCTGCGATGGGAAAACCCTGCGAGTTGCAGCATCGCACAACAGTTTACACTGCCATATGCAAACTTCTGGGGAGTGTCATAAGTTAACGACACCCCCATTTCAGCTCTCATATCGCACTGCGAAATGACAGTTCGGACATGAATCAGTTTGCATAGGTGTGCACACCCATGCGATCCGATTCTGGTCCGAACAGAAAAAAAAGGTCCTGTGCGTGTTTGGACCGAATGTGCTGTGATATCAGCCATAATATCTGTATGGCTGAAATCGCATTACACAGACATCGCATGTGATGTGAACAGAAGTGTGCTGCGAATCACATGCAATGTCTGTGAACTGGGTTTGAGACTATTGACTTTACATCCCTTTAGAAGTCAACGTATCCTGACAGTATAAAATGATATAGTATTATATAGTACATAGCCAACATATATATATATATATATATATATATATATATATGTTGGCTATGTACTATATACTGGAAGTTGGAGATATATATATATATATATATATATTTATATATATCTCCAACTTCCAGTATATAGTACATAGCCAACACACATATATATATATATATATATATATATATATATATATATATATCCATCCAACTTCCCCTTGCAGACACCATGCCAAACCACACCCCCTCACCCCCACCCTCTTAACACAAGAGCTTACCTAGATTCAGCTGAGGTGGTGTGAGGAGGAAAACAGACCTGACAAGGGCGCGCTGCAGGGGGGATGGTTCTGGCCCAACCCACACCCCCCACGCCATTAACAAGAGCTCACTTCGGAAGGCGGAGGTCGGGAAACACTGCTAGGGAGATCCGACCTGTGCAGCGGCAGTGTAGTAATAGGTTCGGCTGCGGTCTTGTGAGGAGGAGGAAAGCTGACATGACAAGCGCGCCGCCAGGGGTGTTCCGAATAAAAAAAAAAAACGGCACTCGCCTTACTCGGGAAGCCTCTGACACCCCCGCAATGTATGGCACCCACCTTTGGTACGCCCCTGGAGCCGAGGAGCCTGAGAAGAGTCTAGCCTCCCACCCGACTATTTGTAATTCCCGCCTTCTGGAGCCTGTGAAGGACGTCACACGTCCTGCGGCACGGTATTGGACCAGTGGGACATCCATCACAGTCTCCAGAAGGTGGGACCTGCTGCTATGGCATTCGGCCACAATCGGCAGGAGCAGGGCTCGGCTCGGGATCAGATCGTTCTCGGGACTCGCCGCTAGACTCGGGGCTAACAATGGAAAGCCTGCATGCCTGAGACTCGGGGCTTTTCGGGGACCCATTCGGGGCTCCAGCCACCCAAGCCCGGGCCTCCCGACGCCTCTGATAACAAAACCACCTTTTACTGGAATATTTATTTCAGTCCAGAAAATGTCCCTACGTTATTTTGTTTTTCTACTGATAAATGTTCTTTTTCTAATGACCAGCATTATTCATCACACTTCCTCCAAACCCAGGTTATCCTGGAGCTGTGCCAACCTGTGATTCAGCAGTGAAAAGAGATGCAGCTCATCTCCCTGTCATGCTGTTCTCTCCTCCTATCAGCAGGCTTCTTGTCAGCATATAAACTCATTGGGGTTGAGTTACTAAAAGCAAATAAATTGTGTACTTTGCAAGTGCACTAATTTTCCACAAAACTTAGTAAATGCAGTAAAGCTCTGCTGATTTTCATTGTCCAATATTTTTTTTAATTTTCCTTGCACCTGACTAGGTATTCTTTACAAAGTGAAGCTTTACCACATTACATTTACTAAGGAAAACTGCACTTGAAGTACAAATATAATTAAATTCCTGTGCTGCCCTTACAACGACAAGTGAACTATTTAAAGAGCTTCTCCCTGTCCACAATTAATCACCAACTCAGAATATTCATGTAAAAAATAAGTGTTATGCCCTGTACACACGATAGGTTAGTCTGATGAAAACGGTCTGATGGATTTTTCCGATGTTACTGTTGGGCAGTGCTCCAGAGTCTGCAGTGAGTTCCGCCCAGCGTGGTGACGTCACCAACAGGTGCATCAAACAGGGACTTTTTTGAAGGAAATTACATTTAGAACCCAGCTCCACAGCTAGTTGACACAGCAACCTGTAAACAGGTGAGATGAGAATTGAGTTGAGGAGCAGCCCTTACCTAGGGGATTGCTACCGCTGACATCTGCCACTATCTGATCTGATCCTGCCCGCAAAATCCAGACAGATGGTGGTCCTATTTTCCCATTCACCTGGCAGATCGGATCAGGTAGGATCAGATAGAAATGGATAGGCGGTCCATTTTCATCTGATTTTCTCGTAGTGGAAAGTGGGACTGGGTCCACTCTGTACAGCGGAGCAGAGACAGACCTGTCATCCGCCTGCTCAGCGGGGATCAGCGAAGTGGAATCTGTTCCCTGTGAAAGGGGCTTTATACTTGTGGCCGCTAGGTATGTAATGCCTCAGCTGCTGATGATTACCTATGTACAGTGATAGCTTCCTGGTGGGTTAGGTAAGGTGGGCCTGGACTGGGATTCGAACATGCCTGAGCTCATCCCTATTATCAGCCTTTCTGCTAAACTGGTTCCAGTCTGCTCACGCATAGGCTGCAGCTTGTTTATCTCAGGGACACCAGTCTGTTTAGACAGGGACTACCTATAGCTATCCATATTCCCCAACTGTCACTCTCAGGCCGCGTACACACGATGAGACATGTCCGGTCAAACTTGTCCGACGGGCCGTTTAGAGCGGACATGTCTCATCGGATTTTGGTCTCATCGGATCAAAATCCCCGCCGGCAGACAGCGCGGGGACGTGGCGGTGACGTTGACGCTGCCACTTCACCGAACGTCACCCAGAGGTCCCCAGGGCAACCCCCCCCTTTTTTTTATAAATGTATATTTTATTTTTTATATATATATTTGTTTTTATTTATTCTTTATTAACTACTTGCCGACCGCCTGCCGTCATATTACTGCGGGACGGTGGCACTGTTTCGCGAGAGCACGTAGCTCTTACAATGTATAAACAGAAGATCAGTGATTTCCCCTAGTGAGTCCACCCCCCCATACAGTTAGAACACAAACAGGAACACACTTAACCCCTTCCCTGCCCCCTAGTGTTAACCCCTTCACTGCTAATGGCATTTTTATAGTAATACAATGCATTTTTATAGCATTGATCGCTATAAAAATGACAATGGTCCCAAAAATGTGTCAAAAGTTTCCGATGTGTCTGCCATAATATCGCAGTACCGGAAAAAAATGCTGATCGCCGTCATTACTAGTAAAAAAAAAATATTACTAAAAATGCCATAAAACTACCCCCTTTTTTGTAAACGCTATAAATTTTGCGCTAACCAATCAATAAACGCTAATTGCGATTTTTTTTTAGAAAAATATGTAGAAGAATACGTATCGGCCTAAACTGAGGAAAAAAAATGTTTTTTTTTATCTTTTTTGGGGATATTTATTATAGCAAAATGTAAAAAATATTGAATTTTTTTCAAAATAGTCACTCTATTTTTGTTTATAGCGCAAAAAATAAAAACCGCAGAGATGATCAAATACGACCAAAAGAAAGCTCTATTTGTGGGAAAAAAAGGACTCCAATTTTGTTTGGGAGCCACGTCGCACGACCGCGCAATTGTCAGTTAAAGCGACGCAGTGCCGAATCACAAAAAGTGATCTGGTCTTTGGACAGCAATATGGTCCGGGGGGTTAAAGGGCCCAGAGTTTTCTTTTTTCTATTTGTATTAAAGGATCCAGAGGTCCCGGATGGCAACCCCCCTTTTTTGTAATTTATACATATTCCTACATTTATATATTTTTCTGTGTAAAACTATGGGCAGGTGTTTATAGACATATTTAAAAAATGTGGGTGGGTACAGCGTGGTGCAATGGCAATGACCCACACACAGTCCAAGTGCAATTGGTAGAACTTGTATTGTAGTAAAGACAAAAATAGTCCACAACAAACCCGGTGGACAGTGTCTGTCTGGAGTGGCAGAAGGCAGCCTGGATGTCTCGTACCCAAATGGGAAAATGTCCCAGGACATTTCGAGCCCTAAGCTTTTTCTCATTGCCTGGAACCTTTCCTTGACACTAATCCTGTCTCTGATAGATGGTTGACCTGTCCCTACACTACCCACACGCAAATATGCACCAAACCTGGGTGCCAGGACCTTAATAGGCTCTGCTGGACCCAAGATGGTTGCTAGAGTCATATGGGGCAGCAGCAGCCAATCAGGTAGTTTCCCCAGTGACCCTGAAGACCATAGAAGAAGCATGTTACTCTTGACTTTTTCTCAAACTGCTATGCCATTGCAGTTGAGCGCCACCTGCAATGAAGAAATTAGACTGCACCTGCCTACAAACAGTTTACTTCCTTAACCACTTAAGACCCGGACCAATACGCTGGCAAATGACCCAAGGGGTTTTTGCGATTCGGCACTGCGTCGCTTTAACAGACAATTGCGCGGTCGTGCGACGTGGCTCCCAAACAAAATTTGCGTCCTTTTTTTCCCACAAATAGAGCTTTCTTTTGGTGGTATTTGATCACCTCTGCGGTTTTTATTTTTTGCGCTATAAACAAAAATAGAGCGACAATTTAAAAAAAAATGCAATATTTTTTACTTTTTGCTATAATAAATATCCCCCAAAAATATATAAAAAAACATTTTTTTTCCTCAGTTTAGGCCGATACGTATTCTTCTACATATTTTTGGTAAAAAAAATCGCAATAAGCGTTTATCGGTTGGTTTTCGCAAAATTTATAGCGTTTACAAAATAAGGGATAGTTTTATTGCATTTTTATTAATTTTTTTTTTTTTTTACTACTAATAGCGGCGATCAGCGATTTTTTTCGTGACTGCGACAATATGGCGGACACTTCGGACAATTTTTAGACATTTTTGGGACAATTGTCATTTTCACAGCAAAAAATGCATTTAAATTGCATTGTTTACTGTGGAAATGACAGTTGCAGTTTGGGAGTTAACCACAGGTGGCGCTGTAGGGAATGTGTACCTAATGTGTGTGTTTACTACTGTAGGGGGGTGTGGCTGAAGGTGTGACGTCATCGATCGCGTCCCCCTATTACAGGGATGACGCGATCGATGCTCCGGCCACAGAGAAGCACGGGGAAGCCGTGTGTACACACGGCTCTCCCCGTTCTTCCGCTCCAGGGATGGATCGCCGCACTGCAGCGGCGATCGGGTCCGCGAATCCCGCGGTCCCGGTCCTGGAGCTTCGGACCGGGTCGCGGGCGCGCGCCCGCGGGCGCGCGCCCGCGACCCACGGCTGGGTACTATAACCAACGTATATATACGTTGATGTGCCCAGCCGTGCCATTCTGCCGACGTAAATCTGCAGGAGGCGGTCCTTAAGTGGTTAAACGCTTATCCTCCCTGATTATTTCTCAGCAGTCCTCCAGCAGCAATGTTTATTGTGGATGTCCAACACATAGATATCCAGTAGATTAGAGGGACGGCCTACAGTATATAGCTCACTATGAAATACGATCGAGAAACTAATTCCGCGTACACACGATCGTTTTTCAGCATGAAAAAAAACGAAGTTTTTCGGCATTTAGAAAAAACTATATTTTTCCAACTTCATCATTAAAACGATGGTGTGTACCATCATTTTTAAAAAATGCTCTAGCAAAGCGCGGTGACGTACAACACATACAACGGCACTTAAAGGGGAAGTTCCATGCGGATGACGCCATCTTTTAGGCGTCTTTAGCTAATTCCGTGTTAGTAAAAGACGATTCGCGCTTTTCTGTTACAGCGTGATGAATGTGCTTACTCCATTATGAATGGTAGTTTTACCAGAACAAGCGCTCCCATCTCATAACTTGCTTCTGAGCATGCGCAGGTTTTTAACGTCGTTTTAGCCCACACACGATCATTTTTTACAACCCGAAAAACGACATTGTTTAAAACCACGTTAAAAAATGCAGCATGTTCGGGTTTTTTTTTGTCGTTTTTCAGAACCCGAAAAATTATGTGAACATATGATCATTTTAAATGACATTTTTTTAAAACAACGTTTTTTTCATGCCGAAAAATTATCGTGTGTACGCGGCATCAGGCACAGCAAGCAAGAGGACTGTGTAAAGTAAATGCACACCCTAACTAAATCACAACTAGTTTGCTAAATTATGTATCATAAACAATTTCCGATATTACACTGTTTTCATATTTTTTTCATATTTTATTTTGCATATCAGTCCAGTTAACTTTCTCTTGTTGCATATCTTTGCACTGGACACACTTCTTATGCTGATAACAGTTTACCATGCTTGTACGGTGTGTGTCAGCATGATTGTGGTTTCCACCAGGGGTGCATGTGAATAGGTGACAACACAGAAGCACCCCTGGGAGACTGTTGTCCTTTAATTACAGGAATGCATTAACAAAGACCTTAATGAAAGCCAAAGATTTAAAGTCTAAGTTCACTTTTTCACTTTAATACAATCTGCTGTCTACAGACCCCAATGCAAAAAAATAAATAACACTGTGCAGTTTTCTGTTAATGCCCTTTAGTTTTAATGTGTTATCAGTAGGCCATGACTGACATCCCCACCAAGCATCCTGAAACTTGGGCAGGATGCAGCTGATCACTTCAGTGGAAGATTTTGTAGCAGGCTTTGGGGATTTCAGTCATTGCCTACCTGTGAGGCCGTGTACACACGACCGGTTTCCTCGACGGAATCCATCAAGAAACTTGGTGGCAGAGCTTTTTTGCCGAGGAAACCGGTCGTGTGTATGCTTTTCATTGACAAAACTGTCGAGGAACTCGACGAGGAAAAAAGAGAGCAAGTTCTCTCTTTCCTCGACGGAAGTCTCAATTTCCTCGTCGTGTTCCTCGTCAGGCTGGTTTTCGACGAGAAACACGTTGGTGTGTATGCTTAGAAACCCGCGCACCTTCGGTAAAAGTAGCGTTTGTAATGGAAATAGCACATTTGTCACGCTTCAACAGACTGAAAAGTGCAAATGTCTCTTACCAAACTTTTACCTAACACGCAGTAACATGAGATTAGCAAAAGCAGCCCCAACGGTTGTGCCAATGGAATCGAACTTCCCCTGCTGTTCTATGTATTGAAGTCACCGCGTTTGAGAACAAGGAGATTTGGTCTTGACAGTGTGTACACAAAGACAGCTTGTCAAGTTTCTTGACAAGCCTAACAAGGAACTCGTCGAGGAAAACGATGTGTCTTTCCCGACGAGTTCCTCGGTTGTGTGTATGAGGCCTAAGACATTTAATCTAAGGACACTATTTGAAAACTGCACAGAATTTATTAAAACACAAGGTCCTCTAGACTCTATAGTGTATTTTAGTGAACAACTAAATATGGAAAACAACTTTTAAAGTTACATTAGCATATAAACATTTTCAGGGATTTTAATGATTGGGCTTAGATATACCTTAAAGCGGAGGTCCCACGAAAAAAAAAAATATGAAAAGCCAGCAACTACAAATACTGCAGCTGCTGACTTTTAATAAATGGCCACTTACCTGTCCAGCGTGCCTGCGATGTTGGCAGCCAAAGCTGAACAATCACTCGTCTCTCGACTGCCCCCGCCGCCATCCTCAGTGTGGGAATCAGGCAGTGAAGCCTTGCGGCTTGGCTTCACTGCCCAGTTCCCTACTGCGCATGCGCGAGCAGAGCGGCGTGGCGCGTCCTCACTGGTCCCTGCTGGTCCCAAATAAGACACCAGAGGGGGGGTTTTGAATACCAGAGGTTCACTTTTTGTGTGGACTTCCGCTTTAAATTATATAGAAAAAAAACTCTGCTATTATTAATTATGACTACTGATCAAATAGATATATAATGTTGTACCGTCATCCTATTAGTTCAAGAAACAAAAGGCAGCAAATTTTGCAATGGGCACTTGCTGTGCCACGTCTTATGCAAATCTCTACCTGGGAGGTTGGGAGAGATGGATCTTCGCTGATGAGCAGTTTGACCAGTGGCTAGCTAAGGTACACTATTGGTTTCGCTACATAGATGACCCGCTTATAATTTGGATAGGATCAAAGGATGAACTATTGTCCTTCTTGAACGTTTTGATAATAATTGAATTTCATTTAAAATTCACTCACAGCCCATGCCAAATCTCTTTCCTTGATCTTACTATTATGATCAATGATATGGGTGTCTAGTGACTGATTTGTATTGCAAAACTAGCTCTGGCAACACGATACTGCATGCCTCTTATTCGTAGCATACCTAACGCTCAGTATCTACATTTGCGTAGAAATTGTTCTTCAGATGAAGATTCAGACTTTTTGTCCTTGAGGTTATTACTCCCAATCCCAGAGGAGGCAACTAGGATAATGCAATTTTGAGACTTGAAACTTTGTGCATTGAAAGATTGTCAGCTACTAATCCTCCTGGAATCAAGAAGATGAATTTATACAAACCTTTCTTATAGGTTCTATGTCATTAAGTTAGGATCAAGACCGTTTTTCGGGTTGTTCCTCTATTTATATATATATATATATATATATATATATATATATGTATTTAATAGTGTGTTGTCTTTCTTTTTTTCCTTTGCTGCATTCCCTTTTTCCTTCTGCTTTTTCTTCCCTTTTGAGACCATGCCATTTTAGCTATGGAGTGTTATCCGGACCGTTGGTTAGTTACCTGTAATCTCCTCTGTGGCTTGAAAATTATTATATGCCTCTCTGTACCAAAAGAAAAGATTTGCTGGCACTATTTGAATCATTTTATTTCAAAAACTATTATCCTATATTTCTATATAGTTGCCTAGTGGTGCTGTTTGTTTACTTTATTCTCCCTTTGTTGTGTTCACTTGGATTGAATTGTGCTGCTCTCCTGCAGCGATGTCCTTTCCCACTGGGTGTCTGATTTCCTTTGGGCGAGAGTGTTATCTCCTGTCCTGTGGCACTCCTGATCCATTCACCAGATGGCTCTGGTGTGCGCCAGCCTTTGTTTAGGACAGGCGAACAGCTTATAAGAGTTTCTTCCCTCTGGGTCTATGTGCCACTTTTGTGGCACAGTGCATGCACTGGATTGGCGCATGCGCAGTCTGGGATTGTGTCCGAAGATGTCACCGGCTGGTGCCAGTGTGCTGTGCTGATGACAGCACCTGGATAGAAGCCAGGCCTATATAATGGGAAGGGCTGCACTTTTGTAGGTTAAAATGTGACACTAGTAACAATGAAGTGCTAGATAAAAAACAATTATGAAACAAAAAAATATATATCTGTAAATAGGTCTGTGAGACCTGAATTAGATAACAAGAAGGGGTTAATTCCTAAATTAGGTAGAAACCTAAAAATTATCAAGTGAATAAATAGCAGTCCGTGTGAACAAACCCAAAAAATCATTAGGAATACAATTAACAGTAGCGTCAAAGGTAAAAAAAATTGAGATTTGAATACATTAAAAAATACTAATGCAGAGTGTCCATATAAACTTAAATATCCCCAGTGTTCAACAAATCCAATAGTCCAGGAAAAAGTGCTAACAGGATAGTGCCTCCACCAAACAATAACACTGCCGCTTACCAGATGGATGTGATCTCTTATTATAGGAGATCAATATGCGCATTTGGTTGATATCCCAGCCTGGGGTCTTTATTGGTAGCATAAATCCCTCAGTGTAGTTCAATATTGCATAGAAGATGTCTCAAACAATGTAGCAAATTCAGGATGCACCACGTCCCTCTAGTGACGAAACGTTGGGAGGAACAACGTTCTGACGTCACTGCGTTGTGCGCCAGACCCGGGCTGCTGAATTGAAGAGACGACCAGCTCGATTGTATTTTATATGCCTTATCTTACTTCTTCTATGTAAGTGTGCATTTTTATGTTACTTATTAAAAAATGTAAGGGTTTTACGCTATGCCAGTCCCTTTCTTTTTCTTTTTTTTTTGTGGTGCATTCTGAATTGCTATGTTGTTTGAGACATCTTCTATGCAATATTGAACTACACTGAGGGATTAATGCTACCAATAGAGACCCCAGCTCTTCTTTCGACCATTATTATTAGTGTTGTATAACATTTTCAGTTGCTGCTTTATAATTTATCAAATTAGCGCAGTACACCCCTCTTTTTCCTATATAATGGGAGCTTTTCCCATTGTTTGGCTGCATGATGGTGCTGACGGCACCAGTGTAATCCCTCTGGAGCTAATTTTAAGGTGGGTTTTCTAAGGAGGTCCTTTCATACCATCAGTCACATCAACAGGGTGAGTGTTCTTAGTGGTCACCTCAATCGTATCCTTTAACAGCAGTACACATATTTGAATACACAGTGTTCACATATTCTTCACTTGTCGGTGTATTTTTTATACAGCCTTTCCCTACTACACCCAAGTTTTTGAGCTCCACCTTTTGAGATTTCCACCCTCTAATGCCGCGTACACACGGTCGTTTTTTGCGATGAAAAAAAAAACGACGTTTTTTAAAACGTCATTTAAATTGATGGTGTGTGGGCAAAACGTCGTTTTTTGTCTTAAAAAAAACGACCAAAAAAAAATTCCAACATGCTTGAATTTTTTGTGTCGTTTTTCAAAACGTCGTTTTTTGTTTCACAAAAAGTCACCGTGTGTAGCAAAAACGTCTTTTAAAACGACGTTTTTCAACCCGCGCATGCCCAGAAGCTAGTTATGAAGCGAGCTTCAATGGAAAAGAGTGGTGAACGTAACCTCGCTTTTTGTGAAAAACGATGGTGTGTATGCAAAATTGTCTTTGAAAGTGACGTTTCAAAAACGTCGTTTTTTACTTCACAGAAAACGTCGGTTTTTTTTCATCGCAAAAAACGACCGTGTGTACGCGGCATCAGACTTCATCTCCATTTACTTCATCCTATGACAAGCATTTGATTGGTGAGTATGTATGTTCTATTTTTTTCAAGTCTTTGCAACTGTAAATGTGCTTGTTTGGCTCTATTGTATTTAGGATTGCTCATTTGTATATGTTTGTTCTCTATAGAGACACATAAAAAAACTGAATTACACTCCTGAAGAAGCAGTTTCACCACGAAACATGTAGAGGTTGAACTGGCAAGGGATGAATATCTGATCCCCTTCACAGATGCATATACATTAATTCTTTCCAGTCCTTTTCAGAGATTCAATTTATTATATGTACTGTATTTTCCCTTTAAGGGCCATTTTAACTATGTTATGCCCTAATAAATTTATGCTTTTTTATATCTCAGTTTTCGTGAGTCTTTAACGTACCATGAAAGTCCATAGTTGCCTCAAATCAAGAAGAAAATCAACTGGCTTTTAATGACTTACCATATTTACAATCAAACAGTAAGACAGGAAAACAGAAGCCTATAAAAAAGCGTAATGCCCACAGAAAACAAAAACTTTTTGTTTTTTGCAGTTAAATACATTTTCTGATATCCTTGGAGAGCAGCCTGAGTGCTTGAGTGCTTGGTATCAATTTTACAGCTCATTGCATTAAAACATTGCCTGTTACATAGCTTTTTCCTCACCTAGACCAATAAGGGGAAAATACTTCATGCAGAGTCAAGCAAATCCAATGGCAATAATGGGTGCACTAGGTTAAAGTACACACATTATTGTCTACATTTACCTTTTCCAAATCCTTTTATTTTCCCATGAGACCCTAATGGGGATTAAAAACAATATATATCTTAACATGTTGTGTATAAATTCACCTTTTCTGAGTATTGGTATTTTTTTAGATGAAACCCTAATTGTGATTAAAAACAATATATATCTCAGCATGTTGTGTATAGGAAGATGAGAGTTGCACTGCGCAATTAGCTCCTCTTGACTTTTATTCTGATAACAGTCAAAACGCTGCATACATACAATCTCCATCCAAAAAAAGGCCACTTTCCTTAAATGCGTTTCACTCACATTGTATATTTGGTATATAAACTCTATAGTGCATGTAAGCTTGATTTACGTATATCCGAAAATCACAAGACAGAGTCACATATCCTACTTACTTTTAAAATCCAGACTAGTGTGGTTAGAAGGCAGGTACACTCTCTGTTGGTCAGCAAGCTGCAAAGATTTTTTTTGAAGGTCTAAGATCCCATTCACACCTGAGCGTTTTGTAGCTTGAAGCCTGAAGCTACAAAACGCTGGAGGGGAAAAAAATCTATTATTCTCTATGGAGATGGTTCACATCTCCACTCCAAAACGCCTGACGCCAAAAGTTCCAAAACGCCGGAAGCTCAAACAAGTTCTGGGACTTTTTTTAGGCAGATTTGGACATGTTTCTGCTTTTTACATGGGTGACCTTTTGACCTGTACAAAATCGTGGCAAAAAAGCTGTAAAAAAACAATGTAAAAAACGCTGCACAAATCGCGGCAAAATCGCAGTAAAACTGCACAACTTTCTGCCTGAAAATGCTATGCTCAGGTGTGAGTGGGGCCTAGTTGTATAATAAAGGCAACAAAAACAGTGTCCGTTTTACAAGCATTATCCTTCAGAACAGAATAACCTTCAAGTCATAATGGTATGTAGTGTTGAGCGGAATACGCCATATTCGATTTCGCGATATTGCGTGAATATATAGAAGAATATTCGCGAATATTTGCTAATATCGAATATTCGTGATATTTTATCCAAAACATTTTTTGCAAAATTTCGCTAATGCGAAAATGATTGTGAAATTCTCATAAACGGAGATCATTTCCTGTATTACTAAACTAATATGCACTAAACACTAAGGCCTCGTACACACGAGCGGACAGATTTGTTCAAATGTGTCGGCCCGACTGTTTCCAGCCGACGCAGCAAATCTGTCTGTTGGTCTGCTGTGCGTACACACGATCAAATAGAAATCTCCCCAGACCAGAATGCGTGCACGTAAACCACGTACGACGTCACTATAAAGGGGAAAACCAAAGCTTACGGCGCCGCCCTCTGTTCCTCTTTTGCTAGTAACGTGTTAGCAAAGGTTTGGTTAAAGCCGATTCGCGCTTTTCGGTCTCCGCGCTTTACAGGTCGTATTCTCGGGTTCAGTGTGTGCTTGTGGGTGCGTATTTGGCAGTCAGTGCTGGCTGTCAGGTCGTTTCTGCTTTGCAGTGGCGTTCTGTCCGCGGGTATCTGTTTATCGAGTGTACTTTGCAGGTATTGCTGGATTAGGGGGTGCTTTCTGTTTGAGTGTGTTCTTGACTGACCAGCCGGCCGGTTTGAAGCCATTATGGAGCAGCAGCGTAACTTTGCTAGAGTTCGTGCTGGATATGGGCTTGCTTCTGGATATTATAATTATTCCAGACCTTTGGCCAGGAACAGGGGGAGGAGGAGTTCCTGGGTCAAGAATTGGTTGCGCCAGCGTGACTGATTATCTCATATGCCTCTGCTTAGTGAAATCCAGGAGAATAATCCTGATGACTTCAGGAACTTTCTCCGTATGACGGACCCCGTTTTCAACCGGGATCTTCTGTCCCCCTATATCACGAGGCAGGACACTGTGATGCGCCAAGCGATCACGGCCGAGCAGAGGTTTATTGCCACGTTTCGGTACCTGGCGACTGGGAGGAGCCTGCAGGACCTCAAGTTCTCAACAGGCATCTCTCCCCAGGCGCTTGGGATCATCATACCGGAGACATGTTCTGCTGTCATACAAGTCATGCAGGAGGAGTATCTGAAGGTAAGTTTCCTCTTTTCTGAAGCTCACATTCTCTGTCTTTATAAATGGTAGCATTTTTTATTTTTTGGGCATTTGTTCCCTATAATGACCATGATTTTTCGATGCTGAGTGTTGAATGTTCCCTTTTCTCCCCATGCATGCATGTTGCTAAGCTTTCCATGTTCTTTTTGTTGGCCTACCTACATATTTTTTCCTTGCATCACTATTTAACCTGTCCAGCATGCTATCCTAGGGACAAACACACCTAGCCTTTTTTTTTTGGGTGTGTGTGGCATATTTTTCTTTGCTGCATTGTAGTTCAACCCCAACCCCCCCTAAAATGTTGCCCCATCAGAGGGGTGGGGAGTGTGATAATAAGTGGGATTTTTTAGTGGCCACAACTCCACCCCAATAATAATATAAAATTGTTAATACTGTGATGTTGCACAAGGATGGTTTTTGTATTGTGTTTGCAATGTTTATGTGCCTAAGTACTAATAATTTTTTTTTTTGGTCCCCACAGTTTCCCTCCACGCCACAGGAATGGCAGACTGTGGCTTCCCAATTTGCCCTTCGTTGTGATTTTCCGAACTGCGGAGGAGCAATAGATGGGAAACACGTCTGCATAGTGACACCACCCCGTTCAGGGTCCTACTATTTTAACTACAAAGGTTTTCATAGTATCGTGTTGATGGTGGTGGTGTCGGCACACTACGAATTTTTGTATGTGGACGTGGGGAAGAACGGCCGGCTGTCTGATGGGGGAGTGTGTTCGTGCGGACTGAATTTTACAACCGTCTACAAACTGGTGGTCTTGAACTGCCACCGGATGAAGACAATGTGGAAGGACTTCCGTTTGTTTTTTTAGCGGACGAAGCTTTTGGGCTTGGACCTCACCTCATGCGGCCTTTTCCCCAGAGGACTCTTACCCCGGAGAGGAGGGTGTTCAATTTTAGGCTAGCCAGGGCCCGGAGGGTAGTCGAGAATGCCTTTGGGATACTCGCCAGCCGGTTCCGCCTGTTCCAGACAGCGATACATCTGGCGGAATATAAATTGAACCATGTTGTTTTTGCCTGTTGCATATTGCATATTTTTTTACGCAGGCATTCCCAGACGTACCTACCCAACATCGGTGCTGTGAGGCAGGACTACCCTCAGATACCCTTCCTGGGCTGGACACTGGTCGCGCTGGCTCGGCCACCCAATCTGCTCGTGAGGTACGCGACAAATATGTTGAGTACTTCATGGGTCGGGGGGCCATAGCTATGCCAGATCATATTTCTTTCTAATTCGGCCCCCAAAAGAAAGAAATATTACAAAATATAATAAATAATTTGACCATTGGACTCTATATACAGTTGTTTGTCATTATTGCTTTTTCTATTTTTCTCTGTCTTCTTGGTTCTGAAACTAGTGCACTTCTAGTGCCAATTGTAGTTGTCATGTTTTAGTAAATAACCACAATTGTACATTACAGGCATACCCCACTTTTAAGTACACAATAGAAGGATCACTTCTGCACACAAACCAATGAGCTTCCAGCATTTCTTAAACCTGGCTTAACTGAACAAGCTGGTGTTGGAAGAATAATGTTTTTTATGCAGAAGTGAGGCTGATATTGCGATTTGCAGCGGTAATAAATAAACCCTAGTGTGTACTTAAAACCGGGTTATGCCTGTAGTTACAAGTCACTCATCTACAAACTGGGTATTGAGCATATATAAAGAACAAGCCACTCATTTTAGCATAGAATTTTTTTTATAAAAAATGTTTTGGTTTGCGAACATGTAACATTTTTGGAGTAACAATATTTTTTTTTTATTTGTTTTTTTTTTTAATGAAAAACTATGGATTATACAAAACTTTCTTTTTTTAAAATATATAAAAACTTTTAGAAAACCAAAAAAAAAAACAAAGTACAACAAGGTCATTACTACAACAGTCTCCCAATGTCACCCCGGAACACACCAAACTTGGAAGATGCACACATTCTTGTGTGTGAGTGAGAGGGCCCAAAAATGTGGATTATATGCTGACCTCCCATGACAAATGTCCACATGTGCTATCTGGCATCATGAGTAATCAATGTATGTGGTTTGTGGGTGCAAACCCTTCCCTCTTACCTGCTTGAGAAGGGAGGAAGGGGGTGTACCCACAAAGCAAAGACAATCCATAACCTGTGATGGCAGATAGCACATGTGGACACACTGTGTGTGCATCTTCATATTTTTCAAATACCTTTTTGTTGCTTTTCAAGACGGATGGGTGATGGGGGGGCAGGGGGATTTAGTCTTTGATACGGCCCATCATATCAATAATATTTTTGTAATTTTGATCAATTACAACCATTCTTTGCCTCATATTATCCATCTCTGTGCTACACTCCATAATTTGTTGGATGACAATTTGTGCACTTGCACGTGAAAAAGGTGGACTACTGGATGTGCTTGCAGCATCTTCATCCCCTATAAAAAAAAAAAAATTACATTAGTAATGTGCACGCCTATCTACACCTCTTTCTCCCTGTGAAGCTGCGGTGACACTGACCTGTTGTGCTACTAATCTCCACCTCTCCATCATCCACAACTTCGCCTTCTTCCACAATAAATTCTTCTTCAATAACTCCTCCTTCTTCAATAACTCCTCCTTCTTCAATAACTCCTCCTTCTTCAATAACTACTCCTTCTTCTTCACCAACTCCTTCTTCTTCACCAACTCCTTCTTCTTCACCAACTCCTTCTTCTTCACCAACTCCTTCTTCTTCTTCTTCACCAACTCCTTCTTCTTCACTAAATACTCCTTCCACATTTTCGTCTTCCTCATCTCTCCCTTCCACCACTCCTTCTTCTACCATGTCCTCCTCCTCCACATGGCTATATTTTTTCTTATGAGAGAGTTTGGGCCTCCTTGCCTCCTCAAATTGCTGTCCTGTTCTTTCCCCTAGAAATATCAGGAAACAAAAGGTATACTTATCAGCACACAGATATTGGAGGAGGGCATTAATAAATCATAATCATTGTGTCAAAGTGTGTTAAAAACTTTGGATTATTGTCTTCCGCCACCAAAGCTTTGTTTTTCTAATGACTTCTCCCAAGCTGTGATAATGACCCTTTTTAGCGAAGGGACACACATGGAAGCAGGGCGGACTGACAACTCATGGGTCCCCCAGGCAATAGAATATTAGGGGCCCCCAGGCTTACAAATGCCCACTAAGCCAGGTGGCAGTATAGAGGCGGGGCAGCTACAATCTCAGTCAGTAGTTTCACATCAAAAGCATGTAGGCTTTGGACATATCAGGGACAGTTGAGCTAAAGTTTCAGATTTTTACATACTGTCCCTGGTTTAAATGAGCCTGGCATCTCTGATGGGGCCCCTTAGGGGCACGGGGCCCTCGGGCAGTGTCCGATTTCCTCAGTGGTCAGTCTGCCCCTGCATGGATGCCCCTCCCTAAAAATTAGGTGTCACAGACTGTTAAAAATGAATCTCATTATGGGGGAGACACAGGTGCTCTTGAGTCCAGATGTGAATCCAGCTGCTTATTATCACTGTGTGAATGTGAATGAATCCTGTTTGTCTTTTCACATTCAAATCAGTTAGGAAATCTACATAATTTTATCCAAAATGTGTAATAACTTTTCTATAAATGCCAAATAGCCATGTCCTGGTGTGCTGTTCCTTAGGACATAGTATTTGGATGAAACGAGGTGATTGAACGATGTTTATAAAGAACGATCGTGCAAAACTTCTTCTTTTTTTTTTTTGTGTGTGTGTTTTTTTTCTTATTACAGGAAAAAGAGAATAAAATGTGTTCCAAAGTACAACCATTCCAACAAGGCACATGCATAAATATACATAGCAAACAATGATATCACACAATTGCAAACCACCCCCCCCCCCCACAAAAATAATACCTACTTTTATCCAGGATTTTCTTTATCTTCCGAAACTGGTGTGGCTCACGCAACTTCAAATCGGACCAGCGCTTGCGTAGCTGCTCTTTGGACCTGCTCACCCCAAAGATCTCAGTAAGCCTCTTCGCCACCTTGTCCATAATTTTGGCCTTACGGCGGTTCGGGGTGCTGTATGGCCCATAATCCCCATCATAATCCTTCCTGCGCAGGATGTGTACCATCTCCACCATCTCCTCCAAACTCATATTCGTGGCCTTGTACCGTTTGCTCCTTGAGCGGGACGTTCCTGGTTGTGTCCCTTCCTGATCCTCATGAGAGGGTAATGCTCGCTCGTGGGACATGGCCATCTTTTCGTTTCACACTGATAAGGGGCGTGGAAAAGAGGAAAAGTTCCGTCATGGGCGTGGACGAAGGCGGCGTTTCACGCATGCGCGGATGAATACATCGTGTTTACGCGGAGCTTACTCGCGTGTTAAAACGATGACATACACATATGCCGGTAACTTGCAATATGAGGCCCTGGATGTTGAAATGGGGGGGTTAAAAGCGGGCGGAGACATTGCGAACGAAGAGGGCGGCGGTATAGCTTTGCGCGGCCTATATAAGGATATCGACGTGATTACGTCGGTTACGCGGAGATTACTCGAGCGTACGCGAGGAGCTACAGACACAAAGGTAAATTACAACATGGGATCAGCAGAGGCGTCTCAACTTTGAAACACCATGTGGGGGTGGGGGGTTTGGGATGTTGTTACGAGCGTTTGCGCTATTTAGGTAGCTTGGGGATACCAATGCAAGTTTGGTCTAAAAATGTTTGAACACATCACTACATATATATATGACAATGCTCTACCTCTTTATTTTTGTCTTGTGTATTCACATCACGCATGTATTGTTCTGTATTGTTTGGACAGAGGTAATTAGGTTGTGTATTAGCTCATCAATGCTGTGTGAGGGGCATGATATCTACACAATAACTAGTGCCTTCATTTTTGGTAACATAAAAAAATTGAGGATGATTAGAGATGGCATGTATTTATTTTCATGTTACCAAAGGGTCTGCATGTTCCAAAAATGAGTTGCACAACAATGGAGCGGACACATTGGGGGTTATTTACTAAAGGGAAATCCACTTTGCACTAGACTTCGTTTTTTCGTTTTCGTTTTGAAAATAAATTTATTTAGTTACTCCCGAAAATCGTTTTGATTTATTTAGTTTTTCGTTGGGGAATAGCTTTCGTCCGAAAATCCAATAATACTTGGTTTCTGTCGAATGGGCAAAAAAAAAAAAAAAAAAATTTAGACGGAGCGTCGAATCTTTTTGGTTGCTGGTGAATGATCAAAGAATATTCGACGGAACGTCGAATCTTTACGTCTCGTAAATCGAAATCTATTCTCTGAAATGTCGAATCTATTATTTCTATAGTGTCGAATCTTTTCTCTATGATGTCAAATATTTTCCCTATAATGTCGAATCTCTCTATATAGAATTTTTACCGCAACGAAAACGAAAATAAAGCATTTTTTATGTCGGATCTTTCGGTTGTCGTTTCTTGCACTTTCGTTATCGTTTGTTAATACGATAACGAAAAAAACTGATTTTCGGACGAAAATGCATTCTAACGAAAACGAATGCACATGTCTACTTTGCACTGCAAGTGCAATGCAAGTGCACTTGGAAGGGCATTCTCCATAGATCTTGAGGGGAAGATCTGAAATGAAGGGAAGCTCTGCTTATTTTATCAACCAATCAGGTGGAGGGTAAAATTGAATATATCGTTTTTCTTGCACGTCCCCTTCGGGGCTACAGCGATTGCATTTCCAAGTGCACTTTCAGGCAGTGTACTTTCAAGTGCTTTTGCAGTGCTAAAGTGATTTTTTCTTTAGTAAATAACCCCCAATGTGTTTGTATACTAGTTCCACAATGATTGTACACATACATATTCAGAAAATGAGAAAGCTGAGCCATTTTTCATGTGGGTTTTTAGAATTATTTTTTTGTATATTCTAGAGCATTAATCTGAACCTAAAAATAACGCAAGATGGACCAGTTGGCAATTCAAGAGACCACTCTCAAATTGATTGAAATATATAGAGAAAAGCCAAACCTATGGGATAGCAGGCACCCAGGCTACCCAAATAAGCAACGGAGAGCAGACACTCTCCAAGAGATAGCAACCTACATGCAGACGTGGGTTCCATCCTGCACAGCAAACATGGTGAAGGATAAAATGAGCAATCTCAGGAGCACCTATCGGAAGGTATATAAAGAGCTTAAAAGCCAACGATCTGGATCAGCAGCACATGCGCAAAAGAAGCCCAGGCTGTGGTACTTCCGCGAGCTTGCATTTTTGGATGATGAACTGGAGGGCCGGCCATCACTTTCCAATCTTCCTTCCAGCCTTCCTCCCACGTTTCCTTGCAGCGGAACTTCCCAGGATCCCCACGCCCCTGCAGAGCCAGCGGAGGGCCTGGCTGACATGGACCCAGATCTGGCGATCTTCAGTGAGGTATAGTAGTTTCCTAAATATTTCTTAAGCTGCTAATTTGGGTTTGATTCTTGAGTTACTATTGTTAAAATTCTAACGTTTGGACCAACAAAAAAAGGCGTGTGCATAAAACTAGGGATCTCAGGGATGCCAACTGAGGGGTCTGAAGGACAGGCAGGTCTATTTAAATTAAGAAAACAAAAAGATTATAGAGCCAAATAATGTGTGTGTGTACTTGATTGAGCAAAATATTACAACATGTCCCTTTTATTGATACAGGAAGAGGCCAGCCAGGAGGTGGCAGCTCCTCAGGACCATGTCAGCCAGGCAGAAGGGGTGAGTGGCAGCCAGGAGGAGGCTGGGCCGAGTTGAAGTCAGCATGTCCCCAGGCTCAGCACCATAAGCCAGGTCCCTCCCCTCCAGATGAGGCCACCAGGCCAAAAGAGGCGCATGAGGCAGATGGAGGAGGAGAGCCTCAAAATGATGAGGGAGGCTGCAGAAATAATGAGGGCCCCCCTCAACCCCACAGAAGCCTTCAGTGCCTCTGTGGCTCATGATCTGAGCCGAGCGGAGGAGGATCAAAGGGACCTGGCTAAGGACTTGATAAACAAGGTGATTTTTTGGATGCACAGGGGCATGCTGACCCGGGACACAGACCTGAGTGACCCAGCCCAGCCTGCTCCCCATCTTCTTCCTCCTGCTGCCACATCATCTGCACCTGCAAGGGGCCATGGATGGGCCCGTGGACGTTCCGCTGCAAGGCAGCCAGGAAAGAAGGCTGGAAGTAAGAAGAGAAGGTGATTACCTGCCTTCCAGTTCATTATTCAAAAATGTGAGCTTGTTGGAGTACCACAGCTTGGGTTTGTTTGCTCATGTGCTGCTGATTCAGATTTGTTTTGTTTAGTGTCTCCTGAGATTGTTCATTTTATCCTTCATCATGTTTTGTGGAATGCACAAGTCTGCATGTAGGTTGCTATCTGATCAAGTGGTGCAGATCATGTTTATTCTAATTTAGTTTATTGCCAAAATAAATGGCTTTTTGTATTTACGTTAAAACCTTGTCTATTGTGTTTTCTACTGTGGTGATTATGCCCCAAACCTTCTACAAATACAAGGTGGAATTTTGTAAGGACACAAACTCCTGGGTGGGGGGGTAGGTTTGGAGTGACAACTTGGTAACCCATGGAAACCCCAAAAGACCAAAAATTTACATCATTTGCAAAGCCAAAAACAAAAAAATGCATTGAAAAAAAAGGTGCAAAACCAAAAAAAAGGCATTGAA
Organism: Rana kukunoris; assembly: GCA_029574335.1. NCBI lineage: Eukaryota > Metazoa > Chordata > Amphibia > Anura > Ranidae > Rana > Rana kukunoris. Next base: position 133,103,749 of record CM056049.1, read on the forward strand.
AAAAAAAGGTACAAAACCAAAAAAAAAGGCATTGAAAAAAAAGGTGCAAAACCAAAAAAAAGGCATTGAAAAAAATGTGCAAAACCAAAAAAAAGGCATTGAAAAAAAAGGTGCAAAACCAAAAAAAATGCATTGAAAAAAAAAGGTGCAAAACCAAAAAAAAATGCATTGAAAAAAAATGGTGCAAAACCAAAAAAAAGGCATTGAAAAAAAAAGGTGCAAAACCAAAAAAAAGGCATTGAAAAAAAAAGGTGCAAAACCAAAAAAAAGGCATTGAAAAAAAGGTGCAAAACCAAAAAAAAGGCATTGAAAAAAAAAGGTGCAAAACCAAAAAAATGCATTGAAAAAAAAGGTGCAAAACAAAAAAAAAGGCATTGAAAAAAAAAAGGTGCAAAACCAAAAAAAAAATGCATTGAAAAAAAATGGTGCAAAAAAGAAAAATAAACATTGAAAAAAAAGGTGCCAACAAAATAAAAAATTAAGCTTTGAAAAAAAACAAAAAAAAATAAAATAATGCAAGCACAAAATAAACAGCAGATGAGAACGTAAAAATGTATTAGAAGAACATTAAGTAAAAAAAAAAAATATTCATGTGGAGGAAAGCTCCAAAAAATTAGGACATGCAGCAACAAAATAATTACAAAAAGACAACGCGATATACTACAATCAAACTTTGCTATATTGGGACAACTCAGTCTATATAAATAGCATCAGCAATAGAACGGCTTGATTCTAGCAAGAGAACGAAGAAAGGCAATAAACGATACAGTATAGATAGTTAAAATGACGAATGTGCCAACTCACAAACAAACACGAGGTTTACCTGAACGAGCGCTCCCGTCCCCTCCTTTTGTCTAAGCATGCGCGCGATTTTGGTCCGATGGTTTTGTGTACTAACCAGCGGACATATCCGACGGACAGGTTTGCAGCGGACAGATTTCAAAGCTTGCTTTGAAATCTGTCGGGTGGAGAAATCTGTCCGCTAGCCCATACACACGAGCGGAGATGTCTGCTGAAACGGTCCATCGGACCGTTTTCAGCGGACATATCCCCTCGTGTGTACGAGGCCTAACTCTACACTAACTCTACTTAAAATAAAGGAGAATAAGGGGGCAAAAGAAGGGCGGAGAAGATAATCGCGCAATATTCCTATTGCGCGATTATCTTCTCCGCCCTTCTTTTGCATCAGAGCCAATCAGAATAACTCGAATATTAGGCAAAAGGAATATCGCGCAATATTCCTTTTGCCGAATATTCGAGTTATTCTGATTGGCTCTGATGCAAAAGAAGGGCGGAGAAGATAATCGCGCAATTTTCCGTTTGCCGAATATTCAAGTTATTCTGATTGGCTCTGATGCAAAAGAAGGGCGCATCAGAGCCAATCAGAATAACTCGAATATTCGGCAAAAGGAATATTGCGCGATTATCTTCTCCGCCCTTCTTTTGCATCAGAGCCAATCAGAATAACTTGAATATTCGGCAAAAGGAATATCGCGCAATATTCCTTTTGCCGAATATTCAAGTTATTCTGATTGGCTCTGATGCAAAAGAAGGGCCGAGTAGCTGATGCGATTCTTTTATGTTGCCGCAATGCGAATTTTCGGCAACATAAAAGAATCGCATCAGCTACTCGGCCCAGGGTCTCTCTCTAATCATACCAGCAATGCATTTAGACGTCGATGGAGATCACTAGGATGTGATCTGTTTTAAAAATAAATTTGAAAAAATACGAATATTCGCCGCAATATTCAAGTTATTTGCGAATACTCGAATATGCAATATTCGTAGCGAATATTCGCAATGCGAATATTCGTGAGCAACACTAATGGTATGGTCTTTCTAACCGTGAGAAGAATAAATTATGTACATATATCTTGTTTCCGTCTTGCTTCAAATATTTCAAGTTATACCTGAGATGCAACTCTATTATAATTCAAATAACCATACAGAAGAATCATCATTAATTATTTATATGGCATTCATGCAGTGAGATATTGGTTTACAGGGGTGGAAAAAAATGTAGGAATTAAAGCTTCATCACAGTATTAGAGCTATATGGTAAATGTCCAGTACCAATAGCCATATATTTGTATGAAGTTTATAGCTATACATATGTATGGGGAACCGTTACACCGGCCAAAGGATCTAAAATTCTGTACGGATTATGTAACATCTTCAACTCCAGTCTGCTTAATAGCCATTGGGTGATCATTGTTTTCAATTGATTCACCTCCGTCTGTTGAGAAATTTGAGCATTGCTTTGGTCAGTTTATAGGCCTGCCGGTGGGTATAATCTTGCTCCATTCAGCTCTTTCAACTAAATAGAAAGTTTCAAAACCGAATTTTGTGAATGTGTGGGAAGTGCTGATTGTTTTTGGTATTAGGCATGGAAAAAGCTTTGTTGTGAGTAACTTGTATAGCGCTACAAATGCAAACTAAATTGCCTCAAGGCGCTTTTTGCATCCAGTGCCGTCCTGTGTTTTGAGAAGAGCTGGGTCTTAAGTTTTTTTCTGAAGGCCCGATGTTTTTTTTTCATGCGGATGTCCGTGGGTAGAGCATTCCATAGCCGTGGTCCTTGTACTGCAAATCTTTGTCCTCCTTTAGATTTGTAGCAGGTCTTGGGGATGTGGAGGAGGTTTTGGTTAGTTGACCAGAGGGCGCGACAAGGGGTGTAGTGTTTTATTTTCTCGCATAGGTATTGAGAAGCGTTTCCTTATGTACATTTGTGAGCGAGGCAGAGGGTCTTGAATGTAACCCGATCCTTCACGGCTAGCCAATGAAGGGTCGTCAGGGACAGGGTGATTGATTCCCAGTTTTTTTTTCCTGTTATTAGTCTGGCTGCTGTGTTCTGGACGGCTTGTGTACTCAGCCAACCTGTTATGGCCAAGCAGAGGAGAATGTCTTTTGGAAAGTCACAGAGGTTTGCACTCTAGAGGATTACATAACTGGATTTGGCTGGTATTAATAAGGCATATGTCATATGTTAATCAGCTTAGATGCGCAAAATGGTATAAATATATAGTGAAAAGTAAACAATTTAGCACTGTGCTGTTAAAGTTCCACAAATATAAGTTTTTAAAACTTATACCAAACAGTGGCCTGGATTCTTCTACAACAGATGGTGGAGAATGTGTGCACTTACTGTATATATTGCTTTGTCTATTAGACCAAGATGTCTGGGCTCTGGCTCTGGAGAATTGGCCTGATACTGTTGCCATAGGTAGGCCTTAATTACTTAATTATCTTCCCTCCCACTGAGTCTTTATGGGATCTGGTAGTATTGTGTGATGCGTGACTCGATCTCTCCTGTACAGTGATAAGTTTAATCAAAAACTAATATTGTGCATCTATAAATGCCAAATTATTGCAACCTGCTGATGTTTGCTGTTTTAAAGCTAATTCCTGGATGAATGTGAATTAATGTGAACTAATGCTGGATATTTATTTAACACTGCTGACTTATATCTTGTTTCCCACTAACAGAACAAATTGGCTATCAGAGAACTTGTTCTCAGAGCCCTCATACATTGAGATGGCACAGGAGTTTGATCGTTGATGATTTATTGTGGTGATGGTGATTTGGCAGCTTGTGTTTGTGTTCTGGCTTTTAAGGAGGTGGTACAAATGAGTTTATATGAATGCATGGTATCCAAACTTGAGATGTCAATGTTACAAATGAAAAAAGCAAAAAAGAGTTTCTTAACACTAAATGCTATTGCTCAGAGAAGAGCCCCGCAAAAGTTTCAACTGTGCCCAGTCTTAAAAAATTTGTAGCATTCATATTTATGCTATATATATATATATGTGTGTAAGTTAGAAGGGGAGAGAGAGGATATAGAGGTTGAGATGTCCCTTTAGTATTTGTATAAAAAAGAAAGTGTAAACTGGTCCCTGTAGAGGTAAACACCTCTACAGAGGGATAGGGTAAAGAAAAGGGTGGAAACCAGGCACAGGACAGTAAGTTTTAGGTCTTTAGCTTATGAGATAGAGAAAATGTAGACTAGAGAGTAAAAAAGAAAGAAAAACCTTAGATAGAGTCTAGAAGTTCTGTAAAGCTCAATCCGGTAAGGGTGTCAGAAATGACAGAGCATTGTCCTGCAGTGAGTCAGTGTGTCCCTTGGTCTGCTGATGAAATTAAGAACTATAATGAAGGGGAGGCCAAGCCCTCATCTGAACCCTTATAGATTTGTACGCCACCTGTAATTTGTTTGTCACGGTCCAGATTGGACAGATATATTGATCATGCTAAAATCAATATGTGGCTAAGCCAACAACAGTCTGATAATGGATAACCTGGAATTGAAGGAAGTAATTGTAGACCTTAAAGAGACCTTGGAGCAGGTATGAGACCTATGCACAAGTGAACTGACAGTCACAAATGTGAATGACACCCAGGTATGGCGTTCACAAATGTGAATGACACCCAGGTATGGGTAAATGTTATGTACTTGATCTGCTCATGATTGTCTATATGGGATGTACCTTATTTTGCTATATTACTCCCTGCTTAAAATGCTATGCATCAAGGCTACACTGTGTTTGTTATGTCTCGAAATAAAACATGTAAAGAAAGAAAGTTAAATCTTATTCAGTGTTCAGAACTACTCTAAAGGGAATATTTTTAAAGCAATAAATATAACATCCACCAAACATTCACTGCTCACTGCTTTATAGAATGCTTATAAAAGGATATCTTGTAATTCAAAAAATATGTAAAGTAGAAAAAAAAATTAAATGTCACACACAAATAGGTCATTGTTAAATGCCTTTAGTAAGTTTATTATTTTTACAATACAAATGCTATGGAAAATGTATTTTTCTTTGGATGTTAAACCTGTTCTCATAGCTGACCTTTTGATAAGTGCAGGAATTTTATTGTGAGCACCAATAAATTGTCTGCAAGGCAAAGAGTTTGACCTTATCTGAATACTCTCTAAACACGGAAATAAGAAGAATGAACAAGCCAGACATAATTATTTTATGAATACAACCCATTTGGCAAGCCAACAGTTGTGATTCAAATTAGATTCATGTCACTAGCATTACATATTTAAGAACCAATGCAGCACATATCATTTGTGAGCAGTTTCATTATTCACTAAGTAGTGAACTTTGAAAGACCTCTGTTAGTTCATGTTTATCTACATGGAGAAATACAGTAGATGAATAATTCACTTCTTATATCTGAAGAAGCATTTAGTGCATCCCAGGAGACAAACTGAACTAAGGGCAAGCCTGACAAACTTTACTTTAAAGGACGTCTTGTGTATTCTCTTTACATAACAATTTAGTTAGCAATAAAACCAATTTTTTTAGATTGTTGTAAATTGTAAGATTTTACCTTTGTGGTTTTTGTCTTTACGGTATATTTTATATGCAAAAATGTGTATTGATGGGGCAATGTTTACAAGTTATTCACAGCATGTTAACTAATTACTGGTTGCTTCCACCTATAAATAAGAACTCCACAGGCAATTAAAAATGGACATGGCTGCACTTCATGTAATTCAGGGTCCCAATAGAATGTATTGATTCTGCCTGTATAGCCCAACTAATGGGCTTGATCATAGAGCTTTCTACCACGAAACCCATTAGTTGGTCAAAAAACGTTAGCGGGGGATAATCTAGGTGGGGTCTGTTTAGTCTGTCTGGATCAATAAATTTGATTTCGCAAAGGCACAATGAGACATGGAAGGAAATCTCTCCAAAGTGAATGGAAGTCACCTCCTAGACAGCTGTCACCGAAACAGGTGTTCCCATTGGAAGATTTCCTCCTGCTCTAGTGACAGCAGTAAAAATTTGGATTTCCCATCACTTTCTGTTCAAGTGAAAATGATATCAAGAATGAACAGATAGAATGAATCTCCCTAGCTGAGACACAGACAGTAATATAAACTAGACAGACTTTTTAAAATGTCATACTCTATAAGTAATAAATTCTAAATAATTCTAAATAATAGCTTTAGATACATTTAAACCACTCCCAGAAACTCCCCTTCCTTACCCCTTTAAAAGTAACCCCTTCTATCATTTTCAACCAAGGAAGCTGTCATGTTGGCCTCTGTTTAATCTTCAACTGACATGATGCTGCACATGTGATCAGTTATGACACCAGCCATTTGATGATTTGATAGTTTGGTTGAGAGCACAACCAATGTGACAGTTACATTCCCGACACGTTTTGGGAATGTAACTTTTTTTTAAAACTGTTAAAGTGGAGTTTCCATCCCAATTTTTTTTTTCATTATTGTGCTCATTAGACCTAAAAAAGTAAAAATATTTTTATTTTTATTTTTTTTACTCATCTGAAAATGCCTGTTGCTATGCGGTCCCACGAAATCACCTAGGATTCTGACATCATCTCTATTGCTCCTGGGAAATGTGTGTCATCATTTCCCAGGATGCAGTGCTCTGTCCAATTATCACTCCCCATCCAAGACTTCCAGGAAGTAAGTGCTTGTAGGCTTCACAATGCCCACAAGCAAAATGACAACGGTGTAGACATAGTTTTATAAACTATCTTTTTTGAATAACTATGTGGAGCTGCGGCGGATTGTAAAATAGTAAATGACCGGATTTATATTATAAAAACGCATGATAAAAGGACATACATTTAAAAAATGCTAATTGTGGTTGGAACTCCGCTTTCAATCAAAGGGTTTACTTCCGCTTTAAGTCTCAAAAAGTATATTAAATCAGTGGAAAATAATAGACTGGCAGGGTTAACAGGAATTAAACTATATTACAGTTGTATAGCAATAACTGCTGTGTTAATGCTAGTGACATACTGAACTACAAATTTGTTTATGTCATATTAAATAGAAATTATTAACTATTCCTGAACTTTGAAGAAAACCATTGGTTCACATTACAGTTAAAGATTTATGAATGATCTGGGTCTTTTTTAAAGAATATAAAATTAGGCTATGGGAGATCTTCAGTTAGACATATCAACTCTGTAGAATGATCTGCTTTACTAGACACATTAGATTGAGGAAGGATGGGGAGGCATTATTAGAATTACTTACGTATTATGTAAATGAATGATTGATGCCTTACTATCCTCCCTTTGGCTTAGCATGCCTCAGGTCACAATCGCCATACGTATTTATAGCCAACTGACAAAGTGGCTGCAGTCACATTGAGGAAGTGTTTTCAGTTCCTTACTGAAGGGGCTGCTAATTGCCATAGTGGAGGTCTGTTAAGCTGGGAGGAGAATCTCAACTGTCATTCTGGTATTCTTGGCAGCAGCCAACAGTTTTTTTACAACATTATTTTTGGTACCTACATCTTCCACGTTTTTTCCCTTACTATATCTTATTCAGCAAGACGACAATGAAGACAATGCTTTGTGGAATAACTGTGCATCTGTTTCTAGAAGCATTTCAATAAAGTTAAACTGCAGCCAAAACTGACGGTTAGGGCTAAAATGTCTGTCAGGTTTTTATTACCATATGCAAATTGTATAGTTTATTACCCCACATACTTTGTGGACAGCCAAACCAAAGGTCAGAGGGAAAACCTGACAGGAACACATCAGCAATAAGAACCTGACAAAAGTTTAAACCCTTCCATTCTCTGGAATTCTGCTTTACAGAACCATCCCATAAATGTTCATAAAGGTGGGGCTAGTTTTCTGCATTTAGGATTGGACTGTGTGGGGTAGATGCACCAATCAGACCCCAGGGTCCACAGGACACAAGAAAATCCAGTTACAATCATGGTTTAAAGCGACAGTAAAATGTACTTCTTTAATCAGCTCCATTTGAAATCTTAATAAAAGACTTAGGCCGCGTACACACGATCAAATCTATCTGCTGAAAACGGTCCGACGGACCGTTTCAGCAGACAAATTCGATCGTGTGTACGGGCGGACAGACAGATTTTTCCAGCAGACAGATTTTAAAGCATGCTTTAAAATCTGTCTGCTGGGAACCCGTCCGTCCGACATGTCTGCTGGTTAGTACGCTAACCAGCAGACATATCTGTCCGCACATGCGTCGAATGGATTCGACGCATGCGCGGAAGTGTTTTACTTCCTGGTGATGGTGACGTGGCGGCGTCAACGTCACCACCACGTCACCGTGCTGTCTGCCGGCGGGGATTTTGGTTTTATCGTGTGTACACGATCAAACCAATCTATCCCAGCAGACAAATCCGATCAAAACGGTCTGTCAGACCGATTTGATCGGATTTATTTCATGGTGTGTACGCGGCCTTACATGTAGATTCCTTTAGCTGCTTTTTGGAAATGAGTGTGAGTGAGTGAGAAACTTATATAGCGCAGCACATGCAAATTAAATCGCCTCTGGGAGCTTGAAATGCTTCATTTAGTAGATTTTGTCCTGTTCCCCGTGTGATTCTGTTATTCTCACATGTGAAAGTATTTCCGGCTTGCTGATTGACAATGACTGTGCCATAAATGAGTATAGCGACGTGCCGTGGTGACATTGTCCTTACTCAACGGCCCCATAGCTTAGTCCTGCTAGATCTTAGACTATCTTCTCTTCATGTCACTGCCTAGCCTCTAGTTAGTGCATCTACCCCACACAGTCCATTCCACAGACTGTTTTTATAGGATCTCCCTGCAGCGCCTTGACTGTGGGTTTTTGTATATTTTCTTTTTCAGTATCCCAGTGATTACTCTTGAGGCCACACAGACAAGTCCACATACCAGGCTTTGCACCTTTCTCTGGCTGCTGATATGGATCCACATTGTGAAACTGCAGTATAGCACCTTACATTATTTTACATCCAGTTATGGGAGATTGCCATGCTATTCTTTAAGTTGATAAACTAAAGTGCACAATACACTGTTTCTATGAAAACACAGACTGTGGGGTCACATGGGCGGGCTCTAGAGGAGCAGACATGCCTGCCTAGAGCTCCGCTACTCGGGGAAGAAAGCCGTGGATAACCCGGTATTTGATCCGGTCAAACCATCCCATAAACGGACCACAAGCTGTAGGAAGGTGAGGGGGACATTTGGGTGAAAGAATGGTGCTAGGAGGTGCCAGAAACAGGACAAAAACGAATCCTCCAAGCGGCCCTCAGCTGAGCAAAGGCACCACTAAGACAGCACCGCTCGCCTCAGAACAGCTCCCCTCAGGGAAACAGAGAAAGCAAACGGCAGCTAAAACTGCCAAAACAACTAATCTTATGGCATCTCTGTCCAATATTACCTCAGATAGTGAGGGAGAGGACTCAAATGTGTCACAACAGTTGGATAAAGGTGACAAGGAAATCCCCTCAGGATTGCTCAAACAATTTGAAAAGATGCTTCACAGAACACTTAAACAGATATCTGAACAAATCACCTCAAGTCTCACAAGAGAAATAAGGGAGATAGGGAACCGCACAGATGCCCTGGAAACCAAGGTAGATGAAATATAAATCTTTACTCAGGAATGCATGTCTGATATAGATACCCTCAAGGAAGAAAACTTAACCCTGCAAAATAGACTGGAGGATTTTGAGAATCGGGCAAAAAGGTCAAACCTGAGATTTAGGGGCATACCAGAGTCTGTAGTAGACCTTCAATCCACCATTCTTGCCCTATGCCAAGAACTGCTCCCAGGCATCCCTGTAGAGCGCCTAGAAATGGACAGGATTCATAGGGCTCTCACCCCTAAAAAGGCTGACGGTCCCCCCAGGGACATAATAACTACATTTCATTACTATAGGTCCAAAGAGCAAATACTGCAGGCAGCAAGAGAAAAAGACATCTTGACTTTTCAAAACTACAACTACCAAATTTTTGTGGACATCTCACAACAGACAATTAACAAGAGAAGGGCCATGAAGCCCCTCCTGATTGAGTTACAGCAACGCAACATTAAATACCAATGGGGTTTCCCTTTTTCCCTCCGTTTTACACTGCAAGGGACAAAGATAGTCTGCAGCATAGGTGTGCGCAGCCTGTTGCATTAGGGTGTGCACCTGAAAGATCAAAAACATGGTACGGATCTCTCACTGTGTTCATTCAGAAATGAAAAGGGGCCGGTAAATGACATTACCCCTTCCCCCACTCTTCCTGAAATATCATCTATGCGTGCACACTGCAGTAGCCAATGGAAGAGTAGGAAAGTCAGCCATGCTGTGGGAGGGGACACCGGGCAGCAAAGGGAATCTGCACTGCAGGGAGTAATTAGGGTGTGCCTGGGCACACCTGGCACACCCTGTGCGCACGCCTATGGTCTGCAGATCACCTGACCAGTTACACTAAGCCCTTGTGGACTTCAAATTAATTGAGCAACCCTCTGCCACATCATCCACACGCAGAAGATCGCCATCATCCTCAGCCAACAACCATGCTACGCAGCAGGACCAAAATGAAGACTTCCATCAGTCAAGCAAACGAGGCAGATTCGTGTCACATCCTCCTGAACGAGAAGACTCAATGGACTGATCATCTTACATTATTAACCATTTTTCCCTTTCTCTCTAGGTTGGAACTCTGGTCACTTGCATCTGAGCTGCTTGTACCACCCTTAGGGTGACCCCCCTCTTCTGGTAACGACCCCAAATCCATTAACTAGGTAATAATATTGTAACCACCACCCTACCCTTTTATCACACATTCCCCATAGTAGCCTACCCAACTATACCCTTCCCTCCTTTTCTGGAACCACATCCATGGCTCTGTACTCTGAAACTTTGGTAAAATCCAGAGAAAGCAAGAATAGTTTATCACGCCAATCCCTCCTACCCGGCACAAATTCATGACCACCTTTCTTTAATTGTTAAATCCACTCTTTAAGCGAACGGCTGCCTACTGCACCCCCTCTCCCTCAAGTCATTCTGGCTATCGCAATAGATGACAGCAATATGGATTCAATCCTATTGTTCTAATCTATCCCTAATAATCCAGACTCCACTCTACTCCCACTCCCAACCTAACCTCCCGGTATATCTCCTGGGTTATCCCGCCTGTCCCAAGACCCCTATACCCCATTAGGCAGTACCATTTACCTCAGGTACGATAGGGTTCCCCCTCCCTTGCTCAGCTAATATTCTAATATTCTACATAGCCAAGCGCATCCTCTCATCTCTTACAATTGCTCTTCTCTCCCCTTTTTGTACACTACGGAACGCAGCACTCTGACCCTTGGAAAAACATGTGCCCCATTTGGTCTAACTCAGACCCCCAACTTAATATGTGGGGATCTGACGGAGACCCCCTTTTCCCTGGTGGGGATTCTTTTCCCCAACCACGGACTTATGCTAAATATGTTTGTTACAATTTGTTAACTGTTGTTGCACTAACCTTTGTTGTCTTTTATTTTTCCCTGAAACCTCCTTTCCTGCCCTTCTCCCCATCCAGTCTGCACGGAGTGGTCCGGGTAATTGCTACACGCGGAAGCACGGTAAGATTGAGTTGTCGGTTTGGCTACCATGGCACCATTGAACTTATTGTCACTCAATGTTCAAGGCTTAAACATACCACAGAAGCGATCAAAAGCTTTCAGGCTTTTCCAGTCAAAAAAGGCCCACATAGTCTGCCTTCAGGAAACTCATTTCACCCCAAGCACAACCCCTAAGTACTTTCACACAGCTTATCCACAAGTTTACAATGCATCCGCCACAGTAAAGAAAAGAGGCACCCTTATAGCCTTCCACCGCTCGACTCCTTTCACATTGAACACAGAATTTAGAGACCCAGAGGGGAGATACCTGATCTTAACAGGCTATATTTTAGACACGGCAATTACGATTGTCTCATACTATGCCCCTAACCTCAATCCTATGCCATTCATGTCTCACCTTCTTCAAACCATAAATGCTCATAAACTTGGCTTCCTTCTGATTTGCGGAGACTCAAACTAGGTTATTCTCCCTTTCTTAGACAAGTCCCCCTATATTCAACACAAACACCATCCTAAATGGAATCTTCCCAATCTCCTCTCAAAATACAACCTGGTGGACTCATGGAGGGAGATGAACCCAACAAAACGCAACTTCACCTATTTTTCAAATCCGCACCAATCATTTAGTAGAATAGATCACATATTCCTAACAACCGGAATGATGCCTGAAGTCCTCCACTCCAATATAGTCCATATTCAGTGGTCAGACCACAACGCAGTTCTTACAACTATTGCCTCAACCATTCCAAAAAAGCACGACCGGTCTTGGTATATGCCTGAGCTATTACTTAACCACCCCACTCACTGTCTAGAAATAGAACAATCTTTAAGAGACTATCTAACCCACAATGAGAGCCCTGAAATATCCGCCCTCACACTCTGGGAAGCCCACAAGCCAGTTCTAAGAGGGACTATTCAGAGACAATTAGGGATCCTCAAAAAACAAAGGAAACAAATGGCGATGAAATTGGAAAAATAATTTAATCTAGCATTTTTAGACTTCCAAGACAATTATTCACCCAGAACTAAGTACCGCCTAGACAAAGCTCGCTTAGAGTACGACCTATTCCTTACAGAATCAGCCAATAAAAGTTTAAACAGGTCCAAACACACCTTATACAAACAAGCCAACAAGCCGGGGGCTTATTTAGCAAGATCATTAAATTTCTTTAAGAAATCCTATACCCCCATTAAACTGAAATTGGCTAACAACATCATTTCTAGCAACCCCCTTAAAATCGTACAAAAATTTAGCTCCCACCTGAAAAAACTGTACTCGGATACAAATGTAATCAATGAAAAGGAGGCGGACTCCTTTTATTCGCAACTCCATCTACCCCAAATGTCGGACTCCCAAAGATTGCAATTAGAATCACCTGTATCACATAATGAAGTAAGCAACGCGATAAAGGGCCTTAAACTAAATAAAAGACCTGTACCCGACGGATTCACTGCTAAATATTTCAAAACATTCACTGAACTCCTCTCACCAAGGCTAGCTGAGGCCTTTAATGACTTGCTAAACCGAAAATCCTTCCGACAGGAATCACTCATGGCCACAATCTGTATGATACCAAAACCACAAACCGATAACACTGCATGCGAAAACTTTCGTCCCATTTCAATGCTGAATACGGACATTAAACTTCTTGGTAAGATCTTGACGGTGCGCCTAAACAGAATAATAGGCTCACTGGTCCATCGTGACCAGGTTGGCTTTATACCGAACCGTTAAGCAGGTGACAATATTAGAAGGGCGTACTTGCTAGCTCATATAGCTAAGAAAAGGGGCATCCCAGCGTGCTTTCTGTCACTGGATATAAAACAAGCTTTCGACTCTATATCCTGGTCTTACCTAAAATATGCATTACAAAAATGGGGCTTTGGACCCAACTTCATGACATGGATAATGGAATTATACAATAATCCGAAGGCATGCGTCAAATACGCAGGCTACAAGTCAGACCCATTTTTCATTGGCAGAGGCACAAGACAGGGATGCCCGTTTTTCCCTCTTTTGTTCGCCCTCCTCATAGAACCACTTGCGCATAAGATTAGGTCAGACCCCAAGATCTTAGGTATAGAGGTAGGGGGCCATAAGCATAAACTATGTATGTTCGCCGATGACATCCTTCTTTTTCTCGCGACCCCTCAGGTAACAGGCCCAAACCTAATGTCCCTACTAAAACATTATGCGTCTTTCTCAGGACTAGTTATAAACCCCAAAAAGAGCTTGGCTCTCAATATATCACTCTCAGCTTCAGACCTTAATGCAGCTAAATCTGGTCTTCCCTTTCAATGGTCAGATAAAAACATTCCATACCTAGGAATCCGCCTTACGGCTTCTTTCACAGAGATATTTACAGCCAACTATCCCACCCTTCTAAAAGAGATATCGATATCGCCAGCAGACGGCGCGCTGACGTGTCGGTGACGTGGCGGTGACGTTGACGACGCCACGTCACCGCACCAGGAAGTAAAACAATCCATTCGGCGGCGGTGCGGGATGACATGTCTGCTGGTAAGTGTACTAACCAGCAGACATGTCGGGCAGACGGATTTCCACCCGATAGATTTCAAAGCATGCTTTGAAATCTGTCGGGTGGCCAAATCCGTCGGCTCGGCCGTACACACGATCGAATCTGTCTGCTGGGACGGTCTAGCAGACCGTTTCCAGAGCTTTTTTTGGTAAAAAAATAAAAATAAATCGCAATAACCGTATAGTGACTGGTTTGCGCAAAAGTTATATTGCCTACAAAATAGGGGACATAATTATGATTTTATTTTTTATTTATTTTTTACTAGGAATGGCGGCGATCTGCGATTTTTTTCGGGACTGGGACATTATAGCGGACACATCGGACAATTTTTACACATTTTTGGGACCATTTACATTTATACAGTGAACAATGCTATAAATATGCATTGATAACTGTATAAAAGAGATATCGAATCTTTTAAAATCCTGGTCTCATTTACCTTTATCTTGGCTTGGAAGAATTAACGCAATCAAGATGTCAATTCTGCCTAAACTCCTTTACCTCTTTAGAGTTCTCCCAGCCCCAATCCCATCAGTAAGTGTACTAACCAGCAGACATGTCGGGCGGACGGATTCCCACCCGATAGATTTCAAAGCATGCTTTGAAATCTGTCGGGTGGCCAAATCCGTCGGCTCGGCCGTACACACGATCGAATCTGTCTGCTGGGACGGTCTAGCAGACCGTTTCCAGCAGACAGATTTGATCGTGTGTACGAGGCCTTAAGGATTGTACAAAAAAGAGTTTCCAACTTTGTGTGGGGCTCCTCCAAACCAAGATTAAAACATCAAATCTTGCATCTCCCCAAAGTTAAAGGAGGACTGGGGCTACCCAACTTTTTGAACTATTATAGAGCTGCACAATTAGCCACGTTAGTAAAGTACCACACAACAAAGGAACCTCCCCTCTGGGTTTCGATTGAAGCGGTGGAATGCGACCCCATCTCGATTTCCAACATTATGTGGATCCCATCCAAATCACGCAAACATATCCATAACCCCATTCTTAAGCACTCTCTTTCCCTATGGGACAATTTAAAGATAAAGAACTCCCTTTTATCCTCCCATGTTCCACTCTTATCATTCTATAAAAATCCATCGTTCTACCCTGCTTGGATCTACCCCAACACCTTTAAAGAATGGGTGAAAAAGGACTGTACATGCCTGTATAAATTCTTGGATTCCTCTACATTTAGGTCCTTTCCGGATATATGCGAAATCTATAACATACCACAATCTGAAATATTTAGATACCTTCAAATTAAAAACTTTTTCAAACCTTATGCAGACTCCATCCCCAGCCCTCCCCGACTATCTGCCTTTGAAAAGCTCTGCAAAAGCACCCCTCCCTCTAGAGGTTTGATCTCATCAATATACTCCCAGTTGTTGACTAACTCTATTATATGTAAACAAATGGGAACTAGACCTGGATATTGAACTAGATCCAGAAGACTGGAATCAAATATGGACCAACACTAAATCTGCTTCAATAAATGTACTAGCTTGTGAAACTAACTATAAAGTTCTTACCAGATGGTACCTAGTTCCTACTAGGATTGCGAAATTTGTGCCAAACTACCCCGAACATTGTTTCAGGGGCTGCTCATCTCCAGGAACATTCTTTCATATCTGGTGGTCGTGCCCTAAAGCACAGTTATTCTGGTCAGAAATTTTCACAATAATCAGTCAACTATCGGGTAAGGGGATCCCATTGGACCCCAAAAGCGCATTATTAAACCTCAAACCCAAAAATGTCTCACATAAACAATTTAAACTATTAACACAGCTCTTTACAGCTGCAAAACAAACATTGGCAAAAGCATGGAAAACCCCTAATCTATCAATTAACGAAGTAACGAACAGAATGAACCTAGCTATGACTCACGCCAAAATGATGGCAATCGACATGGACGCGACCGCTGGATTCGAAAGAACCTGGAAACCGTGGTATGAATATGCAATACCCAATTAAATCAATGATATTGTATTATTACCATGGTAGCCCAGCCTGTTTAACAGTCTACCGCTTAGCGTATATTTGATATTGACAGCCAATTCCGGACCACTCCTGCAGACACCCCTTTCTCCCCTCCCCGCTTTCCTCCCCACCCTCCTCCCCCCGCCTTGGGCTCTTGAACCTCGTTATTATACATGTTCTTAGCATTGTTATAAGGTTGATTTTGGTTGAAACACTTACGTTGACGCATCAGGACTCTTGCCTAAACCACAGCCCTAAAACCGTCTGGGCTGGTTGGAAGAAACGAAGCATCTTTAAATAAACTCCAGAAAATTGGTCTCTTAGTTATAACCTTATCTGTACTATTAATATGTCCATTGAAGCCACCAGACTCACCTGTTGTGAACTTACCACTTATGTAAACCCAGAAATTATTCTGTGTCTGTAATTAACTTATTTTATATTGTTGAATTGTACATTTCTTTATCACCTCAATAAAGATATATTGACAAGGAAAACACAGACTGTGCAGGATCATTAATAATGTGAATCTAGCTGTATGAAAGTAACAGGTAGGGTGGCAGTTGACTACAATAAGTACAGACCCTAAGTTCCCTAGACCAAAGGCTATGAAGTAAAAACTGTCCCTAAGGCCTCTTACACAATTGTGTGACTTGTCCTGCGACTTTAACCACTTGCCTACTGTGCACCTACACCCCCTTCCTGCCCAGACAACATTTTAGCTTCCGGCACTGCGTCGCTTTAACTGACAATTGCGCGGTCGTGCGATGTGGCTCCCAAACAAATTTGATGTCCTTTTTCCCCACAAATAGAGCTTTCTTTTGGTGGTATTTGATCGCCCGTGCGGTTTTTATTTTTTGCGCTACAAACAGAAAAAGAGCGACAATTTTGAAAAAAGACACAATATTTTTGGCTTTTTGTTATAATAAATATCCCATTTAAAAAAAAATAAAAAAATGTTATCTCAGTTTAGGCCGATACATATTCTTCTACATATTTTTGGTAAAAAAATAAAAATAAATCGCAATAACCGTATAGTGACTGGTTTGCGCAAAAGTTATATTGCCTACAAAATAGGGGACATAATTATGATTTTATTTTTTATTTATTTTTTACTAGGAATGGCGGCGATCTGCGATTTTTTTCGGGACTGGGACATTATAGCGGACACATCGGACAATTTTTACACATTTTTGGGACCATTTACATTTATACAGTGAACAATGCTATAAATATGCATTGATAACTGTATAAATGTAACTGGCAGGGAAGGGGTTAACCACTAGGTGGTGGGGAAGGGGTTAAATGTGTATCCTAGGTGTGTTCTAACTGTAGGGGGAGGGGGGTGACTGGGGGAGGTGACCGATTGTGTACCTATGTACAAGGGACACAATCGGTCTCCTCTCTCCCTGACAGGGACGTGCAGCTCTGTGTTTACACACAGAGCTGCACATCCCAGCTCAA
Source organism: Rana kukunoris (assembly GCA_029574335.1). Classification (NCBI taxonomy): domain Eukaryota; kingdom Metazoa; phylum Chordata; class Amphibia; order Anura; family Ranidae; genus Rana; species Rana kukunoris. The sequence goes on from CM056049.1 coordinate 133,121,093, forward strand.
TTGTCGGCAATCGCGTGTGCCCGGCGGCCATCACGGCCGCCGGGCACACGCACGGTGTTCACAGAGACGCGACGGGTGCGTGCGCGCGCCCCTAGCCGCTTTAAATGACAGGACGTCATATGACGTGCTGTCAGGAACATAGAGTATCCCGCCCACCGTCATTTGACGGTGGGCGGGTATCAAGTGGTTAAACTGCAAAGTCGCATGACAAGTTGTACCCCATGATTTCCAATGGGTACCAATTATATCTGTGCAACTTCAAGTCGCACCAACTTTAAAGCAGTCCCTGTACTACTTTGGTCCAACTTTGATGCAAGTTGAGATCTATAGACCTCAAGTTTACACAGACATTCCCCCAAAGTCGTGGCAAAATTGTGCGACTTTCAAGTCGCAGCAGTGTGAAAGGGGCCTCTATAGGTAGCCTATGGCATGTTTGAAAAATTTAAATATGAACATGCTGGTTTTATTTCCTTTCAACAATATATTGTTATGTGACATACATACTGTACATATATACTGTATATATACAGCATGTAATATTTTTATAAATATACACACATATATATATGTATATATATTATCTCACAAATGTGAGTACACCCCTCACATTTTTTTAAATATTTTATTATATCTTTTCATGTGACAACACTGAAGAAATTAAACGTTTTTTACAATGTAGTGAGTGCACAGCTTGTATAACAGTTACAATTTGATGTTCCCCTCAAAATAACTCAACACAGCCATTAATGTCTAAACTGCTGGCAATAAAAATGTGTACAGCCCTAAGTGAAAATGTCCAAATTGGGCCCAAAGTGTTAATATTTTGTGTGGCCACCATTATTTTCCAGCACTGCCTTAACCCTCTTGGGCATGGAGTTGCGTATATTAATTGGTTTGTGCAAAAAGTGATGGCGTCTACAAAATAGGGGATAGATTTATGGCATTTTTATTATTATATTTTTTTACTAGTAATGGCGGCGATCTGGGATTTTTATCAGTACTGCGACATGACGGCGGACAGATCTGGCACTTTTGACACTTTTTTTGGAACCATTGACATTTATACAGCGATCAGAGCTAAAAATAGCCACTGATTACTATATAAATGTCACAGGTAGGGAAGGGGTTAACACTAGGGGGCTATCAAGTTTTAACTATATTCCCTAGGTGTGTTCTATCTGTAGGGGGGGATGGGACTGACTAGGGGAGGAGACCGATCGGTGTTCCTATATACACACACAATCTACTCTTGTCTCTTTTCTCTGCTCCCCTGACAGGAAGTAGATCTCTGTGTTTACACACACAGATACACGTTCCTGTTCTATCACGAGCGAACGCGGTTGACCACGGAACATTGCGCTCTATTGGCACGCGCATCGGCTCTGGAGACACTCAGCTTCTGCTACATCGTCTCAAAGGAGTGGTGTATACCTACAGCGATTTGCGCACCTGTGCCAACCTGCCGAAGTATAACTGTGGCGGCTGATTGGCTAGCGGTTAAAGACAACCTCAGGAGACCCACTGCCCACAATGCATGGAAAAGTACATTATTAACCATTTCAGCCTTTCTGTGAGAGAAGAAAAAGCAGCAAGGAAAGCAGTGTGCTCATCTTATTTTTTGTGTTTTCACTATGGATCCCACCATGAGCATGTATGAGGAACTGTTCCTGATGTTGCTGTTGCTGAGGCTCCGAAGACGTAGAAAATTATGTGAGAGGACCAGAGTTCCTCAATGCTGGACTGAATTTTTTTTTCTTTTTACATTTTTCTATGTTTAACCACTTCAGGTCCGCGCTATTAACAAAATACGTGAACAGCGCGGACCTGAGGCGCCGGGGTCACGTCTTTGGACGTGATTTGCTTGTAAACAGTCCCGACGCATCACCGAGGATCCGATGCGTGTACCCGGCGGCCGCGATGTCCGTCAGGTACACGCGATCGTCGGTGAGAGAGCAGGGACGTGGAGCTCTGAGTGTAAACACAGAGCTTCACGTCCTGTCAGTGAGGTGACAGATGCTGTTTCTCTTGTACATAGGGAGACAGCATCGGTCACCTCCCCCAGTCACCCCCCTCCCCCCATACAGTTAGAACACACCCAGGCAATACATTTAACCCCTTCCTCACCCCCTAGTGCTAACCCCTTCAATGCCAGTCACATTTATACAGTAATTAGTGCATTTTTTTAGCACTGGTCACTGTATAAATGTGAATGGCGCCAAAAATGTGTCAAAAGTGTCCGATGTGTCCGTCGCAATATCGCAGTCCCAATAAAAATCGCAGATCGCCGCCATTACTAGTAAAAAAAAAATATAAAAAAAAAAATCATAATTATGTCCCCTATTTTGTAGGTGCTATAACTTTTGCGCAAAGTTATTGTGATTTTTTTTTTTTTTTTTACAAAAATATGTAGAAGAATACGTATCGGCCTTAACTGAGAAAAAAAAATATAAAAAAAATAAAAATAAAATGGGATATTTATTATAGCAACAAGTAAAAAATATATATATATTTTTAAATTGTCGCTCTTTTTTTCATTATAACGCAAAAAATAAAAACCGCACGGGCGATCAAATACCACCAAAAGAAAGCTCTATTTGTGGGGAAAAAAGGGACGCCAATTTTCTTTGGGTGCCACGTCGCACGACCGCGCAATTGTCAGTTAAAGCCACGCAGTGCCGGAAGCTGAAATTTCGCCTGGGCACGAAGGGGGTTTATGTGCCCAGTAAGCAAGTGGTTAAAAATGATCAGAAATGTTTTCCGCTTATAAATGCTAATGCGAATAAATGCAGTTTACCACAGTTACACATATTTGGGGTTTGAAATGTAAACTACAGTCCTGAATACAATTTTTCTGCTTTCAAAAAAATGCCTGCAACCTCCACTGCCTCTAAAGTCTTATAAATGACTGAGTATATATGTACACATAAGATAACATAGAGGAGGGTTCAGGGGCTGGTGAAAAAATAAATGCCCAACTGCTCCAAAATTTTGGTTTAGCAACTGCAGTGTACATGAGGCCTTACTTAGGTTCTCTCCCTTTGTCCCTCCGGAGCCTGTATATGTTTTTCATCTGTGGTGGTGGGACCCTGGGCTATCTTAAAGATTGCTGGTTTATGCCAGATTTTGGACAGAAAGGTACACTAATTGCACAGCTGTGTGTTGGGCTATTTAGTTCTGACCTGGCTATGGCTCAGGACCCCACCCAACAGACAGGAAGTCTGTGCCTGGGACTAAGGTGGACTCCCATCCCTCTGAGGCCGCATACACACGATCGGTCAAAACCAATGAAACCGGCACTGAAGGTCCTTTTCATCGGTCCTTTGGACCGTTCTCATCGGATGGACTGATCGTGTGTATGCGGCCTTAGAGGAGTCAGATGCTGCATGGGTGCAGCCAGAGCATGCATGTCTGCAGGAGGCAGATGTCATTGGTGATTGAGCAGCAAGGCGCCGATCAGCGGTAAGCTAGGTGTGAGCTTAACTCTAGAAAACTCTGTTCTGAGGAGCAGACCTAAGGCCTGAAACAGCCGGATGGCAAGAATGAAAGCCAGGAGGCTAATGTGTTAAGTATGCAAGATAAAGTAATGGTGGAACCCCCTGTGAGGGCTACTCATGAATTTGTGAACTTTTTTGTGCTTTTAATTAAATTGTGCTACCAGGCCCTTAAAAATTCAGTTCTGGACTGGCGTGCTCACTAAAAAAACGCACCTACCGATGCAGTCTGATCACCCTAATCTAAGGCCGCGTACACACGATCAGTCTATCCGATGAGAACGGTCTGAAGGACCGTTTTCATCGGTTAACCGATAAGGCTGACTGATGGTCTGATGTGCCTACACACCATCGGTTAAAAAAACAATCGTGTTAGAACGCGGTGACGTTTACCTGTTTTAACACAATGACGTGCTAAAAAAAATGAAGTTCAATGCTTCCAAGCATGCGTCGACTTGATTTTGAGAATGCGCAGCCTTTTAACCGATGCTTTTGCATACTAACGATCGGTTTTGACCCATCGGTCAGGCGTCCATCGGTCAAATTTTAAAGCAAGTTCTATTTTTTTTTGACCAAAGGATAACTGACCGATGGGGCCCCACACACGTTCGGTTTGAACCGATGAAACGGTCCTTCAGTCCATTTTCATCGGTTTTGACCGATCGTGTTAACGTGGCCTTACACATCTCCTCTTAATTTTTATTTATTAGCTCAGTTTTATCTTTTATATTTAGCAGGAATTCTGTGAGTTATGATGTATTTGTGTCTGCTGATAATGATTTTATTGTATTTTTTGCGAAATATAGCTTTAATATTTTCTTGGGGGGGCCCTGTCAGGTAGTCTGTACGGGGCCCTGTGTTATCTATCAGCAGCCTTGCACTCACTGATCCCTGTAGCTGCCAACACTGTGGAGAAAATCATCCGGAAATCTAAAATCTCACAACAGCATCACTGAAGTTTTCTCATGGCTCTCCCTGATTCTGTTTCCCAGCAATAACTTGTCAGCCTTCCAATCTCAAATATAAACACCAAACAGAATTCAGTGGATCTCACCATCTGCTGCGCCTACTACGCAGACTTATTCCTTTTATTCCTAAAGAAGACATAGCGGTCGTGGTAGGAGCAATTGTGAACTCCAGACTGGACTATGCAAATGCCCTCTATCTCAGACTCCCAAAGTACCAAATCTCTCGTCTGCAAGTCATTCAAAACACGGCTGCCAGACTTGTGACTGGGAAAAAAACATGGGAATCAATCTCACCTTCGTTGAGAACCCTTCACTGGTTGCCAGTAAAAGACAGAATTGCTTTTAAAGCACTCTGTCTGACGCATAAGTGCGTCCAGGTGAAGGCCCCCCAATATCAATGCGAAAAAATAAAAACTCACAACTCAAATCGCGTTCTGCGATCCACCAACAAAAAACTGCTCCAGATACCCAAAGCCAAATACAAGTTCAAAGGAGAAAGAATATTCGCGGTCCAAGGTCCCAGACTATGGAACGCTTTACCAACCAGCATTCGGTTGGAGGAGAACCACTTGGCCTTCATAAGAAGGATAAAAACTCATCTCTTTTGATGTCAAAAGGGAAGGGAACACCAAGCGCCCAGAGGTGATTTAGTTTGCATGTGCTGCGCTATATAAGTTCTTCATTCATTCATTCATTCATTCATTCAGAATCTCTGTTTAATAAGAAATGAGATGAGATAGTAGGCTGTGTTGCTGATAGAACATGCTTGAACCACTTCAGGGGGTTGCAGTGAACTTTGAGGATGAATTGCTCCAAAGGACCTACAGCAACTGGCATCATTGAGGGCTTCTTTGGCAGCGTATTTAATACGTGTAGCAATATGCTTGCTAACAATATATGAATATTTTGAAGGCCAGAGCCAGAGTTTTTTTTTTTTTTTACCTTGCACTGCTTTCTTAAATACTTAGTTTGAAGTAGCCCTTCCATAACCCTTTATCAAAATAAATTCTGAATTCGTTCTACAGTGAAACTTTAATCAATTTACCTAAAACGACAACCTTAACATAGATCTAAATTTATTGAAAGAAAAAAAAAAATATATAGGCCCAGATTCACAGAGCGATTACGCCTGTCTAACTGGTGTTAGACAGGAGTAATTTCAAATTTTGCGCGCCGTATCACTAGTTTGAATCCTCAAACCATGATACGGCGGCTTCGGGCTTCGATCCGAGAGGCTTACGTCTTCGTAAGCCTTCGGATCTACGTTGCGATATTTTTGCGGCCGCTGGGTGGAGTCCGCGTCGTTTTCACCGTCGGGGTATGCAAATGAGTTTTTACGGCGATCCACGAAGGTACGAGTGTCCTTCGCAATCGCCTACGTCATTTTTTGGCTACGTAATGTTAGAGCAGCTTTTTGCTGGTCTGAGGCGGCGTACACACGAGGGGATATGTCCGCTGAAAACGGTCCGATGGACCGTTTCAGCAGACATCTCCGCTCGTGTGTATGAGCTAGCGGACAGATTTCTCCACCCGACAGATTTCAAAGCATGCTTTGAAATCTATCCGGTGGGAATCTGTCCGCCCGACATGTCTGCTGGTTAGTACACTTACCAGCAGACATGTCGGCCCCCACCGCCGCCGCGCCGCTGCCGAATGGATTCGGCGCATGCGCGGAAGTCTTTTACTTCCTGGTGCGGTGATTGACGTGGTGGTGACGCGGCGGCGTCAACGTCACCGCCACGTCACCGCGCCGTCCGGCGGCGGGGAATTTGATCCGATGGTGTGTACACGCCATCGGATCAAACTCCCGATCGGACATATCCGATGGAAATGGTCCGCGGACCGTTTTCATCGGATATATCCGATCGTGTGTACGCCGCCTAACAGTGCGTAACCCATGTTAAGTATGGCCGTCGTTCCCGCGTCGAATTTAATTTATTTTATTTTTTTAACGTAACTCGTGCGGGAATAGGAATGTACGTAAACGACGCTACTACGACGTAACGACGTGATTTCGCGCAATGCGCGGCAGGAAATTTGGGAACGGAGCATGCGCAGATCGATCGCCGCGGGAACGCGCCTATTTTAAATGCTTCACGCCCCCTAATCGCGTAGATGGATTGCGCCGGGAGAAATACACTACGCCGCCGTCGTTTACTGGACAAAATCTACCTGGATTCCACGTAGAGCCAGGTAAAATACGGCGGCGTAGTGTATTTCGGAAACGCTACGATAATCTAATTCTCTGTGAATCTGGCCCATAGTTTCCACCTTGAAAAACATAAAATGACCTAGAAGAAATATATTGTATGTGTTTCAGTTTATTTTCTATTCATCTAGAAACAGAAATGAAGTGGGATTGTTGATGAAAGTAGCCTTTAAGTCTATTCTGTTTGCAGTTGAATTCTTCTGATGAATGACTTCTATGAGAAGCTTTAACTTCACAGATTTCTCTTTTCATGTCTGAGAAAGTACAAGCAATTTTTTTACAGTGCTCCTTATGTTCAGATTTAAAGAAATTGTGTAATAGTTATCAACATACTGTATAAACTTAGAAGAAGAATGAAAACTTTGAGTAATACATGGAAGCAAGAAGCGTCAATTTTATTAATCACCAAGGCCTTTTCCACTATCTATGATTGTAAAGCCCCATACACATGATCGGAATTTCCGATGGAAAAGGTCAGACGGACCTTTTCCATCGGAAATTTCGACAGTGTGTATGCCCCATCAGACTTTTTTCCAGAGGAATTTCGTCGGAGTTTAGATAGAGAACATGTTCTCTTTTACTCTGATGGTCAATAGTTCTGATTTGGTATACTCCATTCTCCATGAAGATTTATTCTGAATACAGTCCAGAGTGGGAGGCCTGGAAGTTCTGCTGAAAACAGATCTCTGCCTGGCATGGACAGACCAAGGATGTGAGAAGGTCTTCCAACAAGGCAATCTATTATTAGTCTTGACACTGCTTGTGTGGAACTGTTTACTTCAGTGTAGAGTTGACATTGTTGGTGTTTGTGTGGCATGATCTTGTTGTTTACACTCCACTAGTGGTGTTGTGATGTCACTGCACCCTTGACATTTCACCTCAGTTTGACATGTGCCTCTCCTTTATGAAGAGAACATGTGTTCACTATTTCAAGTTCATCCCTGTCAAAGTTGGCAATGTGGCTGAAACCAGTCTTGTATCTAGTATAGTGTTTTCTATGCAACCAACCACTTGCAAACTGCAATACGTATATACTGTATGCGTTGTGGTTTGCCAGTGATTTACCTGGATTATGGCTGAAGATATCAGCCATAACCCCAGGGTTATTCTTTTCAGCCGGTGGTTTCTCTTGAGTTGCTGGAGTACTTTCAGAAAGGAGGGGACATCCCCTTCGCTGCTTCCTGGTGTTTCTTGGGCTTACCATTTTCACTGGCTCCCCCAATAAATTATCTGATGGTGCCGTTGGCTGGTTACACAGGCAATCCGAGAGTGAATCCTCTTTGATTGCCTCTATGGCCTTGGAGGACTGGAGCCACGTCTTAACCACTTAAGACCCGGACCATTAGGCAGCTAAAGGACCCGGACAGTTTTTGCGATTCGGCACTGCGTCGCTTTAAAAGACAATTGGGCGGTCGTGTGACGTGGTTCCCAAACAAAATTGGCATCCTTTTTTCCCCCACAAATAGAGCTTTCTTTTGGTGGTATTTGATCACCTCTGCGGTTTTTATTTTTTGCGCTATAAACAAAAATAGAGCGACAATTTTGAAAAAAATGCAATATTTTTTACTTTTTGCTATAATAAATATCCCCCAAAAATATATATCATTTTTTTTCCTCAGTTTAGGCCGATACGTATTCTTCTACCTATTTTTGTTTAAAAAAATCGCAATAAGCGTTTATCGGTTGGTTTGCGCAAAATTTATAGCGTTTACAAAATAGGGGATAGTTTTATTACATTTTTATAATTTTTTTTTTTACTACTAATGGCAGCGATCAGTGATTTTTTTCGTGACTACGACATTATGGCAGACACTTCGGACAATTTTGACACATTTTTGGGACCATTGCATTGTTTACTGTGAAAATGACAATTGCAGTTTGGGAGTTAACCACAAGGGGGCGCTGAAGGGGTTATGTATGACCTCATCTGTGTTTCTAACTGTAGGGGGGTGTGGCTGTAGGTGTGACGTCATTGATTGTATCTCCCTATTAAAGGGATCACACGATCGATGACGGCGCCACAGTGAAGAATGGGGAAGCTGTGTTTACACACAGCTCTCCCCGTTCTTCAGCTCCGGGGACTGTTCGCGGGACTCCAGCAGCGATTGGGTCCCGGAGTCACAGTCACGGAGCTTCGGACTGGCTCACGGGCGTGCCGCGGGCGCACGCCCGTGACCCACTGCTGGGCACTTAAAGAGGACGTATCTGTAGGTGCATGTGCCTAGTCGTGCCATTCTGCCGATGTAAATGTGCAGGAGGCGGTCCTTAATTGGTTAATATCACTTCTGGTCCAGGGAAGTAAACAAGTTTTATTTTTGTTTTTTTAAGGAAAAGATCAAAAAATGTTTTTAATCTTTTGCTTTTAAAGGTAAAGAAGAGATTATGGGTCTTTTTGGCCCCAGATCTCTTCAGAAAGAGAACCTGTCTTTCTGTCACAAACAACGGTGAACTGGAGTGAACCACAACTGCGGTTAGCGAAAGATTTCAATGCACCTCTCTATGTTATGTGAGATTTCAGTATTGGACCCCAGGCGTCACTCCAATCAGAGAAAAGGAGTTTGGGGGTTCTTTACATCATCTCTCTCACATATAGGAATGCGTTGAGCTACTAAGGGTGGTGGTATTACAACATGCCTCCAACTCTTAGCGTTAAAAGATTACGGTAAATGTGAATGAGCACAACTGCATTAAAGATTCCAATGCACATCTCTATGCAAGTGATTATCAGTAGAACAGGAGTTTGGTGGTTCTCTACATCATATCTCCTTACATAAAGGAATGCATTGGGCCACTAAGGGAGCAGGTATAAAATATCTACAACCCTTAGCATAAAAAAGTTAAAGCGAACATGTTCAATACTTTAGGGAGGGAGCCCGTATACATTTTACAACACATGTCAAGCACGTAGCACATGAAAATACTGTATGCAACTAGGACTGGCGTAAGAGGGGCAATTATACGTCATCGCGCGGTCGCCGCATGCGCTCCAGCATGGAACGCAGTACGCGACAGGCGCCGATTACACTTTACTTTTTCTTTTACAAGGGAGGTTTACATTCCTTGTAAAAGGAATAAAAGCGATAAAAAATAACTTAAATAAATTAAAGGGACAGTGTAAAAATAAAAAGTAAAATAAATAAGATTTTTTTTTTAAAGCGCCCCCATCCCTCGATGCTTACATGCAGAAGCCAATGCATATGTAAGTCATGGACGCAAATGTAAATGGTGTTTGCACAACACATGTGAGGTATCACCCTGAATGTTAGAGTGAGAGCAATAATTCTAGCACTACACCTCCTCTGTAAATCTAAACAGGTAACCTGTAAAGATGATTAAAACATCGCCTATGGAGATTTTTAAGTACCATAGTTTGTCGACATTCCACAAGCAACTGGTTTCTTTTTTTTTTTTTTTTACCATGTCAGCTTTAACTGAGAAACTGGAGAGCAGCTCATAGGTCTATGCTTCCTTCGTCTCCGAAATAGTTTTGCATCATCTGTGGTATCTACTGCGTCTCTCTTTTTTTAAAATATTTTTTAACTATTATTTATATTTATATAAAAATTTTTTTTGTACCATATCATTTATAATATAAAGCAATGAGTAAATTTTTATACTATCCAGTCCTTTTCTCGATTTTATCTTGCACGGTATTTACGCAATTATTTTTCAAACGCCTTTTTTTTGTAAAAAAATAGTTTTATGAATTAAAAAAATAACAAAACAGTAAAGTTAGCCCAATTTTTTTGTATTATGTGAAAGATTATGTTACACCGAGTAAATAGATACCCAACATGTCACGCTTTAATTATGCGCACACTCATGGAATGGCGCCAAACTTCGGTACTTAAAAATCTCCATAGGCAATGCTTTATTTATTTTTTACAGGTTACAGTTTAGATTTTCAGAGGAGATCTAGTGCTAGATTCGTTGCTGGCACTCTAACGCACGCGGCGATACCTCACTTATGTGGTTTAAACAGCGTTTACACTTGCGTGTGCGTTCGCTTCTGCACGCGAGCTATCGGGGACAGGGGCGTTTTAATTATTTTTTTATCTTTTATTTATTTTTTTGACTTATTTTTTATTTATTTTTACACTTTTTTTCATTTTTTTTCCACTTTTATTCCTATTACAAGGAATGTAAACATCCCTTGTAATAGGAAATGTGTGTGACAGGTCCTCTTTATGGAGAGATGTGGGGTCAATAAGACCTCACATCTCTCCTCCAGGCTGGAAACCATGAGATCGGTGAAAAAAAATTCACCGATCTCATGAATGGGGGCTTACAGCCGCAATCGCGGCTTTGTTTACTTACGGGGACCAGGGCGTGACGTCATCACATCGCGCCCGAGTCCTCCGACGGTCATAGAGATGACTGGTGACCATCTGGTCACCAGTCATCTCTATGCTTCCTGCCGCCGCCGATGATTCGTTCTCCGGGCCCCCGAAGGCACAGGTAAGCCCGGAGAAGCACCGGATGGCGGCGGGAGGGGGGGATGTCCCCTCCCGCGGCCTGTAAGAACGATCAAGCGGCGGAACCGCCGCTATGATCATTCTTACATTGTGCAGAATCGTCGGCTGAAGAAGAGGATATCTGGATGATGCCTCTGGCTGCAGGCATCATCCAGATATTCGCCTGCAATGCCCAGGCCGTCAATTGACGGCCACTTAGGATGGTAAATCCTATCCCAGGCCGTCAATTTTCTATGGCTGGGTATTGAAGTGGTTAAAATCCAAATTTTCCTGGTTTTCGCCCTCCACCATCTCTCTCAGCTCTTCCATTTTGTAGGTCTCCTCAACCATGTTAATTCATTCCCACATCATTGGGGCCTCTACTTTCTGCCAGTTCTTAGGTATAAGCCTTTTTGCCGCGTTGAGGAGGTGGGGTAAAATAGATTTTTTATACCTTGTTATCCCCACTTGCCCACCGTGGAATAGGACCACCCACGGGTCATTTTTTATTTCTTTCCCCGTGATCTCTTTTATTTGCTCTAAGATCTGTTGCCAAAACTTTTTAATTTTTGGGCATAGCCACCACAAATGTGCCATATTGCCTTTTACCAGGCATCCCCGCCAGCAATTACCCAGTTCTCCTACGCTGAATCTGCTAACTTTATCAGGCGTGGCATACCAACCCAAGATACATTTGTAATTTGACTCTGCGGTTTTTATGTCGATGGCCGAAGAATGGGTCAGTTTCATTATCTTTTCTAAAGTGTTATCTCCCCTTAGTGATCCCAGTTCCTTTTCCCATTTCTGGATGAAGGGCGGCTCCACCAGCGCATCCACTTTTACCAGTATTTTATAGAGTTTTGACACCGTGCCTTTTGCTTTTGCTTTTTTGCACAGTTTTTCCAACGGGGTGAGCTCTGCGCTCGACCGTAACGGGTGTGGAAGTTTTTGCACAAAGTGGCATAGCTGGGTATATCGCCACTCATCCAGAATCCAGATTTCTGACCTGTGTTTCAGTTCCTCAAACCCCCTAATTTTACCATCTTTTATTATTTCACCTAAATAAATTTTATCTATTTTCATCCAATTCCCCCCTATTTTTTCTTCCCCCGGTGCAAAGTATGGATTTTCTTTCAAATTGATGAGGGTGAATTGTGACCCCCTACTATTTTTTTGTGAAGTCTATCCCATAATCTAAATGTGTCAAGTGTTAAATCAAAAGTTTTTTTATTAAGTGCTCTAGATTTTGCGGGGATCCATATCATCGTGCTCAAATGTGCTTTAGCTTGTGCGTTTTCTATTTGTACCCATCTTTTTTCCCGTCGGTCTCTGGCCCATTCTACTACCCGCGACAATATCGCCGCTTTATGATAATCTCTTATATCCGGGACAGCTAATCCTCCCTTAAGTTTTTCCTGTTTTAAAATTGCTAGTGAGATCCTGTGTTTTTTATTTTTCCATATGAAGTTCAATAATATTGAATTCAATGTCTTCAAAAATTTTTGTGGTAGTGCTATCGGCATCATTTGAAATTTATAGAGGATCTTGGGGACCAAGAACATCTTTACGGTATTGATACGTCCTATCCAGGAGATTGGTTTGTTTATTATTCTTTTAATATCAGCTTTGATCTCATTTAACAGGGATATATAGTTTATTTTATAGCTTTCCTTATCGGACTTTGTTAATTTGATACCTAGATATTTAAGCTCTGTGATCCAAGGGTATGGACATCTCCTCCTAATAATTTTCTCTTCTTTTTTATTAAGGTTTATATTCAAAATTTCCGTTTTTGATTCATTTATTTTAAAGTTTGAGATGGAGCCGAACTGTTGGAAAACCTTAGTTAGGGCGGGGATCGTTGTCTGCGGGTTGGTAATATAAAATAAAATATCATCGGCAAACGCTGATAACTTGTGTTCCTACCTTTATCCCACTGATTTCGGGGTTATTCCGAATCGCAGAGAGCATCGGCTCCAAGGACAGGACGAAGAGTAGAGGGGACAAAGGGCATCCCTGGCGCGTCCTGTTTTTCATTTCAAAGGAGGCGGACAGGGTGCCATTGATTTTAATTTTTGCCGTGGGGTGGTGGTACAATGTTTTCACCCAGCTGATCATCCTGTCCCCGAAGCCCATCGCCTCTAGTGTTTTAAACATAAGATCCCAATCTACCCTGTCGAAGGCCTTTTCGGCATCTACCGACATAAGAATACCTGGGACCTTATCTATTTTTAACTTCTGGGTTAAGAGTAATACTCTTATTCCATTGTCTTTACTCTCTCTGTCTAAAATGAACCCGGTCTGATCTGGGTGGACCAGAAAGGACATTACTTTTTTTAGACGATCTGCTAAGATTTTTGCGAAGATTTTTGTGTCTGCGTTCAGCAGCGATATTGGTCTATATCCTGAACATAGCGAGCTGTCCTTACCTTCTTTTAATATGATAGTAATCGAAGCAGCTAGGGCTTCTTTACTTATTTCATACTCTATACCCAACCCATTATAGTATTTACATAGCCAGGGTATCAAGATGTTACTGAATTTTTTAAAATACAGGGCCGTAAAGCCACCTGGTCCTGGGCTTTTCCCCCCCCTTCGTATTATTTAAAGCTTCTTTGATTTCAGCTTCTGAAATTGGTTTATCTAGATTAAGTCGGTCTAATTCATCAATCTTAGGTATCCCTGATTTGGAAATAAAGTCGCAGATTTTAGTCTTTTTCTCTACATTTTGGTGTCCTCCCTGATCAATCGAGTACAACTCTTGATAATACTCCTTGAAGGTCGCCGCTATTTCATTGGTGGTGTAGGTGTATTTTCTAACCATTTTCGCTAAATGTCTGCTAGGTTTGTTTCCCCATATGTATCTGTCCTTTGCTAAACTGTTAAGTTTTTTTTTTGATATTAGTTCCAGGGCCTCTCTAATTTCCACTCTTTTTAACATTAATTTGTGGTAGGCTTCTGGCGTTCTCGCCCTTGTATGTGCTTGTTCCAAGGGAGCTATTTCTTTACCTAGAGATATATACCTCCTGCTTTCCTCTTTTTTTTCCTAGCCCCCTCAGCAATTAGTATTCCTCGGATATAGGCTTTGTGCGCTTCCCACAGGGTAGCGCCTGAAATTTCCCTGTTGTCGTTGGTTGAGAAAAAGTGATTAAGTTCTTGTTCCACCCTTTTCGCCCCTTCCTCATCTCTTATCAAATTTTCATTTAGTCGCCAAATAGGTGTCTGGTTTTGGTGTGGAAGGATTTCAATTGTCATGGTTATTGGGGCGTGATCCGAGAGGGTCATTATTTCAATTTTGGCTTCCACTACTTTATCCAGGAGTCTGTGGTCTGCTAGGATGTAATCTATTCTAGAGTAGGTCCCGTGTACAGGGGAGAAAAAGGTGTAGTCCTGGAGCCTTGGGTGTAACAACCTCCATACATCTACCAACTGGCTATCGTGTAATTTCCGTTTAAGTTTTTGTAACCACAAAGAATTCTTCCCCTGTACACGAGACGTACTATCTACTCCCGGATTTATACCGAAATTGAAATCTCCCATCACTATCGTATGACCCTCGGAAAATCCATTAAGTTTTGTCAGGATCCTATTGAGGTATTTTACAGATCTTACGTTCGGGGCATATATATTAGCCAACGTATAGGTGGTGCTACCGATTTTGCCCTTTAGAAATAAAAATCTTCCTTCGGGGTCTGTTATTCTATCCTCCACTGTAAATCTCATATCCCTGGCAAACCCTATTGCTACCCCTCTGGCCCGTTTTGAGATGGAGTCCCCGTAATACCATACTGGGAAGCAAGTGGATCCTAGTTTTATATTTGAGTCCAAGGACAGATGTGTCTCTTGCAGGGAGACTACGTCGGCTCTATGTTGTCTAATTTCTTCCATCACCCTATGTCTTTTAGTCGCGGCA
Organism: Rana kukunoris; assembly: GCA_029574335.1. NCBI lineage: Eukaryota > Metazoa > Chordata > Amphibia > Anura > Ranidae > Rana > Rana kukunoris. Next base: position 133,136,128 of record CM056049.1, read on the forward strand.
TTTAACCCTTTGACATTATAAGACAGAAATTTGATTACTGTCATCTCTTTTTTTTTCTGCAGCGGTAAAATCCCATCCACCTCCTGCCAGGAGTTCCCTTCCCTCCCCCACCCCCTCTCCCTCTCTCCTCCCCCCTCCCCCCAACCCCCCCCCTGGGCCCGTAACTCATAAGGGCTTCTGAACCATGGATCCCTCATTTCACTCCTTCCCACGGTTCTTTTGTTTAAGGTGGGTCTAGCCCCGCCACCCCCCCCTATCCCCCGGTGAGGGACCGGGGGATGGGGGGGGGAGCCCTCGATCGGGAGCCAGGGGAAGATACCGCCCCTTCCTCCTCCTCTGGCTCCCAGCTTGGGCTCCTCCCTACCCTCTGCGTGTGCGTGCTACGTGCACCGCATCACGCCTGGCAAGCAACCGGTTTCTATTGGACCAGCTAATTCCACCGCGATATGTGGCCTGTGTGTACAGGGCTTTACACTGTTTTTATTTAAAAATACATTTAATTACATGTTACTGTTATAGAACTATATGCATTTTTGCCTTTTATGTGTGTCTCGGGTTCAGCTTCAAACATTGGAGCACTAAAGGGGTTGTAAAGGTTGTAAAGGTTTGTGTTCTTTCTATGCATTAAGGTGAAAAAACACCTGGCCCCCCAGCCCCCTCGTTTTACTTACCTGAACCTGTTCACCTGCTCGGCTCGTCCCTGGCATCCTCTTCTCCACGGAGTCTCTGCGTTGATTGGATAGATTGATAGCAGCGTAGCCATTGGCTCCCACTGCTGTCAATCAAATCCAATGATGCGGTCGCTGGAGAGCGGGAACCGAGTTATACACTCAGGGCCAGATTCAGGTAGATCAGAGCATCTTTGCTCTGGAGTAACGCTTCTCATTTACGTTACTCTGCCGAAATTTTAGGAGCAAGTGCTGTTATTCATGAAGCACTTGCTCCTAAAGTTGCGGCAGCGCATCGCAAATGAGCCGGCGGAATTCAAATTGGGCGGGTACGGGGCGTGTAGTATTCAAACTAAGCGCGATCCCGCGGCGAACGTACTGCGCATGCGTCGAGTGTCAATGCATCCCAGTGTGCATGCTCCAAATTCTGTCAGTGAACGTCAATGACGTCACATCCCCATTCATGAATGTTTTACGCAAGCGACGCAATTTGCTTTTTTTCCCGACGCGATGACGAAGCCTATACTTAACATAGGATACTCCACTAGGGGGCTGCTTTATCTATACGCCGCGTATCGCTTCCGGAAACGTCGTAAAGTCACTGCGTCGCGCCCAAAATTGCGCCGATCGCATTGGAACTCCAACCCGGCGTTTCTTGTTTTCTGGTTACAGAAAACAAAAACGCCGGCTTAAAGTGACAGTTAGGCTGGCGGATCCATTGATCCGCCAGCCTAACTCTACCTGAATCTGGCCCTCAGTGTCTATGGACATGGGAGCGCGCACGCAGGTTAACACCCTCGGGAGAGAGCTTCCCAGAGGGGGTTAGCTATTGCGGGGAGGAGCCGAGAGAGCTGCCGTGGGACCCTAGAAGAGGACGATCGGGGGCCACTCTGTGCGAAACAAACTGCACAGTGGAGGTAAGTATGACATGTTTGTTATTTTATTTATTTTTTAAATGAACCTTTAGTACCACTTTCACAAGCCTAGAGAATTTGAGGATCTATGGATTGCCACATACAATCTAACCCTTGAAATTCAATCTGAATGAAAAAGCACTCCCACCAACTACACACTACCTTCAATTACTAATTAAAGTTATTTTAGAATAATCATTAATTTGATGTGTGTGACATTGGGAATTATTACTGGTATTTCATGCTTTAACAGATATTACAATTTTGAATGGATTATACACGTCTTTGCACTTTGCTTTTTATTTGCTTATACAAACACTAATAACGTTTTTTTTCTTCTGATTTAAAAATAACATGTTTTAGAAAAATGGCAGACTTATTAAACCACAAATGGAGGAAATCCTCATGGAGCAGAAAATACATCCTTTAATTGCAGGATAAATTAGGCTTGGAGAAATAGGAAATGCCAGTTCCATAGACGCAGGCAATACGCCAACAGGATTTTTTTTTCTTCAATGCAGTTTAATGCAGTTTAATTTATATTTTATCTTATTTAAAATGTAAATCTTCAGGGTCTGAAAAGTAAACAGAAAAATGGTATTTATAAAAAAAAAAAAAAAAAAAACATTTTAATAAGGAGTTTTTAAAGGGGTTGTAACGGAATGTTTTCCCCTAAATAGCTTCTGTCTGTAACTACATGCAGTAATGCAAGGCTTTCTCCCTGATGTGGAGAAAACCTCTTAAGGGGGAGGGGGCGAGCAGGCAAGTCAGGACACTCTCTACTTTGCAGATAGAGAAAGGAGCTGTGTGTTGGTGGGCGTCCTGACACTCCTGCTCGCCCCCTCCCCCCTCAAGAGGCTTTCTCCACACCAGGAAGAAAGCCTCGCATTACTGCGTGTAGTTACAGACAGAATAACAGGAAGTGAGGATTTCCCAGAAGGAATAAGGTTATTTAAAAGCAAAATCGAAGGATGAGGTAAGTAAAGGAGGACTGCACTAAGGTAAAGGAAGCTATTTAGGGGGAAAATAATCCTTTACAACCCCTTTAAGATGTTGTGATTTTTTGGTGATCATTTGTGTTCCTTTCCTTGCTTTTATACCCAATCTGGTTATTGAAATCAACTTAATTATCTCCTCCGGATGATATAGAATCAAACAAAATTGTATTACTGCCTGCCCGACTATACGCGAGTGTACTGCGCTCGGTATATGCAGACGCAGTACACTCGTGAATAGTCGGGCAGACTCTGCTCCTCTCGCGCTGACGTCCTGGATGTACAGGACGTGAGCGCGAGAGTAGCCGAGTCTGCCTGACTATACCCGAGTGTACTGCGCTCGGTATATGCCAGCGCAGTATTCGAAATCGGTGCGCGGGAAAGCGAGGATCGAGCGGGAAGGACGCCGCAGAAGGACGCCGGACCCGACGAAGAGGACACCCGAAGCCGCCGATGGACGCTGCGCAAGACACCAAAACTGTAAGTATAAAAAACTTTTTTTCCACAGGAATGGGGGCCACTTTAGGGGTGCGCACTATATGCTGGAGCGCGCTATACCCCGATAAATACGGTACTTACAACAGATAATTCAGATGCAAGTGTGCAAATAAACTAACATACCCAATTTAAGCCTGAAAAATGGGGACAGAAATCACACTGAAACTGTAAATCATTTTTATTTTCAATACTTGTAAATGTAAGCATTTTTTGGTTTGTGCACCAGTTAATCGATTTTTGAACGCATAGTTGTACTGCTAAAGCTCATTTTTAATTATTATATAATATTTACTGAGTTCACTTTGCATTAGCAGTACAACTATATAAGTGGCAACATTTAAAACTAATTGAGCTGTACACTATTGTTCACTAGCGCTCTAATATTTATATTGTTTGTAATAATGACACTTAATGTAGAAAAGATTGGTGACCCCTGTCCAGGGATGGACTGGCCATTGGGACTACAGGGAGTTTCCCGGTGGGCCGATGGCTCAGTGGGCCGGCTTCAGTGACAGCGGACCGCCGCCCCCCCTCCGCTCCTCTGTCTCTCCCTTTCCACAGCGCTCACCTCCTCTCCCTGCCCACAGCGCTCACCTGGGGGGACCAGACGAGCAGGGGGGACCAGACGAGCAGGGGGGACAACAGAGGAGCATGGGGGAGGGGACAGACAGCTGACTTAACAGCTATGGCCTGGGAGTTTCTCACTTCTGTGTAATCTTGTCCCATAAGGGGGGGCACCAAACTGATTCTTTGCCCCGGGTGAAATAATGTCTAGCTTCCCCACTGGTACTGCCTATAAGAGTACCAGTACCAGCCGTTCTATTCTAATAAAGTAAAACAGCTAGTGGCTAGTGAAGGGGGAGAGGGGGCTTGGGTGGCCGGGGGGGTACAGGAGTTGTCCGGCCGCTGTGGGAGAGACCTGTCAAAGTGGGCCAGTCTAAATGAAGTCCAGGGCCACATTTTTGTCCCAGTCCAGCCCTGCCCCTGTCTTAACTTAAAGTCTACAGTTCAAATTGTGCAAAAGTATATGGCAATTAGAATCACTGGCTGTTTGTCTTGATCCACTCTGTAAGACACAAGACACGTTGGGCCAGATTCACAGAGCGATTACGCCGACCTAACAGGAGATGCGCGGCATAAGTCTAAATTTGCGCATGCGTTTCGATACTCTGCATCCCCAAAACGAGATACGCAAGAAATCTACATTTTTTTGTCTAGCGTAATTTCGTTAGACAGGCGCATCCGTCCCCGCAAAACTGCGCTAGACACACCATTGATTTGCTATTCAAATATGCTAATGAGGGAGTTACGGGGATCCATAAAAGAACGTTGGTGCAGCGCACGCTATGCGCTGTGCTCAACAGCTGCACGGCCTGTCTAAAATTAGACCATATAAAAGGTGGTCTAAAATTAGACAATTTGTCTACATGTCAGAGAAAGCAGCACCGTTAGTGAGGAGCAGAGCAGTCACACGTGTTGCCCAACAATCTGTATGCCAACATGCCAGGGACATCCTCGCTCATAGCTATACTACTGACTTTAGGCGAGCAAAGAAGGAGGAGGGCACAGAGGAGGGCACGGGAGAGGATATACCGCACCCGCATAGACCTCTTTGGCATGAGTGATTCTGAGGTGTATCGCATATTCAGATTCAGGCTCATGCCATCCTGGAATTAACCATAACCTTGCAGGATGACATCACCAGCCCAACACACCGCTCACATGCAGTGCAGCCACTGGTCAAGGTCATGGCAACACTCCATTTCCTTGCCAGTGGCTCTTTTCAAAGTGGTGGCTGGGATGTCACAATCCTCCATGAGCAGATGTGTGCACCAGGTTATTCCTGCAATCCTCAGACGCATGGCCAACCAAATCATCAAACCAACCACTTAGGACCTTCGGCTGAAGGCAATGACAGATTTCTACAGAATTGCCAGATTCCCACGCACCATGGGGGCCATTGATTGCACACATGTGGCACTCCAGCCCCCCCATGAGACAGAGCACATATACCGCAATCGGAAGCATTGGCATTCCATCAACGTATAGGTGATAGTCGATGCCCAAGGCCTCATATGGCACGTCCGTGCCAAACACCCCGGATCCAGCCATGACAGCTACATCTACAATCAGAGCCCCATGCGAATGGAATTCGAACAGAACGTGTATGGGGACAGCTGGCTGGTTGGTGAGTGACATGGGTGGCAGGCATGACTGTCCCCCCCCATGATGCACACATCACAAGGGGCACATGCATGACTAACATCCTCCTGTGTTTTTCCTTACAGGTAACTCTGCATATGCACTGGGACCCCATCTCATGACTCCTATCCGGAACCCCCAAACCCCAGGAGAGGAAAGATAAGCCCACGCCCAAACACGTGCAGTGGTGGAGCGCACCTTTGGCCTCCTGAAGTCACGTTTCCGATGCCTGGATAAGTCTGGGGAGACCCTGTTGTATTCACCCAACTTCGTGTGCCAGATCATTGGTGCATGTTGCATTCTGCACAACTTCGCAGTGTGAAAGGGCCTGCAGATTGACCTACGTGATGACCTGACCCCTGAACCAGACAATCCTCCCCTAACCGAGGTTACCCCGTCTTCTGAGGGAAGAGCAGCCAGGAGACAGCTCACATTAGGCATCTTTGCATGTTAAACACACACATTAATCATGGCACAATGAGAATGCATGCATGCACACCACTGTGGTCCCTAGCACAGACACATCACATCCTCACCTAATTGGATGAGCACAAGCCCACCATGCTGGGCTTGTGAGCAGCAACGCCACACCACGGCTCCAATTATGTCACTGTACATTCATACACCATTCACACGGACCTGGGAATCACTTCTCCCTGGTCCTGGGGAACCCTTCTCCACCAAAACTGAGGGTGACACCCCTTTGCCGGCAGGAATATCACCCCCACATTCCAAAAACATTCACATCACAAAAAAATAAATAAAATGTCCAGCAAAAAAAAAAAAAAATTCCAGCAAAAAAAAAAAAAAAAAGGGGAAAAACATATTAATGCCGTTGGCGTGAGCCACGCTTGGGGCGCCCACGGCCACGGCCCCGGCTCCTCAGGAGAGATTAATGGGGAGGGGGGGGGGTAATCAGGGGAAGGAGGAGCAGCCCCTGGTCTCTGCCCACCTGGCGGCCTGCCCTCCAAGGCCACGGCAATTCTGGTCAGGCCAGCACCTAGTGTTGCCGTGTTGTCCTGGATAGCCTGGGTGAGGGCCCTCACATCCTGCCCAACGTCTGCTGTTGTAGTCTGCAGTGCATTTAGGCAGTTTGTAAGAGCCCGGGAGTGGCAGTCCAGGTCCCCAAGCGTATCCTTTATGGAGGACAGGCTCTCCTCCATCCGCCCCAAGGTCTGGCTGACCTGTCCCAGATGGCGGGTCTGAAGGGCCTGGTCCCTTCTCAGATTGGCGGGCAGAAGCTCGGCCACCCCCCTGGTCTTCTGGGACGACTTCCTGCCTCCAGCTGAGGCTTGTGGCCGGGAGAAGGGGAGGCCCTTGGGAGAGGAGCCCTGTTGGGGGAGGAGTGGGAGGGGCTAGCCCTTATGGAGGGCTGGCTGCTGCCAGCCAGAGAGGAAGACTCCTCCAAAAATAACAATCCACTGGCTGACATGACATCCTCCTCCTCCTCAAACTCCTCCTCCTCAACCTCCTCCTCTTCAACCTCCTCCGAGGACTCCGGCCTTGTCGGGGGGTCCTCATCAGGCTGGGATGGTGCGGTCAGCCCAGATGGCCCAGCACCCTCCTGCTCATCTGTGGATGACACAAAACATTCACAGGTTGGAGGATCCACACACTTGCCACATATTCCCTTTCAACCCCTCCCGCACACATGCTACACACCTGATAGGGAAAAAAAACCTTACCTGGCATCACGCCTTCACGACTTGAGTCATAGCCGGGCAGGCCCTCCACCTGTTGTCTATGAAAGGTCTGGGCCACCGCACGCTCCTCCGCTGTCAGCCTAGCAGGGCATGGTGGGTCCCCTCCTGTGCCCCTGGCATGGGCTAACATTTTGGCCAGATTCTTTCTGACCAGACGCCGGAGGTCATTGATCTTCTTTTCAATCCCCGACCATGTCCGGGTCTCCCCCCCCCCCCCGATGCATTCACCTCGTCAGTAATGTTCTGCAAGATATCACACCTCCTGGCCGGGGTGGTGTTGGCACTCTCCGGGCCGTGGAGGAAACGCCCATATTGGGAAATGGCCCGGGCAAGAATTTGTTTCTCCCCCAAAGTAAAATTTAACTTCCTCTTTCTCTCCGTCCTACTCATACAAAAACTCTCTCCCAAACAATCAGCAAAAATCACTCACAAAAACAAGCAGGAAAAATCAAGCAAGAAAACAAACGAACAAAAAACTATCAACCAAAAACTCTCACAAGCAGTCACCAAAAATCACTTACAAATATCTTCTAACAAACACTAGATCACACAGTCCACAAATATCACAAAGACAAACCACAACGCAACTAACAACAGAACAAAAGCACCTTGCTGTATAGGGAGGGATACAAAGGGATGTACTTTTGCAAAGGAAGTGCGTTTCTGTCTGTCTATTTATGCTGTCTGCGTAGTTCACGATTTTGCCCTAGTCCACTTTCAATTTCACTGATTGCGCTGTTCCCGAGTTGTGAGCATGCGCACAGAGGTGCTGACCATGGTCTGCTTCAAGCGCGCATGCGCGAGCCGGCCGGCCCTTCATTTGCATGGGGTCACGGCTCATTTCAATGTAACACGCCCACGTCCTTCCCAATTTGTATTACTCTGCCTTGCGCCTCAGAAATAACGTTGTGCAGGCGCAAATTTCTGCGTAAAACTGACGAGAATAGGGTGATTGTGCCGCTACATTGCGCCAGTCTAACGTAAAGGCGGTGCGCTATGCCGGTCCAATAATGCGCAGATGTACCTGAATCTGGCCCTTTTATCCTAAATATCTATCTCTCCTACATTTAGGAAAACCTTTTCAAAAGTTTATTATCAAAACCCTTGGGGTTTTAAACAGAAAGGAAATAAGGCAGAAAGGAGCAGAGTATTTTGTACCACGTTGGAGAATTAAAAGAACGAGGAAAGCCTTAAAGCATTTTTGGTTTTATATCTTTACCACTTGCTGCCCACTCTATAACAAAATGATGGCGGCAAAGTGGTTTCAATATCCTAACATATGACCTCCTCAGGATATTGAGCTACTGCCTGCCCCCGGGGGCGCGCATCGCGGCGATCGTTGTTGCAGGGTGTCAGTCTGACACCCCACAGCACCGATCTAGGGAAAGAGTCTCCGACGGAGACTCTTTACTACATGATCAGCCGTGTCCAATCACGGCTGATCATGATGTAAACAGGAAAAGCCGGTAATCCGATTGGCTGCTCCTCTGACAGGGGGGGTTTGCGCTGATCGATTATCTGCGCAACACCCCCCCCCCCCTGAGGATGCCCAAATGTAACCACCAGGGATGCCACTAGACCACCAGGGATGCCCACCACAGGTATGACTCCCTAGACCACTAGGGACAATGACAGAAATAATGGATGCCAGTCAGTGTCCACAATGGATGCCAATCAGTGCCCACAATGGGCATTACTGATTGGCAGGCATTATTGTTTGGCACTGATTGGCATCCATTAGTACAACACACTACAGTACTTTAGTGTCACCTATCAGTGCCCATCTATGCTCATCCGTGCCACCTATCAGTGCTCATCCATGCCGCCTATCAGTGCCCATCCATGCTGCCTATCAGTGCCCATCCTTTCCGCCTATCTGTGCCCATCCATGCTGCCTATCCGTGCCCATCTGTGCCACCTATCAGTGCCGCATATTAGTGCCCATCATCAGTGCCTATCAATGCTACCTCATCGGTACCCATCAGTGCCACCTTATCAGTGCCCATCAGTGCAGTACCATCAGTGCCCATCAGTGAAGGAGAAAACGTACTTATTTACACAATTTTGTAACTGAAACAAAAAAATTACTTTTTTTTTCTACATTTTCGGTCATTCTTTTATTTATTTTTTAGCAGAAAATTAAAATTTGCAGAGTTGATCAAATACCACCAAAATAAAGCCTTATTTGTGGAAACAAAATGATAAAAATTTAGTTTGGGCACAGTGTAGCATGACTGAGCAATTGTCATTCAAAGTGCTGAAAGCAGTTCATAAGTGCTGTATGGAAGTGGTTAAAGCAGCGCTGTTCCAAAGCTGAAAATTAGTCTGGTCTGTGACTGCAGGAATGTAATGCAATTCTGGTAATAAGTGTCCCTGTATGGAAGTGGTTAAAGTATACTTAACATTTCAGCATAAAGAAAACATAAGTGCATACTGTATGGGGAAAAATAGGTGGATTGCTGTGTTTATTTATTTGAAATTTATTTTGCAAATTATTATTTTTCCTTCTGTAAATGTTTGTGTCTTGCATTTTCCACATCCTCTTTTCTGCTTTATCTACTCACTAGCTGAATAACCGGCGTTGCCCGGTCTTCCTATCTTAACCTTTTGGGGAGGAAAATCATAGTTATATAAATATACATAAATACATAATAAATAACACAATGTTTAATTTTAGAAATTTGACATATAAAAATATGAATATTTACTATTTGATTAAAGAGTATTGTATTTCATAACTTTTATAACATTTTCCTTTTCAGTTTGTGAATGTTGAAACATATGATACAATGAAGCAGATTAGTACCAACTCACAGAACTTTAAAAAGTGCGGTTAACTCAACTGACATATTATTGCAATACTTGTTTGTATACTATATTCTTAGTTTCTCCCGCATTTGCTAAAATGAACAAATTATTTGGGGAACCCACCCTGGAGCATGCTACATAAAGTTGCCCATGTGAAAAACATGGTGATCTTAAATCAACTCCGCAGTACCAAATGGACTGCCCTTGTGACTTGTTGATCGTGATGGAAAATGCAAGGGTCACTGGGAGTTGTAGTCTCTTGAAACTAAAAGGCAGATCTGTTGGAATAAGAGGTGTTCGTGGAATAAAAACTGTTTATCGCTTTCCCTTTCCTGTCAAAATAGTAGCTTCCAACACATTAGGCAACATGTTTTTCACACACAGCCTTGTTCCATTGCACAGTTTTGGTGGGTCAAGGTTTTGTAATAAAATAATAGGACATCCAACTTTAAGTGATAGACGATGTTGTGGCAATCCAGCTGGATCAAGGGAATTCAGGAATTCTGGTGGGAAATTCACAGCCTCATCGGCATCTACTACAGTATCAAAAGATTTGTACTCAGTAACTGCTCCTGGTATCATAGAAAGTATTTGATTGTTAATTTCATGGACATCCTCATTTTGAGCAGCAAGAATAGCCCTCTCACACAACCAGTTTAGATTTCCTAAGTTGTCTGAAATATTATGGTATACTGCATCTATTAGTTCTGCAACTGACGATACCAGTTTGCAAAAATCAGAGGGAAGTTTTAAGTTTCCTGAAGATTCAACTGGTAGTCTACCCTCTCCGATTTCAAGAAGTGTGTTTGAAAAAAATTTAGCATTCTCATCCCTTGGAAGTACTCTCATATTTTCTTTTAATTTGATTTTTCTGACTCTTTTCCACAAAACTGAATGCTTTAAACAGGCATATATTTCATCTGCTGGCGTTGATTTTGGAATGATAGGCAGGGTTTGTCTAAAGTCTCCACAGAGAAGCACCAGAGCTCCTCCCATAAAGTTATTATTCCCTCTCAAATCTTTAAGAGTTATGTCAAGGGCCTCGAGAGCTTTTCTGTGGGCCATGGTGCATTAATTTGCATGTTTTAAGCACCTGCGCTTGACCACTTGCCTTGCTTATGTTGCATGAAGGATTTTGTTGCCTTGCGATGTCTAATGGCAATTTTAGTGCAGAGTGGGCTGTTCTCCCTCCTTCCATAAGTGTAGCTGCAATTCCTGAGGAGGCAATAGCAAGAGCAACTTCTCCCTGAGCCCGAATCTCAGCCAAAAGTAAATTAGTCAAAAATGTTTTTCCTGTACCCCCAGGGGCATCGAGAAAAAAAATCCCACCTTGTTGTCTTGTTATATGATCAATAATGATTTGGTATCCTTTTCTTTGATCCTGATTTAGAAGTGGTTTCTTATCTGCCACATATGCACGCAGCTCTTCTATGTTGTAGTTCTTCTCTCTCATGTAATCTGCATTCAGTACATCTTGTTGATCTCGTACTGGTGCTTGCAGGCCTAACTGCACTAATGTCTTATTGATCATGGCAATACACTTGTCCTCTAAAATTATTAACGCCCTGTTGAAAATCTCGGGACAAAAAGTAATTTCCAATGTTGGGTTTTCCCTCTGAGTTTTGGCAAGTATATCCTCACTTAGTGCTTCCTTATACTTCTCCCATAAAGTGTTTGGATTTGAAGGACTGCATGTTGTTAGTATTATAGCAAACAGGTTTCTGATTTGGTCTGGTAAAGAAATTAATTTGGCTTCTCGAGCTGTGATGAAGAGATTGTGGTTGAAGGACCTGTGATGACATCAGTAGCTGTGGCTGAGCTGTGATGAAGAGACCACAGTCCCATATACTTGCATGGGACTTGAAACAAAAACCGCTGTTTGGAAGTTATGAAGTAACATGTATTTCCCATAGAGTTGAATGGGACTTTAAAGAAAAACCCTTTCCCATAGAGTTGAATGGGACTTTAAAGAAAAACCCTGACCATGGCAAATGGGGGTGGGTAAGGGTTAAACCACCTATCCTATGTTTGTTGGACGTGATGCTGGAACATACATACATACACATAAACGTTGAGTTTTATATATATAGATATGATAGCTTTGGGAGATAAGCAGGTTATCCTGGACTAAAGGGACAATCACAGCATAGTCACCCTAGGCTAGGAAGAATCAGTAGGTAATGTTTTTAGAATGGCGACAGTTCAAAGAAACAAAATAAAAAAAGGCAGCGGTTTAATTAGTCCACTTATTTAGACCCCTCAAGTTAAAAAGTGCCAATAAACAATGCAAAATTTCACACATTGGAGAAAAATAAATATTTACTTTACACTTTGACATATGGGCATTCTGCTGATCCAAAATCTAAAAAGTATACATTTCTGTACTGTGCCGAAACATCCCAGTATCTTTCTGGAGGGCCTGTGATGTCTTTCTTACAATAAGAGCTGTGGACAGAAGCTGAGATTTAATATATGTTTTTACATGGGGTGTAGCGGTCTAAAAAATTAGTGAACCATTAATTTTGAGGCAAGGTCTGCTTTTTTGCATATAGCCTAGTGTAGCTAAAATAAAAAAAATAAAAATAAGGACAAGGAACATACTATAACTTACAGTCAGTGGGATGTGTCCCTTTTAAAAAGAAACAGGATCTAGGAATGGACGATGGGCTGATGACTGAAAGTTCTGCCCCCCTCCATTCATATATACTGTTTCATTTACAGAAGCTGTAGTATGGCTTCTATGATTGGTGAACTGGGTGGAAAGGCAGGGTCATAGGTGCACACTCTTAATAAGATCACAGGACAGCCCTTTAGTTGTATAAACGTCAGCCATACTGAAAGACTACAGTGGCAGGGGTGGGGGTAGGGAAGAAGATTTCTACTAAAAGAAGAGAAATTAGCCCAATAGACACCCCTTACCGACTGTAAGTTATGTCCCTTGTGCTGATTTTTGTCCTTTTTTTTTAGCTGCACTTAGGCTTTAAACACGCTTAAATTCTTGTGAGTGAAAATATCTAACATTTTAATAGCATGTGAATGCTTATCACAGAACAATAAAATGTTTTTGTACCTTATTTTACAATATTTACGTTTTTATTCTTGTTTTTGAATGACATTGTGAAATGTCACTTGTATTTGACAATACCCCAGGGCAATATATTGTAATTAGCATTAAATGCTGTTTTCACAAATGTATTAAGAAAACATTTGTTTTCCTTTCACACCGTTAATAGGGATTAGTGTGAGCCATCTGATGCCCCTCATTATACTAACTATGCCATGCCACTGCATTATGTCACCATGCTGTCCAGATGCGGCCTTGGACTTTTACCCCCTAGGCAATTAAAGCAGTGATGCCCAAAGACCATTTTTTTCCACAGCATATATAGCTTCTTTTTCATGTGAGCAGGACATAATATTAGTATGAAAGTGTTACAAAGTGTGTTTAATGATATATCATAAATCAAATGTCATAGCCTTCAATCTCTTGTGAAAGTGTAATAAACATGTTTGATAGAATGAATTTAGAATACGGACACATTGTATAGGAGATATAATCAACACATTTATGTCATGTATTCACCAAATGCAGATTGCAATTCTTATTGAATGACAAATACGGAACTTAACTATTTTGTATTAAATACAAACATACGGTACTTAACTATTTTGTATTAAATACAAAATTTCAAAAAAGATAATTCACAATGTGTACTGCTGCTGTGCTGCACTTACAATATTCTGTTCTCTGGAAGCTGTAGGGAAGGTTTAGCAAGAGATCTGGGCAGGTTAACCTACTGAGAAGTGACTAAGGCCTGTATACTATGTATACTATGTAAATATAATAAAAATAAAGCGCAGCGCTAAATAATGTGTGTGTTAACACAGTATACTTAATAATGAGAAAATTCTATCGAAAACCATAAATCTTACATTCTGATTTGGGTGCAATTACTGCCATTAATTGTGTGTGACAAATAAAAAATTAGGAGATAAAGGCTAAGGCTGAGGCTCAAGCATATATATGTCAGGTCTGCCAGGAGATTACAATTGTCCCTCCGCTTTCCTGACCTGTAGTCTTGTTATCCCGGTATCAGGTGGAGGGATGGTTGAGATCCTGCAGCCAGAATATAAGGAACAGAAACAAAAAATAGGCTTCACTTAGAAAAACTGTAAACTTTAATGTAAAAATAGCATCAAAGCACTCACATTGAGATAACTGTGTACAGGCATGTAGAAGGGGTCCAGATGACAGTCAATCCTCAGCTAAGATGTGCAGTCCCTTGTCGCTGTAAGACCTGTTCGCTATGCTTGTGCTTCTTGTGGAGGAGCCAGTGCGTGGTTCACCTGACGGGCGATTTCCGGGTAGGCTCTGCGGCTACCAGACAGAGGGCTGGAGCACAAGCGATGGGTCGCGAGGGGGAATGAGGTCACACCCGAGGACCAAGATGCAACGCGTTTTGGTGCATGTGCCGTGAATTGCTAGGAATCACAGTGCGCACCTTTTTCAAGCTGGGTGTAATGGCTGTGTGCAGCCTATTTATATATGCCTGTGTGGTATTGCCACCTAATGGTAATAAAATGTAAATGCACTCAACAATATGAGAGATTTACACTAATAATGGCACATGTTAAAAATAGGGAAATAACTAATAAGATATGTACTCTGTTAACCAGAAAAGCTATAGATAATACACTGAAGTATTATCTATAGCTTTTCTGGTTAACAGAGTACATATCCTATTATCCTACAGGCATATATAAATAGGCTGCACACAGCCATTACACCCAGCTTGAAAAAGGTGAGCGCTGTGATTCCTAGCCCACCGGGCGGCCTCGTGTAGTGTGTTGAGGCGCTGGTTAGATATCAGTCACAGAGAGAGTGAGAGTGCCTTTTTTTCTAGCTAGATAGAGCAGGCAGGCTAGTCAGTTAAATTTACAGTGTGTAGAGGATATATATGCATCCCAGGTGTTGTACATATATTTATACACTGTATAGTTTAGCTAGATCAGTTCTTCCTAATTTACTGGCGGGTAGTTGATTGTGCTATCTGCAGTATTCTCATGTGGTGTATTGCCTGTGTCCTCTGCAGTGTGCACCATAAAGCTACACAGGCATACTATAGACACCCAGCAGGTACTATATTTAAAGGAATTTTTCATATTTTTTTTAAATTTAAGCATCATGATGGTCGTTTTTTCTGGAGCAGTGATTTTAATGATGATGCATCATTAAAATCACTGCTCCAGAAAAAGCGACCGTTTTTAAAACTTTTTTCCATTGATACATGTTCCCTGGGGCAAGACTCGGGTTCTCAAAGACATTTTCCGACAATATCTTGCATATGGGGCTTTAAAATGAGCACTTTTGAATTCGAACGTTCGAGTCCCATTGATGTCAACGGGGTTCTAAATGTTTGCGCAAACATTCGGTACGTTCAAAGGTTCTGGTGCGAACTGAACGTGGGGGTGTTCGGCTCATCCCTTACAAGCAGCACAAGCGCAGCGAACAGGTCCTACAGCGAAAAGGGACTACACATCTCGGCTGAGGATTGACTGTCATCTGGACCCCTTCTACATGCCTGTACACAGTTATCTCAATGTGAGTGCTTTGATGCTATTTTTACATTAAAGTTGACAGTTTTTTTAAGTGGCGCTTGTTTTTTGTTTCTGTTTCTGTTCCATGTATTGGAGTCCGGCTTTGGCTCCCCACACAAGGCAGCCCAGATCAAAAAGACTGTTTTCTCACTCTAGAGCTATCAGCTCAAAGGACTTTTCATGGAAAATTATTTAATCTTATGTCAGTGTGCGCCATTATTATAAATATTGCCAGAATATAAGGAACCTCAATAGATGGTGCAAACAGCCTGACCAAAACCCCCAGCAAACAACTCACGGTTCAGTAGAGGCTGAAGACAGGAACCCAGGGGAAGAAAGGACAATCAAAGTAAGCAGGGCCATCTTTAATATAGTTTGGGCCCTGGGCAAACATTTTTTGGGCCCCCCTCCAGCTTATTTTGGGCCTGGCTGGTTCACATGTATGTGTTTTGGCAGCCCTCATTTGTGCAGGCACAGCAGCCCATTGATTTGAATGGGCTGCCATGCCTTTGTTTCCTGCAGAAAAAAGGTGCATTCAGCATTTTAAAAATATAATTGCCTTGAAATCCATTCTGCTTTTGCACCATGCTACTTACTTGCAGTTCTTGCACACACAAACGCACTGTGTTTTTAAAAGCGTGATCTAAACGTCTAAAAATGCAGCAAGTTTAACAGTGCAGGAACTGCAGATAAGTCACAGCAGACAGCAGAATTGACAGACAGCCTATTACATGAGGAATGCGCTTTTCTTTGCAGGAAACGCAGGCATGGCGAAATGAATGGGCTGCTGTGCCTGCGCAAATGTGGGCCGCCAAAACACATACATGTGAACCAGCCAGGCCCAAAATAAGCCCATGAAGCAGTTACATACAGACAGTAATGCCATGTGCTCTGAGGCCTTACTCAGCCTGGACTGCAGATCTGGTCTGTGATTTAAAGAGTTCCTGTATTTTACACATGGCATGGCCTGGGGTCCCATGGTGCTAAAGCAGAATGGACATATGGTGCTGTGACCCCATGCCATGCCATGTGTAAAATACAGGAACTTTTTAAAACACTGACCAGGCCTGCAGTGAATCATCAAATATTATAAAGACTTTGGGCACACTCTGCAGAAAACTTCTATTTCAAATATAGTTTAGCAAACA
Source organism: Rana kukunoris (assembly GCA_029574335.1). Lineage (NCBI taxonomy): Eukaryota > Metazoa > Chordata > Amphibia > Anura > Ranidae > Rana > Rana kukunoris. Next base: position 133,152,662 of record CM056049.1, read on the forward strand.
GTGACATACCTTGAGGAGCAGGAAGAAGTCATTAAACTGGGGATGCTATAAAATCACATTCTACCTAAAGGTGAAAAGGAAAGGAGCAGAATTTTTTATGATGCTTAAAGTGAAACAATAAAAATAAAATATTCCTTTAAATATCGTGCCTGGGGGGTCCCTTTAGTCTGTCTGTAAAGTGGCGCATCTCTACAATGTATAGAACATGCCGCATGCCGCAGCAATAATGAGATTTGTAAATGAATTTTTTTTCATGTAAACTTGCTTACGGCTGTAATGTATTGTTGGCTCCTGGCAATACAGATTAAAAAAATGAAACAAATGGCGTGAAGGACCCCCCCCCCCGTCCATACCAGGCCCTTTAAGGGGAACCCCGCACCAAAATGTAAAAAAATGGCATGGGATCTCCCCACAAATTCCATACCAGACCCTTATCCGAGCATGCAGCCTGGCAGGTTAAGAAAGGGGGGCGAGCAAGCAACCCCCTCCTGAACCATACCAGGCCACTTGCCCTCAACATGGGGCAGTGGGGGCTTTGGGGCAGGACCTCTTCCCAACAACTTTGGGCTGTGGTTGGGGGGTTATTGGAATCTGGAAGCCTGCTTTAACAAGGGGGTCCCAGATCCAGCCCCCTATGTAAATGTGTATCGGGTTACCCATTTACCTATTCACCAAAAAAGTGTCAAAAAGCAAAAACCACAAAAGACAGTTTTTGACAAAGTGTCCAGCGATGTAAATTCACAAAAAAAAATAACAATTTTGCTTAACTTTTTTTGTATTGCGTAGAGGACAAAAGGTCCCCTATAGGATGTTTTTTAAGTGACAGGTCCTTTTTAAAAAAACATGCATGTGTCCTTTGGGCTTCACTGGATGTAATGCAGTTCAGTGTAGATTGCATTGCAATACACCCCTTCTTGAGTATGCTAGCCAGGGAAAGTGGCAGGATTACCCGAAAGTAGCACCAACAAGAAGTGGAGGAGAGTGGATGTTAGTTCACCCTTCTCCCTCCTCTTTACCTGCCAGCACCTGCCATGTTGGTCTCGGGCCCGCTGATGGGAAGTGGAGTCCGGAATACATGGGGGGAGTGAGCGTGGTGGGGATTGTGCCGGTTCTGGATGTGTGGAAGCAATCGGTCAGCAGCTCAGCCACTCGAATGCTTCCACCTGATAGGCAGAAGTCTAGTTTTACATACAATCCTGTATATATATATATTACCGACGGGTGCCGCTCTAATAAGGGCGCCTGTAGGCACATGCCTCCAGTGCCTAGTGGAAAATCCAGACTTGGCTGTGACTGCTTATAAAGTGGTAGATGGAGTTAAGTTTCAAATTTTTAGTCAAATCCATCTAAATCTGCTAGGCTAACATTACCCTCTCCCCCCAGACTGGCACTGCTGCTGTCAAAATGTGTCTAGTTTACTATTTCATCCAGAATGCAGACACCCTAAAACAGGAAGTGTGTTACCAATCCCCAGATTTTTTTTTTTTTTTAAATACTAAAAAAATGAATGAATGCAGCCAGCTACCACATCTATGGATTGGTAAGCTGCAACATATTACATTTATTTTTGGATTTAGTACTGAGTTAGGCTTGTTGGCACCACCTGGCTCAACAAACTTCGACTGAAAGACAGATGGAACCAGGTTGAAAATTGGTAAACATCTGATAGGATGCAGTCAGTGTTCCAGTATTCAGCCATTGGTGCTGCAGCTGTTAGAACCTGGCAAGGGGGATTCCTCTATCCATATTGTTTAGCCTGAATGGAGGAATCCAATACAATCTGTCACATGCAGCATTAAATATAACATTTTATTTTCACTGCTTCATTGTAAGCATTTTTGGTTCTTTTTTGCCCAACTCAACATAATCTGTCTGGCTATTTGCAACCAAATCTACATTATTAATATTGATTATATATATATTTAAATGTTATCAAATGTAATTCTTCACAAAAATTCTGATTGGTGACAGTAATCCTATTAGTTTATTATGAAAAAAAATGCTTTCATCCCTATCATGCGATGGATACAACATTCTGCATGATCCCAATTATCATATTAGTTTATTACAAATAATAAAATCATCTGTTTCAGACTTTCTGATAACTCTGCTTTATTCTAAAACTATAACAGGAGTATAACAAGCATCCTTTAACTGCATCCATAACTGCATATACAGACTGATTTTTACTGCTGTGGGTTTAGTAACACCTTAAGTATATGTAAACCCAATCACTAAATCTGACATAATATTTAACAAATGTAATGTAATCAAAAAACATTGTTTGAAATCTTAAAAATCCATTTTTTTTCATAATTAGTGATTCTGACATGAAGTTCCTTGTTTACGACAAATCCTGTTAAGGGGTCACAACTGTTTTCCTAGTGTGTTCCTGCATTGTCACTGAGGCACATGTGCCCCTGGAGGGGGCTACAAACCTCTGTGCCAACATACATTACACTGCTATGATTCGCCATTTTCACTGTGGAGAAACTGATCCAGAGTAATGAAGGGCAGCCAGCAAAGAAGCTGTTGAGAAGTGGCTGCAAGGGGCTGGAGAAGATCAGCTAAGGTTTCAAAATGGATGTATAAAAAGATATGAAAAATGTATATCATAGTAGGGAGCTGCAGTGGCTCAACGCGATTGGCACTGCGCTGACAAGCCGTGTTCACCTCTGCAGCTAAGGGTTCGGATCCCGGTCTCGGCTGCATGTGAATTGAATTTGCCTGCGCTTAGTACGCCCACCCCCCTCCCACAAAAAAAACACCACACTTACACGCACTCAAAATTGGGCTAACATGCACGCACTTTGGCCACACGGTCTCTAAAAAAGAGAGGCAAAGGACTAACAGGGCTGGCTGAGTGTGGGCTAGGTCCTCTCACTCCCTCATAAGGGAGTCCCTCTGCCCCATTGGGCTTCAAAGCGGAGCAGGTAGGGCGGGCTGTGTGGGAGGACCCCCTCACACCCACCATTGCCACCCGGGGGCATGGAGATTCCAACTCCTGCGGCCCGGCTCCTCTCTCGAGTACACGCACAAAATACACTTTAAAGAAAAATATGTATATCATAAAAGGCGAGAAGCATCTTTAAAAGTAGATTGTAAATGTACATACATTTAAAAATGTTAGCTGTATTTTTGTTCATTGTATGCAGTATTTGCACATTTTGTTTCAGATTAATGGCATATATTCAAAATGATGGATTGTCTATTTTCCTGTGACTATGATAGGGGTATTAAATTTAAACCCAGCAGAGATTGAAAGTGATATAAATAGTTAACTGCTCTCAATAAAGCACTAAAGAATGTACTGATGCTATATAAATTGTCACTAAATGGTTGCCACTGAGCTCTATACTCATGGGGGACATACAGACGCGCAAACTCAGCATGGGGTTCGGCTTTTATATTCTCACTCAGGCTTTGCAGGATCTCTGACTGTCCAGGACAACAAGAGATACTGACACAGTGATATGAAAATAACTTGTTCTGAAGGCTTTAAACAAGAAAAAGAACAATAACAGCAGAACACTCATAAAATGGAGAACCTACTAGCAGCCCTAGACACACATTAAGCGCCAGATTCTCAAAAGAGATACGACGGTGTATCGCAGGAAACACCGTCGTATCTCTGTTTTTTTCCCCGGGTATCTATGCCTCTGATTCCTAGAATCATTTATGCATAGATACGGCGAAGATCCGACAGGTGTAAGACACTTACACCGTCAGATCTTAGATGTAATTCCTTCGCTGGCCGCTAGGTGGCCTTTACGTTGATTTCTCATTTGCCTATGCAAATGAGCCTAATACACCGATTCCCGAACGTTTTTACGCCGCCTCGTTGTTTTTTACGTTGTTTACGTAAGCATAAACCTACCCCTGCTATATGAGGGGTAGGCTTACGAAGTTCCGTCGTATGCTATGTTAAGTATGGCATCGGGTCAGCGTCGTCTTTTTCCGTCGTTTACGTCGTTTTACTAAGTCGTTCGCGAATTGGGCATTGCGTAAATGACGATCACGTCGTTTTCACGTCAGTTTCAACTACGTTTTCCGACGTGAGCTGGAGCATGCACACTGTGCTTTTTTCCCGGCCGGCGCATTCGCAGTTTGATCGGTGCGGGGGCACGCTTAATTTAAATACAAGCCGCCCCCTTTCATTTACGCAGTGATACGCCGGGGCATTTACACTACGCCGCCGCAACTTATGCAGCAAGTGCTTTGAAAATACGGCACTTGCTCATTTAAGTTGCGGCGGCGTAGTGTAAATGGCATACGCTACGCCGACGCAGCCGGTACGTGAATCTGGACCTAAGTCTACAAACCAAGTGAAAAATAGCTGCTTAAAATTTAATGTGGCATCACTACAATATAACATATGGGCCAGATTTAGAAAGAACTTACGCCGACGTATCTCGAGATGCGTGGCGTAAGTGTATATTTGCGCCGTCGTATCTATGCGCCATACCCAGAAAACTAGATAAGCCTGAAAATAGGCTTCTTCTGACCGACGTAACTTGCCTATGCTGGCGTATCGTGGGCGCATAGTTACGCTGAACGCATTCGGCGTTCCCATTAAAAATATGCAAATGAGCTAGATACGCCGATTCACGAGCGTAGTTGCGCCCGGCGTATTGATATACATCGTTTACATAAGGCGTACGGCTGGCGTAAAGTTACCCCTGCTATTTGAGGCGCAGCCAATGTTAAGTATGGACATCGGAACAGCCGTCAAATTTTACCTCGCTTACGTCGTTTACGTAAGTCGTAAGTTACGTTCACGTCGTATGCAGTGTTGGACGTATCTTAAGCATTCTATCCGATGTGAATTTTTGGGGCATGCGCACTGAATACGTCAACGGACGGCGCATGCACCGTTCGTTATGCGCTTCATTTACGTGGGGTCACGATTCATTTCCATACAACACTACCACTACCAACCTACTTTGAATTACGCAGGCTTACGCCGGCATATTTACACTATGCCGCCGTAACTTAGGGCGCAAGTTCTTTCTGAATACAGTACCTGCCTCTCTAAGTTACGGCGGTGTAGTGTATATGAGATATGATACGCCTGTCCAAACTTAGACAATTCTTTCTGAATCTGGCCCTACGTGTCCAGGGACTGATTTAAACTGTGACATGAACATTTCAGTCATCTGGTCATCTACAACATTTTCTATTTTTTCCAAATTCAATTGCAAATGATTGCATGTTTGAAATGAACCCAGATTAAAATTCTCTCAACATACCTAACAAGACAGCTTCTCAATAAAGACCTATGGAGGAAAAGGCAGTGATTGTGTACTATGGCCTGGCCCATCAGTTCAGAAAAAAAAATGCAGAACCACTAGAGGCAGTGTAGGATGCAGCCACAAGAGGAGTTTGCTGGCTAATTTGAGATCAGCAGTTGAGGGTATATTTCCTGACAAAAGCCTGACAGCATACACATAATACAGGTTATGCCCTCTGCCCAACCACAGGACTGGTTATACTATATAAATCACCTCCCCTAAGGCGGCATTTTCCTTTTTTTTCCCCCTCAATGCTCAGCTGGTTATGGAACCGATTTTGGCGATTCTCCTTCTATACAGGTTGTAAAGCTCCTAGAAGAAGGAAGCCTCCTCCATGTCCAGGTACTGGGGTTGTAGGATGCTGGTGTCTGGGTGCAGGTAACTAGTTGTACCTTTGTCTGTTGAGGATCGTTGTGGGCCGATCACCCCTCTTGGGGTATTGTAGTCCCGCATGTTAACAGGCTTAATACATTGTTTGTTGCATGTAGGAATGACTGGACTATTGTTAGGGCGGCGAAGGAGCAGGACCTGTCCCACCCCCCTTATAGCCAGTCAGAGGGAGAGATCTGGTGAACAAGGCAAGAGAGAATGTAGGTATTCTGTGCCAGATCATTTCCTGTCGTGCCGTGTTAGTTAAGTGATTGCATTTGGGAGGTAGGATGTTTTTTTCTCTTTTAAGAGGCATGTGTCTGTGCAATATGCTTAGTATGGTGTTTGTGTTTCACTGCCTAAGCGTGTGGCTATGAGGTGTCCCAAAGACCAGCCACACAGTATAAGGCGAGGGTCAGGTAAGTAAATATGAGCATACCAAAAAAAATGAGTGCTACAGGATTAAGAGCCACGAACACAAATAGACAACAAATCTCATAACACAATATACTTAATAGTAGGGAGGGAAGCTCCTTACGATGTCTTCTTCTCTGGTGACTAGCCAAAAATCCTGACTGCTGGCCCCTTATATAGGCACAAAACCTGCTTCTAGAAGATTCTAACGGTCATATGACTTTAATGACCAATCATAACTTGACCTTCTGACCTTCCAGAACCTTCCTTACCACATGACCCAAACTGACCAATTAAAAAAAACGTAATCTTGGCCTAGCATGCCCACTCAACGGCCCCATGAGGTAAAAGGGGCCTAAATAAGGCTAAACCCCCCCATTGCTTCTGTAACTAGATTTATCTGAATGAGGCACTTTTATTTGGTCCATGTGAGGCCGCGTACACACGACCGAGAACCTCGTCGGGCTAAACTCATCGTTCCGCCCGACGAGGTTCCCGATGAGCGGTCGGAAAAGCTTGTCGAGCCAAAGTCCTTATTGAACAACGAGGGAAAAGAGAGCGTGCTCTCTTTTTTGGCTCGACGAGCTTCCCGACGGGACGCTCGTCGGAAGTGTACACACGACCGAGAACCTTGGCAGAATATGGATCCCAGCGAGCTTCTCGCTGGATTCTGCCGAGAAGCTCGGTCGTGTGTAGGGGGCCTTACACAATTCATCTCCTGTACACAATGATCTCCTGTATCATGTCTGCAGTATCACTAAATATTATAGGTGGCCCTTTGGTAATGTTAGGATCCCCTGAATCAGGCGAGTTGATTACCACTGTCTTATACAATTTGTAAGGCCCTTTGGAAACCTTTACTACAAATAACTAGACATGTGCATTCATTTTCATCCGAATGCATTTTCGTCCGAATTTCGGGTATTTTCGTTTTAACAAACGAAAATGAATGCGCAGAATCCGAAATCCGGAAGATACAACATAAAAAAATATATTTTCGCTTTTGTTGCTACAACAGTTCCATACAGATAGGAGATTCGACATGACACTGACAATAGCGATCTGTGTCTATCGAGTCTGCAGTTGAATGTGCCTAACCTTAACTCTATTAGTCCAAGATTATTCTACATAGAGAGGAAAGATTTGACGTTATAGAGACAATGTTGGGGTAGACCATTTGACATGAACGACGAAGATTTGATGAAGCAGCGAAAAACATACAATCGTTGAATCTGTAATTGAAGGCTTATGGTGTCTGTCGAAATTTCTAAGAAGATTCAAAAGCAGCTGAACTGTACGACGCCGCCATCGTACATTTCCAGTCAAATGCTCGGCCCATAGGCTATAGAAGAATTTGAATGTTGGTTGACTAGTAATAATAACTTATAAATATAATTATTACTAGTCATACAACATTAGAATTCTTCTATAGCTTGTAGGCGGAACATTCAACCGGAAATGTACAATTGCGGCGTCGTACAGTTTAGCTGTTTTGTCCAATCTTCTTAGAACATTCGACAGACACCGTAAGCCTTCAATAACAGATTCGACCTTGATTCATTCGGATTTTCGGACGAATGCATTTTTTTACAAAACAACATAAATAAAAACGAATTTCGGGAGTAACTAAATACATTTATTTTTCAGACGAAAACTAAATTCCAAAACAAAATATTTCAGTGTGCACATGTCTACAAATAACCAGTTCCTGCCAGGTGACCTGCTGTTTATTGTGCAGGGTATCTACAGACATACAGCCCTGTAATGCTTCCAAACAACATTGGAGAATCTCATCAAATAGAAAATGTATGTAAACGTCCTTCAATGGAATAACATGCAGCCCATCTTTGAAACCTAGCAAATGTCTAATTGGAATGCCTTGAAGCATTTTTCAGCATACGTCTGTCTCAATAGCACAGTTTTGGTTGTGTAATAGTGATTGACATGTGGGCATATCTCTATTCCACAGTCAAGCCCACACATACAAAGCCATCCTGTCTGCACATTTACTGACTATTCACACTGATGTAATGCATTTAATATAAAATGCTTGTTTGGTATTTTCACTTCAAAATAGCCTTATTGAATGTATGTATATTTTAATTAATATTACATCACACATTTTAGAAAATTACACCAGCAGCGTAAACACACAGATGGGTGGCTACAAATAGCTATCACTTTACTGGGGCCAAATGCACAAGCCACTTGTCTTTGCTCCATAGGAAACAATTATACTTATTTATTGTCAGTAGTCCGCCTGTTTATGCTTTAGGGGTAATTTGTTACTGTTGATGATGTAATAATAATTAAATGACATATTTTCTCATAGAGTTTTATTGTAAAGTTAAAGCATGACATCAGTGCAAATATTGAGGAAAGCATTACATAAAAGAGGGCTTTGTGCTATTGATTTGCTAGGAAAACATAGAGGTGTCATAGCTGTCAATCAATAAATGCACACACACGCTGTTTATGACACACCAAATAGGCATCATTGTTTCCCGTCCTGTGCTATATAGTAAAACATGGGAGATCTAGTGAGCCTGTTTACGTTGGGAGGAATAATAAGTCAAGGGACAAAGAGGACTCTAGAAAAGAACGGAAAGATACCAGAAAATAAAATCAATAAAATGTGTTCTATTTACATGATCACAATTTTTACAGTCATTTTATATATATTTTATATTTTAATCAAAACAGCTTATCCACTGTGAATGTCATGGTCATTTTTGAAAACTGAAGTGCCGTTTATAGTAAACCTACACATTTCTTCTTTTATTTGGAGAAAGCCTAAAAGATTCCTGCCAAACCTGTGCCGAGTGGACGTCTTTGGATGTTCTTTTATGTGCATTACCTGCGCGCGCCGCTGGGGGGGGGGCACAGTGGGTAAACACTGTGCCGGCGCATCGCTGAGGAGCCGATGCGTGTGCCTGGCAGCCGCGATGTCCGCCAGGTACCCACGATCGGCGGTGACAGCAGGGAAGTGGAGCTCTGTGTGTAAACACAGAACTCCACGTCCTGTCAGGGAGAGAGGAGACCGATCTGTGTCCCTTGTACATAGGGACACAGCATCGGTCACCTCCCCCAGTCAGTCCCCTCCGCCCACACAGTTAGAATGACAGTTTCAATTTATTTTTTATTTTTTTGCATTTAAGTCTAAATTTAAGATCTGAGGTCTTTTTGACCCCAGATCTCATATTTAAGGGGACCTGCCATGCTTTTTTCTATTACAAGGTATGTTTAGATTCCTTGTAATAGGAATAAAAGTGATCAATTTTTATTTTATTTTTATTTCAGTGTAAAAAATTATAAACTAAATAAAAATAAATAAGAAAACAAAAACTTTTTTTTAAAGCGCCCCTTCCCGACGAGCTCGCACACAGAAGCGAGTAGTGTGGCCTGATGCATGCGTGGGAGTCTTAATCAGTTGCTGCAGCCCCAGTTCTTCGAGTTGGTTGATGCAGGCGCTAGCGATGGGGTCCTGGGTAGAGTTAGCCCAGAGGTTGAAATCCCTGAGTAGCAGCAGGTTTTTGGTTTTTAAGGTGTACGTCGAGAAGAATTCGGTGAAGGGTGTGAGGAGATGCGTCTTTGGTCCAGGCGGTCTGTAGCATAGTAGAATATGGACGGTTTCCTCGGGTGTAGTTTGTTGCAGGGTGAGTGTTTCCATAAAGGGCACTGCGTTCTGTAGAGCTGGTTTGGTGAGTGCGAGGTGGGATTTGTAGATCACCGCTAGGCCTCCTCTTCTTTGTCCTGCTCTATGCTCGGTTAGTATGCGATAGTTCTCAGGCACCAATTCTATAAGGATGGTGTTGCAGTCGGGAGTGAGCCAACTTTCTGTAATAAAGAGGCAATCTGTGTTGTGTTGGACACAGATTCCTCCTTTTAGAAGGAATGATGGGAGCATGTTTGTATTCCCTTTGCCCTGGATCGGGGGTAAAAAAACAGAAAGAGCAGATAAAGTATACGTAAATTAAATCACTGAAATCTTGTATAATCTTTAATAAAATAATGTAATTTAAAAAACAAATTGTGTCTGTAGTAAACAAAGCTTTACTACAGACAGCAGACACAGTTGCTCCGAAACGCAGAGCTCTCATCCTGGAAAACAACGCCGGTTGGTTTAACGACACTCTCACTCTACTGAAACAAGAACGCAGAAGAGCGGAAGGAGTCTGGAGGAGAAACCCATCAATAGAAAACCACACAAACTACAAAACCCTCATCAGGAATTACCACAAAGCGATCTTTAAGGCCGGGTTCACACCTATGCGAATTGGTTGCGGCTTAAACCGCATCTAATACGCAGAACATTTTTAAATACATTGTTTTCAATGAGGCTGGTTCACATATGTGCGATGCATTCGCACTGCGCATTGCCGGAAATCCGTATGCGTTGTGGAGGCCTTGCGGTGCGGCTCAGGTGCGAATTCAGTCCCATTATCTTCTATGGGTACGCAGCTGATTCGCAGATGTGTTCAGTTCTCTTCAGGAATTTCTCTCATTCAGCTCAATACATTTCTCCCCCACTCTCCTCTCACTCAGAACTTCCCCCAGGTCTCCAAATTTGCAGTAAAAATGGAGCTAATCTGCTGAACACTTCTCTTATCTGTCTGCAGAGATAAAAGAGCTGAAATTCTCACTGCACAAGTGTGAACCCAGCCTAAAGCAAAGAAAGATAATTTCTCAAACACCATTTCAAAAGCCCTAAACTGTCCACGGGAACTTTTCAAACTAGTCTCTCAGACCATGAACCCCACCTGCTTGGAGCCCCCGGCAAGTGAGACACAAGAACTCTGCAATCAACTATCTGACTTCTTTATCAACAAAATTGAAAATATTCGGGCAACAATTCAACATAACAAAAGCGCCAACCCCATTCAGATAGAGCAAGAAGAAGCAATCAACACAAAGAGTCCACGAGCGACAAATTTTGCACTGGCCCCTATTACCATCGACACCACCAAAAACATTATCAGAAGCCTCCGCGACAACACTTCTCCTAATGATACCATCCCTACAAAACTCTTGAAAGAATGCACCGACATCTTGGCACCCATCATAACGCACTTCATAAACCAATCGTTCAAAGAAGGGATTGTTCCGATTCCCCTCAAACAAGGCATAATTAAACCCCTCCTAAAGAAACCCAACCTCGACCCTAAAGACCCTAACCATCGCAGACCAGTGACAAGCCTGAACACCATCTCCAAGATCATGGAGAAAGCAGTAGTACAACAGCTACAGCCCCATCTGGACGACCACAAACTCCTAGATCCACTGCAATCAGGTTTTCGCCCAGGCCACGGGACAGAAACGGCTCTCCTCAAGATATGGGATGACGCCCTCGAAGCAGCAGATGATGGAGAATCCTGTCTCCTAGTGCTGCTGGACCTCAGTGCAGCCTTTGACACGGTTGACCACAACACCCTGTTCACTCGACTCAAAGAAGTAGCTGGAGTTTCAGACTCGGCCTTACCATGGTTCGCATCGTTCCTAGAAAACCACACTCAGACCGTGAAACTGGGAGGTTTCACGTCAGAAACACGGACCGTTACATGCAGAGTTCCTCAAGGATCACCACTCTCTCCTGTACTCTTCAACATCTACATCCGCCCGCTCCTCAATATCATCAGCGGACAGGATCTGAGCTACCACTCTTACGCGGACGACACACAACTTTACTTTCGAATCACCAATAAAAAAGACCAATATCATGACCTAGGAAAATGCCTCACTCTGATTGATAACTGGATGTTTGAAAGCTCCCTCAAACTCAATGGATCCAAAACAGAACTCCTCATTCTCCACGCAAATCGGAAATCTAAGTCTAGGACCACATGGACACCACCCACCATCCTTGGTCATCTTTGACTCAGACATGACGATGGACGCACAAATAGGAGCAGTAGTCAGCGGTTCTCACCATCTTTCCGCATGCTACGAAGACTCATTCCATTCATCCCGGAAAAGGACACAGCAGTAGTGGTTGGAACAATCATCAACTCCCGACTCGACTACGCAAATTCCCTCTATTTAGGACTACCGAAATATCAGATTTCACGTCTACAAGTCGTCCAGAACACGGCAGCCAGACTGGTAACAGGTAAAAAAACGTGGGAACCAATCTCCGCGGGCTTGAGGTCTCTCCACTGGCTGGCCGTAAAGGATCGGATCACATTTAAGACACTCTGCCTCACCCACAAATGCACACAAGGAAACGCTCCTCAATACTTATGCGAGAAAATAAAACCCTACGTCACAAATCGCATGCTCCAGTCAACCAAACAAAACCTCCTCCAAATCCCCAAGACACGGTACAAATCTAAGGGAGAACGCAGATTTGCGGTCCAAGGACCCCGGCTCTGGAATGCACTACCCATGACCATCCGCCTCGAAGAAAACCATCGGGCCTTTAGGAAAAAACTGAAGACTCACCTCTTCTGATGGATCATCGAAAAGAATAAAGGCAAAGCCCCCTAGTCGGACTTTAAAGGCACTGTGGTGTGTTAAATGTAGTAAGAAAGAACATAATATTTCTATATAATTTATTAAGAAAGTATAAGATAAAAGTTGATTACATGATCTATAACAATTACAAAAAGTACATAATAATGAAATACAGTTCAACATATCATGCTGTGTGGTGTGATGCCCTGTGTAGTCCCGACGTTTCAGGGAAACATAGTCCCTTTCTTCAGGGGTGTTCCAGGATTCACAACTCTAAAAAGTGTATAGAAAATGATCAGGATGATCTAAATAATGTTGATGATGTTGCTGTTATAGATTAATACTAAAGTACTTACAGTAAACTGTATGATAATTCAAACAAGTAGATCATGTATTTAAAAGCATGGGTTTCCGGATGATCCGAGTCTGCTGACCTGGCCGCTGACGGCAGGGCAAAATTGCAAACAGTCTAATGGTTGAGTACGTTGTTGCCAGATATAGATATGCTGCTGGAGTCAGAGGTCACTGGAGCCTAGAGTTGTGATGATGTGTGTTAATGTTTATGGACATAATTGTATTCATAAAATATGAAATAAATTGTATTTTATAACATTTTATTAGGGGGATATATAGTATGGCTTCTGATGGATCAGGACGACAATGAATGCAAACGCCTTGAGGCGATTTAGTTTGCATGTGCAGCGCTATACAAGTTCCTCACTCACTCACTCAAAATACAATGCTTGATGTCTAAAGCCGTGTACACACGATCAGTCCATCCGATGAGAACGGTCTGAAGGACCATTGTCATAGGTTAACTGATGAAGCTGACTGATGGTCTGATGTGCCTACACACCATCAGTTTAAAAAAACGATCGTATCAGAACGCGGTGACGTAAAACACAACGACGTGCTGAAAAAATTGAAGTTCAATGCTTCCAAGCATGCGTCGACTTGATTCTGAGCATGCGTGGGTTTTTAACCGATGGTCGTGCCTACTAACGATCGGTTTTGACCTATCGGTTAGGAATCCATAGGTTAATTTTAAAGCAAGTTGGCTTTTTTCAACCTAAGGTTAAATAACCTATGGGGCCCACACACGATCGGTTTTGATCGATAAAAACGGTCCATCAGACCGTTGTCCTCTGGCTATCCTATCGTGTGTACGAGGCCTTATGCCACGTGCACACGGTCGTTTTTTGCGATGAAAAAAAACAACGTTTTTTAAAACGTCATTTAAATTGATCGTGTGTGGGCAAAACATAGTTTTTTGTCTTAAAAAAAACGACCAAAAAAAATTCGTCGTTTTTTGTGTCATAAAAAGTGATGGTGTGTGGGCAAACGACATTGAAAACAACGTTTTTAAACCCGCGCATGCTCAGAAGCAAGTTATGAGACGGAGCTTCAATGGAAAAGAGTGCCGTCGAACGTGGTGTACGTCACCACGCTTTGCTAGAGCTTTGTAGAAAAACGATGGTGTGTACGCAACGTCGTTTTGGAAAATGAAGTTTAAAAAACTTCGATTTTTTTTTATGATTGAAAACTTCGTTTTTTTTCATCGCAAAAAAACGACCGTGTGTACGCGGCATTAGAGGCCAGTCCAAGCACTGTCACATCTGTGGTGGTGTACCTAGCAGAGTGCAACTGCCATAGCCAGTATTTATTCAGGATCTTTGTAAAGGACTATAGTGTGAATCAGTACAGTGATCAGTGCTGGTGAAGGTAAGTAAAGGCACACAATAGTGTCTTTTAGACAATGGGGGTTAGTTTGATTTTTTTTTTATCATATAGGCTTACTTTAAGACCCATGTTTTCTTTAGTCCAGTTTTCAAAAATCAACACCTCATCTCTCTTTTGTACTATTTGCAAACATAACATTTCTCCTATGCAGTAATGGAATTTATGCTTAAAGGCATCCATGCTTTAGGTGTTATTCTTCTTTAGAAAAAGAAAAAAAAATGTGGAAAGGTCACAAAGGCCATGGCCTAGGGCAGACACATTTCAAAGATCGTATTATTACATTTCTCTCTTCTATATGCAAGCAGGAATAAAGCAAAATTAAATATATGTGTGTGTGTATATATATATATATTTTTTTTTTCAAATTATATACACTGATACACTGTACGCATAAAGTGTGAGTTATTAAAGTGTGATAAAGTGCAACAAAAAGAAAATAACTTGTGTTGGATAAGAACATACACTCATGTACAAGGGGTTTGAAAAAACTAGCTTTTTCTTTACATGATTAGATGTTACAAGTAGTGTTGAGCAGAATATGCCATATTCGATTTCGCGATATATCTCGAATATATAGTCGAATATTCGAGATATATTCGTTAAATGCGAATATTCGCGATATTTTTTGGAAATGAAATGATTGCGAAATTTCGCTATTGCGAATGCGAATGCGAATGAAATTTCGAGAAATGCGGAAGGAGCACTCTGATTGGCTCAGAATATTCGTGATATATTACAATACAAAATAATTGCGAATATTCGGCAAATGCGGAAGGAGCACTCTGATTGGCTCAGAATATTCGTGATATTTTATAATACAAAATAATTGCGAAATTTCGAGAAATGCGGAATGGAGCACTCTGATTGGCTCAGAATATTCGTGATATATTACAATACAAAATAATTGCGAATATTCGTCAAATGTGGAAGGAGCACTCTGATTGGCTCAGAATATTTGTGATATTTTATAATACAAAATAATTGCGAAATTTCGAGAAATGCGGAATGGAGCACTCTGATTGGCTCAGAATATTCGTGATATTTTATAATACAAAATAATTGCGAAATTTCGAGAAATGCGGAATGGAGCACTCTGATTGGCTCAGAATATTCGTGATATATTACAATACAAAATAATTGCGAATATTCAGCAAATGCGGAAGGAGCACTCTGATTGGCTCAGAATATTCTTGATATTTTATCGTAATTTCGCAAAAATGCGAATGAGAAATTGATTGCGGAATTTCGACAGTAACACTCTGAAATCGAATATATGTGTTATTTTAGCTAAAAACAATATTGCGAATTTCTCGAAAATAATCGCGCGATATCGCTTTTGCCGAATAATCGCATTGCGATTTTTCGGCAATATAAAATGATCGCTGCAGCTACTCGGCCCAAGGTCTCTAATCATACCAGCAATGCTTTTAGACGTCGATGGGGATCTCTAGGATGTGATCTGTTCTAAAAAAAAATTGAAAAAATACGAATATTCGAAATAGCGAATATTCACCGCGAAATTCGGAATATATCGCGAATACTCGAATATGCCATATTCGAGCCGAATATTCGCAATACGAATATTCGTGAGCAACACTAGTTACAAGCAAATACTTCACACTTAGGTAAATCAGTTGTGTTTACTATATTGTATCTGTGGGCCACTGACTATGGCAGCTGGGTAAGATGTACAATTGGATTTAGTTTTGTATTATTTTATTTTTTCTTATGCCATTACCTTAAAACCTAAGGATAAATTTAACATCAAAAGTAAAAGAGCAAAGGATAAAAGAGCTGTAGTGAAAAGTCACCAGACTGATATGCAAGTGGACCTGCAATCTCTCTTGGTGAAACTGATCTTTCAGCTATCATCTGAACATCCCCTAAAGCTCAAAGGACTTCAGTTCAGTGCTTTTTCTGGCACCCATGACCAATAGCTGTAAAGTGAAATTGTGTACAATACATGGAAGAAACAAATGGACACACTATCCAGTTCACAATTCCACTTGAAAGAGGGTATCTGGAGACTCACTATGCGTATGCCTAAAAAAAAATGTCAGGGGACAAAATGTAGAACTATTCTCTCAGTTATATTTACTACTCACTGTCCCCAGTGATCTCCTTCTCTGGTCATGGGACTGGTTTAATGATGTTTGCACAAAACTTAATGTAAAACTCCAGCACTACCCATATGCCGCTCGTGTGTGGGCCCCATCGTTTTTTTATCCATCGGTTAAAAAAACTAGGAACTTGTTTTAAAATTATCTGATGGTTAAAAAACCGATAGGAAAAAACGATCGTCTGTGGGTACGTCCATCGGTTAAAAATCCACGCATGCTCAGAATCAAGTTGACGCATGCTTTGTTGTGTTTTAACATCACCGCGTTCTGACACGATCGTTTTTTTAACTGATGGTGTGTAGGTACGACTGATGAAAGTCAGCTTCATTGGATATCTGATGAAAAAATCCATCAGTCCCTTTTCATCGGATGAACCGATCGTGTGTACAGGGCATTAGATTTTTATATGTGATCTTTGGCAATTGATTAGCCACACACCCACAAGGATGCATTTTTTTTCTTATTACTACATTGCCACTTATTATGTACTCACGGTAGGTGCTCCCTCCCACTTAACATATACAGTGCCTTGAAAAAGTATTCATACCACATGGAATTTTCCCACTTTTGTCATGTTACAACCAAAAAGGTACATTTATTTTATTGGGAATGTATGTGAGAGACCAACACAAAGTGGCACATAATTGTGAAGTAGAAGGAACACGGTAAATGGTTTTCAGATTTTTTACAAATAAATATCTGAAAAGTGTGACTTGCATTTGTATTCAGGCCCCCTGAGTCAATACTTTGTAGAACCCCCTTTCACTGCAATTACAGCTGCAAGTCTTTTTGGGGATGTTTCTACCAGCTTTACACATCTAGAGAGTGACATTTTTGCCCATTCTTCTTTGCAAAATAGCTCAAGCTCTGTCATATTGGATGGAGAGCGTCTGTAAACAGTAATTTTCAAGTCTTGCCTCAGATTCTCAAATGGATTTAGGTCTGGACCTTGACTGGGCCTGTATTTGATCTAAAACATTCCATTGTAGCTCGGACTCTAACAGGTCTTCTTCTAAGATTGCCCTGTATTTGGCTCCATCCATCTTCTCATCAACTCTGACCAGCTTCCCTGTCCCTGCTAAAGAAAAGCATCCCCACAACATAATGCTCCCACCACCATGTTTCACAGTGAGGCTGGTGTGTTCAGTGTGATGTGCAGTGTTAGTTTTCCACCACACATAGGTCTGTTACGTTTTGGTCTCATCTGACCAGAGCACCTTCTTCTTCTTGTGAGTCCCCCACATGGCTTCATGCAAACTGCAAACCGGTCTACTTATGGCTTTTTTTCAACAATGGATTTCTTCTTGCCACTCTTCCATAAATGCCAGATTTGTGGAGTGCACAACTAATAGTTGTCCTGTGGACAGATTCTCCCACCTGAGCTGTGAATCTCTGCAGCTCCTCCAGAGTTACCATGAACCTCTTGGCTCATTCTCTGATTAATGCTCTCCTTACCCAGCCTGTCTCTTTAGGTGGATTGTCATGTCTTGGTAGGTTTGCAGTTGTGCCATACTCTTTCCATTTTCTGTCTGAATGCCAACATGTACTGTGACATACTGAAGCAGATCATGATCCCCTCCCTTCGGAGACTGGGACACAGGGCAGTATTCCAACATAATAATGACCCTAAACAGACCTCCAAGATGGCCTTGCTAAAAAAGCTGAGGATAAAGGTGATGGACTGGCCAAGCATGTCTCCAGACCTAAACCCTATGAAGCATCTGTGGGGCATCCTCAAATGGAAGGTGGAAGAGTACAAGGTCTCTAACATCCACCAGTCCCGTGATGTCATCACAGAGGAGTGGAAGAGGACTTCAGTGGCAACCTGTTGTGAAGCTCTGGTGAACTCCATGCCCAAGAGGGTTAAGGCAGTACTGGAAAATAATGGTGGCCACACAAATATTGACACTTTGGGTCGGGCACGCGCGCTCGTTCGTTACAGAGCGGGGATCGGGAGCTATGTGTGTAAACACATAGCTCTCGGTCCTGTCAGCGGGGGAAACGCTGATCTCCTGTTCATACAATGTATGGACAGAAGATCAGTGATTCCACCTAGTGAGGCCACCCCCCCATACAGTCAGAACACACCAGGAACACACTTAACCCCTTCCCTGCCCCCTAGTGTTAACCCCTTCACTGCCAATGGCATTTTTATAGTAATCCAATGCATTTTTATAGCATTGATCACTATAAAAATGCCAATGGTCCCAAAAATGTGTCAAAATTGTCCGATGTGTCCGCCATAATATCGCAGTACCGAAAAAAAATTTGATCGCCGCCATTACTAGTAAAAAAAAACTATTAATAAAAATGCCATAAAACTACCCCCTTTTTTGTAAACGCTATAAATTTTGCGAAAAATATGTAGAAGAATACGTATTGGCCTAAACTGAGGAAAGAAATGTTTTTTTAGATATTTTTTGGGGATATTTATTATAGCAAAATGTAAAAAATATTGCATTTTTTTTCAAAATAGTGGCTCTATTTTTGTTTATAGCGCAAAAAATAAAAACTGCAGAGATTATCAAATACCACCAAAAGAAGGCTCTATTTGTGGGAAAAAAAGGACGCCAATTTTGTTTGGGAGCCACATCGCACGACCGCGCAATTGTCAGTTAAAGCGACGCAGTGCCGAATCACAAAAAGTGCTCTGGTCAGGAAGGGGGTAAATCCTTCCGGGGCTGAAGTGGTTAATACAACAGTTTTCCAAAACATCATTCTACTTGGGAGCCTGCATGAGTAGAATATGAAATTGAATATGAAATCAACAGTGAAAATTAACAAAATCAACCTTCAAATTAAACATATCTGTTTTAATCTATTGATTCAGGATCTTGTCAATGAACAGAAATGTTTTCTTAAAATGTAGGACTTGGGAGATTTCAGCTGCACTGTTTTAATTTACTATGTAACAAATTAATTTTCTATTATCATGTCCAAAACAATTTTGACAAATGTAAAACTATTATCTTTTTCATCTTGTGTTTGCTCATAATCATTTTTCTCTATCTCCGATAGCATAGACAATAAAGCATTTCATTTGTGTTCTATTATCTTTCCTGTTAAAGGTCAGAATAAATATATTTTATTTTTGTACAATGTAAAATTAAAGTAGTTAGAAAGGAGGCAAAATAGTCAAGATGTTAAAAAAAATACGTAAACTCTCACAAAGATGTATAAAGCTTTTAGCACTAAAACAAAAGAATGATCCATGAAAGACTTCCACGTAGCAATTCAATTATTCTCTAATTTTTTTATTTTATTTTTTAGACTAGGGATTGGCAAGTGAAATTTAAAACTGAAATCTGCAGGCAGACATTAAAAGGCACCAGAGAATACCAATCCATTCATCGGTATGGTGCCACAATTACACACATTTTGGTAATAAGTAGTAAACTATAAATACTTTAGACACCACTTTGTGACCTTAATGCCAAACAATGTAGCTTCAGAGAGGCACCATTGGTGTAAACTGGCCTTTCCTTCTGTAGCTCATTTCAATCTTACCATTAATCGGATCACTGGCATTCACTTCTTAAGTTAATAATACCAATAGAATTAGGCCCCTTTCCCAATATCGGTCCGATTGGACAGGTAGACCCGATCGGACCCTTTATTCTAGACATGTGCAGACTGGAATATTTCGTTTTGTTTTTTCGTTTTCGTCCGGAAAATAAATTTATTTAGTTACTCCCGAAAATCATTTTGATTTATTTCGTTTTTCGTTGGGGAATAGCTTTCGTCCGAAAATCCAGATATTATACTTGGTTTCTGTCGAATGGTGTTGAATGGTCAAAAGAATATTCAACGGAACATCGAAACTTTACTCCGAATGGTACATTTCCGGTCGAATTTTCCGCCTACAAGAATTCTAATGTTGTATGACTAGTAAGAATCTATAATCTCTCTATAATCTGGATGTCGAATCTATTCTCTCTCTATAATGTCGAATCTATTCTCTATAATGTCGAATCTATTTTCTCATAAATCGAAATCTATTCTCTGTAATGTCGAATCTATTATTTCTATAATGTCAAATCTTTTCCCTATAGTATTGAATCTTTCCCTATAGCGTCAAATCTTTTCCCTATAGCGTCGAATCTTTTCCCTATAGCGTTGAAAAGTACCGTATGTGTGTGTGTAAATCAGGTTCGATAGACAGATTGCTATTCACTGTATTCAGTCAGCGTCATGTCGAATCTCTCTATATCGAATTGTTATCGCAACGAAAACGAAAATAAAGCATTTTTTATGTCGGATCTTTCGGTTTTCGTTTTCTGCGCTAAAACGATAACGAAAATACCTGATTTTCGGACGAAAATGCATTCTAACGAAAACGAATGCACATGTCTACTTAATTCTTCTCTATGGAACGGTGGGTGTAAACGGACATGGGTCTGTTTACATTCACTTACATCCAATCCGATCCGCTAAATACAGATGGATGGGGATCGGATGGCAGTCAGATGTAAATGAACAGGTGGTCTTTTTACATCGACCACCTTATTGAGTAGAGCGGACACATACCAGTCATCTAGGATAAGCAGGCAGATTACCTACTGTGCAAGCAAACTTCTGGCGAAATGCCGGGCCTGACAGCCCATACATCAGTAATGAGGGTTATCAACAGTGGCGGCTGGTGCTCAACATTTTTGGGTGGGCGCAAACAAACGAAAAAAACAATTTCAGCCTCACTGTGCCCATCAAACGCAACCACTGTGCCCATCAAAAGCAAGCCACTGTGCCATCAAATGCAGCCACTGTGCCATCAATTAGTGCCACACCATCAATTTTCGCCACTGTACCATGCCATCAAATGCAGCCACTGTGCCATGCCATCAAACGCAGCCACTGTGCCATCAATTGTTACCACTGTGCCATCAATTGTAGCCGCTGTGCCATCAAACGCAGCCACTGTGCCATGCCATCAAACACAGCCACTGTGCCATCAATTGTCGCCACTGTACCCATTAATTGTCACCAATGTGCCATGCCAAACGCAGCCACTGTGCCATTAATTGTTACCACTGTGCCTATCAATTGTCACCACAGTGCCATACTAAACACAGCCACTGTGCCATCAAATGCAGCCACTGTGCCATGCCATCAAACGCAGCCACTGTGCCATCAATTGTTACCACTGTGCCATCAATTGTCACCACTGTTCCCATCAATTGTCGCCTATCAAACGCAGCCACTGTCCCCATCAAATGCAGCCACTGTGCCCATCGAATGCAGCCACTGTGCCCATCGAATGCAGCCACTGTGCCCATCAAACGCAGCCACTGTGCCCATCGAATGCAGCCACTGTGCCATCAATTGTCACCACTGTGCCATGCCATCAATTGTGGCCATTGTGCCATCAATTGTCGCTACTGTGCCATGCCAACAATTGTCGTCACTGTGCCCATCAATTTTAGCCCCTGTGCCCATCAATTTTTGCCACTGTGCCCTGTAAAATTCTGCCACTGTGCCCATCAATTTTCGCCACTGTGCCCTGTAAAATGCTGCCACTGTGCCCTGTAAAATGCTGCCACTGTGCCCTGTAAAATTGCCCCCGGCACTTACCTTTCTTGGGTCAGCCATCCTGCTTCCACCGTTCCTCGATGTCTATTTGGAAGCCGCTGGCTCTAATAGGCAATTCCAAAGCCAACCAGCAGTGCTCCTACACCATCTATGGACTCACCGCCTCTGGAACTTATTAATTATTTACTCCTTCTGTGGCGAGCACTAGGTAATCAATAAAGGAATACATAGTCCTTGTTCTTCATAGTCACTATGTTACACCATATGTTAATCCTTTTCCCCCTAAAGGCCCCCTTAAACTTTTGTAGTTCATAAGCAGTATGTCCATTCCTGTGCATTTGTACACATGTGCTGCTTATGTTTTATTGCCCTTTCTGTTTTCTAAACTAGTAAAAGACTACCAAAGAAGAAATTGGTTGCATTTTTATTATCAATAGGAACTTAGACTAAAACTCACATCCAACACTGGCTTCATAATTTACCACTGAGCTGCCTACAGGCCCTTTAATTTGGCCCTTCACATGGATCAGTCTCTGGTCTACACTCATGGCCCAATTTTAACATATTATTTACTTTAGCAACCTCTCAGCCAACGTTCTTGTGATAAATTTAACAGGCTGATTTACTGTGGCCATAGTCAATTGGGTTTGAATACAGCAGATGTCACTGAAAGGGAAACATTATTGAGACACAACAGTCAACTAATTATATTTGCAAACAAATAAAAAAAAAGTTAATGGAAATTGGGAATTTTAAGGTCCCTCAACCATATGTGGAAGAAGGGAACATGTGAAAAGAGGAGTTGCCAGTAATTCTTGCAGCTGGCATGGCATAGCTTGCCAACAAATAGCTCCCGCACAGCTCATGAACAGCCTTCCAATTTTTCACTAGGAAGACATAATATGATTCTAGCCATGAAATTTCCTTTAATTTTAGCTATATTTGGAAGTAATCTGGAAAATATTATCTTGTATTTCTGGGATGTCAAATTAGGAAACATTTGCTGTATGCTTAGCTGTGTTTTCACTGAATACTATTTGAACTGTTACTCCGAACAAGTAAAGTCCACCAAGCCCAACACAAAGTTTACCAGGCCATTACAAAAAAAAGCAACACACATAACCCACATGGTTTATATCAACAATCTTCCTTATTTATAGACTTTATTTAACTGCACATTGCAGATGTAGCTGAACTCTAGGCGTATATAAAAGACACAGATCAATGAAGCTCTGTGTTCATTAATACATAGGTAAATGTATTTTTTAAATGCAATCAGTTCATGTACCTGAATCTGGTCTGGTATCAGCCTTTTGCAGTCCCTGTACAATAGAGCTCAAAGGTGGAGGTGAAGAATCACCAGCAGCCGATAAAGTGTTTCAGTGCAAGGAATTTGCTGATCAAAGAAGAAAACTGAGTAATACTGTAGAGCAGTGGTTCTCAACTCCTGTCCTCAGGACCCACTAACAGGCCATGTTTGCAATAGCAATCATGGCAGCTTAGTAGCCACTTGATTGCTATTACAAGCAATGGGAGGTGACCCCCCCCTCCTGCCGCCTTCTGCGGTTTGCTTTAGCTCTCCCGCCAGCTGGCCGGACAACCAAACAAAGCCGAGACCTGCTTTGATCATCTGTTTGTTAAAGTTAACTTGAAGCGGTGGATTGACATCACTTCCGATTTACCCGGATGTCAACGGTGACATTTAAAAAAAAAATCAAAAGCATTCAAAAACACAGATCTTGGTATTTTGAATGCTTTTAAGGGCAGAGGAGGGATTTGGGGTCATATAGTACCTGTCACATGCCTATTACTGTCACAAAGGATGACTACATTCCTTGGGACAGAAAAAAAAGTATTTTTTTTTTAAAGCAACAGTGTACAATTTAAAATAAAAAAATGAAAGTGCCGCCCCGACCCTAGCATGCAAACAGCGATTGTCCCACACATGTGAGGTATCACCAGGTACATAAGATCGTAGGCAATAATAGAGCATCTTTGGCATGTGGTGCAATCTGCAGGAACTGAGTGATGCGATCATGTTAATATGGACTGAAATCACTGAGGAGTGTATCCAACACCTTGATGAAATTATGGCACATTAAGGCAGTTCTGTAGGCAGAACGGGGTCCCACCCGGTACTGGGAAAGCATGCTTTAAAAAGTGCCCAGTGAGTGTAGATCAATATTCAATCAATCCCTGCTGAACCAGACCAATTTTAGTCCATATATTGTTGGCTTTAACCACTTGACCTAAGTTATGAGGCGAGGAAATGCATTACCGGTGGTTGGTTGCTATGGTGGAGAACAGGTTGAATTAAATTTGAACCCAACTTCAACCATAATCCAAAGCTCTATTAAATCCCTACTGGGAGGTAGGGCGTTTCTGCTAGGGACAGGATACAAAGGAAAGACTAAGGCCGCGTACACACAACCAAATCTGTCTGCTGGAAACGGTCTGCCAGACCGTCCCAGCAGACAGATTCGATCGTGTGTATGGGCGAGCAGACGGATTTGGCCAGCCGACAGATTTGAAAGCATGCTTTCAAATCTGTCGGCTGGGAACCAGTCCGCCCGACATGTCTGCTGGTTAGTACGCTAACCAGCAGACATGTCTTCTTGCACACGCGTCAAATGGATTCGACGCATGCGTGGAAGTGATTTACTTCCTGGTGCGGTGACGTGGCGGCGTCAACGTCACCGCCACGTCACCGCGCCGTCTGCCGGCGGGGATTTTGGTTTGATCGTGTGTACACGATCAAACCAATACGTCCCCAGCAGACAGATTTGTTCAAATCGGTCTGCCCGACCGATTTGAACAAATCTGTCTGCTCGTGTGTATGGGGCCTAATGGGTAAGCCAAAGGTGGGATCTTTCTGAAATGAAGACATAATCCCCTTCAAAAGTGAAAGTTGTACTTTGCTTTAATACCATATCCTGTATAGTATGTAGAATTGGATGATATAGAATATAGTCAAATGATGAATGGCCTGTGAGTCTGTGATTATATAACTACTGTGTTTGTCTCCAGTGTTGGACAATATTCAGTAAAAATACTCTTTCCTAGTGGACTCATTTTAGGAGTCCATCAATTAAGCAGTGTTTGCTATATATCAGAATTTTTTTAAAGAAAGAATGTAAAGTAGGACAGTCTGTTTCCACACATATGATGTAAGCCATGTTATTTTCTTATGTTGTACTTTTTTATGGTGAAGTCAAGAAAAACATTTTAACACATCAGAGATGTCCGCGAAAAAATATATTTAACATAAACTCCTTCTTTCAAAGCTCTACTTCCTTGTAGTTAAAACGTACCTATGTTATGACGGGTATTGGTCTCATAGTGGGTGCTTTGTGTCAAAGTCAATTATCACCACCTGTGTCAAACCATATGACTTTTAAAAAGAAGCTGCACTTTCCACACTCTCAAATATGCTTCAGAGAAGTTCTAGGTATTTATTACAACAAAACATATTAAACAATTAGAGATATGAGTTTCATTTTTGTCAGGAAAGCTAAGGGGAAACAATGCTTTGAGTGGAGTGAGGTTTGGTCCCTGACAAGTTTTTCCAGCTATTCAAGACCTCAATGGGGGGATTTTCCTGTGCTGACACATGAACACTCCATAGGGGCATATTTACATATTTTTGGTGTGTTAATGCATATGTGGTGTGTTTAGGGCAGCATACTCATTTGAAAGGGATTCCTAACGCACTAAAATGTACCTTGCATTTTGGCACACTGCAACATAGGTTCAGTGGAGTACCTTTAAGAAAGAAAGGCACTACAGTGCACCAACGCACATAATTATTATTATTCAGGATTTATATAGCACCAACAGTTTACGCAGCACTTTACAACATAATGTGGTAATACACGCATAAGGATCCAAAAGCATTATCGATTATTAAAAGAGACAGCGCAGCGGTGGTTGCCTGCCTAGCTGTTCCCTTTTAGACTGACCTAATATAAGGGATATGCCATTAGGATGTCATTATTGTGTCATCTACTTGTGTGTGTGTGAATTACAGCTTCAGTTATGAAGCCTGTAAACAAAAGGTTTTCCATAGGCTGTGAATGGGTAAACATTCATCATAGAAATATTAGTCTATAGCGCTAATGACTGACTTAGAAAGAAAATGTAAAATAGTAATATACCTCTTCATATTTACCTGGCTTAAAAATGAGTGTCTATATCAAATAAATAAAGAAAATAGTTATGTTTAAAACCACCACACATACAGGCCCTGATTCACAATGCACTTACGCCGACGTAAGTGTAAATATGCAGAGTCGTTTCTGTGCGCCGTGCCCACAGAACTATGATACGCCTAAAAACTGACTTCTTCCGACCAATGTAACTTGCCTACGCCGGCGTATAGTGGGCGCATAGTTACGCTGGATGCATTTGGCGCTCCCATTGATTTACGATGCAAATATGCAAATGAGGGAGATACTCTGATTCACGAACGTACTTGCGCCCGGCGCATGTTTTAAGCGATTTGCGGAAGGTTTACATCCAGTGTAAAGTTATTCCCCATATTGGAGGCACAACTCATGCAAAGGTATGGACCAGGGAACAAACGCCGTTGAATTTTACGTCGTTTACGTAGTACGTGAATAGGGCTGGGCGTAGGTTACGTTCACGTCGTAGGCAGTGATTCGACATATCTTAGCCAGTTGTTTCGACATGATTGTGAGCATGCGCACTGGGATACGTCCAAGGTACGACGCATGCGCAGTTCATTTTAAGTACTTGTCTGAAGCTCAGCCCATCATTTGCATGGGGTCATGCTTCATTAATTGTATCACGCCCACTTCCAGCCCACTTCCACTTACTCTGCCTTACGCCTACGACTATACGCTACGCCGGCGCAACGTTGGGAGCATTTGCTTTGTGAATTCCATGCTTCCCTATCTGCGTTTCGCCAGCGTAGCGTAAAGAAGATACGCTACGGCAGCATAAAGATGCGCCGATGTATGTGAATCCGGGCCACAGTGCCTTGAAAAGGTAATCATACCCCTTGAATTTTTCCACATTTTGTCATGTTACAACCAAAAATGTAAATGTATTTTATTGGGATTTTATGTGATAGACCAACACAAAGTGGCACATAATTGTGAAGTGGAAGGAAAATATTAAATGGTTTTCAATTTTTTTTTTTTTTACACATAAATATCTGAAAGTCACCTAATTAGTAAATAGAGTCCACCTCTGTTCTGTGAAGCCCTCATAGGTTTGTTAGAGAACCTTAGTGAACAAACAGCACAATAAAGGCCATGGAACACACCAGACAGGTCAGGAATAAGGTTGTGGAAAAGTTTAAAGCAGGGTTAGGTTAAAAAATATATATATATCCCAAGCTTTTAACATCTCACAGAGCACTGTTCAATCCATCATCTGAAAATGGAAAGAGTATGGCCCAACTGCAAACTTACCAAGACATGGCCATCCACAATATCTGACAGGTCAGGCAAGGAGAACATTGATCAGAGAAGCAGCCAATGGGGCCCATGCTAACTCTGGAGGAGCTGCAGAGATCCACAGCTCAGGTGGGAGAATCTGTTCAAAGGTCAACTATTAGTCGCGCACTCCTCAAAAAAGCCTTTATGGAGGAGTGCCAAGAAGAAAGCCATTGTTGAAAAAAGGCCAAAAGAAGTCCTGTTTGCAGTTTGCGAGAAGCCAGGTAGGGGATACAGCAAACATGTGGAAGAAGGTGCTCTGGTCAGATGAGATCAAAATTTAAAGTTTTGGGATAAAAGTAAATATGTGTGGCGGAAAACTAACACTGCACATTATCCTGAACACACCATCCCCATCGTGAAACATGGTGGTGGCAGCATCTTGTTGTGGGGATGCTTTTCTTCAGCACGGACAAGGAAGCTGGTAAGAGTTGGTGGGAAGATGGAATCCACAGCCCTGAGTAAGCTCTTAGTTGTTTGGAAGTTACACAGGTCTTTTCCCAGTAACAGCATTGGAATAGGGTGGCATGGGAGGAAGTAAGGTGGGAATATGCTGCTGGGTAGAAGGTGTGGTAAGTAACCTTTTTTTTTTTTTTTAACCCCATGCTTTGATGAATAAGACAGTTTCTCTTTAGGTTTACTTGTTTTTATTCCGAATCTGCCTGTTTGACAAAAAAATAAAAAAGACACGTTTGTATCAGCCAGGAACTGGTGCTATCATTAATAACATGTATCAATGACCAGACAACAGAGCTAGAAATAAACACTTTAGGCATCCTGAATTTCTTAAATGTGTTATGGATGTATCTGTGCCCAACAAAAAGAAGCAGAATAGAGCCAAGACACTCTTTGTGATAACACAAAGATCATGTCCTTCGGTCTTATCTAGTCGAAGAGGAACACTGAAATACAAACAAAGCAAGTCATTTTGCAGCCATTCTCTAGCTGTGCATTGGGAATATATCAATAAATTGTAGTCTTGAACTTAAAAGGTTTTTCAGCATCTTTGAAAATGGACCTATTGTTCCCTCTTGGTGTCTTTTTGACAGCATTAGCAATTTATACAATAAAATCTATTCCACTTTACTTCAAATTGTGACAGCGAAGTGCTGTTCTCGTTTAATGGGTGCAGCAGGCATTTGCTGTTCATAAAGGCTTACAATTAAACTAATGGTTAGCAGCATTTGGAAAATGATCCTCATAGAGAGAGTAATTAAGAAATAATATACACAACAACCGGCAAATGAGGAAAGATTTTTAGAGAAGATTTCTCATCTGTTTTAATTTATGCATATTTAGAGCCTCTCAGTTTGAAGGGAAATTATACCCGTGAAGATATTAACCGTAATTACCTTAAATACGGCTTACTTTTCATGATGCTGTTCTTTTTGTGATGTAATTGTATAATATAGCAATTTGGTAGCAGTTCCTCAATAGTGTTAATTTTACAATGCAGTGTGCACAGAAAAGGTGCAATATTCAGAAACACAGTAATGCTGATCAGCTGATCCAGGAGGACAAACTATTTCTATAGAATGTGCAGCTGCCCCCTGGCCCTCTGGGACTTAGGGGGCCATTTAGCTAGATATAGGTCAGATAGGTGATGGTACCACTCCCACTGTCACATAGACCTTGACATGGTTCACTTCTAGCTGTCAATCAATAACATTTGAATAATATTTTTACTGGCCAGTAGTCACATGGTAAGGCCAAAAATTGGTCTTGCACGGGGGGCCTTTGATGGCCTAAACAAAAGCTATAAATTAGCTTGTGATGAGAAGAGAAAATGTATTTTTTTTAATAACTGGAGTCAGTTTTTAAACAAATTCTTGGAAGTTTGATACCAAGTAAAGCCTGCCAAAGTCTACCAAGAGATAAATTAAAGTGACAGCCGAAACTCCCATTAATTTCTGTATTTAACTCACCAATGCTAGAACTGAAGGATACTTTTATGCCACGTACACACGATCGATTAAACCGATGAGAACGGTCTGATGGACCGCTTTCATCGGTCCAAACCGATCGTGTGTGGGCGCCACCGTTATTTAACCATCGGTTAAAAAAAAGACAACTTGTTTTTAAATTTAACCGATGGATACCTAACTGATAACAAAAAAACGATCGTTTGTAGGCACGACCATCGGTTAAAAATCCACGCATGCTCAGAATCAAGTCGACGCATGCTTGGAAGCATTGAACTTCATTTTTTTCAGCACATCATTGTGTTTTACGTCACCACGTTCTGACACAATTCTTTAACCGATGGTTTGTAGGCGTGACGGACCATCAGTCAGCTTCATCGGTTAACTGATGAAAACGGTCCATCAGACCGTTCTCATCGGATGGACCGATCGTGTGTACAGGGCATAAGACTTTCAAGAAAGTTGTTTGAAATTTTCATACACTGCCGATTCTTGCTGAAGTCCATGTTGCTTAAAGCAGCATAAAAGGAGAAGTACAGATGAAGCTCATTTGGCTGTTCTTCTCCTGTGGATCACAGGAGTGCAGTTCGTTCTGCACTCCTATGAGCCGTTTTCAGCAGACAGGAGGTCCTATACACTGACGTTATTGCTTCCGTGACCACGTGGTAGGAACGGTGTGTTTTTTATGCAATTTTATATCAGCTTTATGTCCTTTTCGGGCATGTACACTTACTCCCTTTTTATCTAATAAATACTACACCATCTTAGCTTAATTCTTGGCTCCTGGTGAGCTTTTTTATACAGTATAACCCCATTGAAGGGGTATTGGGATTCATTGCTGTTCACTCCACTCCCACCTGGATGCTAATCATTGACGTGGGATCTGGCTGAGATCATCCTCTGTCTAAGCGTTTTATAACACAAGGCTCATCTTTATTCATCTTCTGGCAAATGCATTATATACTGGTGGAGCAGTGTTGCCGAACGCCCATTAATTTTAGGCCATTTTCAGGCTGCCCGTAAATGCCTATTATGGGCAGTGGTGCCCATGAAAAAGATGGCTGCGAGCCAACAGTGCAACGGCGCATGTGGCGTTCTGAAGCCTGCAGGACTGGGAAGAACTTGCACACATTCAGACAGGCACCGTGGGTGGATGCATGCGCAGTGATATGATGAATTTGTTAAATGGCAGATGCTCGTTCTCACCACAGCAGGGGTCCACCTTTGTCTGTGCCTGGATTCTGGATACATGTCTAAGTCAGACCTCAGACATGTATTGTGCTGACCTATACTGAGCCGAGGAGGGAGGACAGAAAGACAGAGCAGGAGCAGGTCCATCCCCATAAAAAGACCCCCTCCTGTACCATGTTTGCACATGCCTCTGACCCCTGTACCATGTCCCCACATGCCTTTGACCCCTGTACCATGTCTGCACATGCCGCTGACCCCTGTACCCCCTCCTGTACCATGTAAATGGAGAAATATGTTTTTTTTTACTTTTGTTTAACTAAACGCATTGCTAATAGAGTTAGCTACATGTTTATAGTTTAAATATTGATATTTGCACTGTTTGGCACTGAAAACTGTCATTTTGGGGAACCTTTTTCCAGTGCCAGTAAAAAATGTGGCTCTGTCAGTAAATTTCATGATTTTTGTCAGTAAAAAAATGGTGGTGTTTGTAAATGTTGGTGTCCTGCCAGTTAATTTCACTTCAGGGGGTTGGCAACACTGTGGTGGAGTGATATCACTGTGGAGAATCAACAGACTATATTTTGGGTGGAATCACGCATTTTAACGTTATGACTATTTACAAACTGATGTTTTTCATTTTCACATGTTATTTTTTCACTTTGGAAAAATATCCACTATATTCACTTTTAGCGCTGCATTGATTTTATTTTTTTTTGTTTGAGGATTGTATATTCACCTTTTTTGTACTATCGGCTTCATCGTTGGTTTACTGAGCGCTCACTTATTTTTGAACTTATAAAGACTAAACAATTACTATTTTATATGATCAGACCAGAGCTTTTTTTCTCAAAAAATAGGTGCAGGAACTCAACCACGAGCCCATTCAAATTTCACAAACAGTAGACAGGTCTTAAAGGGGCATTAAATACCAGGATTGCATTACATACAGAGCGTAGAGTTCAGGGGGTTACACACAGAGTGCAGAGCTGTCACTCGTAAACACAGAAACCAGACTTCTGTGTTTACAAGTGATTGTGGTGAGCAGGCACCAAAGGGGCTAAGCCAGAGGTGGTGGAACTGAGTTCCCCCAAGTTCCCCCTGAAAAAAAGCCCTGGATCAGACAAAATAGCAGATGATGGTAGGATACATCACTCAATGGTTTCTTATAAAGTGTAAATGAACCCTAGCAATTAACTTTTTTTTACTTGCTCCCTTTAGGTCTCCTAAATATATAATTCAAAGTGTTTGGTATATCTGTTTTATAAGTGAAAAAAAAAACTGTTGGTTCTACCAGAAACTTGCCCTATGCCTGTGCTCAAGTAGAGGTCATTGACAGGTCTGTGTTCTTTGTAATGCATCAGAAATAAACTAGGCAGGGCTTACAATGTACCGGTAACCTTTAGAATTTTAAAGTAAAAAACACATGATGTTGTTATGACAAAGAGTAAGCACATGAAGCAAATACACTCAAGAAGCCATTGATGTATGGATCTCCTGATTCTGGGTGACAATAATCCTTCCAACAATGCCAGACCCTGTGACACGCCAACACTGGAAAATAAAGAATTATTTGGGCTATACACCCAACAAAGCAACAATAAGGAAATGGCTTCAGCAAGAAACAGTAATGAAATAAACACATCTGTACAATGCAAAAACTTTAACCAAGTATTTCTGTATGTGAGCCCTTAATATACGGGGATCCTAACTAATTGCTGTACTAGAAGCTAAACTGTCTTTCAGTTTTTTCAAAACCCTTCGTATGTGCCCGTGCGCTATCTGACATCTGTGACCCATTTTCAGCTGACAGTGGGCTAAAGCCCGCAGATGGCTGATGTCACAGAGCTGGTCCAGGCTTTGAAAAGACCATGACCATTTGGTCAGGACCCACACAGAGGCCTAGACTAGGAGCTAGTGAAACCTCTCAGTGATTTTAGAGCCAAAGTTAGCACCTCCTGCCCCCTCCAAAGCCCACCAGTCCATTGAACGCTGGAGGAGCAGAGAGCCACTGACTCACAGTCACGGCTCTCTGCTCAGAGTGGAAGGGAGAACTGAGCAATCAGTGTTTCATCACTAATATCTCACTGCATAGTCCTTGGGAACAGATGCAGCATCGGATCAATGCTGTATCCACCTAGATGAGTATAAATGTTTTTTTTTTTAAGTCCATAATTCTCTTTTAAGAAATGGTAAGCTGAATGTGTTCAACTTTTATTTTTAAAAATGCCTCCCTCACTTTCAGCACAATATAGCAATGAACACTTTTTGCCATGTAAAATCACTCTGTATATATAGTAAAGAATGCTTATTATACCCACTGTGGAACCTAAGGGGTTAATCGTCTGCTTTGTGTAAAAAGGCTGCTTGATCTTGTATGCACAGATCCTCCCCTCCCTCCACTGTCTAGGGTGACCACGTGTCCCGGGTTGCCCGGGACTGTCCCATAATTAATACTTGTGTCCCGTGTCCCGGGCACACACATTACGGGACAATACAGAGTCCCAGAATTGGCCTGGGCCGATCTTATGCCCCCTAAAATAGCCTTTGCATGCATCATCTCTACCTCAGCCTGTGGTGGACCCTAGCTGACAGAGAGTGAGACCCATTTTTACTTTATTCACCACCGCTGGCTCAGTGCCCAAACTGGTTGCTACCTACCGCCCGCTTGGCGTGTAGCAACCAGTGACGTCAGAGCAGGAGAGAGGCAGAGACCTATCACAGCGGATGAGATTTAACTTCCTCCTCCGCGCCTCCTCCTGTATGTTCTGGAGTCCCGCCAGGCAGCGGCATGCAGAAGAAACATCAGACTGAGACAGACTGCAGTGTACAGAGGAAACGAAACTAAGGCAAGTAACATGCAAAGCACTGACCAGCATTAAAGATCCATCGGGATTAAAATCCTGTCAGCTTTCCCCCAGCAGTCAGAGTTAAGCACTTCTAAGAGACTGGAGTGTGTGTCTGCACAGTACACTCAGAGGCTTGCTCCAGGCAGAGTAAGCAGATAAGGGTCGGCAGATAAGGGTTGGCACTTGGCAGGAGAGGACACTAAGGCGGCGTACACACGACCGACACACGACCGAGGTTCTCGCTAGAAACCAGCGAGAACCTCGCTGGGAGCTGCATTCCAGCATTCTAGCGAGAACCCCGGCCGTGTGTACGCTCCTGGCTCGCCCCGCCCATCGGGAATCCTGTCGAGCCAATAGAGAGCAGGCTCTCTATTGGCTCGATGGCCCGCCTGGATGAATGGCTGGTTGCCATTCCCGACGGGCGGGTCGCCGATTTCGACGGCCAGGCGAGAACCTCGACGGGCGGAACGTTGTGTTCCGCCCGTCGAGGTTCTCGTACGTGTGTACGCCGCCTTACAGATTACAACCTGGATGGAAGGAGGAATCATCCTTAGATATCAGGGCAGGGTTCATGCTGTGACTTGTAATCCTTCAATTTTGTTGATGTGATTCCCTCCCCAAAAGTGAAGAACTACAGGTCCCAGCATGAACCCCTCAGAACTGAACATGTTTCCCTCATCCCTGCACACATGATAACTCCTCACACCCAGACCTGTCCAGTTGCTCAATGTCTCTTCTCTCCCACTACTTGTTTGCCTCTCACTGCAGCAGCCCACCTCCCCTTCCTCCTTCACCCTCAGCTTTTCATGTTCTGCCACCTTTTCACCTACCCCTCTGTATACCAAGCAATCCTCTCAGTAGTGGCTCATCAGCAACTATCACGACCTCAGAATCCTGCCAGCATTCCATTCATTGCTCCTTTAAACTGCCAGAAATGTTTTAGTTACTCCACTGCAGCGGTGTAACTACAGGGGGCGCCATTGCAACCCAGCCTCATACTCCAGGGGGTCCATGCAGCTTCCTTTTAAACCTGAATAGGAGGGGCGGCATATAGAATAACTGATGCCCTCCATGTTGTTCTTGCAGCCACTGAATGCCTGCAGGGGGTAAAGGAGGAAAAGCGGGCGTTCAGTGGCTGCAAGAACAACATGGAGGGCATCAGTTCCTCTATATGCTACCCCTCTTATCCAGTTTCCTTCTGCTGCCCACAGGTCCCTCAACACTCTCCTGGCCCCTCTGTGATCTTCCCCAGTAACTTCTCTGCTCTCTCCCACCCCACCCCCCATTCTCCAACCCACTGCTGTCCTCTGGTCCCACCCTGTGCTGTTCTCCAGTCACCCCCTCCTGTGCTGTTTTCCAGTCCCCCCCTCCTGTGCTGTTTTCCAGCCCCCCCTCCTGTGCTGTCCTCTGGTCCCACTTGTGCGCTGTTCTTCAGTCCCTCCCCTCCTGTGCTGTTCTTCAGTCCCTCCCCTCCTATGCTGTTCTTCAGTCCCTCCCCTCCTGTGCTGTCCCCCTGGTCCCACCTGTGCTGTTCTTCAGTCCCCCCTCCTGTGCTGTCCTCTGGTCCCACCTGTGCTGTTCTCCAGTCCCCCCTCCTGTGCTGTCCTCTGGTCCCACCTGTGCTGTTCTCCAGTCCCCCCTCCTTTGCTGTCCTCTGGTCCCACCTGTGCTGTTCTCCAGTCCCCCCTTCTGTGCTGTTCTCCAGTCCCCCACCTATGCTGTTTATCAGTCCCCCCTCCTGTGCTGTCCTCTGGTCCCACCTGTGCTGTTCTCCAGTCCCCCGCCATGTGCTGTTCTTCAGTCCCCCCCCTCCTGTGCTGTCCTCTGGTCCCACCTGTGCTGTTCTTCAGTCCCCCCCCTCCTGTGCTGTTCGTGATTTGAAGGAACTGTCCCTCATTTAGGGCATTGTCCCTCTGCCCCTCTGTCCCTCTTTCCTCCTTGTTTGTCCCTCAAGGAGCCAATATAAAAGAATAGTAGTGGTAAAAAAGCACCTGTGGGTTTAACCAGTTTTTTTTTTTTTTTTCTAATTCTCCTACATATGTTTGCTAATAGGTGTCCCTCATTCCCATCTCAAAAAAGTTGGGAGGTATGCCTCTATCCATCCCATGGTCCCCCTGTCCATCCCACAGTCCCCCTGTCCATCCCACTGCCCCTCTGACTACTCTGTGCCCCCCCCTGACTACTCAGTTGTCCTTCTTGATGCCTAGGTCCCACTTTTGATCTTGCGCATGGGCCGCTGATTTCATACTCCCCTGCCCCAAAAATCTGCAAAAAAAATGGGGGGGTGTCCCTGAATGGCAGTTTGGAAATGTGGTCACCCTACCACTGTCCCCCTGGACAAGTCTGGATACGACTGAGCCTTTTGGGGTCAGGCTGCACATGCTCAGTTTGATATGTATTGCTAGAGATTTATTTTTAATTTTTCTTGAAATGGTGCATGTGATCAGCACAGGGCCAGACATGTCCAGACAGAGAGTCAGTAGCCCTGCAGCCTCTTAGGATAGCTCAGTGAAGCATGAAAACTCCTCCTACAATCTTAACCAGGAACTGATAGAAATCAAAGGACTGCTATATACTGCTGATGAGAAAAGGTATTTAGCAGTTTATATTTACTAAAACAATTGCATTTCAATGTTCTGTCTACTGTGGGAGACCATATAAAGGGCCAGATTCTCAAAGAAGTTATGTCGGCGTATCTCGAGATACGCCACGTAACTTCTAGGATGCGCCGGCGTATCTTTTTTCTGTATTCAAAAAGCAAGATACGCCGGAATTTTGCTAAGTTTTTTACGCCATCGTATCTTAGTTGCATATTTATGCTGGCCGCTAGGTGGTGCTTCCGTCGATTTACACGTTCAATATGCAAATGAGCTAGATTCACGAACATACTTGTGCCCGGTCGCATTTTTTTTACGTCGTTTGCATAAGCGTATGTCCGCCGTAAATTTACCCCTGCTATATGAGGCATACGCAATGTTAAGTATGAACGTCGGGACAGCGTCGCATTTTCCGTCGTTTACGTCGTTTGCGTAAAAAATTCAGGTTTTGAATGCACGGACTCTATTATATAATCTATTCACACAAAATAATGCAAAATAATGAATAAGTCACAGATTTGTTAAAGTTTGTTGGTATGACATTTCTAAAGTCTGTATATTGTTATTCTAGAGTTGACTTTCTTAGGTGAAACATATTTCAGGTATGCACAAATATGTACCGTTCCTTAGCAAAACAAAGCTAGTGGCTGATTAATATTTACACTTTCAACACTTCTAACATTTTTTATCTTTGGCGCACAGTGTTACAATTACACTGTTTGAATTTATGCAATAGAATATTTCTGTCACCACGTTGTGTGATTTAGATTAATGCTGTTACAATTTAAGGTATGCAAAACTAAAAATGTACTTGAAAACAAACATGTGCATACACACACGTTACTTTGCAGCTATTTGTATTTTTGCTACTACATTTGCAATATTTTATATTTAAGCAACTAAAACATAATTGTATAATGTAACTGTGTAGCTAAATTGACAGGTATCCAGATGGCAAGAAGCGCGCTTACTAGACTTTCAAGATTCTGTAGTTTTAATTTCAGGTGACCATACTTACATGAGGAATGCGAACCTTAAGCCAAATGACAGGGCCTTTAGATATGTTTCCCTTTAGCTGACATACACATCTTCTATTCCGAGTGTGTTTGGCGATCTCTCAGGTATGCTCTGTTAAACAACAGACATTAAATAGAATATTGTATGAAAAAAGCTTGTTTGATTTCTAGCCACACCAGTTTGATCGATTTGTCCATTTGTGATCCCTAAGCAGTGAGCTTATCACATAATAATGCAGAATAGACTTGTATTACTCTGGTTTTCTAAGCTTATATGGGAAAACCTAATATTACAAACACAGAGTGTTAAAGATGTAAATAAATAAACACCATTGCATCAGCTCACTGCACCTATTTCTGCTGAGCTAATGGATTTGTTTTTGTTTTTTATGCTTTCTTTATTAAAAAAAAGTTTTCACATTTACAATGCGCATAAAAAACATAGCCCTCCATTGCCCATAGACAGTGCCCACCAGTGCCGCCTTATCAGTGCGCATCAGTGTAGCCTATCAATGAGCGCAGCCTCATCAGCTCTTTAGCAAAAAAAAAAAAAAAAAAAAATGCGCAATTGTCATTCAAAGGTTATCAGCTTTTTTTCTCCTCACGTTCAGCATGAGGAGAAAATAAGAAAGCCGGTAACTGGCTTCTATTTCAGGGAAATCAGTCTATATCTGTGCCCACCAGTGCTGCTAATAAGTGCCCACCAGTGTCATCTATCAATGCCCACCAGTTCCACCTATCAGTGCCCACCGGTGCTGTCAATCAGTGCCCACCAGTGCAACATCATCAGTGTCACCTATCAGTGCTGCCAACCAGTGTCTATCAGTTCCCATTAGTGCCGCTTATCAGTGCCCATCAGTGCCACCTCTTAGTGCCCTTCAATGCCACCTATCAGAACCCATTAGTGCCACCTATCAGTACCCATCAGTGACACCTATCAGAGCAGCCTCATCAGTGCCCACCAGTGCTGCCTCATCAGTGCCCATAAGTGCAGCCTCATCAGTGCCCATCATTGCTGCCTCATCAGTGCCCAGCAGTTCAGCCTCATGAGCGCTCATCAGTGAAGCAGAAAAATTACCTGTTTGCAAAAGTTTATAGCAAACTATAAAAAGTGTTTTATTTATTTGTATTTATTTTTTATTTCTTGCAAACAAATAAACAACTCAGTGGTGAATAAAACCACCAAAAGAAATCTCTATTTGTGTGAAAAAAAACGATAAAAATGTTGTTTGGGTACAGTGTTGCATGACTGAGTAATTGTCATTCAAAGTGTGACAGGGCAGAAAGCTGAAAATTGGCCTGGGCCGGTAAGCAAGTGGTTAAAGAGGGGGTTCACCCTTAAAAAAAAATCTTTGTCTCCACTGACATTCAGCATACTAGCATGAGCTACAGTATGCCTTTATTTTTTTTTCTGTGCTGTACTTACAGTTTAATCCGTTTTTTTCGTTTCAGACTCCGGGCAGGAAATAGGCGTTCCTATCAAGAGGGGAACATGATTGACGGCCGGCTATGGCGCGTCACGCGTTCCGAAAATAGCCGGAGTAGCACTCGGCTCTTCATTGCGCCTGCACACAGACTTGGAGCTGACTGCGCAGGCGCCGTGAAGAGCCGAGTCCTACACGGGTGCCTGCACAGTCAGCTCCTAGTCTGTGCGCAGGCGCCGTGAAGAGCCGAGTCTACTCCGGCTATTTTCGGAACGCGTGACGCGCCATAGCCGGCTGTCAATCATGTTCCCCTCTTGATAGGAACGCCTATTACGCCGCGGTAGCCTGAAACAAACGAATAGATTAATCTGTAAGTACAGCGCAAAAAAATAAAATATAGGCATACTGTAGCTGACGCTAATATGCAGGATGGCATGGTTTTTTAGGGTGAACCTCCGCTTTAAGGTAAAAAACCTTCAGCCTTTACAGCCACTTTAACCACTTCTCTACCGCCCGCCATCCGCCGTCAAATGACAGAGCCTGTTGTTCTGGGCGGACGTCATATGACGTCGCGCCTTCCACAGCCAATAGGGGGCCCACGCGCCGCCAGTGGCGAGCTAGCCGCCAGCGGCGTGCGCGCACGCCCAGCTCATCACTGGGGACCCAATGCGAGTGCCCGGCGGCCGCTATGGTCACCGGGCTCCCGCGATTGCCCAGTAACTGAGCAGGACAGTGGATCTGTGTGTGTAAACACACAGATCCCCGTCCTGTCAGGGAGAGGAGACCGATGGTGTGTCCCTTGTACATAGGGACACAGATTGGTCACCTCCCCCAGTCAGTCCCCTCCCCCACAGTAAGAATTACTCCCTAGGGAACACATTAACCCCTTGATCGCCCCCTACAGGTTAACCTCTTCCCTTCCAGTCACATTTATACAATAATCAATTCATTTTTATAGCAGGGATCGCTGTATAAATGTGAATGGTCCCAAAAATGTGTCAAAAGTGTCCGATGTGTCCGCCACAATATTACAGTCACAATAAAAATCGCTGATCGCCACCATTACTAGTAAAAAAAAAAAATGCCATAAATCTGTCCCCTATTTTGTAGCCGCTATAACTTTTGCGCAAACCAATCAATATACGCTTATTGCGATTTTTTTACTAAAAATATGTAGAAGAAAACATATCGGCCAAAACTGAGGAAAAAATATGTTTAAAATAAAAAATTATACTTATTATAGCAAAAAGTAAAAAAATAGTTTTTTTGTGGTATTTGATCACCTTTGCGTAACAAATAAAAAAAAAAGTGAAATTAAACAAAAACTATGTTTTTCTTTGTTTCTGTTAATTTATTTTATAAATAATTTCTTCTTCAATGACGGGCACTGATATGGCTGCACTAACGGGCACTGATATGGCTGCACTGACGGGCACTGATAAGGCGGCACTGACAGGCACTGATAAGGTGGCACTGATGGGCACTGATGATGGGCACTGATAGGCGGTACTGATGGGCACTGATAGGTAGCACTGGTATGCAACACTAATGGGCACTTATTGGCGGCACTGATGGGCATTCATAGGCAGCAGTGATGGGCATTCATAGGTGGCACTGATGGATACTCATAGCTGGCACTGATGGGTACTTATGGGTGGCACTGATAGGTGGCATGGACGGGCACATATAGGTGGGCACTGATGGGCACAGATGGGCACTGATGAGCACTGATAGGTGGCACTGATGGACACTGGTGGGTGGCACTGATGACACTGGTGGGTGGCATTGCTGGGCATCACAAATTTGTTTGTGCCATACTGGTACCAGTCAGTGCCCATTTTTGGGCACTGATTGGCATATGGTATGCATACATTTGTACATGTGGATGGCCATGGGGACTTACCTGGCCATCCACATGTTGGGTGCTTCCCTGGTGGTCCTGGGCGGCATCCTGGTGGTCCAGTGTGGGCATCCGAGGCAGGCTGCCCTGATAAACAATCAGCGCAAACCCCCCCTGTCAGGAGAGCTCGCGTCTGTCACACCACCGATCGCCACGATGCGCGCCCTCTTAATAAGCTAGTATGACTAGCATACTAGCTCATTATGAATTACTTACCTTAGATCAAAGCCCCCGCATCGACCATCGTTCCTCTCCTCCGTCGCCACCATGATACCCGGGTATCGGCTTTTTCGCCGCTGTGACTAGCCAGATCGGCAAAAACGTCACTCTCGCGCATGCGTGCGGAACTGGTACGATCCCTGCTCATGCGCGCTTTTCCTCCACTATCCCTTTCAAGACCCGACACGCTCAGTGCGCCTGCGCCATTGTCTACGGCGCCGTAAACAACGGAGCCCGATTTTCTGCAAATGTCTCCTTAACCGTGTCGGTTAAGGAGATATTGCAAGCACCTACGGGTAAGCCTTAATGTAGGCTTATCTGTAGGTACAAGTAGTATCAGAGGGTTTACAACCACTTTAATACTTAAAGCGGAGTTCAACCCAAAAATTGTACTTCCGCTTAGCCCACTCTTCACCCCCTTACATGCCACATCTGGCATGTCATTTTTTTTGGGGGGGGGTGGGGGCTTCAGGAGGAGTGGGACTTCCTGTCCCACTTCCTCCTTCCACCGAGGGGCTGGTAAGGCGATTAAGCTTAATCGCCTTATTGCAGCCCCTCCCTGTAGGCGATGGCCTAGAACACTGACAGGTCCTAGGCGATCGCCTGTCCAATAGGACGGCGCAGCGCCGGGCATGCGCAGTGGGTGTCCGGCCATTAAGCCGAAGGTAGCAATGAGTGTGCCGGCTGGGGAGGAGGGGAGTGGAGCAGAGCCCCGGCCGGCGCGTCACTGGAACGCTGGAGCAGGTAAGTGTATGTTTATTAAAAGCCAGCAGCTACACTCACTTTTTGTAGCTGCTGACTTTTAATAAGCATAAAATTTGGCTGGAGCACCCCTTTAAGGATAAAAAAATATCAAGAATACTTCCACCTTTACTTCTAAATGGGGCATTGGGGAAACTAATAAATGGAACTGTTTCTCATCTTTGTAGTCCTGCTTATCTCCTGGCATGTTTGTGGAAAAGCGGTCACCGTGTCATTTACTACTGGGACCTGCAACCAAAACAGTTGTTTCCAACTTTTTCTCTTTAGAGGAGCTACATTGTCAGCAGGCCTGCCTACTTGGAGAGCTTGTCTAGGAAATACTTCAGTTCATTTTTTTTATATTTTGACTAATATTAAAAGTAACCCAGCAAATATATATTGTGAAGCTTCACCAAACTATAAAAAACGTTTTTCCTTTTTACGGTACTTTAAAAATAACTAATTATTTTTATTTGTCTTTGAATGCTTATGATTTAAGAAAATTATTTGTGTATTGCCTTTATTTATTTTGCAAACTAAACACAATGTGGTTTCAAGAGTGACTGCTTACTGTACCTTACTATTTCTGTCTAAGACCCCTTTCACACTGACTCGTTTTTCAGGCGTTTTAGAGCTAAAAATAGCGCTGCTATGCCACCTGAAAAAAATCGTGCCCTGCTGTCTTCAGTGTGAAACCCCCGAAGGCTAGCAGGACCGCTCAAAAAGTCCTGCTAACCGCATATTTGGAGTGGTATATGAGCGGGGTGTCTACTGCTCATATACCACTCCTTCCCATTGAAATCAATGGGAAACCGGCAATGCCTTTTTCGGGCGCTAGCTGGGGTTAAAACCGCACCGCTAGAGGCCGAATATCGTGGTAAATACAACGGTATATCGGTGCTATACCGCCACTGCCCGTGTAAAAGGGGACTTAGTGAAACTAAGGCCACGGTTCAAATCTTGGCTGATCCAGCCAGAACCGGTTGAGATTCGAACCGTTGATGGGCAGGCTGGATCAACTTGGGTACAACCAGCCTGCTGGTTTTTCTTACGATTATCAGTAGCAGCTGCTATATCCACTAGTGATAATTAGTCTTCTCCCAGGTGGGGACAGCTTCCTCTGACAGGCAAATACAATGGGCCAGCCGGTGGGCTACCCCCATCAACACTGTCTGTGTTGATGGGGGAATCAAGCTAATTTATTTTTGGCAACCTGTGGTTGCAGGAAAGAAATTCACTCTATGTATGGCCAGCCTTACTGAAACTTTACTGTATATAGGAGTGTGTGATCTAGTTTATTCTCTCCCTATAGCGCGCACCCCTAATCTAGAAGGGAAATTCCTGGAAAAAAATAATAATTAATTACTTACAGTTTTGGTGTCTTGCCTGGCGTCCATCGGCGGCCTTGTTCGGTCCGGTGTCCGTTTGTGGCCGTGCGCAGGGCCCGTCCAGCCTTCCTTGCGGTGTCCGTCTGCGGCTTCCTCTCGGTGTCTGTCCAGGTGTTCGTCTGCGGCTTCCTCGTGGGGTTCGTCCGTCTGCGGGGTCTGTCCAGTCCATCTGCACATTGTCCGGGGTTGCGGCTGGGTTTGTTTTTGAATCAGGCGCTGACCTGAGAGGACCCGGATTTCCTGTTTGTTCGGCTCCTCTCGGCTCCTCTCGCATGGCTGCGGGCAGGGCCGAGCGTATCCGAGCGTAGCCGAGCCTAGCCGAGTGTGCAGTACACTCGGCTCGGCTCTAGGCTGCGGCGCTCGGCGCCTAATTCAAAAAACGAACACCGATTTGCAATAGTATCGGCGCATATGGCGCACCCACGATTTTCCCCTGATTTTAAGGGGAAAAAAGTGCGTGCTATATGCCGATAAATACGGTACTTGAGCAGAGGAGATAGAGGCCTGACTTACAGTTGTGCTCATAAGTTTACATACTCTGGCAGAATTTATGACTTATTTTCAGAGAACGTGAATGATAACAAAAAAACTTTTCTTTCACTTATGGTTAGTATTGGCTGAAGCCATTTATTACCAGTCAACTGTGTTTACTCTTTTTACATCATAATGACAACAGAAACTTCCCAAATGATCATGATCAAAAGTTTACATACCCTGGTGATTTTGGCCTGATAACATGCACACACGTTGACACATAAATTCTGCCAGGGTATGTAAACTTATGTGTGCGTGGAATAGGGGCGCTAAAAGAAAATTGAATAAATAGGTGAATAAATACAACCTATCCCAATATAAACATAAATCCTTATTGCAAATTATTTTAAAAAATGTGCAATTTACATATAAAGTCAATGGTAATGACAACACCTGCAGTGAAATAGTGTGCAATTACATATAAATAAAATATTGTTCAACAATATACAATATACAGTGAGATGTATAGTGACCATAAATAATATTAAAGTGCTCCGTGCTCAAAATCCTTGTGGTAGGTTCCACCTTCACCAATAGGACACCTCAAGTGGGGATGGATGGCTCCTTACCAGATGATGTTGACCTAAACTAAGGTCAATAGAGCTTGGGTAACAACACCTTTCACATGGGGATTCCAATGTAGTTTGACGAGTATTGCAGATGTCATAAAGAAAAAGGAAGAACAGCTCCCATAGTGTAAAACTA
The DNA here is from genome assembly GCA_029574335.1 of Rana kukunoris. Classification (NCBI taxonomy): domain Eukaryota; kingdom Metazoa; phylum Chordata; class Amphibia; order Anura; family Ranidae; genus Rana; species Rana kukunoris. Next base: position 133,196,514 of record CM056049.1, read on the forward strand.
TTTATTACGATGTAAAATTGCAAAAACACAGTGCCAAGTGGCCTCTTACTTGGATAAGTGCCCGTATCCCGGCACTGAGGCTGTAAGCTTGTAAGTATGGAGAGAGAAGCGAAGACCGGCGTGCGTTCCACTGCAGTGCGCGAGGAAACCAGATAACCGGATGTGGATAATCAATGCGTGCCCAGGTACCGCCTCGACATATGTTTCGATATGATCGTCATCAGGAAGCGTGTAAACTTATGAGCACAACTGTAAGCGCAACACCTGCTGGTTAAAATTCAGAAATATAAATCTATAAAATCATATTAATTGACTAAGAAAAAAAAATCCATCTCTTTAAAAAAGGCATAATCCAGTAATGTCAGAAAGCTGGAAAAGGATAGTTCCTCAATGTGGCATAACTTCTTATTTTTTCAATTTAGTTACCTTTTCACCAGTCTGTATACTTTTGACCCCCTGTTACTTTATTTTGATGTCGCACCATTTAAGTTTTTACAAATAAGGCAAAAGAAACTAATATTTTGCTGACTTTTATAAACGGTCCACCAGCATATGAAATTCACTTAAATTGTTTGCATTATGGGACTTGCATCAGACAGGTGAATAGCATTTACAGCATCTATTTCATACCCCTGTGGAGGTCTTAAATATAATGCAAATAAATGGCATCCATTTTATTTATAAAGGATCAATTAAAAATAACATAAAACTCCTTTTGAATCTATGAAGGTCATACAAAAGGCAATAATGGGAAAATAAATAGAGATTAAATAATAGGAGGTTCTGCAGGGAAAACAGGGAAATAAATGATGTTTGAAATCATTCCAGAAGAAAGGGCCATCTGCTTTGATGTGAACAATAGCTAATTATTAACAAGGCTAGTTAATTTAGCATTTTTTAATAGTGTGTGGCATCTGTGTCCCGATGTTCCACTAATAGTTTCAAAATTAAAACTCACGCAAACACCTGCAGCCATGCAAATAATTCCAAGAGTAGGTTCCTCACATATACGGTATATACTGTATGTATATGGAGTCTAGAGGTTCTGAAGGGTTTGATGCAGAATTAAAGTGGAACTAAAGTTGCATTGGTAAAAAGTGTTGACAGGCAGGCTTTTTTTTATGACAGGAGAGACTTTGTATATCTCTTCTGTCATAGATGTTTCTCCTAGCCTGTCAGCACCTCTTTCAGCTCAGCTCAGTATACAGTCTGTGCACAATTCTGTGCAAGGACAAAATTACTCCCATGGGCATGCATGGGAATTATGTCACCTGGGCTTGGCCAATCAAGTGTTCAAAGACTCAGAACCAAGAAGAAGTCCTAGAAAAGACGAAAGCAGTGGGGGTGGAGGGGAGCACTGACATTGCAGCTTCCTGGAGGGAATCCCTTTGATAGGTAGGTCTGCCATACTGTGCGAATTCTGTACACGACATGGCAAGAAGCTCCTGGTGATCCAAACATTGTGTTTGGTATGGAGGCTTTGTTCCCCTCTAAAGTATATCTAAACACAAGAACAACAATTTTATATATTACAGCTTACCAGCCCCTAAGCCCTGTACATACGATCGGTTTGTCTGATAAAAGCAGACTGGTGGATCGTTTTCATCGGACAAACCGATAGTGTGTGGGCCCCATCGGTTTGTTTTCCATCTGTGAAAAAAACTAGAACATGTTTTACATTTTTCCTATGGATAAAAAGCCAATAGAAAAAAACGATAGTCTGTGTGGAAGTTCATCGATCAAAAATCCACGCATGCTCAGAATCAAGGCGACGCATGCTCTGAAGCTTTGAACTTCATTTTTCTCAGCATGTCGTAGTGTTTTATGTCACCGTGTTTTAGCACGGTTGGATTTTTGACTGATGGTGTGATGGCAAGACTTATGAAAGTCTTCATAATGAAATGAAAAATAATGAAAAATCCATTGGATTAGATTCCATCAGATATCCAATCATGTGTACGAGGCTTAAGATTTTGTAATTGCATCAGTTTTTCTTCCTGTCTTGGGGGGGGGCATCACACATTAATTGTACTGTATCTATGGAGTAACAGCATTGGAATTTGTCACCCTAGGGCAGTGATGGTGAACCTTGACACCCCAGATGTTTTGGAACTACATTTCCCATGATGCTCACCTACAGTGCAGAGGGCATGAGCATCATGGGAAATGTCGTTCCAAAGCATCTGTGCACCTACACCCCCTTCCTGCCCAGACAACATTTTAGCTTCCGGCACTGCGTCGCTTTAACTGACAATTGCGCAGTCGTGCGACGTGGCTCCCAAACAAAATCGATGTCCTTTTTTTCCCCCACAAATAGAGCTTTCTTTTGGTGGTATTTAATCGCCTGTGCGTTTTTTATTTTTTGCGCTATAAATAAAAAAAGAGCGACAATTTTGAAAAAAGACACAATGGGCCAGATTCAGGTACACGTACATTTGCGCAGCGTATCCGAGATCCGCTAGGCAGCCATATTTTACCAGGCTCTACAACGAATTCTGGTAGATTTTTGCCCGTACGATACGGCGGCGTAGTCTATTTCTCGCCGCGTAATCGAAATACGCGATTAGGGGGCGTGAAGCATTTAAATTAGGCGCGTCCCCGTGGCGATCGAACTGCGCATGCTCCGTTCAGAAATTTCCCGCGTGCATTGCGCAAAATAACGTTGTTACGTCATTTTTTCCTATTCCTGGACGACTTACGTAAAAAATAATAAAAGACGTCGGAAAACGTAGAAATTCGACGCGGGAACGACGGCCATACTTAACATGGGCTGTCTAATATTAGACCAGCTAAAAGCTGGTATAACATTACGCAATGAAAAGATGACTAAAGATGCCGTAAGAGATTGCGATTGAAGATCGTAATTTCGGGGATCGACGGCAAAAGCTCATTTGCATACCCCGACACGGAAAACAACGGGAAGTCCACCCAGCGGCCGCAATTTTATTGCAGCGTAGATCCGAAGGCGTACGAACACGTAAGCCAGTCGGATTGAAGCGCAAAGCTGTCTTTTCATGGTTTGAGGATTCAAACTAGTGAAAAAACGCGCGTAATTAGAAAGTACTCCGGTCTAACACTAGTTAGACAGGAGTTACGGCTCTGTGAATCTGGCCCAATATTTTTTGCTTTTTGCTATAATAAATATCCCATTTAAAAAAAAAAAAACATTTTTTCAGGACTGGGACATTATAGCGGACACATCGGACATTTTTGACACATTTTTGGGACCATTTACATTTATACAGTGAAAAATGCTATAATGTGCATTGATAACTGTATAAATGTAACTGGCAGGGAAGGGGTTAACCACTAGGGGGCGGGGAAGGGGTTAAATGTTTCTTCTAGTTTGTGTTCTAACTGTGGGGGGAGGGGGGGTGACTGGGGAGGTGACCGATTGTGTCCCTATGTACAAGGGACACAATCGGTCTCCTCTCTCCCTGACAGGGACGTGCAGCTCTGTGTTTACACACAGAGCTGCACGTCCCAGCTCAGTTACTCGGCAATCGCGTGTGCCCGGCGGTGATCGCGGCCGCCGGGCACACGCACAGGGTTCTCAGTGATGCGACGGGTGCGCGCGCGCGCCGCCGGCGGCGCGTGCCCCTAGCAGCTTTCTATGACTGCACGTCATATGACGTGCAGTCAGGACAATGGAGTTACCCACCCGCCGTCATATGACGGTGGGCGGGTAACAAGTGGTTAACGATGGATGGGTAAGCTACAAAATATTAAATGGTTTGTTACTGGATTTAGATATACTTTAAACGAATTTGCGCAGGAATCCTATTCAGGGAAGAATAGATGCTTACAAGACTTTATGGTAACACATGTTTAGACAGATGTGAATAAACATAAAATCTGGCAAGGCAAACAAGACCGCAAAGCCAACTGTACAAAGACAAACTACAGAGCAACAAACCAGTAAAAATTAGATTGAGAATTAATTAAAAATCTCTGCAACGAGGACAAAAACATAAAAACAAATCTTTAGTACAATGAAAATGGGTTCGACATTTTGACAGCATGTTTTTTTTAAAGTTGTTTTTATTGTAATTTCAAGGTAAAAAACAAACAAAAAAACAAAACAATACAATACAATACAGAGCCTATTGGGCATACACAGGCTTGGTCACACACAAACTAAAATAACAATAAACAACTAAACTACTGTACGCTCAACCACCTATGCAGATTATCTAAAGTATTCTTCTTAGTCCACCCCCTACCCCTCTCCCCCCATTTCTTATCCTGGTAGCAAAGGCACAGGGAGTGAAGTGAAATCCTCCTTACTGGATCACATTTAGAAATGGAAACTTTACAGAAATGTTTACTTTTCCCCACTCCAACCAAAATATTTGTTTTGAGTTAGGCATTAAAATTTAAAGTATGACAGGATACAGGCTGAAAATAGGGTTTACAAGCAGCCTTTATACATGTTGAGCACTGACAATTAAATGCTGGGGTACATTTCTAAAAGTGCATTGGGCTTTAACCGCTTAAGGACCGCTCACGCCATATATACAGTACGTCGGCAGAATGACACAGTCAGGCATTATCACATCCCCTTTAAATGCCTGCCGTGGGGCCTGTGGACTCATTTGCGATTGTCTCGCTGAGGTATAAAGTGGGGAGATGCTTGTGTAAACAAGCATCTCCTTGCTCTGCCTAGTGAGAATGACTGATGTGTACTCGGATCGAAGATCAATGTCATGTGACACAGAGCCCACCCCCCCTACAGTTAGAAACACAATGCAGGGAACACTTAACCCCTACAGCGCCACCTAGTGGTTAACCACTTCACTGCCAGTGTCATTTTCACAGTACCCAGTGCATTTTTATAGCGCTGATCGCTGTGAAAATTACAATGGTCCCAAAAATGTGTCAAAAGTGTCTAACGTGTCTGCCATAATGTCGCAGTCATGAAAAAAATCACTGATCGCCGCCATTACTAGTAAAAAAAGATAATTAAAGTGGAGCTCCACCCTAAAGTGGAACTCACGCTGATCGGAACCCTCCCCCCCTCCGGTGTTCATTTGACACCTTTCAGGGGGAGGGGCGTGCAGATACCTGTCTAAAGACAGGTATTTGCACCCACTTCTGGCCCAGCATTCTCAGGCAGAATGCGGGCATGTCGTCACCTCCCATCGCCCCCCCGTTGTGTGCTGGGAACACTCGGCTCCCAGCACATAGCGGGAGCCAATCGGCGGGCACAGCCCGACTCGCGCATGCGCCGTAGGGAACCGGGCAGTGAAGCTGGAGCTGGACCTGGTTCCCTCACCGTGGATGGAGGGGGGAGCAGCAGAGGGACGAGCGATCGCTCGTCCTCTGCTGCGGACGGCGCTGGAATCCAGGACGGGTAAGTGTCTTAACCACTTCAGCCTCGAACCATATTGCTGCCCAACGACCAGAGCACTTTTTGTGATTCGGCACTGCGTCACTTTAACTGACAATTGCGCGGTCGTGCGACGTGGCTCCCAAACAAAATTGACATCCTTTTTTTCCCCCACAAATAGAGCTTTCTTTTGGTGGTATTTGATCATCTCTGCGGTTTTTATTGTTTGCGCTATAAACAAAAATAGAGCGACTATTTTGAAAAAAATTCAATATTTTTTACTTTTTTCTGTAATAAATATCCCCCATAAATATATAAAAAAACGTTTTTTTTCCTCAGTTTAGGCCGATACGTATTCTTCTACATATTTTTCGTTAAAAAAATCGCAATTAGCGTTTATTGATTGGTTTGCACAAAAGTTATAGCGTTTACAAAATAGGGGGTAGTTTTATGGCATTTTTATTATTATTATTTTTTTTACTAGTAATGGCGGTGATCAGCGTTTTTTTTCAGTACTGCGACCTTATGGCGGACACTTCGGACACTTTTGACACATTTTTGGGACCATTGGCATTTTTTTAGCGATCAATGCTATAAAAATGCATTGGATTACTATAAAAATGCCATTGGCAGTGAAGGGGTTAACACTAGGGGGCGGGGAAGGGGTTAAGTGTGTTCCTATTTGTGTTCTAACTGTATGGGGGGGTGGCCTCACTAGGGGAAATCACTGATCTTCTGTTCATACATTGTACTCGGGGGCGAGCGGGGGGCGCGCGCGCGGGCCGCCGGTGGCGCGCACGCGCCCCCTAGTGGCCGTCGAAAGTGGCGACGTAGAGCTACGGGCTATCATGCAGGAGAGCCGACCTGCCGCCGTATAACTGCGGCGGCTGGTCGGCAAACGGTTAATATTAAAAGTCAGCAGCTGAAGTATTTGTAGCTGCTGGCTTTTATTTTAATTTTTTTGAGCGGACATCCACTTTAATAAAAATGCCATAAAACTATCCCCTATTTTGTAAAAGCTATAACTTTTGCGCAAACCAATCAATAAACGCTTATTGCGATTTTTCTTACCAAAAATATGTAGAAGAATAAGTATCGGCCTAAACTGAGGAAAACATTTTTTTTATATATTTTTTGGGGATATTTATTATAGCAAAAAGTAATAAATATAGATTTTTTTCAGAATTGTCACTCTATTTTTGTTTATAGCACAAAAAATAAAAATCGCAGAGGTGATCAAATACCACCAAAAGAAAGCTCTATTTGTGGGGAAAAAGGACGGCAAATTGTGTTTGACCACCCAAATGGTCCGGGGCTGAAGTGCTAAAAAAAACCTGCAGGATAACCACACAGCCACTTGCTGGTGACAGCTGGAAAGACTATCAGATGGACACTAAGACAGAGTATCATCAGCAGGCCACACACACTAATTGCTTGAGCCTTATGGTTATATACAGTATGTTGTGACATTGCCATATCCTCTTACAGGGTTATCATGGATGCAGATTGTAGGGCTCCAGAATTTCTGTTTTTAGTGGAGAAAATTGGCTTTTCTGTTTTATTCAGGATCTGTAAATCCTGAATTGGGTTCTTGTGTCCAGAGTCTTGGGATGGAAGAGCTATTACTAGGTGTGAGGGGTCACCACAGCAAAACCATTCAGGACCTACTTTATCTTTTATTTCTACTTTAAGGGCTAGTCCATTCTTGAGACATAATTGGTATTGCTTTCATAGCTTAGGGCTCAAGGACTACTAGGATGCTGGAGGTTGCCAGCTTCCTAGCAACAAATGACAGATCTCTGGCTCTATTCAGCTGCTGGTCAGGATGCTGGCTGACAAATTAAATGGTTAATTACAGGAATCACATGGGAGATTGACATCATTGAGAAGTAGTCTCTCAGCATCCCCACTTAAAATCTCAACTCCATGGCCACTATGGGGCAGAAGGCTAGGGACAAGTCTAAGTCAGAGTTAGGGGAGCTGACTAAGGTTAGAGTTAGGGCCAAAGTTAGTGATAGCAATGGCATCAACTTGTTGGCGGACTAGAATAAAAAAAAACAAGAGTACTTTACAGCTCATTAACTGCTTTTGATACACGAACCACATCAAAATACTTAATGGAACAAATTTATATTTCTTATGATTTTATTTAATTTACATTAGGCAGACGGGTACTAAAACATCATTGGAATCTGTCTCTAGGTCTTTTGTCTATAACATTTATTGACGCGTGAGGCATCCACAATGCAAATTTCAAGTGATCAGTTTCCTTTTTTTTGTTTTTGTTTTTTACCTGATTTCTTCCTTTATTCTGTAACCTTTTTTTGTATTTTTTTTTTTTTTTTTTCTAAAAATAAATAAATAAATAATTAAATTAAATAAACAGGTTGAGTAAAAAATTGTGCATTTCTGCAATTCCAGCGTTTGCTAGTTTTCTGAAGGTTGAGAAAATCTAGATTCTCTATCAGGTATAAAAGAAGTCTAGCCAAAGAAACAGACAGCAGTAGAAATTTCCCCTCACGCCCTCTCCTAGTCACCACATGTGAAATGAGGGGTATTTCACAAGTAAGGTCATGGACAGACAGACATCCTTTCTAGCCCTTTGCTGTCTATCCACAATTGTCAAAAAAGTGGGACAATAGGTGGCTTTACTTTTTTATAGTAATAATTACATTACAAAGAACCAATAGGGAAGAATGTGTAATGTAAACTGTGACATTTTTATAAGCTTGAAATGCTTCCTGCTAAACATATAATCATTGCCACCCTCGTATAGCCTGGTCTTCTCTTCAGATGACGGTGGGTGGCCTGGTATGCCCGAACATGCGGCATTATTTTCTCTCCTCCCAGCTCGCCTATGTCCACGATTGGCTACATTCTGATCCCCTGACTCTGGCCACTGCCCTCCTGCTGTCCTTATTTGATCCCCCTACTTCCCTGCAGGATGAATTACATAGATTTAAGAAGTCTGGGGGCTCTAGGCTCTCTCCCGTTGAGGTCTGTTTTATGGCCTGGGGGAGAGTGGATGGCTGTTGTCCCAGGTCGCGTCTGGTATTTTTCCGAGGGCTCCCCTATGGCAGAATCGGAACATTCCAGAGCTTTTTGACCACTCTGATTCCAGATGGTGGACTCGCTGCGGAATAACACATGTCTCTCAGGTTGTAGTGGATAACACTCTGCTATCATTTGAGACACTCAGGCTTAACTTTGATCTGGATAATACATTTTTCTTTAAATATCTTCTATTGAGACATGCTCTCCATACGCAGTTTGGGTCAGGGGACTATCGAGCGATTGGAGGCCCCTATTGAAGGCCTCCTGTCCGCCCCTGACATTACCAAATTGATAATGACCTTCTACTGCTGCCTCCAAGGGGTAGGAGCTGATCCCTTTCAGAACTCTCATAGCAAATGGCTTGTGTGTATGCCTGAGCTTTCTGAAGAGGATTGGGAAGAAGCTACGGAGGTATATTTTCAGGATATTATTAGCACTGCTGATATGTTGGTACAGTTTAAGTTTGTTTATCACTTGCACTATACACCGGCTCGTCTAATTCAAATGGGCCTGGGACGGGATGTTACCTGTTGCAGGTGTGGTACAGTGGCTGCTGATTGGTTGCATATGTTCTGGACGTGTCCTGGACTCTCGTCATTTTGGAAGGACATCTTCGCTTTTTTTGCCGACAAGCTGCATCTCCAGGTGCCTCATACTCCGGAGGTTGGACTTTTGGGTGTGTTGAATGATCACATTCCCCGAACTCACCCTAGGACTCTGTTGCGTATTTTGTTATTCTATGCAAGGAAAACTATTTTACTTCATTGGAAGGCTGTAGGCCCCCTCTCGATAAATGTTTTCTTTAATATTGTTCATGGTCTCATTCCCAGGTTTAAGTTGGTTTATGTAAGTAGGGCATGTCCTAAGAAGTTTTATAAGGTATGGCAGCCGTGGTTGGACATTTCAAAGACCTTTTGGGGGGAGGTGCTCTGCTCACAACTTTCTCAGTAGATGAATGGTCTCAATGCCATATAACGTTGTAAGGTGTACTGTTCTTTTGTGGTCGCTATCGCTACGGTTTCGTCTGTTTTTTGGGTGTTTGTGTGTTGGTGTGCCTGGTTGTTTGGATGTTTTTTTTTCTTTTATATGTGTAGACAGCTGATGTTCTAACTGTCTATAGTTTAAACTGTGACTGTTTTTGTAACAGCATACTGTGCTGGTTTATTGTTATCTTTGTTATTTCTTTTTGAAAAAAACAAAATAAACACCTTTAAAAAAACATATAATCATATGAAGCATATGAAAAAAAGCTTCTAAAATAAAACAAAACGTTTTTATAAAGGTTATAAATATTTATTTCTAAAAGAAATTTGGTTTAATTGAGAAAAAAATGCATTTAAAAATTTAAATAATTGTTATGCATAATAAGTGAAAGACCTCTGACAAACAATAACACAATATTAAATTAATGTTTCACACACTGAACACAGCTAATTGTTACTCGACAACAAAACAAATTCTGAATACATCTACAGATGAGAAAAAAAAGTATAATTTTAAATTAAATTAACCTCATTTAACCTAGAACATTTGTCTTCTGAGCGATGGCATTTTTCATGGCATTAAACTGACTTGTTATAATTACTAAACTGAAAATGTTTGACAATAAAGCACACAAATCATTAGTATACTCATGCAAAACATTATCGCTTACACCTTGTCTTCTGTTTTAATTTACCTAGGAAACACTAAACTAAACTGGTAGATAGACTGTATGGATGCAGAGCAATGTTTTAAATAGATTACAATTATTTTGGTAATATTTAAGGGTTATCTATATGTTTTTGATCAGCAAGTACTAAAAATGGATTGGAGTATATCAAATGCATGTAATGTTCTTGGGCTTTTCTATAAAAGGCTAAATAAGATTCCACGCTATTCTACAGTTGCTATTCTAGTATGTCATAATTTGTCAGAATGAAACTAATGTGATGAGAGTGATAAATTGTGACTAACATGTGATACATAATAAGTGACATAAAGACTGACATTATTTAGTGTGTATAAGATGCAAAATGTATTGATTGACAAATGACCCGTTATGTGAGTTATGCCCTGTACACATGATCGGTTCGTCTGATGAAAACAAACCGATGGATTTGTCATCAGATATCTGATGAAGCTGACTTTCATCAGTCTTGCCTACATACCATCGGTTAAAAATCCGATCATGTCCAACGGGGTGACGTAAAACACAACAACGTGCTGAGGTCAATGCTTCTGGGCATGCATTGACTTGATTCTGAGCATGTGTGGATTTTTGACCGATGGATTTCCCCACAGACGATCGTTTTTTTCTATCGTTTTTTTTAACCATAAGAAACATTTAAAACAGGTTATATTTTTTTCCACCGATGGGAAAAAAAACGATGGGGCCCACACACGATCGGTTCGTCCGATGAAAGTGGTCCATCGGTCCGTTTTCATCAGACGAACCGATCGTGTGTACAGGGCATTATAATAACCCTAAAAAGTTGTTTTAGAGATTTCCACATCCTTTTCATACAACCAATGATGAAAGAGATGTTGTGTTTATTTATAGTGATACATTTTTATATTACTTATCTGTAATAAGTATTAACATATGTATATATGGCTTTTTAATTGGTTCTGTAATTGTTTATGTTTACTAAAATGCTTTTAGCTTTGATAAGAAGTTTCACTTAACAATTGTAATCCTGCAAATGTAGGAGTTTACCATAAAAAAGGCAAAAACTTTAGGTTGCTATTGGTAGTAAGATATAGTGATGATCAAACCCGCCAGAGGTTCCGTTTGAGATTTGGAGAACCCAAACTTTGTGACAAATAGATATGGGAGGAAGTGAATCTCGTTAGAAAATTCTGCCCATTCTTAGGGCTGATTAGCAAATTATGTAGAAAATAAATGGGGAGCTAGACTCCCCCATGGAGGATATGTGTGAATGCCAAACAATATGCTAAGAAATATTGAGCAGCAAGGAGAAGGTCCTATTCATGTGACTTCAAGGGCATCATGAAAAAACACAAATCTTTTAAACTGCAGGTTTAAAGTGGATGTAAACCCAAAAAAAATTTTGGTCACAATGTAGAGTATAATATTTCCTATCATTTGTGCCCAGTCATGCCACACAGAGTTAATCCAGCGCTGAGTAATCCTCTTTTATGTTCAGTGAAAATGAACAGCCTTCCAGATAAAACCCTGCCTAAATCAAAAAGTCCGGAATCTCTCTTCTTGCTTTGAGTGAGAGGTTATTTACAAATATAGCTAGGACATGTTTATCATATGTTATGTTTTGTTTATCATAACATGAGGTGATATAACATCATAACACATCCTAGTAATATACAATGAACTTTGGATCACCTCTTGTTATGATAAACATGTCCACGCTATATTTGTAAATAACCTGTTACTGAAACCAAAAACAGAGAAACGGACTTAACCTAATTTGGCAGGTTTTTATCTGAAGTCCAGTTAATTTGCACTGGAATTTAAAAGAGGATTACTCAGCGCTGGATTAACTCTGTGTGGCAAGACTGGGCACAGATGATAGGAAATCTTATACTCTACATTGTGACATAAAAAAAAAAAAAAATCTTTTTGGGGTTTACATCCACTTTAAGGGATACCTTAGAGCTGTACATGGTTTTACAGAACAGTACAATTTTTATGAACAATTGTATGTTCATTATTTTACAGAGCAGTACAATTTTAATGGACAGCCTCTAGAAGACATGCTCTGGCAGTCCATATTTGCCTGTGGAATTGATTTCTTTAAATACAGTTAGCCTGGCTTACAAACAGAAGCAGCCCCCGGGTTTAACAGTTTTGTTTTAAAAAAAAACTTTTCTAGGTAATTATAGCATTGACATTTTTTTTTTAATTATCAAGCAGTGATATAAGGATAACTATCACAGAGGCTGAGTATGGATGGCGGTAGGCTGAGTATGGATGGCAAGATGGCTGAGTAATACAGAGGAATGGCTGGATGGATGGATGAGGCTGCAGTTGTCATAGAGCAGCACTGCGGGCACTACAGATCCAGCCCACGGCGATGCTGCAACCGATCTCTCCCCTCTCTGCTAACACTGTACCGATCAGTACAGAGAGGGGAGAGAGGAACCGGACATGACCCCAGTTTGTTTAAGTGATTGCTCCATCTTTTGACGGAGCGATCAGGTGGTAAACGGCTGTCATCGGCCATTTACCGTGATCCGTGATTCATGGATACTCCTGTGTAAGCGCCCCAAGGGGCAGATGGGAGCGTGATTCTGAAAGGACGTCAAGGTATGCCCTCCCAGAGTTATCGACCCACACTGTAGCCGTCATTTGACTATAGTGCGATCAGTAACTGGTTAATGAGTGGCCCTGTGTCTTGTTAAACTCCCTTACACAAAAGTTTTATCCCTATTGTGGGGTCACCAGTACAGTATTTGTAAATTCAAATCATATCCCCTATCAAGCGTCTCTTCACCAGTACATGCTTCCTGAGGACTGGTGTCCAAACTGGACAGCATACTCTAGATGCGGCCGGACCAGAGTCTTGTAGAGCGGGAGAATTATCGTTTTCATTTAGTTAATCCCCTGGGGTCCCCCAGGGTTCCAGCACAGAACCCTGGGCAACCCCACTGCCCACCCCTGACCATTCTGAGTACTCCCTATTTATCACCACGCTCTGAACCAATCCATGTACAATCCATGTACTCAATCTATGGTTCATGTCAACTGACCTTATTTTGTACAGTAAATGTTTATAGGGAACTGTGTCAAATGCTTTTGCAAAATCCAGATACACCACTTCTACGTCCTTTATTTTATCTAGATGGCAACTCACCTCCTCATAGAAGGTTAATAGATTGGTTTGGCAAGAACAATTCTTCATGAATCCATGGTGATTAATGATGATGATACTCTTCTCATTACTAAAATCTTGTATATAGTCCCATGTCAACCCCTACAAGAGCTTGCATACTATTGATGTTAAGCTAACTGGTCTGTAATTCCCAGGGATGTATTTTGAGCCCTTTTTAAATATTGGTGTAACATTGGCTTTTCTCCAATCAGCTGGTACCATTTCAGTCAGTAGATTGTCAGTAAAAATTAGGAACAATGGTCTGGCAATTACTTGACTGAGTTCCCTAAGTACCCTCGGATGCAAGCCATCTGGTCATGGTGATTTATTAATGTTAAGTTTTACAAGTCAAATTTTAATTCTGTCCTCTGTTAACTCCCCTGGCAGTATTCCTGAGTCTGACTCTGGGTTAAATTTTTGTGCTGCGATCGGTAACCCGAGTCAGACTCGGGCTCGCCTCGCACCATCCACAGGCATGGTTTACTTACCTTGTCCCTGGATCCAGTGATGCCTCTCTGCTGTGTGAGCGAGCGGGTCCTCGCTCGATTCACACAGTGTTCCTGTGTGCTGTCGATCTTCGTTCCCTGCGATGTTACGACGCACGGGGACGGAGAACGGTGCCAAATTCAAAGAAGTAAACAAACACATTGTAACGGGAGCCCCTTTTGGTCATGGGATGACTGAGAACTGATATCTCAGATTACATGAGATGGGACATTGATGTTGGTTCATGTATTTCAGGATATCTTGAGATATTACAAGTTGTTGGTCTATTCTGACCACAACAGGTCAATAGAGGGTGATTCATTCAGTGTTTAACATGGACTGTTGAGATGCTAATTACATCTGCTCCTAAGATCTTTCATTGTGTATGCTCATGACACTGTATGGTGTGAAAATACTGTTGATGATAGATATGTGTTGGCAGTCTGACTTCTCAGGTGTAGTAATTAGTTCATGTTAATTATGTCAGACCGGTGCCGAAAAGTCTGGGGAATGACTAATAATTAACTCATCTGAATGTCATTGTCTAAGGCCTCGTACACACGATCGGACATATCCGATGAAAACGGTCCGCGGACCATTTCCATCGGATATGTCCGATCGAGAGTTTGATCCGATGGCGTGTACACACCATCGGATCAAATTCCCCGCCGCCGGACGGCGCGGTGACGCGGCGGTGACGTTGACGCCGCCACATCACCCACCACGTCACCGCACCAGGAAGTTAAACACTTCCGCGCATGCGGAGAATCCATTCGGCGGCGGCGCGGCGGCGGTGAGGGACGACATGTCTGCTGGTAAGTGTACTAACCAGCAGACATGTCGGGCGGACAGATTCCACCGGATGGATTTCAAAGCATGCTTTGAAATCTGTCGGGTGGAGAAATCTGTCCGCTAGCCCATACACACGAGCGGAGATGTCTTCTGAAACGGTCCATCGGACCGTTTTCAGCGGACATATCCCCTCGTGTGTACGAGGCCTAAGAGAGTGTGTATTGAAGTCCTTGTGTAAAGTGATGGGTGGAGTTGATTCATTGTTCACTTGGTGTCTAAAACTGTATACAAGACTGAGAGTCACCATTAAAAGTATTCATTAATTTTGAAACTAGAGAACAGAGCTTGTGAGTCTCGTTATTTTGGGAAATGGAATGGGTCATGTCTGCTGGTTTGTCGGAGTGTCGGATAAGTTGTCTTGGGTTGGTGGAAGATTGTAAACGGTGTTGACCGTTACAGTGGTGGCACAGCAGTGGGATAATTCCATCCCCAGAAGGACAGCTACAAGGACACAGGACAGTGGAGACACAGTAGGAACGGCTAAAGCTCTCTACCCTCAAGGACTTACTGGAGAACCGTGACAGACCGGCCAGCAACCATAAGAAGATGGACGTGATCACAGAACTTGTCCAAATGGATGGAGCTGAAAGACCCAACATGGAAAGGCCTAGCGTAACAGACAGGACACCAGAGGAGGAAAGTTTCGATCAGGCTGTTAAACTAAGACTGGCACATTATGACCCTAACCCTCCACCAGAGATAATAGACCGAGTTATAGTTGCTATGGACGCAAATTGGCTATGGCAAAGAGGTTCTGCAGCAGCAGAAGTCACAGCAGCACCAACTGAAAGGAGAAAGATACATTTTGCTGCTTCTAAGAATTTCATTGAAACTGAAGGGGAGATTGATGGGTACCTTGCTGATTTTGAACGGCAATGTTCCCTACACCGGGTGCCCACAGAGGAATGGGTTACTAATTTGTCCGGGAAATTGTCCGGCCGGGCCAGTGAAGCATTCAGGGCTATCCCAGACAAGGATATTATGAACTATGGACTGCTAAAAGAAGCACTTTTGGCCAGGTATGCCGTCACACTAGAGGCATACCTAAGGCGGTTCCAGGAGACGAGCAAGCAGACTGGAGACTCATATACCGAGTGGGCATGCCGCCTACACGACACAGCATCCCACTGGGTCGATGGATGCCAAGCAGAATCCAGGGAAGAGGTGCTGCAGGTGTTCCTGCTGGAGCACTTCTTTTAAAAACTGTCCCTGGAAGTCAGAGAATGGGTCCGGGACCAAAACCCTTTCTCCTTGTCTGAAGCAGCTGGCAGACGAATACACAGATGCCCGCAAACTGGATAACCCTGTGGTCAAGACAACAGCTCGGGTGGATTATCGAACAGCGGCACCCCCACCGGCTATTGCCTACAAACCCCAGTCAAACCGTCCTACAGCACCACCTCCAGCGGCCACTTATCCTCAGCAGCCCAGGTTCAACTCCCAGGACTAATCACAGCCCATCAGGTGTTTCGGTTGTAAACAGCTAGGACATAAAAAGCTAGACTGTCCATTGAATCCACCCAGGCAGTCACAGTCATGGAGACAGCCAGAAAGGGCGAACCCCCACACATCCATGCCTGCGGCCCACTGCGTTGAGGAGGAAGAACATTGGGGCGTCCTGCACGAGGCAGATCCAATACAAGCAGCTAACCAGGACAACAGGCAGCAAACAGGCAGACTGTCTGGGTCAATGGAAAGGTAGCCAAAGGGCTACGTGATACTGGGGCCACCATGACCCTGCTACAGAAGAAACTCATCCCAGAGAGCCAGCACACTGGAGACACTGTAGCCGTAAGAGTAGCGGGAGGCACCGTCTTCCGGCTACCCTGGATTGGGGGGTTGGTTCGGGACGTGAATGTGGGGGTGATAAAGGATTTGCCAGCGGATGTACTACTGGGGAGTGATTTGGCCCCCCTTGTTTCTGCTTACACCCTGATGTGCCCCGCTGAAGCCCACACAATGACTACCTGTGCTCAGACCCACGTTGCTGGAAACAACCCGCTTGCTGCTGAGACCCCGGTAAGACTACCTTACCCAACATGTACTGTAGATCCAGCACAATATCACAGTCTAAAATGGGAATGTGACAAGTTGTCCCGTGGCTTGAACATTGAAATGCACAAACAGGCTGAAATTGGTTCAAAACCCGCGCATGCTCAGAATCAAGTCGACGCATGCTTGGAAGCATTGAACTTCATTTTTTTCTGCACATCGCTGTGTTTTACGTCACCTCGTTCTGACACGATCGGTTTTTTGAACTGATGGTGTGTACGCACATCAGACCATCAGACCATCAGTCTGTGAACCGATGAAACTGAACTTCAGTCCGTTTTCATCGGTTTGGACTGATCGTGTATACAGGGCCTGAGAGTTACCATTAAAAGTATTCATTCATTTTGAAACTAGAGAACAGAGCTTGTGGGTCTCGTTATTCTGGGAAATGGATCGGGTCGTGTCTTCTGGTTTGTCGGAGTGTCGGATAAGCTGTCTTGGGTTGGTGGAAGATCGTAAATGGTGTTGACTGTTACACACATTACATACAGTATACTGTAATCTTATAGATTACAGTACTGTATGTAAAAAAATACACACACACACTTTGTTCCTAGTGGTCTGCCCAGTGTTCTGCGTGCACTTTTATAAAATAAAAATTGTTCTGTCTGCCTGCAAACTGTAGATTGTCCATAGCAACCAAAAGTGTCCCTTTATGTCAAAAATGCTTTTAGAGCAGCTAGAAAACAGCGATAATAAATCATAATCACTTGCAGAATTGAGTGATGGGGATTTGTGGGGAAATTTGTCATTAAAAAAAAAAGTAATGACAGCGACAATTCTGCAACTGAGCAAATTTCAGTGATTTTGAGTTGATTACATTATTGAATAATTTTTATTATAATTATATTATTATTTGTTATAATTATTTAAAAATTATTTATTATATAATAATTTATGGAAATTTGGGCGGAGCGAGCGACGTGCTGACGTCATCCCCCCCTCTATCGCAGAATCTCTACACGAGTGGTTTGCCTGTCAGCGTCCGGCCGGCGCTACAGGCTGAATGCTTATTTTCTTCCATCTAAATGTGAGTTGTTTACCTATCATTTTAATAAACATACCCCCTGGTTTTATGCTATGTGAGGCCCTTTTTTTACATGATCCAACCTATTGAATGATTTATGTGGAGCGTTCCCCACCTCTGCCTTAACTGCTTGCCGACTGCCCGCCGTCATATGTAAACCCAAAAAAAATTTTGGTCACAATGTAGAGTATAATATTTCCTATCATTTGTGCCCAGTCATGCCACACAGAGTTAATCCAGCGCTGAGTAATCCTCTTTTATGTTCAGTGAAAATGAACAGCCTTCCAGATAAAACCCTGCCTAAATCAAAAAGTCCGGAATCTCTCTTCTTGCTTTGAGTGAGAGGTTATTTACAAATATAGCTAGGACATGTTTATCATATGTTATGTTTTGTTTATCATAACATGAGGTGATATAACATCATAACACATCCTAGTAATATACAATGAACTTTGGATCACCTCTTGTTATGATAAACATGTCCACGCTATATTTGTAAATAACCTGTTACTGAAACCAAAAACAGAGAAACGGACTTAACCTAATTTGGCAGGTTTTTATCTGAAGTCCAGTTAATTTGCACTGGAATTTAAAAGAGGATTACTCAGCGCTGGATTAACTCTGTGTGGCAAGACTGGGCACAGATGATAGGAAATCTTATACTCTACATTGTGACATCAAAAAAAAAAAAAATCTTTTTGGGGTTTACATCCACTTTAAGGGATACCTTAGAGCTGTACATGGTTTTACAGAACAGTACAATTTTTATGAACAATTGTATGTTCATTATTTTACAGAGCAGTACAATTTTAATGGACAGCCTCTAGAAGACATGCTCTGGCAGTCCATATTTGCCTGTGGAATTGATTTCTTTAAATACAGTTAGCCTGGCTTACAAACAGAAGCAGCCCCCGGGTTTAACAGTTTTGTTTTAAAAAAAAACTTTTCTAGGTAATTATAGCATTGACATTTTTTTTTTAATTATCAAGCAGTGATATAAGGATAACTATCACAGAGGCTGAGTTATCGACCCACACTGTAGCCGTCATTTGACTATAGTGCGATCAGTAACTGGTTAATGAGTGGCCCTGTGTCTTGTTAAACTCCCTTACACAAAAGTTTTATCCCTATTGTGGGGTCACCAGTACAGTATTTGTAAATTCAAATCATATCCCCTATCAAGCGTCTCTTCACCAGTACATGCTTCCTGAGGACTGGTGTCCAAACTGGACAGCATACTCTAGATGCGGCCGGACCAGAGTCTTGTAGAGCGGGAGAATTATCGTTTTCATTTAGTTAATCCCCTGGGGTCCCCCAGGGTTCCAGCACAGAACCCTGGGCAACCCCACTGCCCACCCCTGACCATTCTGAGTACTCTCTATTTATCACCACGCTCTGAACCAATCCATGTACAATCCATGTACTCAATCTATGGTTCATGTCAACTGACCTTATTTTGTACAGTAAATGTTTATAGGGAACTGTGTCAAATGCTTTTGCAAAATCCAGATACACCACTTCTACGTCCTTTATTTTATCTAGATGGCAACTCACCTCCTCATAGAAGGTTAATAGATTGGTTTGGCAAGAACAATTCTTCATGAATCCATGGTGATTAATGATGATGATACTCTTCTCATTACTAAAATCTTGTATATAGTCCCATGTCAACCCCTACAAGAGCTTGCATACTATTGATGTTAAGCTAACTGGTCTGTAATTCCCAGGGATGTATTTTGAGCCCTTTTTAAATATTGGTGTAACATTGGCTTTTCTCCAATCAGCTGGTACCATTTCAGTCAGTAGATTGTCAGTAAAAATTAGGAACAATGGTCTGGCAATTACTTGACTGAGTTCCCTAAGTACCCTCGGATGCAAGCCATCTGGTCATGGTGATTTATTAATGTTAAGTTTTACAAGTCAAATTTTAATTCTGTCCTCTGTTAACTCCCCTGGCAGTATTCCTGAGTCTGACTCTGGGTTAAATTTTTGTGCTGCGATCGGTAACCCGAGTCAGACTCGGGCTCGCCTCGCACCATCCACAGGCATGGTTTACTTACCTTGTCCCTGGATCCAGTGATGCCTCTCTGCTGTGTGAGCGAGCGGGTCCTCGCTCGATTCACACAGTGTTCCTGTGTGCTGTCGATCTTCGTTCCCTGCGATGTTACGACGCACGGGGACGGAGAACGGTGCCAAATTCAAAGAAGTAAACAAACACATTGTAACGGGAGCCCCTTTTGGTCATGGGATGACTGAGAACTGATATCTCAGATTACATGAGATGGGACATTGATGTTGGTTCATGTATTTCAGGATATCTTGAGATATTACAAGTTGTTGGTCTATTCTGACCACAACAGGTCAATAGAGGGTGATTCATTCAGTGTTTAACATGGACTGTTGAGATGCTAATTACATCTGCTCCTAAGATCTTTCATTGTGTATGCTCATGACACTGTATGGTGTGAAAATACTGTTGATGATAGATATGTGTTGGCAGTCTGACTTCTCAGGTGTAGTAATTAGTTCATGTTAATTATGTCAGACCGGTGCCGAAAAGTCTGGGGAATGACTAATAATTAACTCATCTGAATGTCATTGTCTAAGGCCTCGTACACACGATCGGACATATCCGATGAAAACGGTCCGCGGACCATTTCCATCGGATATGTCCGATCGAGAGTTTGATCCGATGGCGTGTACACACCATCGGATCAAATTCCCCGCCGCCGGACGGCGCGGTGACGCGGCGGTGACGTTGACGCCGCCACATCACCACCACGTCACCGCACCAGGAAGTTAAACACTTCCGCGCATGCGGAGAATCCATTCGGCGGCGGCGCGGCGGCGGTGAGGGACGACATGTCTGCTGGTAAGTGTACTAACCAGCAGACATGTCGGGCGGACAGATTCCACCGGATGGATTTCAAAGCATGCTTTGAAATCTGTCGGGTGGAGAAATCTGTCCGCTAGCCCATACACACGAGCGGAGATGTCTTCTGAAACGGTCCATCGGACCGTTTTCAGCGGACATATCCCCTCGTGTGTACGAGGCCTAAGAGAGTGTGTATTGAAGTCCTTGTGTAAAGTGATGGGTGGAGTTGATTCATTGTTCACTTGGTGTCTAAAACTGTATACAAGACTGAGAGTCACCATTAAAAGTATTCATTAATTTTGAAACTAGAGAACAGAGCTTGTGAGTCTCGTTATTTTGGGAAATGGAATGGGTCATGTCTGCTGGTTTGTCGGAGTGTCGGATAAGTTGTCTTGGGTTGGTGGAAGATTGTAAACGGTGTTGACCGTTACAGTGGTGGCACAGCAGTGGGATAATTCCATCCCCAGAAGGACAGCTACAAGGACACAGGACAGTGGAGACACAGTAGGAACGGCTAAAGCTCTCTACCCTCAAGGACTTACTGGAGAACCGTGACAGACTGGCCAGCAACCATAAGAAGATGGACGTGATCACAGAACTTGTCCAAATGGATGGAGCTGAAAGACCCAACATGGAAAGGCCTAGCGTAACAGACAGGACACCAGAGGAGGAAAGTTTCGATCAGGCTGTTAAACTAAGACTGGCACATTATGACCCTAACCCTCCACCAGAGATAATAGACCGAGTTATAGTTGCTATGGACGCAAATTGGCTATGGCAAAGAGGTTCTGCAGCAGCAGAAGTCACAGCAGCACCAACTGAAAGGAGAAAGATACATTTTGCTGCTTCTAAGAATTTCATTGAAACTGAAGGGGAGATTGATGGGTACCTTGCTGATTTTGAACGGCAATGTTCCCTACACCGGGTGCCCACAGAGGAATGGGTTACTAATTTGTCCGGGAAATTGTCCGGCCGGGCCAGTGAAGCATTCAGGGCTATCCCAGACAAGGATATTATGAACTATGGACTGCTAAAAGAAGCACTTTTGGCCAGGTATGCCGTCACACTAGAGGCATACCTAAGGCGGTTCCGGGAGACGAGCAAGCAGACTGGAGACTCATATACCGAGTGGGCATGCCGCCTACACGACACAGCATCCCACTGGGTCGATGGATGCCAAGCAGAATCCAGGGAAGAGGTGCTGCAGGTGTTCCTGCTGGAGCACTTCTTTTAAAAACTGTCCCTGGAAGTCAGAGAATGGGTCCGGGACCAAAACCCTTTCTCCTTGTCTGAAGCAGCTGGCAGACGAATACACAGATGCCCGCAAACTGGATAACCCTGTGGTCAAGACAACAGCTCGGGTGGATTATCGAACAGCGGCACCCCCACCGGCTATTGCCTACAAACCCCAGTCAAACCGTCCTACAGCACCACCTCCAGCGGCCACTTATCCTCAGCAGCCCAGGTTCAACTCCCAGGACTAATCACAGCCCATCAGGTGTTTCGGTTGTAAACAGCTAGGACATAAAAAGCTAGACTGTCCATTGAATCCACCCAGGCAGTCACAGTCATGGAGACAGCCAGAAAGGGCGAACCCCCACACATCCATGCCTGCGGCCCACTGCGTTGAGGAGGAAGAACATTGGGGCGTCCTGCACGAGGCAGATCCAATACAAGCAGCTAACCAGGACAACAGGCAGCAAACAGGCAGACTGTCTGGGTCAATGGAAAGGTAGCCAAAGGGCTACGTGATACTGGGGCCACCATGACCCTGCTACAGAAGAAACTCATCCCAGAGAGCCAGCACACTGGAGACACTGTAGCCGTAAGAGTAGCGGGAGGCACCGTCTTCCGGCTACCCTGGATTGGGGGGTTGGTTCGGGACGTGAATGTGGGGGTGATAAAGGATTTGCCAGCGGATGTACTACTGGGGAGTGATTTGGCCCCCCTTGTTTCTGCTTACACCCTGATGTGCCCCGCTGAAGCCCACACAATGACTACCTGTGCTCAGACCCACGTTGCTGGAAACAACCCGCTTGCTGCTGAGACCCCGGTAAGACTACCTTACCCAACATGTACTGTAGATCCAGCACAATATCACAGTCTAAAATGGGAATGTGACAAGTTGTCCCGTGGCTTGAACATTGAAATGCACAAACAGGCTGAAATTGGTTCAAAACCCGCGCATGCTCAGAATCAAGTCGACGCATGCTTGGAAGCATTGAACTTCATTTTTTTCTGCACATCGCTGTGTTTTACGTCACCTCGTTCTGACACGATCGGTTTTTGAACTGATGGTGTGTACGCACATCAGACCATCAGACCATCAGTCTGTGAACCGATGAAACTGAACTTCAGTCCGTTTTCATCGGTTTGGACTGATCGTGTATACAGGGCCTGAGAGTTACCATTAAAAGTATTCATTCATTTTGAAACTAGAGAACAGAGCTTGTGGGTCTCGTTATTCTGGGAAATGGATCGGGTCGTGTCTTCTGGTTTGTCGGAGTGTCGGATAAGCTGTCTTGGGTTGGTGGAAGATCGTAAACGGTGTTGACTGTTACACACATTACATACAGTATACTGTAATCTTATAGATTACAGTACTGTATGTAAAAAATACACACACCCTTTGTCCCTAGTGGTCTGCCCAGTGTTTTGCGTGCACTTTTATAAAATAAAAATTGTTCTGTCTGCCTGCAAACTGTAGATTGTCCATAGCAACCAAAAGTGTCCCTTTATGTCAAAAAAATCTTTAGAGCAGCTAGAAAACAGCGATAATAAATCATAATCACTTGCAGAATTGAGTGATGGGGATTTGTGGGGAAATTTGTCATTAAAAAAAAAAGTAATGACAGCGACAATTCTGCAACTGAGCAAATTTCAGTGATTTTGAGTTGATTACATTATTGAATAATTTTTATTATAATTATATTATTATTTGTTATAATTATTTAAAAATTATTTATTATATAATAATTTATGGAAATTTGGGCGGAGCGAGCGACGTGCTGACGTCATCCCCCCTCTATCGCAGAATCTCTACACGAGTGGTTTGCCTGTCAGCGTCCGGCCGGCGCTACAGGCTGAATGCTTATTTTCTTCCATCTAAATGTGAGTTGTTTACCTATCATTTTAATAAACATACCCCCTGGTTTTATGCTATGTGAGGCCCTTTTTTTACATGATCCAACCTATTGAATGATTTATGTGGAGCGTTCCCCACCTCTGCCTTAACTGCTTGCCGACTGCCCGCCGTCATATTACTGCGGGAAGTCGACTCTGCTGGGCGAGAGCCCGTAGCTATACGTCTGCTCTAAAGAGGCCACTGAACAGAAGATCAGTGATTTCCCTTAGTGAGGCCACCCCCCATACAGTTAGAACACACCCAGGAACACACTTAACCCCTTCCCTGTCCCCTAGTGTTCACTGCCAATGGCATTTTTATAGTAATCCAATGCATTTTTATAGCATTGATCGCTAAAAAAATGCCAATGGTCCCAAAAATGTGTCAAAAGTGTCCAAAGTGCCCACCATAATGTCGCAGTACTGAAAAAAAAATGCTGATCGCCGCCATTACTGGTAAAAAAAATATATTATTAAAAATGCCATAAAACTACCGCCTATTGTGTAAACGCTATAACTTTTGTGCAAACCAATTAATAAACGCTTATTATGATTTTTTTTTACGAAAAATATGTAGAATAATACGTATAGGCCTAAACTGAGGAAAAAAAGCATTTTTTTTAATATATTTTTAGGGGATATTTATTACAGCAAAAAAAATTCAAAATTGTCGCTCTATTTTTGTTTATAGCACAAAAAATAAAAACCGCAGAGATGATCAAATACCACCAAAAGAAAGCTCTATTTGTGGGGAAAAAACGCCAATTTTGTTTGGGAGCCACGTCGCACGACCGCGCAATTGTCAGTTAAAGCGACGCAGTGCCGAATCACAAAAAGTGCTCTGGTTATTGGGCAGCAATATGGTCCGGGGGTTAAGTGGTTAATGTGGACACGGTATTAACCAGTCTCTGCTGGATTTGTGCTGTATTCGGTCCATGAGGACCTATGTATCTGGTAAGCAGATTCTCTTATCAATGGTGGTGAATTCACAGCGGGTCAGTTGGGATCATGGAGCTACAATCTCTGGAGTGTGCACGGGTGTTCAATCAATAATCTGTACCTGGACTTTTTTTCTCTTTTGTTTCTTTCACTTGGATTTATTCAATTCAATTGACTATTCCGTACCTATCACATTATCAAACCAAAGTACTGAGCCTATGATCACATGTATTTTGGCAATTAAGTTCACTAATATATAATATATAATATGCACATGTGGTGATCATTACTGTTTTTGCATTTATGTATTTGGGAATGTGAGCTATATATTCACAAATTTGCTTATATATGATATATTTTTTTTTATTTTTATAATTTTTTATCTCTTAGGCACACGTGCCCTGCATTGGGCTATGTGCGCTTCTTATGTACTTCTTTATTGATAGCACATTGTTTGGTTTAGCGCAATTATATATTTTTTTCCATTTCTATCCACTGTTGTTCACAGAATAGTTGCTGCTTATTAATCCAGAGTTGATTAACCTTTAACTTAGTGCAGTTGTTTCCATATTTTCCATATAATAATTTATAATTTTGTTTTAAAAAAGATTCATACCCGGGATGCCTACTAGACTCTTGTTTGGTCAGATGGTGTCCGTTTATGAAGCAGTGAACAGCGGTGATCCCAGGGATCACCACTGATCACAGCCCATAAACAGTTTATGAAACAGTGATAATCGGGGGGAGAAGTGTTTGAACTTTTTCTCCCTCTGATTATTTCTACACACAGTGAAGTCTCATAGACTGACACAGAAACGGCCAGTTTATGAAGCTGTGATCTGAGCTCTTCACTGGTGATCTGTGTCAGAATTCACATGCCCTGATTCACCAGCTCAGAGGTGGTGAAGCGGGGAGTGAAGAGGGAATCCCGGAGGTTCTGAGGAGGAAGGAGGAAGATTTTTAACTTCCTTCTACCTCGTTTAGACCCCGACACTGTAACCATGTCCCCCTGTAATATTTATGTGTATACATATTTACACATACTTATATATATAATGTGTACATGTACATATATATAATGTGTGTGTGTATACATGTATATATAATGTGTGTGTGTGTATTCATATATATATTATGCAGGGGGTTATTTTAATTACATTAACCATGCCGTCTTTCAGTGAACTGAGTGGTGATAATTTATCACTGCTCAATAAACTGACATCTCTGTATTTCTGTGAATTTCTGGTCTGTTCTCCACTGTTTGAAGCATTGGTAGATCACTTCACATCTCCAAGGGTGAAGCGATCTTCTCCGCTTCATAAACTGGCACACAGAGGAGAACAATCTTCACTGTGAATGCCGGAGAAAGAAGCAGTGAATAGATTTCACTGCTTCATAAACGGACACCTAAGTGAGTTATTCCTAAGAATTACAGGCCTATAGTATAAAACGCCAAATTTCCTTGTAAATAATGGTACCGCTTTCAGCACCTAAAATATGAAATAATCATACCGCCAGGGAGGTTAAGCATGGAGGTGCTTCCTGTGATGTGTCATAAAGATAAACTCTGCAGTTTTGCTAAGGCCGCGTACACACGATCAAATCTATCTGCTGGAAACGGTCCGACGGACCGTTTCAGCAGACAAATTTGATCGTGTGTACGGGCGGACAGACAGGTTTTTCCAGCAGACAGATTTTAAAGCATATCTGCCCGCGCAATGCTCGAATGGATTCGACGCATGCACAGAAGTGTTTTACTTCCTGGTGACGGTGACGGTGACGTGGCAGCGTCAACGTCACCGCCACTTCACCGCGCTGTCTGCCGGCAGGGATTTTGGTTTGATCGTGTGTACACGATCAAACCAATATACCCCAGCAGACAAATCCGATCAAATCGGTCTGTCAGACCAATTTGATCGGATTTGTTTGGTCGTGTGTACGCGGCCTTACTGATGCCACTCAAGAAGACCGAGGAGAAGAAGAAATTCAATACCTTCGCCATCTCCCCATCCTCCCTTTTTTACTGTTTACATACTTAAAGAATTTCTTGGGATTTTCATATTAAAGAATTTCTTGCAATTTCCGTGTTCTATCTTAGCCTCCCTAATTGCACCCTTACATTTCTTGTTGCATTCTTTATAAAGTCTGAATGCCGATGATGAATCTTCAACCCTGTATTTATTTAAGGTCTTCCCCTTGTGGTGCATGTCTTTTTCAGAATGCAATGTCACAGTAGAGGGGGTTTCCTCCAACCACACAAAAGAAGCTGGCTGAAGAAAAAAAAAAAACAATAGTGTATGACCAGCTTCAGAATTAAGAGGCCGTGGATGATACAGCATCATAAGCACCATTAGAGCATTATTTTATATTAGAAACTATTAAGGCTCAGTCAGGTCCACTTTAGAAATCTCAAAACTGCCGTCCCTGAGGTGTGTAATAAACATTTATTTGGTTTAATGCTCAGGCATCTATCACACTTTAATACATCAGCTTTGGGCAGACAACATTTCTTGGTAAATAAGTATGGGGCATTTGCCAAGCTGTCATTTCATCATGACTTTTTTGAAACACGTTTCTTGCTTGATGTATTCTTATAATAAGTTATCTGTTAATGTGGTGTGATGGGTAATGGAGCATTACAATATTGTATCTAAATCCACTGAATGGGGATATCAATTTTTAAACCGCTGACAGATTTTTAATTATGTTTTGGGAACAATTTCTTATTAGGATAAAGCAATAGCATTTTGGGAGCCAAAAATTAAGTTGTGTTTGCTAGGTGATTTTTATTTAGATGTTGTAGAAATTTTACATACTCTGGTAAAAGGAAGGTTAGCAAATAAATTAAATCAAATGGCCTTAAGGTAATCATTTGTAGAAGAGCAGAAAGCAGGTTGAAAGGTGCAGCAGATTGTTATAAATGAAACTTTTTCAAATTATATGAAAATTGTTTACCTCAAGGTATAACTGTAGATTACTTTTTCCTATAATATTATTAGCCTTGGAACAGGAGATATAAATGTTTTTCTTGCAAAGCTAATATACCTTATCCCAAATTGTTCTGAGTGTAAATGTGGGGGAAATTATAGTTTTATGTAGCAGATTTTCTAATTTACATTTTTTCACTTACTAAATTTGTGTATGTGATTGTAATTGTTGAGGGTAAATGATATACTCTTGATTTAATATTAAGTGTATCCAGATAATATTCAAGCTACAGGTGAAGACTAATGGGCTGAAATAACCACTGGTTTACTATAAGGCCTCGTACACACGAGTAAATCTATCTGTTTAAATCTGTCGGACCGACCGATTTGAACAGATCTGTCTGCTGGCATTTTGGTTTGCTCACGTGTACACACGAGCAAACCAAAATCCCCGCCAGCAGACAGCGCGCTGACGTGTCGGTGACGTGGCGGTGACGTTGACGCCGCCACGTCACCGCACCAGGAAGTAAAACACTTCCGCGCATGCGTCTAAATCATTCGGCGCGTGTGCGAGAAGACATGTCTGCTGGTTAGCATACTAACCAGCAGACATGTCGGGCGGACGGGTTCCCAGCCGACAGATTTCAAAGCATGCTTTGAAATCTGTCGGGTGGCCAAATCCATCTGTTTGCCCGTACACACGATCGAATCTGTCTGCTGAAACGGTCTAGCAGACCGTTTCCAGCAGACAGATTTACTCGTGTGTACGAGGCCTAACACTTGAGGAGTTGGCTGAGAACTCTCGGACCTAGTTTTTAATTCTATTCCTGCCTACCATCCAGCTTTGGGGATTTAAGCCTTCCCAAGTGTATTCTCACTTCTGCTGCTGCATTTCTCTCTCTCTCTCTCTCTCTCTCTCTCTCTCTCTATTTTTCTCGCTATATGTATATATATATATATTCCTTATTTCAATCTGCGGTTCAATTTAGGTCTACTCCAAAACTATATAAGACCACCAAGCTGTTCATAAATTATTATCTTACATCAAACAGGTACAAAGAAAACATTAACATAAAGAAAAGAAGAATATGCTGATTGATTTTTAAATGTTTCTCATAAAAAAAGTGAACATTTTGGAAATTTTTTACTTTTTTACTTTCTGCTATAAAACATATCCAATGAAAAAATGTAAAAAAAAAAAAAATCATCAATATAGTTAAGTTATAGCATCTTGAATATAGTCGATATATTTATGGCATTTTAATTCATTTTTTTTCTTGTAATCCCAGTGTTTAGTGACTTTTTAGTGGGACTGCGGCATTGCGGCGGACAGATCGGACACCTAGCTGACACTTTTGAATTTTTTTTTGCGAACCAAAGACATTATTACAGTGATCAGTGCTAAAAATATGCACTGACACTGTATAAATGACACTAGCAGGGAAGGGGTACATGTAAATGTGAACTCGCCTATACATAACACACGGTATGATAGGTTACAGCCTTATAAATACAAAGCATTTTAATATAAATGCAAATTAGTGACTCATGTCAGTCCCACCAGTGCAGCTTGTCAGTCCCACCAGTGTCCTGTGTCAGTACCACCAGTGCCGCTTGTCAGTCCCACCAGTGCCACATGTCAGGCCCACCAGTGCCACTTGCCAGTCCAACCAGTATCACATCAGTCCCACCTGTGCCGCTCGTCAGTCCCACCAGTGACGCTTCTTAGTCCCACCAGTGCAGCTGGTCAGTCCCACCAGTGCAGAGCGGGGATTATTATCAGTAATCAGTTGTATGACACAGCAGGGTTTTCCCACTGTATCAGGCATAGTATACAAGAACACCACTAGCTGATGTCCAACCCCCCACCGTTATTATGATTGACAGCACACTGTGCCAATAATGGCACAATTGGCACAGTGTACTGTAAATCATTATAACTGTGAGGGGTGGGACATCAGTGAGCAATGTTCCTGTATACAATACCTGACACAGTGGGACAACCCCGCTGTATCATACAACTGATTACTGATATTAATCCCCTCTCTGGCGGGAGGGCTGCGGCAGGGGGCAGGGCGGTGACTGTCAGGGAGCAGAGGAGGAGGAGGGAGGAGAGTGGAGGAGGAGGACACCTCCTTCATGGGCGGCACAGACCAGGGGCTTTGACACCCCTTTTGCCCAATGGGGCATGTCAGACCACTGGCTGAGCTTAAGAGAGTGATAGCAGCCAGCGGTCTTACAAACAGGATGTCATCCGGCAATAATGTTTTTTCAGTAAGTTCAGCAGCTTATTACAGAGGAACTGCAGATCTCAGAAGAACATGAATGGCAAAGTTGGTGAAGGTAGGGGGATCAGAAACAAGGACATTGAAATAAAATTGTGGCCAGAGTTCTGCTTTAACAAAATGCTTGTGTATTTGTTCCTGTTTATTTTTGTGTTATTTAAATAATTATTGTTTCAGTTAAGTTTAACGTAAAAAAATATTTATTTAAAAGTTTAAACTTTGAGTTCTATTATTTTCATATAATATTAAAGTGGAGTTGCACTAACACCCCATTCACACTTGTGTGACTTCTCATACAACTTTGGACATCATGTTTTCCAGTGATAACCATTCATATATGTGCCACTTAATGTCCTAGCGACTTCAAAGTAGTTCATGCACTAATTTTGTCCGACATTCATGCAACTTGAGGGCCATAGACTTCAATGTTAACCCTCAAAAGTTGCCTAAAATTCATACCTGGATGTATTACATGCAACATGGTATCCGACTTTGCAGAGGGACAACAAGTCCCATCCAAGTCCCATCCATCCAAAGTTGCATCAAAGTTGCACTAAAGTTGCACTCTAGGCTTGTTTTGAAGGAAAATATTTGCAATCTAGGTAGCCTGCCCACCCCTGGGAAGTCTTAGCCAAGACAGTTTTTTTAGCCTTCTTGGATCTGGGGTGGGGGAGTGGGGGGCTGGTGAATCCAAAAAGGGTTCAAATACAAAAGTAAACTTGTACTTGAACTGCAGTAGAACAAAAGGTAAGCTTTAGACATGTGCAGACTGGAATATTTTGTTTCGTTTTTCGTTTTAATCTGGAAAATAAATTTATTTAGTTACTCCCGAAAATCGATTTGATTTATTTAGTTTTTCGTTGGGGAATAGCTTTCGTCCGAAAATCCAATAATACTTGGTTTCTGTCGAATGGTCAAAAGAATACTCGACGGAACTTCGAAACTTTACGTCGAATCGTACATTTCCGGTCGAATATTTCGCCTACAAGAATTCTAATGTTGTATGACTAGTAATAATGTCGAATCTATTCTCTGTAATGTCGAATCTATTATTTCTATAGTGTCGAATCTTTTCTCTATAATGTCGAATCTTTTCTCTATAATGTCGAATCTTTTCCCTATAATGTCGAATCTCTCTATATCGAATTTTTACCGCAACGAAAATGAAAATAAAGCATTTTTTATGTCGGATCTTTCGGTTTTCGTTTCTTGCACTTTTGTCATCGTTTGTTAAAATGATAACGAAAAAAACTGATTTTTAGACGAAATTGCATTCTAACGAAAACGAATGCGCATGTCTAGTAAGCTTAACAACTTGGCTCTGTTCTCAGGTAGGCAGTGTCTAAGGACTGGATGGGCAGAAATAAAAATCCTTTAATAGGTAGCCATTGTTCACATACATATGTTTAAAATGTGTATTTAGCTGCTTGTCTTGGGTTTACCTTTAAAATATTAACTACTTTTATAGCTAGACTGCAGTTCTTCCTAAATGTAGCTATTGAGTTGTAAAAGTTGCATAGGGTCAAAAAATGAAAACTCAAATCATTGATTGCATGAGACTGTAATTATTCCAAATTATATGCATCCAATGTGTTATCTATTTTTTCCAAATAAATACTCTTTATTATTTGTTTTAAGTATTCCTCTTGTTAATGTTGATGTGCCCTTGAAAAGAAGCGGTATAACATACTGAAATGAAACTTAGCAGCTGAACATGAGTTTGTTCAATACAATTCTTTGTACATTAAGTTGAGGTGAATCTGGAGAAGCACAGACTGCATACCAATCCTTCTTGTTGTTCTTGTCCTGCCCTTCACGATATGGCTGGATGAACAGATTGCTACTGTTCTTATAGAAATTCATTTTCTGTCTTAACTGAAAAAGATTACAATGCATATTCTGAATCATAGCTGGGACATCTTTGTGCTGCCAAGGAGAGTTTAAAAAATAACCCTCTTACTTTTTTAGCATTCTTTGTAAATTGTTTTTAAGTCTTGCTATTTTGTTTGTTTACAGATTGATCATGATATAAGAATTATGTTATATTCTTTGTATATCAGAACTGCTTCTGAACAGGTCAATAAAACCGCAGTGTTGATTTACTAAAGGTAAAAGGCTGTTCACTTTGCAAGGGAAGTTGCACTTTGCGTAAGCTTTGGGGCAAATTTCCATGGAAAGTGTAACTTACCATACAAAGGGGCAGATTCACGTAGATCGGCGCATTATCATTCCGGCGTAGCGCACCACTTTTCCGTTAGACTTGCGCAATCTAGCCGCGTAATCCGGCGATTCACGTAGCTTTTACGCAAGAGCTTGCGCAAACGTAAGGTTTTTTCCGTAGGCGTAAGGAGGAGTAATACAAATTGGGAGGGACGTGGGCGTGTTACATTGAAATGAGCCGTGACCCCATGCAAATGAAGGGCCGGCCGACTCGCGCATGCGCGCATGAAGGAAACCATGTCAGCTCCGTTGTGCGCATGCTCACAACTCGGGAGCGGCGCAATCATTGAAATTGGAAATGGACTAGGGCAATGTTGTGAACTACGCAGACAGCATAAATAGACACACACAAACGCCCTTCCATTGCAAAAGTACATCCCTTTGTGTCCCTTCCCATTGAATCAAGTGCTTTTGCTCTGTTGTTCGTTAGAGTGTGTTTTGTAGTTGTGAGATTAGTGTTCTGTGTGATCTTGTGCTTGTTGGTAGTTTTGTGAAAGTGTATTTTGATAAGTGTTTGAGACTGTTTGTTTGATTGATAGATTTCTGAGCGTTTGTTTTCTTGCTTTATTTTTTCATCTGATTTTTTTGTGTGTGTTTCTTGCTGAGTGCTAGTGTGATTTTTGGCTGTTCTTTTTCTCTTTGTGTGTGTTCTTGTCTGATTGGTTGTGCTTGTATTTGTGACAGATTTTTGGTGACTGCTAGTGAGTTTGTTTGGAAGTATGACTGAGAGAAAAAGAAAGCTCAATTTTACTGTGGGGGAAAAAAGAATTCTTGCCCGGGCCATTACCGACTATGGGCGTTTTCTCCACGGCCCGCAGAGTGCCACCACCACCCCGGCCAGGAGGAGGGAGATCTTGGATATGATCACAGAGCAGGTCAATTCATCGGGGGAGGGGGAGACACGGACCCGCTCTGGGATAGAAAAGAAAATAAATGACCTCCGGCGTGAGGTGAAAAAAAAACTGGCCGCAATAAATGCCCATGCCAGGGGCACAGGAGGGGGCCCACCATGCCGGGTTAGATTTTCAGAGACGGAGCGTGTGGTGGCCCTGACCTTTCACCGGCATGAAGTGGAGGGCCTGCCAGGCTTTGACACAAGTCCGGTCCCCGCGGTGCCAGGTAAGGTTTTTATTTCTCTCAGGTGTGTAGCATGTGTGGGGGAGGGGGTGAAAGGGAATATGTGGCAAGTGTGTGGATCCTCCAACCTGTGAATGTTTTTGTGTCATCCACAGCTGTGCAGGAGGGTGCAGGGCCATCTGGACTGACCGCTCCAACCCCAGGACAGCAGCCTAATGAGGCCCCCCCAACAAGGCCAGAGTCCGCAGAGGAGGAACAAGAGGAGGGGGAGGATCATGCGGAGGACGATCATGAGGAGGAGCAGAATCATGAGGAGGAGGAGTCCATGGAAGGCACTGGCCCTTTGGTTTCTGCGGACTCTTCCCCTCTGGCTGCAAGAAGCCTGCCCTCCCTAAGGGTCAGCCCCCCCCCCTCCTCCCCCAACATGGCTCCCCTCACAAGGGCCTCCCCTTCTCCCCGGCCACAACCATCAGCTGGAGCCAGGAGGTCATCCCCAAGCACCAGGGGGGCGCCCAATCTCATGCCCGCCTGTCTGAGAAGGAACCTGGCCACCCAGACCCGCCTTCTGAGACAGCTCTGCCAGACTATGGGGCGGGTGGATCAGAGCCTGTCCTCCATTAATGATAGCCTGGGTAACCTGGACTCCCACTCCCGGGCCTCCACAACCTGCCTAAATGACCTGCAAACTACAGCAGCAGGCGTTGGGCAGGATGTGAGGGCCCTTACCCAGGCTATCCAGGGCAACACGGCAACACTTGGTGCTGCCCTGGACAGAATAGCCGTGGCCTTGGAGGGCAGGCCGCCAGGTGGGCAGATCTCAGGGGCTGCTCCTCCTTCCCCGGCTTTTCCCCTCCCCCATGCGTCTCCCCTGAGGGTCCGGGGCCGTGGCCGGGGGCGCCCCAGGCGTGGCTCAGGCAGAGGACAATAATTTTTTTTTTCCCCCTTTTGTTTGTTTTGAAAGCTTTTTTATTTTTGTTCTCTGCTTTTTTTTGTTTTTCTAAGCATTTTTTTTTCCTATGCATTTTTTGTTTTTATGCATTTTTGTTTGTTTGACTTTTTTGGCATATTTTGGGTTGTGAATGATGTTTGAATGTGGGGGTGACATTCCTGCTGGAAAAGGGGTGTCACCCTCAATTTTGGTGGAGAAGGGTTCCCCAGGACCAGGGAGAAGTGATTCCCAGGTCCGTGTGAATGGTGTATGAATGTACAGTGACATAATTGGAGCCTTGACGTGGCGTTACTGCTCACCAGTCTTGCATGGTGGACTGGTGCCAATCCAATTTGATGAGGATGTGGGGTGTGTGTGCTAGGGACCACAGTGGTGTGCATGCATGCATTCTCATTGTGCCATGATTAATGTGTGTGTTTAACGTGCAAAGATGCCCAATATGAGCTGCCTCCTGACTGCTCTTCCCTCAGAAGACGGGGTATCCTCGGTTAGGGGTTGATTTTCTGGTTGGGGGGTCAGATCATCACGTAGCTCAACCTGCAGGCCCTTCCTCACTGCGAGATTGTGTAGCATGCAACATGCAGCGATGATATGGCACACGAAGTTTGGGGAATACAACAGTGTACCCCCTGACTTATCCAGGCATCGGAAACGTGACTTCAGGAGGCCAAAGGTGCGCTCCACCACTGCACGGGTTTTGATGTGTGCTTCATTGTATCGTTCCTCTCCTGGGTTTGGGGTTCCGGATAGGAGTCATGAGATGGGGTCCCAGTGCATATGCAGAGTCACCTGTAAAGGAAAAGACAGGAGAATGTTAGTCATGCATGTGCCACTTCTGTTGTGCATCACGGGAGGGGATAGTCATGCCTGACTCCCATGTCACTCACCAACCAGCCAGGTGTTCCCATACACGTTCTGTTCGAATTCTGTTCGGATGTGGCTTTGATTGTATATGTAGCTGTCATGGCTGGACCCTGGGTGTTTGGCACGGACGTGCCATATGAGGCCTTGGGCATCAACTATCACCTGTACGT
This sequence comes from Rana kukunoris, assembly GCA_029574335.1. NCBI lineage: Eukaryota > Metazoa > Chordata > Amphibia > Anura > Ranidae > Rana > Rana kukunoris. The sequence continues at coordinate 133,231,575 of CM056049.1, forward strand.
TGATGGAGTGCCAATTCTTCCGATTGCGGTACATGTGCTCGGTCTCATGGGGGGGCTGGAGTGCCACATGTGTGCAATCTATGGCCCCCACAGTGCGTGGGAATCTGGCAATTCGGTAGAAATCTGCCATTGCCTTGATTCGAATCTCCTCAGTGGTGGGTTTGATGATTTGGTTGGCCAAGCGTGTGAGGATTGCAGGGACAACCTGGTGCACACATCTGCTCATGGAGGATTGTGACATCCCAGCCACCACTCCACTTGTACGCTGAAAAGAGCCACTGGCAAGGACATGGAGTGTTGCCAGGACCTTCACCAGTGGCTGCACTGCATGTGAGCGTTGTGTTGGGCTGGTGATGTCCTCCTGCAGGGTTGTGGTTAATTCCAGGATGGCATGAGGGGGGAATCTGAAGATGCGATACACCTCAGAATCACTCATGCCAAACAGGTCTATGCGTGTGCGGTATACCCTCTCCCGTGCCATCCTCCGTGCCCTCCTCCTTCTTTGGTCATCTATATTCACTAGTGCAGCTATGAGCGACGATGCCCCTAGCATGTTGGCAGTCAAATTGTAGTGCAACACGTGTGTGTGGTCTGCTCCTCAATAACGGTGTTGCTTTATCTGACAATTAGACTTTTTTTCAAAAGTTAGATCAGCTTTTATGGGCTCTAACTTTAGACAGGACATTTTGCAGTTGCGCACATCGCGTAGCCTGCGCAGCAACTGCGTTTTTTTGTGGATCCCCGTAACTCCCTCATTAGCATATTTGACTAGCAAATCAATGGTGTGTCTAGCGCAGTTTTGCGCGAAGGGAAGCGAATGTCTAACTCAATTACGCCGGACCAAAAAACGTAGATTTCTGGCGTATATTGTTTTGTGAATCGCGTCCAACTATACGCACGCGCACATTTAGACTTACGCACGCGCAACAGCAGTTGCGCACGCGTAATCGCTCTGTGAATCTGGCCCATTATTTTTAAGTTAAAGTCCATTTTCTTGCATCATTATTACATTAGGTAACACACTTTGAGAAGACCAATATATTAATTAACAGACATCTTTTGTAACTAGAAAAGAGGAGCACCTGAAATAAGATTTCTTTATAGCTCAAAAAAAAATTAGCTGTTGTGGTTTAAATAAAAAATGTAAGCTATAACTAAGATTTTTAGCATTGGAGGAGAGATTGTGTAGAACCGTTTGTCAGGTTTTTATCCTGATATATATATACCTACCAGAAGGAATCCTTTTTTGACTGGTAATAATCTAATTGTAGATTAGGGTCCTGCTTCTGTAAAAAAATATAAAAAATAAGTGCAGCACTATAAAAACATAACTAATACCCAATGTGCATATATAAATAGTATAAAATTATATTTATACATATAATATATATATATATATATATATATATATATATATATATATATATATATATATATATATACTGTATTTATTGGCATATAACACTCACTTTTTTACTCTGAAAATAGAGGGTAAACTGCGCCTGCGTGTTATACGCAGGGGGGCTGTGGAAAGTTTTTTTCCTAACACTTACCTATTAAAGTTAGGGTGCGTGTTATACGCTGATAAATACGGGTATGTATCTTCACATTAATCTACCTCTGTGCATATACAGGTATCCTCGTTTCACTGTCACCAGTTGTGCCCTCACCTTATAGGCTTAATATCTGCTCCTTAGATCACAAACAATCCTCTGATTAGCTTCTTTGAATTTTCCTCCTTCTTATAGTTCAGGTAGCTCCTTCCTTTGATCTCCACTCACATTGCCCACATGCAAAGTAACAAAGCTTGCAAAAGTGCTTTACCATTTTAAAAGGATTTATTTGTATAAAACATAAAAAAAGTATTACTCACATTTTCCAGATTAAAACCAAGCCTTAATGTGCATATCCACAAGTGCTGGGACAAAGGTATCACCTCAAAACCGGCTCTGCAGCCTCGACAATCTGTGTTCCCCGTCCTTTACACTGACTCTTTCTTTCTTGGTTGCTTCCTAGTTTCTCACATGTCAGCCCCTCCAAGTGGTTTGGGGGTAAACTTAATATTTTACAATTCAGCTTAAATAATACAGCTATGATTCAATTAAATGCTAAATCAAAGTTTATTCATGTAAGATACTGTAGTGGTTGTACAATAAGCAACAGGTAGCATTCGGCATATGTTGTTCCACTACTTGAACAAGCATGAAATTAAAATAAATATGAATTTTCTAAAAATTAGGGATCACTCATTACTAATATGACATTTCTTATTTATAGCAATGGACTGCTTAGTCAATGATTGCTTCATTATGTAGGTAGGTGTAGGAGAACACTTGCACTCCATATTACTACCACATACAATAGTACTACGTGTTTGATGATGCTACACACTAGTAGATTAGGGCAACAATCAGTTCTGGGAAGATAGATGTAGAGACCCTGATGTGCTTGCTGTAGAGCTTTTATGTAACATTTTCTGTTCCCAATACAGAGCTGTACTAAGTGTTAGGGGGTAGTTTTAGTATCATTGGCTTAATTTCGTTTTTTTTTTTATTTGTATAATGGTAGGCTCGGGGGTTAGGGCCAGCTTTGGTTAGGTACATGTGGAAAAATGCCTTAGCTCTACAACATAATTTGTTTTCAGTACTGTGCCAAGAACTTCCAGGGCCTCATATATACCTTACTTTACAATCTAGGGGATGCCAAAGCTGGGGTGCTTAACATACAAAGTTTTAAGCTCTGACGCACAATCCCCTGCTTATGATGTGACAAACATATCCAGGAGTATCTAGGGAACTCTTGCTGCGTTTATCTAAAACTGTTGTCTAAAACTGTTGTAGCTTTGTTAAAAGAGAAGTATGGCCTAAGTTGTTGTTTTTTTGGCCATACTTCTCTTGCACTTACTTTTGCACTCCTGTGACCTAGAATCAACTGATAGTGGGCTAAAGCCCGCTGTCAGTAGATGTCACAGAACTACCCTAGGCTCTGGAAGGATCCTGACTATATTGTCAAGATCCATGCAGATGCCTTATCGGCAGCTGGCTCAGACTTTCAGCATGCCGCTGAGAGCTGGAGCCAGCTGCTCCCTCCTCTTTGCCAGCCTGGCACTCCAGTGAACACTACTGGAGTAGAGCAGAGAGCAGTGACTGACACTGTTCTACCCCTTCCTGAGAAGATCGAGAGCTGAGCAATTAGCAGTCATGTGATCGCTCAGTTCTCAGGCTTCGAGCCAGGGGGAGACAGCTGCAGCACCACACTGATGTTGCAGCATAGGGGTGAGTGTGTATGTTTACAACATATTTTTCATAAAGCTCCTTTAAATATAACTTAATCAAATCCATTTTTCTTAAGTTCATTATACCAATAAAATCTAAAAGCTGTACTAACCCATATCCCCACGCCCCCTCTCCCGCCCCCCAAAAAAAGCTTTAAAACTAAAAAGTTTGTCCAAAACTGAAATACTAGTTTTAGGGCAAGTGAATGTGAAAACATCAGGGTTTATTTACTAAAGGCAAATGGATTTAACAGGATACAGGGATATACAAATGGACTTTACAACATACAGGGAAATACAATGTAATATTGACATATAATCACACACATAAGTTGGACTTGATGGGTTTGTGTCTTTTTTCAACCTCAGCTACTATGTAACTATATAACTATGTAATTATATGACTATTCACTTTGGGCCAGATTCACAGAGCGATTACGCGTGCGCAACTGCTGTTGCGCGTGCGTAAGTCTAAATGTGCGCGTGCGTATAGTTGGACGCGATTCACAAAACAATATACGCCAGAAATCTACGTTTTTTGGTCCGGCGTAATTGAGTTAGACATTCGCTTCCCTTCGCGCAAAACTGCGCTAGACACACCATTGATTTGCTAGTCAAATATGCTAATGAGGGAGTTACGGGGATCCACAAAAAAACGCAGTTGCTGCGCAGGCTACGCGATGTGCGCAACTGCAAAATGTCCTGTCTAAAGTTAGAGCCCATAAAAGCTGATCTAACTTTTGAAAAAAAGTCTAATTGTCAGATAAAGCAACACCGTTATTGAGGAGCAGACCACACACACGTGTTGCACTACAATTTGACTGCCAACATGCTAGGGGCATCGTCGCTCATAGCTGCACTAGTGAATATAGATGACCAAAGAAGGAGGAGGGCACGGAGGATGGCACGGGAGAGGTATACCGCACACGCATAGACCTGTTTGGCATGAGTGATTCTGAGGTGTATCGCATCTTCAGATTCCCCCCTCATGCCATCCTGGAATTAACCACAACCCTGCAGGAGGACATCACCAGCCCAACACAACGCTCACATGCAGTGCAGCCACTGGTGAAGGTCCTGGCAACACTCCATGTCCTTGCCAGTGGCTCTTTTCAGCGTACAAGTGGAGTGGTGGCTGGGATGTCACAATCCTCCATGAGCAGATGTGTGCACCAGGTTGTCCCTGCAATCCTCACACGCTTGGCCAACCAAATCATCAAACCCACCACTGAGGAGATTCGAATCAAGGCAATGGCAGATTTCTACCGAATTGCCAGATTCCCACGCACTGTGGGGGCCATAGATTGCACACATGTGGCACTCCAGCCCCCCCATGAGACCGAGCACATGTACCGCAATCGGAAGAATTGGCACTCCATCAACGTACAGGTGATAGTTGATGCCCAAGGCCTCATATGGCACGTCCGTGCCAAACACCCAGGGTCCAGCCATGACAGCTACATATACAATCAAAGCCACATCCGAACAGAATTCGAACAGAACGTGTATGGGAACACCTGGCTGGTTGGTGAGTGACATGGGAGTCAGGCATGACTATCCCCTCCCGTGATGCACAACAGAAGTGGCACATGCATGACTAACATTCTCCTGTCTTTTCCTTTACAGGTGACTCTGCATATGCACTGGGACCCCATCTCATGACTCCTATCCGGAACCCCCAAACCCCAGGAGAGGAACGATACAATGAAGCACACATCAAAACCCGTGCAGTGGTGGAGCGCACCTTTGGCCTCCTGAAGTCACGTTTCCGATGCCTGGATAAGTCAGGGGGTACACTGTTGTATTCCCCAAACTTCGTGTGCCATATCATCGCTGCATGTTGCATGCTACACAATCTCGCAGTGAGGAAGGGCCTGCAGGTTGAGCTACGTGATGATCTGACCCCCCAACCAGAAAATCAACCCCTAACCGAGGATACCCCGTCTTCTGAGGGAAGAGCAGTCAGGAGGCAGCTCATATTGGGCATCTTTGCACGTTAAACACACACATTAATCATGGCACAATGAGAATGCATGCATGCACACCACTGTGGTCCCTAGCACACACACCCCACATCCTCATCAAATTGGATTGGCACCAGTCCACCATGCAAGACTGGTGAGCAGTAACGCCACGTCAAGGCTCCAATTATGTCACTGTACATTCATACACCATTCACACGGACCTGGGAATCACTTCTCCCTGGTCCTGGGGAACCCTTCTCCACCAAAATTGAGGGTGACACCCCTTTTCCAGCAGGAATGTCACCCCCACATTCAAACATCATTCACAACCCAAAATATGCCAAAAAAGTCAAACAAACAAAAATGCATAAAAACAAAAAATGCATAGGAAAAAAAAAATGCTTAGAAAAAACAAAAAAAAGCAGAGAACAAAAATAAAAAAGCTTTCAAAACAAACAAAAGGGGGAAAAAAAAATTATTGTCCTCTGCCTGAGCCACGCCTGGGGCGCCCCCGGCCACGGCCCCGGACCCTCAGGGGAGACGCATGGGGGAGGGGAAAAGCCGGGGAAGGAGGAGCAGCCCCTGAGATCTGCCCACCTGGCGGCCTGCCCTCCAAGGCCACGGCTATTCTGTCCAGGGCAGCACCAAGTGTTGCCGTGTTGCCCTGGATAGCCTGGGTAAGGGCCCTCACATCCTGCCCAACGCCTGCTGCTGTAGTTTGCAGGTCATTTAGGCAGGTTGTGGAGGCCCGGGAGTGGGAGTCCAGGTTACCCAGGCTATCATTAATGGAGGACAGGCTCTGATCCACCCGCCCCATAGTCTGGCAGAGCTGTCTCAGAAGGCGGGTCTGGGTGGCCAGGTTCCTTCTCAGACAGGCGGGCATGAGATTGGGCGCCCCCCTGGTGCTTGGGGATGACCTCCTGGCTCCAGCTGATGGTTGTGGCCGGGGAGAAGGGGAGGCCCTTGTGAGGGGAGCCATGTTGGGGGAGGAGGGGGGGGGGCTGACCCTTAGGGAGGGCAGGCTTCTTGCAGCCAGAGGGGAAGAGTCCGCAGAAACCAAAGGGCCAGTGCCTTCCATGGACTCCTCCTCCTCATGATTCTGCTCCTCCTCATGATCGTCCTCCGCATGATCCTCCCCCTCCTCTTGTTCCTCCTCTGCGGACTCTGGCCTTGTTGGGGGGGCCTCATTAGGCTGCTGTCCTGGGGTTGGAGCGGTCAGTCCAGATGGCCCTGCACCCTCCTGCACAGCTGTGGATGACACAAAACATTCACAGGTTGGAGGATCCACACACTTGCCACATATTCCCTTTCACCCCCTCCCCCACACATGCTACACACCTGAGAGAAATAAAAACCTTACCTGGCACCGCGGGGACCGGACTTGTGTCAAAGCCTGGCAGGCCCTCCACTTCATGCCGGTGAAAGGTCAGGGCCACCACACGCTCCGTCTCTGAAAATCTAACCCGGCATGGTGGGCCCCCTCCTGTGCCCCTGGCATGGGCATTTATTGCGGCCAGTTTTTTTTTCACCTCACGCCGGAGGTCATTTATTTTCTTTTCTATCCCAGAGCGGGTCCGTGTCTCCCCCTCCCCCGATGAATTGACCTGCTCTGTGATCATATCCAAGATCTCCCTCCTCCTGGCCGGGGTGGTGGTGGCACTCTGCGGGCCGTGGAGAAAACGCCCATAGTCGGTAATGGCCCGGGCAAGAATTCTTTTTTCCCCCACAGTAAAATTGAGCTTTCTTTTTCTCTCAGTCATACTTCCAAACAAACTCACTAGCAGTCACCAAAAATCTGTCACAAATACAAGCACAACCAATCAGACAAGAACACACACAAAGAGAAAAAGAACAGCCAAAAATCACACTAGCACTCAGCAAGAAACACACACAAAAAAATCAGATGAAAAAATAAAGCAAGAAAACAAACGCTCAGAAATCTATCAATCAAACAAACAGTCTCAAACACTTATCAAAATACACTTTCACAAAACTACCAACAAGCACAAGATCACACAGAACACTAATCTCACAACTACAAAACACACTCTAACGAACAACAGAGCAAAAGCACTTGATTCAATGGGAAGGGACACAAAGGGATGTACTTTTGCAATGGAAGGGCGTTTGTGTGTGTCTATTTATGCTGTCTGCGTAGTTCACAACATTGCCCTAGTCCATTTCCAATTTCAATGATTGCGCCGCTCCCGAGTTGTGAGCATGCGCACAACGGAGCTGACATGGTTTCCTTCATGCGCGCATGCGCGAGTCGGCCGGCCCTTCATTTGCATGGGGTCACGGCTCATTTCAATGTAACACGCCCACGTCCCTCCCAATTTGTATTACTCCTCCTTACGCCTACGGAAAAAACCTTACGTTTGCGCAAGCTCTTGCGTAAAAGCTACGTGAATCGCCGGATTACGCGGCTAGATTGCGCAAGTCTAACGGAAAAGTGGTGCGCTACGCCGGAATGATAATGCGCCGATCTACGTGAATCTGCCCCAATGTGTTTCTTTAGTGAGTTTGAAATATAATTACTTTTTAATGAAACTCTGTGATTTTATAATATAAACTTCATTAAACTGCACTCTATTTTAATTAAGGAATTGGGTCTTTCATCAAGGGACGATACAGTAATTGCATTGGCACAGTTTAAAAGTTATTGAGACATATCTGAATGCAGACTTTACAATGAAGTCATGGTCACTGACCAGTAGCTTCCTACCGAACTTAACAGAGGCAGAACACAAACTCCAATATAATTTATCAGGAAATGTTAGCTTTAATAAAATTGACAAAGGCATTAGAAAGATGTGAGATTTTTAAAGTAGAATTCTGGACTTTTACTAACTATGCTTGCAAATCCCCAAACCTACACTAACTAACTTGTTCCAAAGCCTAGCACTATTCTTGGGCTGCTCCAGTCATGTGATCCCCCAGTATTAGTCAGCACCAACTAGAAGAGAAAAGAGAGACCACTCGAAAAGAAATACCTGAATGGTGATATCACCCTTATGCCACGTACAGACGATCAGACATTCCGACAACAAAACCGTGGATAATATTCCGATAGATGTTGGCTCAAACTTGTCTTGCATACACACGGTCACATAAATGTTGTCGGAAATTGCGAACGTCAAGAACGCGGTCACGTACAGCACGTACGACCGCACAATAAAATGGAAGTTCCATACCAATTGCGCCACCCTTTGGGCTCCTTCTGCTAATCTCATGTTAGTAGACGTTTGGTGAGAGATGATTTGCGTTTTTTAGCTTTGTGCTTTTCAGTCCGTTACAGCGTGATGAATGTGCTATCTCCATTACAAACGCTAGTTTTACCAGACCGAGCGCATCCGTATCGTACTTTATTAAGAGCATGCATTGATTTTTGTTTGTCTGAATTGTCTACACACGTTTGGAATTTACGAGAATGGATTTTGTTGTCGGAAAATTTGAGAACCAGCTCAAATTTTTGTTGTCGAAAATTCAGACAAAAAATGTCCGATGGGGCTTACATACGGTTGGAATCTCCGACAAAAAGCTCCCATCGAACATTTGTTGTCGGAAATTCCAAGCGTGCAATAGGCTTACTTACTATGGCACTCCCTCCAATTCCTTGAAGAGGCTGCTGCCTGACACAGGGGAGCCAATCATGTGACCAGACTGGAGCAAACTTAAAATAGGTAAGTATAAACAAGAAACAAAAAACATAAGTTGTATGAAGTACATATAAGCTGGTATATGGATATAAAATGATTTATTTACAGCTTGGTCCCCTGAGTGCTGCTGTCGGGCTGTGTACTATCCATTCTCCACCAGGGCTGCCATAGTTTCCCTTTGTGGTTCAGGAGTATACTAATTTTCACTTGCCTGGTTTTATTGTGTGGTACTGCCTTTGCCTTTTTAAATTACCATTTTAAAAATGTTCTTCATATTTGATGCTTTATGCCTTATGACTATTTGGTTCCTTTTTTTTATGTCTCACCGTCAAATACCAGACTGTGTAGAGACTGTTCATCTTCATAGTGCAATAAATCATTTTACATCTATTTACCAGCTTAGATGTACTTTATACAACTAATGACCTTTTATTGTTTTTTGTATTCTTTCATTTTCCAGTGGTTAGGCAGCTGCACTGGGTATGGTCCGGTTCCTCCGCGTCCTGCACCTAAATATTGGACTGACAGCTCTAGCGCTCTGAGAACTTGGTGTGTATTAAGTATAAACAAGGGTTATTTAATGTAGTTTTTAAGAGGGGAAGGGAGAATGTTAAGGCATAGTTGGTAAAAGCATGTCATTCTACTTTAAAATGTTAAAGATATATGTATAGATGTATGTATTGAAGGACAGTAGGGAGCTCTGCGGCATGGTATGTTGTATAGTCTTAACACCATATATAGCCCATATTTGGGGGTCTGGAATAGTAAAGGAATGGGAGAGGGTGGGGTTCCTTCAGAGAGGAGGATGTGGAGAGTATTTGTCCCTTAAAAGGAATCACGCCTTATCTTGACACTAAACAACCTACTAATGATAGGGCCCCTTCATGGTAAGTTACTTAATTCCGCATATGAACCCAACAAAAGAAGCCTCTAGGAAAACCCAGGGCTGGTGCAAGGAGTTTTGACACCCTAGGCGATACCTAATTTTGCGCCCCCCCACGCACGCTCTGCCCCTCACTAAAAATCCTTTCACACCTCAAATTGCCCCAATTCCTGTATTATCAGGTCTCAGATCATCACCCCCTCTGTACCCCCCTGCACACACAAATATCTGTTCCCCCTCTGTACCCCCTGCACATCCGCCCCCCACACATATCTGTTCCCCCTCTGTACCCTCCTGCACACCTCTTCCGTCACCCACACACACATATCAGTAACCCCCTGCACATCTGTCCCCCCCACACACATATTACCCCCCTGCACGTCTTCCCCCTCCCACACACATATCGGTACCCCCCTGCACGTCTGTCCCCCCCCACACACACATATCAGTACCGCCCTGCACGTCTGTCTCCCCCCCCCCACACACATCAGTACCCCCCTGCACGCCTGCCCCCCACACACATATCTGTCCCCCCCACACACATATCAGTACACCCTGCGCGTTTGTCCCCCCACACACACACATATCTGTCCCCCCCTGCACGCCTGCCCCCCACATATCAGTACCCCCCTGCACGTCTGTGTCCCCCTCTGTACACAGTGCAATGCACTATTAACTTAAAAGCAGAGTCAATGTTTTATTACTTTACTCCAGGAGAGTTGCGCTGGAGAGATGGATGGACAAAGAATGAGGGAGGGATGGAGATGGAGGGAGGGATGGAGATGGAGGGAGGGATGGAGATGTAAGGAGGGATGGAGATGTAAGGAGGGAGGTATGGAGATGTAAGGAGGGAGGGATGGAGATGTAAGGAGGGAGGGATGGAGATGTAAGGAGGGAGGATGGAGATGGAAAGAGGGAGGGAGGGAGGATGGAGATGGAGGGAGGGATGGAGATGGAGGGAGGGATGGAGATGGAGGGAGGGATGGAGATGGAGGGAGGGATGGAGGGAGGGATGGAGATGGAAGGAGGGATGGAGATGGAGGGATGGAGATGGAAGGAGGGAGGGATGGAGATGGAAGGAGGGAGGGATGGAGATGGAAGGAGGGATGGAGATGGAGGGAGGATGGAGATGGAAGGAGGGAGGGATGGAGATGGAAGGAGGGAGGGATGGAGATGGAAGGAGGGAGGGATGGAGATGGAAGGAGGGATGGAGATGGAGGGAGGGATGGAGATGGAGGGAGGGATGGAGATGGAGGGAGGGAGGGATGGAGATGGAGGGAGGGATGGAGATGGAAGGAGGGATGGAGATGGAGGGAGGGATGGAGATGGAGGGAGGGATGGAGATGGAGGGAGGGATGGAGATGGAGGGAGGGATGGAGATGGATGGAGGGAGGGATGGAGATGGAAGGAGGGATGGAGATGGAGGGAGGGATGGAGATGGAGGGAGGGATGGAGATGGAGGGAGGGATGGAGGGAGGGATGGAGATGGAAGGAGGGATGGAGATGGAGGGAGGGATGGAGATGGAGGGAGGGATGGAGATGGAGGGAGGGATGGAGATGGAGGGAGGGATGGAGATGGAGGGAGGGATGGAGGGAGGGATGGAGATGGAAGGAGGGATGGAGATGGAGGGAGGGATGGAGGGAGGGATGGAGATGGAAGGAGGGATGGAGATGGAGGGAGGGATGGAGGGAGGGATGGAGATGGAAGGAGGGATGGAGATGGAGGGAGGGATGGAGATGGAGGGAGGGATGGAGGGAGGGATGGAGATGGAAGGAGGGATGGAGATGGAGGGAGGGATGGAGATGGAGGGAGGGATGGAGATGGAAGGAGGGATGGAGATGGAGGGAGGGATGGAGATGGAGGGAGGGATGGGATGGAGATGGAGGAGGGATGGAGATGGAGGGATGGAGATGGAGGGAGGGATGGAGGGAGGGATGGAGATGGGGAGGGATGGAGATGGAGGGAGGGATGGAGATGGAGGGAGGGAGGAGATGGAGGGATGGAGGGAGGAGATGGAGATGGAGGGAGATGGATGGAGGGAGGGATGGAGATGGAGGGAGGGATGGAGATGGAAGGAGGAGATGGAGATGGAGGGAGGGATGGAGATGGAAAGGGATGGAGATGGAAGGAGGGAGGGAGGATGGAGATGAAGGCAGTGGAAAGGAGGGAGGGAGGAGGAGGCAGGCAGGGAGGCTGAGAAACTGTAGAAGTCCGGGGGATGCAGCGAGAGGAGCAGACAGAGCCGTGTTGTCTTTGGTCGGGGAAGCTTCCTTCCTGTGTAGCCCGGCATCTCTCTCCTCAAGCTCGGCTTCTGTCTCCTCCTCCCGCTGGCTCTCCGCGCTGAAATCTGGGCCGTTTCCCGGGTGTGACACCAGATCCCGGGCGCCCAGGAGGAGGGGGAGCGGATATCGCGGCAAGCCCGCCATGGTACTTACAGTGCATGCAGGTCCAGGGCTTCCATCTTATCCGCTCCACCAATCATGCGGCACCTCCGGCTGGCTGCTCCTCGTCCCGGCTCAGTCTCTCCCCTCATCTGCTCACTGCCGCCGCTACTAGGGCGGCACTGCAGGCTGGGGATAGAGCAGTCCATCCGGCATGTAGTCACAGGCGCAACCGACCCCTAGCCTGGCGGCTGGCGCCAATTCGCCATAGAGCATGTATTTAAAAAAAAAAATGCCGGTATTTTAACCCCAGCAAGTGGCTGGGGATCTGGATTTTGCCGCCTCCCCTACCCTGGCGCTCTAGGCAGCCGCCTGATCCGCCTATTGCTAGCGCCGACCCTGGGAAAACCATCCCATTGTCTCAAGGCTGGGAGCACCATTAGCCTACAGTAACAGTGACACACCACCACTTCGCAGCCCCTGGAAGATCTAGACACAGAGATATTTGTAAAAAAAACAACATACATTATATTAAAATCCATTCCCCTACCTGGCATAAATCCAGTCTGATTGCTGTGAACTAAGAACTGATCACTCCCCTAATCTATTGGCCAGGATTTTAGTCAGTATTTCAACATCTGCATTTAATAGGGAGATGGAACAGTACAAGGTACACAAAGAGGACTTCAAAATAACTACTATCATAGCTTCCGACATTGTCGGGGGTAGTGTCTTTGGCTCAAGAGCCATGATTAGGGAATGGTGGAATGTAAGGAGGCAAATCCTCTGTATAGTATTTAAAGAATTATATTAGAATGCCATCAGGACTGGGTGTTTTCTCAGATTGTAAGTCTGCTATAGCCTGTTGCATCTCCTCTAGCGAGATTGGTTTATTTAATTGCAGTTGTTGAGCAGGGTGAGAAATGGGAAGTCTATAGCTGCTAGAAAATTTAAAAGAATGGCCTTCTCATAGTTGGCTTAGAGGTGTACAGGGCATGGTCATAATCAGTAAAGAGTAAATTCATATGGACTGGGACCAATAAAATCATTCCGTCCACATCCTTTATGCTAGCAATTACCATTTTCTTTAGCTAACCATGCCAATAACCACCTGTTTTTCCCCCCCCCTGCTCAAAAGTACACTGAGTTTGGGGCAACATCTGGTTTTTGACACTGGCAGCACGCAGAAGTGAGACCTCCATGTAAGCCAATTGCAAACGATCATGGATTGTAAGGTCTGGGTCTGACTGTTTAACTTTTTAAATGTTATATTACACTAAATATTTTATCAAACCTTCAAATCCTTGCATTTAATATTTTTTTTATTTTGAAAGGCTAGTAAAAAATGATTCAGAATGTTGTTAAAAGTAGGTGTTGGTTTACTCACAAATTCTTTTGCTCACTTTGTTCTTCTTGGCCTGCAATATGTGGTATGTGATAGGGTTGTGTCTTTTGCATATTTTGTGCTACAGCTAGGCGGAATGGTGTTTATATTTCTCAATAAAGACTCTGTATTGTGTTGTATATATCAGAATCTGGGCACTGTGTATATCAGAATGCATGCTTTGTATTATGCTATATATATATGAGCATATGGGTTCTGTATTGTATGTGTAAATCAAAATATGGGCTTTGTATTACTCTGTGCATACAGGCATACCCCACTTTTAAAGGGTCACTAAAGGAAAAAAATGTTGGGCTGAAATGACTGTTTACAGGGTATAGAGACATACAAGTTAACTGATTCCTTTTAAAAATGATTAAAAATAGATAAAGATCAATCATATAATCAGCCTACAGTTCTAGTTTCGTTTTTGCTATTATTTCCTGTCTCTCTGGTGTACAGAGCCAGAGAGCCAATAGAGGGCAGTGATGGTTTGTCTAAAACCCCTCAGCACCAACCCAGTTTCAGTTTACACACAGTAATCACACCTCCTTGATTAGTGACCACAGTGAGAAAGCTCCCAGCACTGTGGTTATAAGGAAACAGACAACCAGGAAGTGTGGAGATCAGAGCAGAATTACAGCAACATCAAAGCAAAAAACGAACAATGAGGACATGAAAACAGCACTGCAGTAAGGTAAAGGAAGTTATTTAGCTAAAAAAATGTTTTCCTTTAGTGACATTTGCTGAAATGACTGTTTACAGGGTATAGAGACATAAAAGTTAACTGATTCCTTTTCAAAATTATTAAAAATAGATAAAAATCAATCATATAATGTGCCTGCAGGTTAGTTTCACTTTTGAACTGGCTTCATGTTTCTGCAAAGTAGAAATAGACACACAGAACAAAAACAAACAAATCCAGGGCAGTGTTTTGTTTTTAAAATGAATCTGTTCTGGGAAGTTTTAGACACACAGTAATGACAGCTTAAACCATCGTGAGAAAGCTCCCAGTATGGTGGTTATAAGGAAACAGACACGCAGGAAGTGTGGAGAACAGAGCAGGATTACAGCAACTTCAAAGCAAAAACGAACAATAAGGACATGAAACCAGTACTGCAGTAAGGTAAAGGAAGCTAATTAGCTAACAAAAAAAATTCCTTTGGTGATCCTTTAAGTACACAATGGGGTTTATTTACTAAAGCTGGAAACTGCAAAATCAGGCTCACTTCTGTATAGAAACCAATGAGCTTTCAGGTTTTATAACTTCACAAACTTTATTATCCCCAAGGGTTAAAATCTTTGGTGGATATTTCCTGGCACCGCCGGCCTTTTTCAGTTCAACTTATAGTTAATTCGGGGGCATGCTCTCATCCTCCTCATTGGTGTGAGGATGGGTATTTCTCTGATTGTTTTCTTTTCCCCATGTGTAGCCCTGTTAGCACTTAATCTGTAATTATTATCGTAGGATCCCCTTTTCCCTTTACAGACATGGCGGCGGCGGCACTTCCAGCAGGCGTGCATCGATGCCCATGCCTGTGAACTAAGATACTCCCAATCTGACCTAATCAGTATTCATGATGTCCATTAACACTGTATTTGGTCTCCATCTGGATCTCCTTTAATAAATGTCGCCGAATCTGTTTATGATTCGTGCAATTTGCGGGATGGGCGTGATTACGTCGTGCTCTATTTCCTGTTTAAACCACTCAGGGATTAGCCCAGCTGATCATTGTTATTATCCCGCCCACTCAGATTGTGATTAGAGGCGTGTCACAAGTGGGATCCCTCTCAATACTGATATGTGACGCATCTTACAGCTGATGTGGTCACATGCTGAACAGCAGCCAATCAGGGCTCGCATAGGACTCTATTAGAACGCCGGGGAGACGGAATGGCATCACTCCTTCTCCCCAGCATGTTAGCTGTGGAGCTCTGACAGACCAGTTTTGTGGATGGGTACTGGAGATGGAAATATCTTCATGAGAGCTTCAGTCTATGTCAAGTAAGTAGAAAGGTTTTTAGCATGCATCGATTCGGATGTATGTTTGCTTTTCCCTCCTTATATCTGTCAGTTAATACCACAATATATATTTTTCTTTAGATTTATGACACCATTAATATTGGAATCATTTTCCTTGTCTCTGATGAGACGGGTATGCGACCCAAAATTTTGAAAAGATGGATCAGCTCAGGATTTTTCTGGCAGCATTGTGCTTACTGGGGAATGGAATGAACATATACTAACAGGCATTTGATGAAGTGAGTTTTGTATGCCCTTTTTGAATATGTTTTATATTATTGAATATGACTATTTTTTTGCTATATTCTATTCAATTAATTTCTCTTTATTTAGATATCACTGACACAATACGTTATCCCTGATGAAGATCAAATTGTTAAATCTTTAATTTGAAACTGTCGGATGAACCACTTCTCCACTCCACCCATTTTTGAGAAATTTTGAAATGTGGCATTGTGTCATTTTGTTACTTGTGCCCAGTATTTTCTTTATAATGTGATACTGTATCGCTATACAATTTTCTATTTGTGTACAATAAATTTATATTTTTTATATATTTTTGATTTTTTTTTTTTTCGTTGCCTACATAGTCCCAATCATAGAGGTTTTAATAATTATAATTTCCAAGGGATGATGGCAACCCCATGGTCATTAGTATAGGCTGTTTTATTTACAGGTTTTAAAACCAAAGCTTAGTTGAACAAGCTGGGGGTAAGAAGCTCATTGGTTTCTATGCAGAAGTGAGCCTGATTTTGCACTTTCCATCTTTAGTAAATAAACCACATTGTGTACTTAAAAGTGGGGTATGCCTGTATTAGAATTTGTACTCTGTATTATGCTGTATAAATCAGAATTCAAACTTTGTTTTTGTGCTGTAAACAGGGCCAAGACCAGAAAGACAATTGCAGCTTACGCATTTCGGGAAAATGGCTCTTTTCTTCAGAGCAGTGGCTCTAGGCCAGTTCCTAGAAATGCATAAGCTACTATTGTCATCTGCACAATTGCGGCATTTGGAGAGTGGATTTCTGGAACTGTGTTTTTTGTTATGCCTTCTATTCTAATAGACTTGTGAGTGTGTATGTCTTCACCCTCTAATACAGTGTTGGGGATAATAGGTAGGTGTTTGCACCATTTTTCTTTAATGCTTTTTATCCATTCACACATACAAACAGGACCAGACAGTGGATTCCAGAGGCAAAAATCAGCCTGCTGCAGACAAAAGCCTATGACAAGGGTCTATTAGTGGTTAAATTGTGTTATAGGGCTGTTTTTAAGAAGTTGAGTACTTTACCCTAATTGGTAGTAAAAACAGGATAGGGAGAATGGTCAGAAGGAGAGAAATTCTCAACTTCAGAACAGGATAACAGCATTGGAAAAGTAATCCTATCTTGCTACCTTAATTTTGCATGAGTGAATTGACATATCATAAAATAGCAGCGGTCGGTCACAGCATAAAACATGAATTGAGCACATCTGAACTAACACACACAGGGGGGGGGGGGGATGTACCTATTAACAAAGAGTAAGATGGCTGCAGCTAAAAGTATAATCCCCCAATCCATCCACCTTTGAAATCGTGCGATCACACAATTTCAAAGCCGCATGTCAGGTGTGACCTGCCTGACATCTGTGCGATTTCATGCACAGATATCTATGCAAGTAACATCTCAAATTGGCAAAAATATAGCAGGAACTTCTTTTTTTAAGTGGTGTGGCACTGCAAAGTCTGCGTCATGCCATGTTTGTCATGCGATTTGGTATGATCGGGGAGCTTAGAGTGAAATACGTCACCATATTCAGATTGGTCCCAGATCTCCCAACATTTAATACATTGCAAGAGCTGTAAGGAATTCCATTCTCCAGATGTCAGCTATAATGTGTAAAAGTTGAAGTTTAGAGGGAGGGTAAATGGACAACCAGCACAGAATAGCTCTTCGAGCTGACAAAAGTGTGCAAATTCAAGTTTATTTGTTTTCAGGATGGCCTTCAAGAACCTTAAAGAGGAAGTACACCCTGGTGGACTTTACTTCCTCTTTATTTCCCTGCAAAGGTAAAACATAATGGACTATTATGCATTGCATAGTACTTCATTATGTGTCACTTACCTGAAACCTGTCCCGTGTTGCAGAAAGCGTCCATTTTGTATATATCTCCTAAACCGTGGAGGTTTAGGAGATATTTCCAGCACCTACAGGTAAGCCTTAAAGGGGTTGTAAAGGTACATTTTTTTTTCCTAAATAGCTTCCTTTACCTTAGTGTAGTCCTCCTTCACTTACCTTATCCTTTGATTTTGCTTTTAAATGTCCTTATTTCTCTGAGAAATCCTCACTTCCTGTTCTTCTGTCCGTAAGTCCACACAGTAATGCAAGGCTTTCTCCCTGATGTGGAGTGTCCTGCTCGCCTCCTCCCTTTTACTACAGGAGAGTCAGGACACTCTCTACGTTGCAGATAGAGAAAGGAGCTGTGTGTTAGTGGGTCTCCTGACCCTCCAGTAGTCCAACGGAGGGAGCGAGCATGACACTCCACACCAGGAAGAAAGCCTTTCATTACTGTGTAGAGTTACAGACATAAGAACAGGAAGTGAGGATTTCTCAGAAGAAATAAGGACATTTAAAAGCAAAATCGAAGGATGAGGTAAGTGAGGGGGGACTTCACTGAGATAAAGGAAGCGATTTAATATAAAAAAAATTGTACCTTTACAATCCCTTTAATATAGGTTTACCTGTAGGCAAAAGTGGTTGTACAGGGTGCACAACCACATTAATGTCAATTTCTATAAATGGTGGTTGTGACCACTATCATCTAGTCTCTGTAATTGATTTACTAAAGCCAAATAGACTGAGCACTTTGCAAGTGCAGTTGCTCCAGAGCTTAGTAAAAGAGGGAAAGCTCAGCTGACTTCCATCATCCAATTAGGTGCAAGCAAAAATGCAAAGTGCACAGTGTATTTGACTTTAGTATATCATCCGTAATGTGATATCTCAGTTCTTTGGGAAATATGAGTTTTTTTTTTCTGGTTAATGTGACCCCAATCTATGTACAGACATACCCTGGGAAGTGCAAAATAAGGCTCACTTCTGCACAAAAACCAATGAGCTTCCAGGTTTTATTACCAGGCTTAATTGAACAAGCTGGGATTAGAAGCTCATTGGTTTCTATGCAGAAGTGAGCCTGATTTTGCGCTTTCCAGCTTTAGTAAATAAACCCCATTGTGTACTTAAAAATGGGGTATGCTTGTACCTTGTTAAGTATTTACATGCATTGGTAATTTTATTTATACTCTTCTGACCTCTTTTACAGGTAAATCTGTAGAAATAAAAACATTAAAACACCAAATATTCCCTCTCAAAATGCTGACATTTCAAAATCAGTGGCAATATTTTATTTAAAGCCAGCTGGATTATTCTGAGACTAGAAAGAGTAAAGGCGTCTACAATCAATATTATCAGAATAGCTGCACAGCCCATTGCATAGTCTGCTTTTTCCCCTGTATATCTTCCAGCTCTGTAAAAGCATAGCAATTATTTTCTGTGTTGGCGTAAAAAATATTTCTCCTACAGATGCATCAAATCATTTTGACTAAATCAAAGAAAACAAATGCTGGTTATTAAAGAGAATAAGATAATCAAGTGCTGCCTGATCATTTGGCAGCTTCTTTCTTTGATAAGGTTAAACTTGATCGTGTGGTTGCTGGGTCTCAAGAAATAATTTCTCAAAGAAAACACATATAAGGCTGGTTATTAAAGAGAATAAGATAACTGGGGTTGCAGCAAAGTGCTGCCTGATTGTCTAATTATTATTGAAGAATACTGCCTCTGTCTAAAATCTGGAGCGTCTTTCTTTGAGTGAGCAGTGTTTCACGCTGGGTTTCATACATAAAACATTACACCCATATGGCATCGTGTGGTTGCTGGGTCTCAGGAGAAAATAGCCATGCTGCTCTCTTCACTTTACAGAATTGTGGGAGAGAGACAGAGGGAAAAAAAAGAAAGAATAACAAACCAGAATATAGTGGAAATTGTAAAACACATCTGGTTTAAACAGACAGGGTTTTTGCAGATATAGTAATTGTTTAACATTATATTTACTTGTTTTTTTTCCTCTTGTAAATGTGAACTGTTTAATAATAGAAAGACAAATGTGTCTCGTATGATTCTATACTTACAATCAAAACCATATAAAGTGGTATTAAGCCCAAAAGCTACTACGGTATTTGTTATATTGTAAATTATTAACCTCCCTGGCGGTATGATTATTTCAGATTTTAGGTGCTGAAAGCGGTATCAAAATTTTGTAAGGAAATTTGGCGTTTTACATTGTAGGCCTGCATTTCTTTCAGTTAAATCTGTCCAAACAAGAGTCAAGTAGACATCGCGGGTATGAAAAAGTTTGAAAAACAAAATCATAAATTATAATATAATAAATAACTATAAATAATTATAACAAATAATAATATAATTATAATAAAAATTATTCAATAATGTAATCAAATCAAAACACTGAAATTTGCTCAGTTGCAGAATTGTCACTGTCATTACTTTTATTTTTTTGTGATGAATTTCCCCACAAATCGCTCAATTCTGCAAGTGATTATAATTTATTATCGCTGTTTTCTAGTTTCTCTAAAATCACTTTCGACATAAAGGGACACTTTTTGGTTGCTATGGACAATCTACAGTTTCCAGGCTCTCCTCCACAGTTTTTATTATACATAAGTACATGCAGGACACTGGGCAGACCACCAGATTACAGTATACTGTATGTATTGTGTTTATTTACTTTTTTGAATTTGCCGCTGTTCTCCGCCCCCGTGCGTCGTAACGTCGCAGGGAACTGAGCTCGGCAGCACACAGGCACTGTGTGAATCGAGCGAGGCGGCAGCTCGATCATACAGCGGAGAGGCATCGCAGGATCCAGGGACAAGGTAAGTAAACCATGCCTGTGGATGCTCCAGGGTGATCCAGAGTTCTTGGTTCTGAAATTCCACACCGAGCCATATTTGGGAATACCACCAGGGGGGTTAATTCTTAGATGTGATGGCTGCATTCGTCTTTTTTTTAGGCTTTCTTTCGATCATTTTCACCTGGTGATCTGAATAGTAAGTCTGTTGTTTTTCAAAAGAACCAACTGTCCAGTAGAGTGTATTAGTTACAGGGTTGAGACAAACTATTCAACATTGACAAAGTTGCTTACAATGACTTTTATTTATTTATGTAATACCTTAAAAACAAACAGTTTGCTGTATTTGTTATCAAAGCATTAGCTGGGGTTTGGTTTCAATTTATTAGTGTATCTAAATCTGCTAGTGCATCTAAAACTCCCTCTCTCCCAGACTGACCCTGTTGTTCTACAAAGGTGCCCCCTGTGCACATTTATCCAGAGTTTAGATTCTCTAATAAAGAAGATGTGTTACTGGCCAGATCACTGGGTGAAAACAATGGGAAAAAAGCCTAACAAAAATTGGAAACATATGCAGCCACTACATCTAAGAACTGGTAAGCTGCAATATATCAAGTTTTTTGTAATATATTGCAGCTTATATAACCACCCTACTAATATACACAAGGTTGCTAAAAAAAAAACATTTGAATGCCCACTTAACCACCTGCCCCCGGGACCCTGTTCCCTTGCAAATGTTACGGTCATCCTCTGGCTCTATCCTACACTCTCTAACTCACATCTTCAAACTCCCCCTATCTTCTGCCAGCTTCTAAAAACTCTCTAAAACAGTGGTCATCAACCCTATCCTCAGGGCCCACTAACAGGCCAGGTTTGCAAGATAACTGAAATATAACACAGGTGATATCATTTACTGCTCAGTGATTGCAGTACTCTAGTCTGCATCTCCCCATGGTAATACATAAAATATGGCCTGTTAGTGGGCCCTGAGGACAGGGTTAATGACCACTGCTCTAAAACACACACTAGTCACTCCCATACTTAAAAATTCCTCATGTGACCCAACCATCTAAACAACCTAACCCCATCATCTTGCTCACCTTTTCCTCCAAACTCCTGTCAAACATCTGACTGAGCAACCATCTTTTCGAAAAAAAATCACCTTCTTGATTCCCTCAGTCTGCATTTCGCCCTCAACACTCCACAGAAACTGCTCTCCTAAAACTCACAAACTATCTACTAAAGGCTAAAACCAATATACACTATTCTGTACTCCTGCTCCTGGACCTTTCTGCTGCTTTTGACACAGTGGACCACACCCTCCTCCTCAAAAACCACACTCCTTTGGGTCTCCGTGACTGCTATCTTCACTAGTTCTCATCCTACTTATGCCACTACACCTTTAGCATCACAATTTTACTTCCTCCTCTCCTCTTCCTTTCTCCAGGGTCCCCAAAGGTTCTGTTCTTGGACCCCTCATATTATCGTTCTACATCTCATCCCTGGGTGAGTTGATAGCCTCCCATGGCTTTCAATATAATTTTTTCAGGGCTGGGCTCTCAGCCCTTCCTTCTCTGTGCTCAGGTTGCTCAGCTGCTGGTTAATTGCAAGTACTCCTCGTTCCACAGTGGCTTACCTGTTGATCATCTTCTGCTCATCAGTAAAGCCTATAGTCAGCCCCTCCTGGCTATTTAAACTGCCTGGTTCATTTCTTCAATGTCTTCGCCTTGGTCAACATATCTAGAGACTCTCTGCTGACATCCCTTCTGGTTCCTCATCCTGTCTGTTGCCTCTGACTACGCAGATCTCTGGCTTCCTGATTTCTTGGCTTGTTCTGACTACCTAATCTGGCTACCGAATCCTGGCTATGTCTTGACTATGTTTACCAGTTGTACCATTTTATTAAAAGCTGTGATTTCTACTGCATTTTTTGTCTCCGTCTGTTTCATGGTTCCTGACACATTTCTGCACTGATGACACCCAAATCTATCTCTCTAGCCTACAGCTTACTCCATAATTTTACACACGCATCACTAATTTATTTTAAACGCATAGTATGAATATTCCCAGAAGGGATGCAAATGAGAAAGCACACTGGACAGAACAACAAGTTTTTACTAGACAGATATATACTTTAAAGATTTTTTCTTTGCTCTTGGGTGTGCTAGCAACCGCTTACATTGAGAACTACAAAAAAGTAATGCTGAGAACCAGGTAACCAGAGTGTTAGCTTAAAGTTTTGTAGGCTTACATTCAGAGCCATTGACAGGTAATGCAAGAATTAAATGAGAGTTGCATATTAGATCGATTACCACCAAAGTGAGTTTAAATGAACATTTTTCACAATTACTATAGTGTTCTTTAAAACTACCATGAATAAATTGGTGAGCGACCTGCTGGTCAATTATTGCCATAGAAAGTAGCCGGGTTCTGGACTGCAGAAACATGATGAATGAGACATTTCCCTCTTTTACCATCAGTTTACTTTCATTTTAAGCTGTTATGCTGAATTATGTTGTTGCTAGTGAGAGAAAGGGAGAACTCTAGCCAGAAAGGCCTATGGATTCCTGTGTAGAAGACCGAAGATCATGGAATTTGAATTCTGGGAAGACCCTTTGCACTTTAATTCCTAAGAGAAACTTAATCAAGGTGGAGGAGTGGAGCTGCTTTTCTGAGATTGTTCAGTTAGACACTCTCTCTTGGCCTAAAGAAACCAATAAGAGCACATCTGCTGATGTCATCATACTAACCCAGATTTTCCTCTCACCCTCTACTTCCCACCACTGAATCTTCAGAGGCATTCTGTGAAGAGACTTAGGGGGTCTCTCTTTCTTCAGCCACAAGGACTGGTGAGAGGGCACTGCCCATTGTTCACACTGTTCGTAGAGACTGAGTTACTGGAAGCAAGACATTGCGTATGTTAAAAGGTGGGGTATTGCGCAAAAACTCACGCTGACCAAGAAAATGTGACAATAATGAAAAGTGATAATAATGGAAAGGGTATTACGCAAAAACCTCACGTTAACCAGACTGGATAACGGTGACGAGTGATATACTGTGCAAAACAGCAAGTAACAAAATTATATAAATCTCAAAAGAGTGTAAGATGATGAAATAAATATAATATAATAAGTGAAAAAAATAAATAAATATATATATTGAGTGTCCCATACAAAGAACAAACTGCCAAGTGGAAATAAATGGCGTGCTGTCAGTAGGATATAGGATGCTGCTGAATGTCCACTAAGCCAGGTAAAGGTGAGTGGCAGACAGATGAAAGATCATATCCGTAAACAAGCTCCCAAAACTCTCACCTCTATGTCAGAAGTATAGGGCATCAAAGGATATCCTTAGTGTCAGCCAACTGCTTGGAGCCATAAAATCTTCCCACCTGTCACACTTCTATGGGGCTTCTCCATGATATATCCCTAATGTACTCTCCGGTCAGAGGAGGGGGAAGGGAAGAGAGAACAGAAGAGCCTCCAATGGTGAAGTATGTAAACACAGGGGGAATTTATTAAAAGAATAGCCTGCACTTACATCAGGATAAAATAGTCGTGCAGTAACATAAAACAACCTGCGGCGTCCTCGGGGCCTGCTTACGTCACTCCAGGTGTATGTCCGAACACGTGACGGTGTTGTAACGCGTAGGGATTGGACGAACGTACACCTGGAGTGACGTAAGCAGGTGCCGAGGACGCCGCTGGTTGTTTTATGTTACTGCACGACTATTTTATCTTGATGTAAGCGCAGGCTATTCTTTTAATAAATTCCCCCTGTGTTTACATACTTCACCATTGGAGGCTCTTCTGTTCTCTCTTCCCTTCCCCCTCCTCTGACCGGAGAGTACATTAGGGATATATCGTGGAGAAGCCCCATAGAAGTGTGACAGGTGGGAAGATTTTATGGCTCCAAGCAATCGGCTGACACTAAGGATATCCTTTGATGCCCTATACTTCTGACATAGAGGTGAGAGTTTTGGGAGCTTGTTTACGGATATGATCTTTCATCTGTCTGCCACTCACCTTTACCTGGCTTAGTGGACTTTAAGCAGCATCCTCTATCCTACTGACAGCACGCCATTTATTTCCACTTGGCAATTTGTTCTTTGTATGGGACACTTAATATATTTATTTATTTATTTTTTCACTTATTATATTATATTTTTTTCATCATCTTACACTCTTTTGAGATTTATATAATTTTGTTATTTGCTGTTTTGCACAGTATATCACTCATCACCATTATCCAGTCTGGTTAACGTGAAGTTTTTGCGTAATACCCTTTCCATTATTATCACTTTTCATTATTGTCACATTTTCTTGGTCAGCGTGAGTTTTTGCACAATACCCCACCTTTTAACATTACTTCACTTGTGTATTGTAAACACTACCAGGTTTTGCTGCATTCACATTTGTTGTTTGGTTTATTACATTATTTACTCATAGTAGTGCGAAGGCTACTTTATAATATAAGACATTACGTATACTACACCTATGAAAGACCTATACCAAACCTTTGCTGGTTTATCAAAACTGTCAATAAGTGCATCAAGGGCCCAACCTGTAGCAGTCAGAAGAACAGCGTAAAGGACTGCCCTCCTGTAAAACCATTCTGCAATTACCCTTCATTCCCTTCTTCCCTTTACTTCATTTCTATGGACAGTGCACATACAGTCAGTCTAGGCCTAGCATAGGCGCCAATATAGCACTTTGGCAGTATGGTTCTTTTGTTCAGTATATTAAGTTTTATTACTGCTCACTGCTACACTTTAGCTGACCTTGCTACTGTTTACACTGATTTGGAAGCCAAGTGTCATTGTATGCCTAGTCCTTATTACTAATCACCCTATATGTCAATTGTTTTATTACCATTGTTACTTTCTGTGCTTACTTGGTTACCAAGTTGCCAGTTTTACTTAATATAGTACTACTACTGGGTACTAAGTACTGCCTTCTATGATTTTCTGTGATATTGCATGCTTTGTGTATCTTAGATAGTGTGTCAGGGGGGCTGAAGTATTTGAAAAGTTCAGGGCAAAGAACAAAAAACTGAGAACCAATAACCTATCCTATCCAGTGTCTCCTACGTGGGTAGTGCTACAAGAGTATTGAAACTAAAGGATATCTAAACTTGAGAAGACATTTTTTAATGTATTACCTGTTGATCTTGTCAGAATTCCAGTGGCTTTGTAACTTTCTGTGGACTAAACTCATATCTTAAACAATGTTATCAGCTTTCTCAGCTATTTTTGTTGACCTGTAGAACCCTTCTTCCTTATGTAATATAGATGAAGAGAGGATGAGGTGTTTGTAATCTAAATCTGGAGAGCAGCCTAGGGTGACAATTCTGCTTCTCCATAGACACAATAAAATAAGTCAGGGTGGTCATTCTAGGAAGTATGTTAATGGCAGGATCAGCAGCTAGAAATACAGGAACAAAATATTAACCACGTCCTTACTGTGCACATATACCCCCCTCCTGCCAGGTGAAATTTCAGCTTCCGGTACTGCGTCGCTTTAACTGACAATTGCGTGGTCGTGCGACGTGGCTCCCAAACAAAATTGGCATCCTTTTTTCCCCACAAATAGAGCTTTCTTTTGGTGGTATTTGATCACCTCTGCGGTTTTTATTTTTTGCGCTATAAACAAAAAAAAACGTCAATTTAAAAACATATATATATTTTTTACTTGTTGCTATAATAATAGCCCAATTTTTAAGAAAAAAAAAAAATCTCAGTTTAGGCGATACGTATTCTACATATTTTTGGTAAAAAAAAAAAAAATTGCAATAAGCGACTGGTTTGCAAAAAAGTTATAGCGCCTACAAAATAGGGTACAGAATTATTATTATTTTTTATTATTATTTTTTTTACTAGTAATGGCGGTGATCTGCGATTTTTATTGAGACTGCGACATTATGGTGGACACATCAGACACTTTTTACACATTTTTGGTGCCATTCACATTTATACAGCGAGCAGTGCTATAAAAATGCACTAATTACTGTATAAATGTGACTGGCATTGAAGGGGTTAACACTAGGGGGTGAGGGAAGGGGTTAAATGTGTACCCTGCATTGTGTTCCAACTGTGGGGGGAGGGGGGTGACTGGGGGAGATGACCGATCTGTGTCCCTATGTACAAGGGACACAGATCGGTCTCCTCTCTCCCCTGACAGCACGTGGATCTCTGTGTTTACACACACAGATCCACGTCCTTGTCTCTGTAACCGCCGATCGCGAGTGCCCGGCGGACATCGCGGCCCCCAGGTAGCTGGTGGGGATTGATAAGCTCCAGAAGCATACTTGCGATCGGGAGCTTTCCGATCATGTCAGCCAATCACAGCGGTCACATTATCCCGAATGCCCTTTTCCTGCTCTTAGCTTTTAGAACTCTTAAACGACTGGAAGGTGATCGGCGTAAAGGTGTTAAAGAGCACAGCTAATTGTACTATGTAGCTCAGCTTTTGTGCAAGTTTGTAGGGCAATTACTAATCAAATACTATTTAAACAAACTCTGTACATGGATATGGTATGGTGATGGTTCAGTAATTTTTTTTTAACAGAACAGTATATACGTTTGAGTAATAACTCCCCTAACATCTTGATGGCCCAATTGCACATACATTTGAGCAGCCATTCAGAATGAGGAGTGTCCCAATGTGCTCACACTGAAAGGAACCACTAGAGTGGTGATAAAGTTATAGAAAAGTGTGTATCGTCATAGGTTGGGGTTGGATGGGAGATGAGGGGAAATGTTTTCTTTAGTTTTAGTGTCCTGGGGTCTTTTGGAAGTTATACTGTATACAGAGACCTAAAAACTTTAAGCCACTTGCAATAAAAAATAAAATAAATACGATTGTTATTGTTGGCCAACAATGTGCTGTGCCTATATTTTTCCCCAATACATCTTAAAACAAAAGCAACGTTTTTTTTTTTACTGCACTGATATATTTTGACTATCAAGCGTGAAAGTGACAAAAATATTTCTTTAGCAGTTTTAGCTATACAGCAATTAACGTTGGTGTCTTTCTACATCAGATGTTCAATGTCCACTAATGCTATCAAAATATAAAAATTATATTATGCTGATACCATTTATGAATGCGGACAACTATTTACAAATATCATCATAATTTAGAAATTAAGTATGTGGTAGGGAAGCTAGCATTGAGAAATAACATTCATAAAAAATGTTGTGCTATTACCACCACAAATAAATGTAGTATATAGAATTTGGATTCAAAGAACTGTGGGTTCAACACTTGTGTAAAAGTAATGGCAGAGTAATGTGTCACTGCCAGTCAGCTAACATTGTCATTTAAATAGCTTGCAATATCTTCTGGTTGGTGACTATGAATCAGTGTACCACTTAATCCCCCACCTCTACATTACTTCCAAATTGTTTTCCTTTTCAATTTCGGTTCATGTGTCTACAATTAAAACCCAATAAAGCTTTCTTTTTTATTTGTGTAAAACAGGCTGCAAAGACAGTAATAGCTGTGTGAGTATTTTTAAATTATGCTAAAGCACCTTTGTGCTGCAACAAAGAATAAAAAACCCTGTGCTGGCCACATGCTGGAGATTCGGAGTGCAGTGATCAGCAACTCCAGGGTCTCATGCACCCCCCTACACAGTGTTCGAGTCATACAGTTCAAAGAAAGACTCCAGGAATTCTCTCAGAATCTATCCTTTTTATTGTTTAAAAAAGGCAAGACTAGGAACATTTAAGATCCATCAAATCTCTAACTTTACAGAAGGATCCTCAGACACACACGGGCTTCCTGTTATACGCTATAATCCTGGCTTCAGCTTATCCAGGGTTGTAAAGAAAAAAAATTGTTTCCCTATAAAGCTTCCTTTACCTTAGTGCAGTCCTCCTTCACTTACCTCATCCTTCGATTTTGCTTTTAAATGTCCTTATTTCTTCTGAGAAATGCTCACTTCCTGTTCTTCTGTCTGTAACTCCACACAGTAATGCAAGGCTTTCTCCCTGGTGTGGAGTGTCATGCTCGCCCGCTCCCAGGAGAGTCAGAGCGCTTTCTACGTTGCAGATAGAGAAAGGAGCTGTGTGTTAGTGGGAGTCCTGACACTCCTGCTCGCCCCCTCAAGAGGCTTTCTCCACACCAGGAAGAAAGCCTTGCATTACGGTGGTGAGTTACAGACAGAAGAACAGGAAGTGAGCAATTATCAGAAGAAATAAGGACATTTAAAAGCAAAATCGAAGGATGAGGTAAGTGAAGGAGGACTACACTAAGGTAAAGGAAGCTATTTAGGGGAAAAAAAATCCTTTACAACCCCTTTAATGACCAGGCCCTTTTTTGCGATACGGCACTGCGTCACTTTAACTGACAATTGAGTGGTCATGCAACGCTGTACCCAAACAAAATTTATATCCTTTTTTTCCAGAAATAGAGCTTTCTTTTGGTGGTATCTGATCACCTCTCTGGTTTTTATTTTTTGCGCTATTAAACTAAAAAAGTCGAAGGTTTAAAAAAATAAAATAAACATTTTGAACTTCTTGCTATAATAAATATCCCCCAAATTTAAAAAAAAAAAATGTCTTCATCAGTTTAGGCCAATATGTAGTTGTCTACATATTTTTGGTAAAAATAAATCTCAATGAGCATACATTGATTTGTTTGCACAACAAGTTAGCATCTACAAAATAAGGAATAGATTTATGGCATTTTTATTATTATTATTTTTTTTACTTGTAATTTTTACTGCAATTTTTAGCAGGATTGCGACATTAGATGAGATGCTTTTGACACCTTTTTGGGGACCAGTGACATTTATACAGAGATCAGAGCTGATTACTGTATAAATGTCACTGGCAGGGAAGGGATAACACTAGGGGGCGATTAAGGGATAAATGTGTTCCCTGGGTATGTTCTAACTGTAGGGGGGCTGGGCTACCTATTACATGACAGAGATCGGTGTTCCCGATGACTGGGAACATAAGATCTCTGACATGTCACTAGGCAGATCGTGGGTCGCCAGCGGACATCAAGTCCGCGGCACCCACAAGCACGTTACTGTGGCTCCCACTAGCTTCCCTGCTCAGAGCGACATACATCTATGGTGGTTTGCGCAGGAGAGCCGACCTGCCGCAGTATAATGACAGCAGCTGGTCAGCAAGAGGTTAAAATAGTAACCAGGTGGTAGCGGGTTTCCATTGGTGTCCATTTTATCACACAATACCTAACACCTGTTGGCGATGCCATGTTTCCAAGAACACCATGCTTCACATCTGGTGGGACTGCACCCCTATACGGATGTGTTGGAAACAAATCTTCGATCCCATACTGTAAACCATGGGTCTTCAAACTACGGCCCTCCAGTTGTTCAGGAACTACAATTCCCATAATGCCTAGTCATGTCTGTGAATTTCAGTGTGTTACAATGCCTTATGGGATGTGTAGTTCTACAACATCTGGAGGGCCGTAGTTTGAGGATCCCTGCTGTAAACTTATGGCAATCTCTATACAAGCATACCACAGGATAGCCTTCCTATCCATGATTCCTGGACCCTTCAAAATCTGCAAAAGAGAAGTTCTTCACCATCTTTTGTTTTCAGCCAGAGTGGTAATTCCCCAGATACTGAATTAGACTTCATCAAGGGACCTGGAACAGCTGTTGGCCCAAGAAAACAGGAAAAGAAGAACAGTTTTCTTCACACCTGGATGGATTGCAAGGTCCATGTTCCACTATTGATCTGAGTTCCTGGTTTGGGCTGAAGGAGAGTCCAACTCCACCTTTTTGCAGCCACAAAGGAGTGTCCTTATCCTCTCCCCTTGGCCTGCCCTGACTTCTACTCCCACCTGCTCCTTCACCCTCCTCCTTTCTCTGTTCTTTCTTTTTTCTGATACCATACATTCTCTGTTCTGCGAGAACACTAATGACACTTAACATGCAGCTGTGCTCCCCATAGCTTATATCATTCACCTGATTATCTGAATGCTATTTTCTTTTACATATTTATATGTTTTGAATATAACTAAATTCTGCACAACCATATGGTGCTCTTCACCCTTTGCATACTCTTGGCTGTACAATGCATCTGCACCTCGCATTGGGGTTCTACGCCGGCGTCACCCTGCAGCTTGCTCCCCATACTTATATGATTCTGATTATTGGCTATTTTATTTTACATCTTTATCTGTTTTAAATATAATCAAATTCTACAATGCATCTGTACCTCGCATTGGGGTTACTTACGCCGGCGTAGGGTGGACGTACATTTAGGCTGGGTGCATGGTGCCGCTCCCATTGATTAGCTATTCAAACATGCAAATGAGGTAAATATGGTGATTCATAAATTTACGTGCGCCCGACGCAGGCTACGCGTGGTGCGAGTAAGTTGTACGTCCAGCGTAAAGTTATTCTCCATAAAGGAGGTGTAACTTTAGCAACAGACATGCTCAGGTCTGCACCAGGGAACACAAGGCGGCGTATTTTACATTGGACGTGTGTCTGGACTGGGCGTAGGTTACGTTAACGGTGTACACAGTGATCCGGCGTATCTTAGGTAGTTGTTCCGACGTGGTTGTGAGCGTGCGCGGCGCATGCGCAGTTCGTTATACGTACTTGTCTGGGCGCTCGGCCCATCATTTGCATGGTGTCACACCTCATTTGCATGGATCACGCCCACTTACACTTACACTGGCCTGCGCCTTCGAAAATACGCTACACTGGCACATCTTGGTGAGCAATGGCTTGCTGAATGCAGTGCTTTCCTCTCCGCGCTGTGCCGGCGTAGCGTACTGTGTGTGGGCTACACCGGCGTAAATGGGCCATACACTCTATCTGAAGAACTTTGCAGGGGGGGAATGTTAGACCACTAGAGATCTAGACCACTGCGCTCTGTATTCAACAGAAATCTAGATTCCTAAAGTGTTGAGCATCAACTTTTGATCTCCATTGTTTAGCAACAGCCCGGATTTTCAGTGTGAAGCCAGCACAGGATATTTTAAACCCAACTGTAGTGCAATAGTACATAAAAAAAAACCTCAAAAACCTGATATCGTATATGCAACCTTCACTGCATTACAGTGTTAAAATGAAACCTAACAACACAAGCTAATGTTGTCCCTAGCTCTGTACATTTTTGTGACTTGTTACTATGGGAACTAGGGGAACAAAATGTAATAATCAGTTTTTTTTTCCGGTCCTAATTTAAACGGCAAGAAAGGAAATTAGAATCTTTGATAGATTATTTATTTTGATAATGTTTGTATCCATAGGTTTATAATTTATTTGATTTTCCATTTATTAACTGCACCAAACAGCATGAGCTGCCATTGAAGACTTGGTGAAGGAAGTTACAGCTATTACAATATGGTAATAAGTACATTTTATTTTTAAAATACTGAGAATTTCGTATAATAATGTTCTTGGATCTGTGAAATAATATAGCAAATTATATATTTTTTATTGCTTAACATACTTATCATGAATAAATATAAAAACACTCTGTTTTTCTAAAAATGTTACTTTTTTCTTCACTCTCAAACGTACCATAATGGATTTACATAAAACACTGAAAATGTCCTGCCAGTTGCTGATGTTCTATTTTAATAAGGCATACCAGTCCACATATTCTATCTGTGTCATGTGAACAGTAGCCCAAAAAGCTGAAAGGTTATCTATTAATATTTTACCTTGTTTGGTTCCTTTTTTCACCCCAAAATTACATATTTAATTTTTTTTTATTACATTCCTTATTTTAGACCCAGTTGTACCGTCATTGGGTCTCTTTATTTCTCTATACGGTGCATGCAGATTCTGGCTGATGGGCAGGGCTGGCAGGGTGCTGTACATTTCTGCTTTCTGAAAACATCACATCACCATGCCTCAGTATTTCTCTCAAGTGCCCTCAACCCTTAAGTAAGCAGTGGGTGGACACGTGGCAAGATTTATGTAAATGTAGCTCTCTTTTTGGAGGTGTTATGACAAATGGCCCTTCCCCAAACAGATTATTGTGTTAAACCTGTAGGAAAATAGGAGAACCATAGCTTTCGCTAAGTGAAAGAGTGGGTTTGATAAAAAAAAGTTGGCAGTGCCTCCATCCAGGAAAGGGCCTCTCTGAACAGAGGGCATGGGATTGTAAACAGCCCACAACCCCAATAAATAATTAATTAATTACCTTAAATAAATAAAAACAGAAACCAATTGTTCTTTTGGCAAAATTTTAATGGCCGTGGCACTATATTGGTATAATATAAAATAAATTCATAAATAAATATTAAAGATTATTATTTAAAATAAATATCATAACTCAATAAATCTGTAAATATGTCAGCTCAGTTTTTGGAACTCGAGCCAAACCAAATATTTAAAACATAAAACATCCCCCCCGGAAATCCGGGGTGATTTAAACCACATAAGTGCCTATGACAGGGGGGGGGGGTAGGGTGGGTAGCTCCTTAAAACTCTGCTTGCTAAACTAGTCTGAGGTGAATTACCTCAGAGCACCCCTATATATAGGGTACCAATCCTTCCGGAAAAATCCACAACTTCCTATTGGTCCGTTCGATCCCTTCAAATTCTTAAAGAGACAGTAACACCTAATCGTCATTAATACTAATAATAAAAGTGCGGGAATGACCTGATCTGAGAAAAAAGGGGGGCGGGGCTGCCACAAGCCCATGAAGGCGGGCACAAATTCTTGCTCCCTCCTTTTACATTCTCTTCCTGGGAAATTAACCAGTAATGTAATCCTACAGTATGTATACAAATGCACATCAGTATGGAAGTAATGTGAGCTTTATATATGAAAAGATTAATGATAGCACATAAATCCAATGTACAAACAGGTATTAACAACAAAGTCCAACAGGAGTTCTTGTGGAATTGTGCACATATACCCAGGTATATATAGTTAATAAAAAGCATACCTCCATATGAATGCTGCATTAAAGTCCAGCTGCAGGGGTCCCTGAGGATGATCACAATGTGGCATCTGCCTTGATGCTGAATACCTGAAAACATGATCAGCAGCAGGCCCGGACTGGGACAAAAAATAGGCCCGGGCATTTTAGACCAGCCCATGGGGGAGAGCACGGTGGCGGTGCTTCGCAGCGGCGGTTAATGATGGGATGTGGACCCCTTTACATTACACAGCACCCTGCACCTCTGGACCCCTTTACATTACAAATCACCCTGCACCTCTGAACCCCTTTACATTGCACAGCGACTCTGGACCCTTTTACATTACACAGCATCCTGCACCTCTGGACCCCCTTACATTATATAGCACCGCACCTCTGGACCCCTTTACATTACACAGCCCCCCACAGTTTGTTACACAGACACCCCCCTAACACTTCTGGACCTCCTGCATGTTACACTGGGGGGGAGACGTGACATGCGTCTCCCCCGGTGGGCCCCCATTGCCCACCAGGCATATGCCCGGTATGCCCTATGGCCAGTCCGGGCCTGATCAGCAGTGATGGGTATATCCTACAACCATTGTCCAACCAGCCTAGAACACAGATTCTTACCAGCAGAAACTTTGGTGTGGCACTGTAACTCAGGATCAGCCTATCTACTCTACATGTTATTTCCTAGTAGCATCTAATGTGGCATCCATCTGGACCCTTTACTAACAAGTGGATGTCAGATGCCTAACCTGGCTCTAGCCTATGCTGGTTATTGAGCCTTGAGATAAAACTACCTATAAAATCCCAGACCAGAAAGGGCAGGATTAACTAAAATAACAGGGGCTGTATGTAAACTCTAGGTTTGCCTCGGGTTCAGGATCACCTATTAACTTACAGTAAGGTGACCACTTCACACGCATGCCAAATCACAGACTCAGCTATCAGGTATAATGCAGACAGTAAGGCTGGAGATTAACCACTTAAGACCCGGTCCAAAATGCAGGTAAAGGACCTGGCCCCTTTTTGCGATTCGGCACTGCGTCGTTTTAACTGACAATTGCGCGGTCGTGCGACGTGGCTCCCAAACAAAATTGGCGTCCTTTTTTCCCCACAAATAGAGCTTTCTTTTGGTGGTATTTGATCACCTGTGCGGTTTTTATTTTTTGCGCTATAAGCAAAAATAGAGCGACAATTTAAAAAAAAATGCAATATTTTTTACTTTTTGCAATAATAAATATCCCCCAAAAATATATAAAAAAACATTTTTTTCCTCAGTTTAGGCCGATACGTATTCTTCTACGTATTTTTGGTAAAAAAAAAGCGCAATAAACGTTTATCGGTTGGTTTTCGCAAAATTTATAGCGTTTACAAAATAAGTGATAGTTTTATTGCATTTTTATTAATTATTTTTTTTTACTACTAATAGCGGCGATCAACGATTTTTTTTTGTGACTGCGACAATATGGCGGACACTTTGGACAATTTTGACACATTTTTGGGACAATTGTCATTTTCACAGCAAAAAATGCATTTAAATTGCATTGTTTACTGTGGAAATGACAGGTGATTTTTGGGTGAACCTCCGCTTTAAGGTTGTGTTTGTGTAGGTACATACCCTATATACTGTATGTATATACTATATATCAGGAGGTCTCTCAAAACTCCCAATAAAAACGGAAGATCTATAACTAACATCTTTACTAAGGGTAGGTGACAAGTCTCTGTGCTATCACTGAAGATTTTTGCCCTAGCTGTAAAACGCTATATAACAATATAAACATATGTAATGTTTAACGTCTTCAGATCCGCGCTTATAGCCATATGACGGCTACAGCATGGACCTACTTTGCCGGGAGGGCATCAATAGACGTCCTCCAATGTTCGAGGGGCCTGCACTCCCCTGCAGGGTGTGTGAGGCGTGCTCTGTGATCAGCGAGTCTATGAGACTCGCTGGATCACAGATCGGAGTAAGGGGTCAACCCCAACCCCTTACCAAGCGATCAGCTGTCAGCCAATGACAGCTGATCATGTGATGTAAACAGAGCCGGTAATTGGCTATTTTTTCTTCAAGCGCTGATAGCGTGAGGAGAAAATAAAAGCCGATCATCAGCGGCTGTCAGGGGGACATCGGTCCCGATCAAGGAGAGCTGCCGCCAGCTCATCTGTACCCACTTGTGCCACTTGCCAGTGTTATATAGCGTTTTACAGCTAGGAAAAAAATCTTTAGTGATACCACAGAGACTTGTCAACTACCCTTAGTGAAGATGTTAATTCATTTTTAAAGATCAAATCCTCTTTGTGGTAACAATTTTCTATAAAGGTGAATTAAAATGCATTTTATTATTATATGTTATTTGTTTTTTTTAAGTTTGTTAAAAGCTATTATTTCATATGGTTGTTTTGCAAATTTTAATGCAATGCATAGCCAGGGGCTTTCAGAGCATTATGGGTTAGAAAACAGGAAAAGTAGCCAAGAGCTCTCCCTTCTGCATGCATATGAACATACAAACATTAATATGCAATATTTCATATTGAATAAAAAAAGTTTTATTTAATTGTTTAAGCCCTTACCATAATAAATACATATAAATACAAATTCACCATACTTTCCCTTTAGGAAATATTAGTAACATCTAAAGATTTTCTGTACAATAAACATATGTCAAATATACACTTATACGTTCGTACAAATCCTATCATCTTAAATGTGTAACCCCACCTGTACTTTTGTTACAATTTCTTAGTTATTTAGACATACAGGATACAAAATTAAACATAGCCCTGATATCATCTTTTCTTTCTTTTAGTGATCTAATTCTTGGGCTAGTTCCATGATACACATCATCATTCAGAGCATGTGGTTCTTGTATTGTGCGCTAATATACTATCCGTGATCCAACATATGAAACAAGACTGAGGTAATATGACACTTTAAAGGCTATGTCATGGTTGGATCATATCCTGTTCATTCCTCCATGCCAGCAAACCATTCCTGAAAACTCCATGAATAATGTGCTGACGAAATCTGTTCAACTTCTGTTCTGATTGTTACCTGATAAATCATTCAGAACTTTTTTTCCTTTTCCTATTTTGAGACACAGGTACTCAATTAGATTATGTTTTTCTCACATTAGAGGATTTTAGTTCTTATTTTGGCGCTCCTAAATAAATGTCTCTACAGAAAATGCCTCGATGTTTAGAGTCATTAAAAGCTGTAAATTAAAAAGCTTTGGTTTTCCACGTATAATGTTTTTCAGGTAGTTTTGGCAGTAAATCATGAGAATGCGTCTGGTAATAGACCTGCTAGCGGATAGAAATGGGCCGCAAGATTACTGTGACTGTCCCTGTTATGCTGATGCAAAACTGTCTTGCTACTGGACAATTTATATCAAGCTCTCATTAAAGCGGAGGTTTTTTTAAAGTCAGCAGCTACAAATACGGCAACTGCTGACTTGAAAAAAATGGACACTAAGGCCTCGTACACACGATTAAATATATTTGTTCAAAACGGTCTGTCCGACCGATTTGAACAAATCTGTCTGCTGGCATTTCGGTTTGCTCGCGTGTACACACGAGCAAACCAAAATCCCCGCCAGCAGACAGCGCGCTGACGTGTCGGTGACGTGGCGGTGACGTTGACGCCGCCACGTCACCGCACCAGGAAGTAAAACACTTCCGCACATGCGTCGAAATCATTCGGCGCGTGTGCGAGAAGACATGTCTGCTGGTTAGCATCCAACAGATGGTTCCCAGCCAACAGATTTCAAAGCATGCTGTCTGTCGGGTGGCCAAAGCAAAGCAAAGCAATCTGTCGGGTGGCCAAATCCGTCGGCTTGCCCGTACACACGGTCGAATCTGTTTGCTGGGACGGTCGGGCCGACCGTTTCCAGCAGACAGATTTGATCGTGTGTACGAGGCCTTAGGCTGGGCTAGCAGACAGGTTTCCAGCAGACAAAAGTTTTAAAGCATGCTTTAAAACTTGTCTGCCGGAAACCCGTCTGTCCGACATGACCGCTGGTTAGTACGCCTAACCAGCGGACATAAATCCCCGCATGCGCCGAATGGATTCGACGCATGTGTGGAAGTATTTTACTTCCTGGTTCGGTGACGTGGCAGCGTCAACGTCACCACCACGTCACCGCGTTGTCCGCCCCCGGGGATTTTGGTTTGATCGTGTGTACACACATCAGACCAAAATCTCCAGGAGACATATCCAATGAAATCGGTCTGTCGGACCGTTTTCATCGGATATGTCTCCTCGTGTGTACGTGGCCGAAGTGACGTCACAGGTTGGATTCCCCGCGGGGATCAGACCCGGAAGTAGTGCAAATACCTGTCTCAGACAGGTATCTGCACCTCCCTCCCCCTGAAAGGTGTCATATGTGTCACTGGAGGGGGGAGGGATCCAAAAAGCGGAGGTTCACTTTTTGTGTGAACCTCCGCTTTAGGAATTAAGAGACCACAGATGATACCACAGTGTAAAGTCAGCCAGCATCGGCACATTTTTAATGAAGGAAAATTTACCAAAATGTACTCAAGAAAAAGACTATCGGCAGGTGTTATATTATGATATTAAGAAAAACGCAGGTGACACAGCAGTGGAAAATTAGCCAGTTGCAGGACTATTTTAAGTAGCACTGCTAGGCTTAAATTACTCGACACAAAGAGCACAGGCTGGGACTTTGCTACAAGAATTAGGATACTGTAGAGAACCTAAGATTGTGAAATTGACCATGAGCATAACAATTTTAATAAGGCATAATAGACCTAACTGGTGTATGCCTTATTTTTACTATGGGGTTGAGGTTTGTGATACAAGTCAAAAGTCAATTTTTAAGGGGGTAAGCAGCAAAAGAAGCAGTTTAACCTAGAATTAATGTCCTTTCATCGTAAAACAAAACCAAAACAAATCAAAATCCCCAAATTCCAACCCTGCAAACAAAAGCCATTTTTTTCCAAAAGGAAGCCTTGCAACAAAAAAACAAACAAAAAAAGACAGTGAGTAGGACAGCAGCTAAAGCTGGCTACAAACTTTCAGTTTTTTTTCTTTAACGAGCAAAATGAAGGAAAAAAAATGACAAATTGCTACATCAACACAAGACATGTTCATGCAGTGAATTCTCCTCCTGCCAGAATATACCATTTAGCATTCAATGGGGCTGGATTAACCAAAAAGCCCACCCATTGGTCTTCTTAAGCCTCATACACACGATCGGACTTCCATCGGACAAATCTGTGGATTTTTGTCCAAAGGATGTTGTCCGTGAACTTGTTCTACATACAGACGGCAGAACATTTTCAGCCAATATACACCAAACTACGTAGTTTTTCAGCTCTTTAGAGCCACCCGTTGGGCAACTTCTGCTAATGTTGTCTGATGGTTAGCATTGGTTCGGAGTGTGTTTGTACTTTGGATTTTAGTCCGACGGACTTGTGTACACACAATCGGATAATCCGATAGAACACATTTGTTGTCGGACAATTTGAGAGCATGACCATCCAACATTTGTTGTCAGAAATAACTGACAACAATTGTCCGATGAAACATAAGACGGTCGGATTATCCAACAAAACACGTCCATTGAACAATTGTTGTCAGAATATCCGATCGTGTGTACTGGCCTTAAGTCTTCTGTTCATAGTTCAAAGGCCATGTAGTGTATCATGGTTTTAAAAATGTATCCTTGGCAAATCTGCACATAAATTCACCAGTACTGGAAATCTCTTGGCAGCAACAAACCAAAACCTCATGGCTACTGGAGATGATTCTGTTGGAATATTAATGCTAAGCAGCAAATTTCATGACATGTTCCATGCTGTGCCAAAATACTCTCCATGTGTTGCATTTGCTTATTGAAGTGAAACTGTATCAAGTTTAAAAAAAATGCTATAGTAAGGCTCATAGCTAGCACCCTATGTTACTTTCTTCCAGCATTGAAAATCCCCAAAATCCTGTGCAAATACGGACATGCTGAAATGACTGTTTACAGGGTATAGAGACATATTAGTTAACTGATTCCTTTTAAAAATGATTAAAAATAGATAAAAATCAATCATATAATGTACCTGTAGTTTCTAGTTTTGTTTTTGCATGCTGTTTCCTGCCTCTCTGCTGTACAGAGCCACAGAGCAGTGATGGTTTGGAAAACAAAACTGATTGGTGCTGTGGGGTTTTAGACACACAGTAATCACACCTCCTTAATTAGTGACCACAGAGAGAAAGCTCCCAGCACTGTGGTTATCAGGAAACGGACAACCAGGAAGTGTGGAGATCATAGAAGAATTACAGCAACTTGAGAGCAAGAACAAACAATGAGGACATGAAAACAGCACTGCATTAAGGTAAAGGAAGCTATTAAGATAAAAAAAACTTTACAAAACCTTTAACCACTTAAGGACTGGCGCACAACGATATATGTCGACAGAATGACACGGCTTGGCACAAGGGCATGTATGTCCCCTTTAAGAACCCAGCTGTGGGTCGCGAGCCGTTCCGAAGCTTTGTAACCATGCCCACGGCATCCATGGACCCGATCGCCGCTGGTGTCCCGTGATCGGGTCACAGGAGCTGAAGAACAGGGAGAGGTGAGTGTAAACAACCCTTCCCCGTTCTTCTCTTTGGCAGTTTCAGTGATCACACTTAACCCCTACAGCCCCCCCTAGTGGTTAACCCCTTCACTGCCACTGGCATTTTCACAGTAATCACAGTAATCAGTGCATTTTTATAGCACTTTTCCTGAAAATTACAATGGTCCCAAAAATGTGTCAAAGTGTCTGATATGTCCGCCATAATCTCGCAGACATGAAAAAATTGCAGATCGCCCCCATCAGTAGTAAAAAAAAAAAATATTAATAAAAATGCCATAAAACTATCCCCCTATTTTGTAAACACTATAACTTTTGCGCAAACCCATCAATAAACGCTTATTGCGTTGTTTTTTTTTACCGAAAATATGTAGAAGAATACGTATCGGCCTAAACTGAGGGACATTTTTTTTTATATATTTTTGGGGGAAATTTATTATAGCAAAAAGTTAAAAAAAAAATGTTTTTTTTTTTTTAATTGTCGCTCTAACTTTTGTTTATAGCACAAAAAATAAAAACCACAGAGGTGATCAAATACCACCAAAAGAAAGCTCTATTTGTGGTAAAAAAAAGGACACCAATTTTGTTTGGGAGCCACATCACACGGCCACACAATTTTCAGTTAAAGCGACGCAGTGCCAAATCGCAAAAAGGGGCCAGGTTCTTAACCGGCATAATGGTAGCATGTAGCATGTAGCTTCAGAAGCATAGGCCCACAAATACTTTATTACTTCTCACTGAATGACATATCTCACATAGCACATTTATTACTAAGAACACATAACATACATAACATAATTATACAACATTGGCTTTTTCATTTGCTGAGTACAACAGCATTAGATGCATATCATGTGACAGCCAAATAATCCAAAGGTGAGGTGCTCAGTGCTCAGCCAGTAAGCACATCCAGTCTTCAGGGATAACATGTACAGGTGTACAGAAAAGTAATTGGAAAGATGCTGACTAGCAGTTCATATGCACGGCTGCTCCCATAGGGTTGCACATGCCAAGGATATGTCAGACATGCTTCACTGGAAACAGGTTTAACTGAAATTTCGAAGGGAATTATGAGACAAGGAAGTAGAAGCAAGGGGCAACCTAGAAAAGTTCAACTATATGTTTCAAATACACAATATCAAAGGATTTGCAGGGGAATAGATCCATTCCAAGTCCCCAGCCAGATGTCATGTTGAGCTCTTTTTTTTCAATTGTCGCTAACAGGTCTCTGCACACTTCACATTCTACTGGTACAATGGTAAGGGTTAACTTTGTATTAGCAATTAGTTCATAAAAAGGGATTACATAGACAGGTCGAGCAGGGTGATAAGGAACCTGAATATCCTTTTTCCTAGGATTTTTGTATAGTGCTGAAACTTTTTCCAGAGCTCTAGTCTTTACATTCAATAACCTATATATTAAATCTGTAGAAAAAAACAACATAGGCTATAGTTCAAATCTAGTTACTGTAATATACAGTATATATATATATATATATATATATATACTGTATATACAATGCCTTGAAAAAGTATTCATACGTAAATGTATTTTATTGGGATTTTTTGTGATAGACCAACACAAAGTGGCACATAATTGTGAAGTGGAAGAAAAATGATAAATGTTTTTCAAACTTTTTTTATTTTTACAAATAAATATCTGAAAAGTGTGGCGTGTATTTGTATTCAGCCCGCTTTGCTCTGATGAACCTAACTACAATCTAGTGAAACCAATTGTCTTCAGAAGTCATCTAATTGGTAAATAGAGTCCACCTGTGTAATTTTATCTCATTATTAATACAGTTGTTCTGTGAAGCCTTCAGAGTTTTGTTAGAGAACCTTAGTGAACAAACAGCATTATGAAGGTCAAGGAACACACCAGACAGGTCAGGGATAAGGTTGTGGGGAAGTATAAAGCAGGAATAAGTTATAAAAAATATCCCAAACTTTGAACATCTCACAGAGCACTGTTCAATCCATCATCTGAAAATGGAAAGAGTATACCACACCTGCAAATCTACCAAGACATGGCCGTCCAACTAAACCGACAGGCCGGTCAAGGAGAACATTAATCAGAGAAGTAGCCAGGAGGCCCATGGTAACTCTGGAGGAGCTGCAGAGATCCACAGCTCAGATAGAAGAATCTGTCCACAGGACAACTATTACCCGTGCACTTCACAAATCTGGCCTTTATGGAGGCGTGGCAAGGAGAAAACCATTGTTGAAAGAAAGCCATAAGAAGTCCTGTTTTCAGTTTGTGAAAAGCCATTTGGGGGACACAGCAAACATGTGGAAGAAGGTGCTCTGGGTGGTTTCTCCCACATATAATGACCCACAAGGGCACTTTATTATGTATATAACAATATTATACCCTGTTTGTACCCTGTTTGTGGATGGGAAAAGGATTTCCCTTTTATCATACTGTTGTAATGGATGCAGCAGAGACGGGGAAAAGAGACAAAATTGCATGGTCCCATAAAGGTGGTAAGAGGTGAGGAAGGGTGGTATTGATCAGATTTGACAAATCTGTCATATATCGTCTGACCTCGACGATAGGAGGGAACTGGAATTCCTGAACTGACAGATAACCGTCATACATGATAGACCAGTGTTTTTTTTATTATGTTAACCTTAGTGGAATAAGGATGGAATTGTGATAAGAAAGGGATACGTTGAGTATTAGTTTGTGTAGATCTTTAACAGAACAAATCACCTCGTTCCTTCTTGACAATTTTATTAGGGTAAACTTGTTGTAATCTCCCTTCCATCTCATCCAATCTAACATCCAATAAGTCTGGGTCTCTCACAATCCGGGATACACAAACCAATTGGCTGCAAGGAATGATTTTAAAGACACTAGATGGATGAAAACTTAAATACAATAATAACTGATTACGATCTGTTGGTTTGGCTATGTAAGTCACTAACAATGTGTTGTTCATTGATACTTAGTAAAGTATTCAAAAAAGGTATTTGAGTATCACTAACTGTCATATTGAATTTTAAGTCGGGGATCAAAGAATTAAGATACATAATGAATATGTTTAAGGACTCTAGGTCTCCCGACATCATCAATAAATCTGTACCAACAGGTGCAGTTTTGAGTAAATAAATTACAATGATAAAATAAATAAAATCTTTCTCTATCTATCATGTCCATAAATACATTGGCGTATGGGGGCAAAATTAGAGCCCATCGCAGCCCATCAAAGTCGTCATGCATTTGACACTGAATGGAACTTGAATTGATGTATTTTTCTACAAAATTTTAGGTGCAGCAATCTCATTAATTTTTTTTCTATATATGGCCTTATTGAAGGGCCTGATTGCTCAGCACTACTAAATTGGATCGTGTGCACTCCACCCACAACACTTGTTTTATATATATATACTATTATATATTTTAGCCTACTAATGAAGCTCAAGTTTGTTAATGTAACATGTATAGGAACAGGAGCAGAAGCAATGCTGAGGAACTGAACGGTGTGAGGGGTATGAAAATATTATGGATTTTACCCATGTCTTATAATGCAGATATCATAGTACTTTGGGTGTTTTTTTAATATGAGTCGTTTTATTGAAGAATTTTAAAGTAGTTGAAAAGCCAGAACATTTTTTTTTTTATCTTAATGCATTCAAATAAAAAAAAGCTTCTGTGTGCAGCAGCCCCCTCAGCCCCCCTAAAACTTGCCTGAGCCCGTCTCTATCCAGTGTTGTTGCAGGAGTGTCTCAGCTGTCAGCAGGACTCCCCTTCTCATTGGCTAAAACAGCAGCACAACCTGATTGGCTCCCGCTGCTGTCAATCAAAGTAAATCAGGATAGAGGGGGACGCTGCTCAGTTTTTTTGTGGACACATGGAGCTGTGACTCGGCTCGGATGCCAGGGAGGGGCCAGGAGCACAGAAGAGGGACCCGAGAAGAGGAGAATACAGGCCACTGTGCAAAACCAACTACACAGAGCAGGTAAGTATAACATATTTATTTTTGTTTTTTAAAAAGAGACTTTACAATCACTTTAATAAGCAAGCATTATACAGGTTGCACTATCTTGGTTCCATTTATTTTTACATGTTAATTATCTGAATGTGTGGCTGCTGCCCGCCGTCCAATGCGTCCGGCCCCCTAATCCACATGCAGAACACCAGCGCATAGATTTCAGTGGGGGTGTGATTAGAGACAGAGCCTCTAATAGGCTTAAAAATGTATGGGCTTGTGGCATAGAGCACTGCGCTCCGAGCCCACCCAGTTGTGTGAGAATAGTGAATGCATATTCGCTATTCTCACAGT
Organism: Rana kukunoris; assembly: GCA_029574335.1. Taxonomy (NCBI): domain Eukaryota; kingdom Metazoa; phylum Chordata; class Amphibia; order Anura; family Ranidae; genus Rana; species Rana kukunoris. The sequence goes on from CM056049.1 coordinate 133,275,797, forward strand.
GATCCTCCTCCTGACCAATTAAGAAGGACCTGTCACCCGACTGGTTGAAAGGACAGGCGACCCTATTGGACGCCTAGGAGGAGGGAGGAGAGACATGGTGGAAGCCTCTGTGATGCAGAGGAGAAGGGGACGCCCGCCTCCTGCCACAGCATTGTCTGGCCAGAACCTAGATAGGGTAAAGGCGGAGGCTGGATGATGGACTGCGAGACCCCCGGGGGGTGCGGGTGAGTGAGCGAGAAACGTATATAGCGCAACACATGCAAACTAAATCGCCCGAAAGAGCAGGATTTTTTTTGCCGCCCACCCCCCCAAAAAAAACACTAGCCGCCACTGCTGCCAAGAGTTTTTATGAGCTGACCTGAGGAGCGAGGGAATTCAAAATGCTCCAACCTGATTACAAAGTGGAAGTTTAAATTAATTTAGGTAGAAGAAATTGTGGACTATAGTTGGCTTGTTCAGATAAGGAAGAGGACATCACTTTTCAAATGGGTTTAGAGAAAAGCCGAGGACTCTATCCCAAGCATCAACCAGAACCATACATCAGATATTTGAAAGCTAAAGTACCCGATTAGGCTAAGTATTAAGTAACCTTTCTTTAAGTATATAGGTAGATAAATTAATGCTTTATAATTAATTACAGTATATATTGTTAAAACGCGCGTGTGTGTGTGTACGTGTGTCTTTATTACGGTTATATTTTCCTGTACAGATTTATTATCCCATTTTTCTATTTGTATATCGGTATATTTTTTTCTTAAAATCCGTAAATATACCTCTTTATGCAAATGTTATTTCTTTAATGCTTATTTCTTTGCAAAATTTCTGTAATAACTTGAGTTAAAACAATTCCCTAGCACCACACCCCATATAGATAGTGTCTTTGATGAAAATTGAACTCTCAGCTACTGTACTGGAGAACAAGAGTTCTAAGCCCTCAGTCAAGCTATTTCCTTAGGTGATAATTATATCTAGCTCAAGAGCATTCTAGCCATTCATACGACCCAAGAGATTGCTGTTGATAATGTCTTATAATGTAACATGAATTCCATGTGCAAACTGTAGCGTTTTTCTCTTTTGAACTTGTTTTTAAATATCAAGAAAAGCAATGTTCATTTTTATCATAGCGGGAATAACGTTATCAAGTGTATCCCCAATTAGAGATATGCTTGAAGCCCAGTGCAAGAAGAGTGGGGCCACTGTACTTATCCCTTAAAAGTAAATAAATCTAAGGTGATTATTAATACTCATGAGGCAATGCTCCCCAGGGAAACTTAAACAATGAGAAGGAAGAAGGAGAGGAGAGGGGGCTGACTGTCATTGTAGGGGAGATTTACTAAACTTGCACACAGAATCTGTTGCAGCTGTGCATATTAACCAATCAGCTTCTATCTTCAGCTTGTCAAATTACAATTTGGCAATAAGGGCTCATTTCCACTGGCGTTTTTGCAGCCACTTTTCTGGGCGTTTTTTGCAGCTTAAAAACGCCTGTCCATGTTAGTCTATGGCCTCATGCCCACCATGACGTTTTTGAGCTGTAGATGGCTAAGCTGCAAAAAAAACGCGGGACCAGGGCATTCTGAAGCTCCAGCAATAGAGCTGTAAAAACGGCAGCCATTAAAAAACGCTCAAAAACGCGCAAAAACGCGGCCGCTGCGTTTTTAAAGCTCCAGCTCAAAAAAAAAACGCTCAGAAAAGTGGCTGTAAAAACGCCAATGGAAATGAAGCCTTAAACCTAGAAGCTGATTGGTTACTATGCACAGCTGTATCAGATTCTGTGTGCAGCAGTTTAAGTAAATCTCCCCCTGTGATTTGGGTTCCCGATCTATGTGTGCCAAGCTGGAAGATATGGATATTGATTGAGGTGGAATAAAAGTTTTAAAGAGAGCCATAGCTTGGAGGACCTGAAAGGCTGCCTGGAAGGATATGTGATTCACACTTTGGTGGACCCACTCATATATTTAAGGAAGTCATTGACATTTGGTGTGCATAGTGTTGGTGTGTGCACAGGAGCATGACGTTTACACGTTGGAGGAGGGATATTGTATTAGAGATTTGATTTATGTTTATGGCGCATTTTGGTTTGCATGAAGATCGTATTTTTCAATTAAAATATATAGGACATCTACTTGTTTTTAATGAAACAAGTTGTAGTTCACAAATGTGTTTTTTAACATACATTATTGGATTTATTGCTTATTGCTCATGTAATACATGTTTGCTTTCAAACCCTCCCAATAAGGGGTGCCCCCACCCCACATTTGGGCCCCCACCCCAAAGCGGCATGCAAAACTTCACTTTTGGGTCACCCTATCGCTTTCCACGGCCTGTATGGCAAAGATAGAATTGAATGCAGTGCGATCTACACTGCATTAGATTAATTGACGCACTGGTGAGACAGCCAGGGTTTTTTAGACCCCTGATGTCTCATTAAAGAGAACCTGTCAATTTATTTTTAAATCACATTTTGTACCCTATGTAAAGACAAAAAAGTTCACACAAAATCATTGATTGCAATACACATGTTACATATTGCTGACACACGATCGCACGAGTGAGTGCAATAGTTCTAGTCCTCCTCCATAATGCAAAACTGATGGCCTGTAGGGGGCTTTTAAAGGAGTTGTAAAGGAAAACATTTTTTTTGCTTAAATTACAGTTTACAGGGTATAGAGACATAATAGTTGACTGATTCCTTTTAAAAATGATTAGAAATGGATAAAAATCAATCATATAATGTGCAGTTTCAGTTTCGCTTTTCATCTAGTTTCATGTTTCTGTAAAGTGCAGAGACATAGAGCCAATACAGGGCTGTGTTTGTTTTTAAAATGAAACTGATTGGTTCTGAGGGGTTTTAGACACACAGTAATCACACATTTTCTTGATCAGGGACCACAGTGAAAAGCTCCCATGAGTTTTTTTCATAAGGAAACAGGCAAGCAGGAAGTGTGGAGATCAGAGAAGGATTACAGCAACTTCAAAGCAAAAACGAACAATGAGGACATGAAACCAGGATTGCAGTAAGGTAAAGGAAGCTATTTAGCTAAAAAAAATAAAAATCCTTTAGTAACCCTTTAAAGCATTGCCTATCGAAAATATAGGGTACTGAAGTTTTTCCCTATTTTATGGGCGCAGGCAATTTTACAGTTTGACATGTTGGGTTAATATTTACTCGGTGCAACCTCATCTTTTATATTTTACCAAAAAATGTATAGCACTTGTATGCTTTACTTAACTAAAGTGTATTTTTTTTCACTGAAATTGTGCATTTCCTAGAACTTTGTGGTAATATCGTGTAACATAAAAATGATCTAGGGTGTCTGCTTTCAAAAAATGTATAATTTTCGGAGTTTTATGCAATCTTCAGGCCTAAAATTATTTTTTAGACATGTGTACAGAAAACAGCCCCGGCCATGTTATTTGGTTTGTTCCAACCCCTGGAGCTCTTATTTATTTTTGGGCAGTTTGGTCTGCATGTAAATGGGTATAGGTTTGTGCCAACTACATAAAGGTACTGTTAGATAAAAATATTGAACAAAAAATATGTTTTCCTTCTAACAAAACTACAAAATAAAATATATGCATATATGTATTCAAAGATGTCCTACATGGTTTGAAAAAAAGTGGTTGATAAAGCTTTTAGAATTTAGATGTTCAATATATGGCAAGCATTTGACGATCTAAAACTAGCAATAACAGCATTGCCAATAACTGCTATTGCTGGTATTATTATTAAAAAGCAAGAAAACCATCTAGCAGGTTGAGGTGTAAATCAAAAGTCTATTAGCAATAACATTTTCACAAGATATATTTGTATTAAAAATGATTTCAGAAAAGTTACAATTTTTCCAAGCCTGTAATTTCCAAAGTACAATTTATATTATAATCAATATGTATTCTCTACTGGCAAGGTCGCATGTAGTTTCCTTACTTGCATTAACCTGTTCTATTAACCTATGCTCCAGATGGCCGAATCAGGTAATAGAGTCTGTGGAAATTGTTCTATACATGGAACTTTGCTGTACCGATCTTTCAATATGTCCAGTTGCTTTTTAAACTATATGGGCTTTATCCATGCTTTAAAAAGAGTTTGAATCCTAAGGGCAAGGATACTAAAGATACTAATTAGGGATTAAATGTATGATTTTGGCAAAGTGAAAATGCTCATTGACTGAAATTAGTTTGAAAACATTGGCCCAGATTCAGGTACATCTGCGCATTATTGGACCGGTGTAGCGCACCGCCTTTACGTTAGACTTGCGCAATTTTGCCGCGTAATTGCGCATGCGTAACGTTTTTTCAGAGGCGTAAGGAGGAGTAATACAAATTGGGAAGGACGTGGGCGTGTTACATTGAAATGAGCCGTGACCTCATGCAAATGAAGGGCCGGCCGGCTCGCGCATGCGCGCTTGAAGCATACCATGTCAGCTCCGCTGTGCGCATGCTCACAACTCGGGAGCGGCGCAATCAGTGAAATTGGAAATGGACTAGGGCAACGTTGTGAACTACGCAAACAGCATAAATAGACACACACAAACGCACTTGCATTGCAAAAGTACATCCCTTTGTCCCTTCCCATTTAACCAAGTGCTTTTGTCCTGTTGTTCGTTGCGGTGTGTTTTGTAGTTGTCAGATTAGTGTTCTGTGTGATCAAGTGTTTGTTAGTAGATTTTTGAAAGTGGTTTTTGATAAGTGTTTGAGAGACTGTTTGTTTGATTGATATATTTCCTGCTGTATTTTTGTTTTGTTTTTTTGTGACTGTTTCTTGCTGAGTAGTTTTCTCTGTGTGTGTGTTTTTGCTTGATTGGTTGGGCGTGTTTGTGTGCATGAATTTTGTTGACTGGGAGTGAGTTTTTTTGGAAGGATGACTGAGAGAAAACGAAAGCTGAATTTTACAGTTGTGGAAAAACAAATTCTTGCCCGGGCCATTAGCGAGTATGGGCGTTACCTCCACGGCCCAGAGAGTGCCAACACCACCCCGGCCAGGAGGAGGGAGATTTTGGATAGGATCACTGAGCAGGTCAATTCAGCGGGGCAGGGGGAGACACGGACCCGGTCTGGGATTGACAAAAAAATCAATGACCTCCGGCGTCTGGTCAAACAGAAGATGGCCAGAATGCATGCCCATGCCAGGGGCACAGGAGGGGGCCCACCATGCCGTATTAGGCTGACAGCGGAGGAGCGTGCGGTGGCCCTGACCTTTCATCGGTATGAAGTTGAGGGCCTGCCCGGCTTTGACTCAAGTCCGGAGCCCGTGGTGCCAGGTAAGTTTTTTTTTTTTAATATCAGGTGTGTAGCATGTGTGGGGGAGGGGGTGAAAGGGAATATGTGGCAAGTGTGTGGATCCTCCAACCTGTGAATGTTTTGTGTCATCCACAGATGTGCAGGAGGGTGCAGGGCCATCTGGCCTGACCGCACCAACCCCAGGACAGCAGCCTAATGAGGCCCCCCCAACAAGGCCAGAGTCCGCGGAGGAGATTCAAGAGGAGCAGAAGAATCATGAGGAGGAGGAGAATCATGAGGAGGAGGAGTCCATGTCAGGCACTGGACGTTTGGTTTTTGAGGACTCTTCCCCTCTGGCTGGCAGCAGGCAGGCCTCCCTAAGGGGGAGCCCCCCCCCTCCTCCCCCAACATGGCTCCCCTCACAAGGGCCTCCCCTTCTCCCCGGCCACAAGCATCAGTTGGAGGCAGGATGTCATCCCAGACCACCAGGGGGGTGGCCGATCTCCTGCCCGCCACTCTGAGAAGGGACCAGTTCCTCCAGACCCGCCATCTGGGACAGGTCAGCCAGACATTGGTGCGGATGGAGAAGAGCCTGTCCTCCATCAAGGATACGCTGGGGAACCTGGACTCCCACTCCCGGGCTTTCACAACCTGCCTAAACGAACTGCAGACGACATCAGCAGGCGTTGGGCAGGATGTGAGGGCCCTTACCCTGGCTATCCAGGCCAACACGGCAACACTTGGTGCTGCCCTGGACAGAATAGCCGTGGCCTTGGAGGGCAGGCCGCCAGGTGGGCAGAGATCAGGGGCTGCTCCTCTTTCCCCGGTTTTACCCCTTCCCCATGAGTCTCCCCTGAGAAGCCGGGGCCGTGGCCGGGGGCACCCCAGGCGTGGCTCACGCAAAGGGCAATAATTTGTTTTTCCCCCTTTTTTTTTTGCTGGAAATTTTTTGCTTTTGCAGGTAATTTTTTTTTTTTTTTTTTGGGTTGTGAATGCTGTGTGAATGTGGGGGTGACATTCCTGCCGGAAAAGGGGTGTCACCCTCAATTTTGGTGGAGAAGGGTTCCCCAGGACCAGGGAGAAGTGATCCCCAGGTCCGTGTGAATGGTGTATGAATGTACAGTGACATAATTGGAGCCTTGGCGTGGCGTTGCTGCTCACAAGTCCTGCATGGTGGACTGGTGCCAATCCAATTTGATGTGGATGTGGGGTGTGTGTGCTAGGGACCACAGTGTTGTGCATGCATGCATTCTCATTGTGCCATGATTAATGTGTATGTTTAACGTGCAAAGATGCCCAATGTGAGCTGTCTCCTGGCTGCTCTTCCCTCAGAAGACGGGGTAGCCTCGGTTAGGGGGGATTGTCTGGTTCAGGGGTCAGGTCATCACGTAGGTCAATCTGCAGGCCCTTTCTTTCTGCGAAGTTGTGCAGCATGCAACATGCACCGATGATCTGGCAGACGAAGTTTGGGGAATACAGGAGGGTACCCCCAGACTTATCCAGGCATCGGAAACGTGACTTTAGGAGGCCAAAGGTGCGCTCCACCACTGCTCGTGTTTGGGCATGTGCTTGATTGTATCTTTCCTCTCCTGGAGTTTGGGGGTTCCGGATAGGAGTCATGAGATGGGGTCCCAGTGGATATGCAGAGTCACCTGTAAGGGAAAAGACAGGAGGATGTTAGTCATGCATGTGCCCCTTGTGATGTGCATCATGGGAGGGGATAGTCATGCCTGCCACCCATGTCACTCACCAACCAGCCAGGTGTCCCCATACACGTTCTGATCGAATTCCATTCGGATGTGGCATTGATTGTATATGTAGCTGTCATGGCTGGACCCTGGGTGTTTGGCACGGACGTGCCATATGAGGCCTTGGGCATCGACTATCACCTGTACATTAATGGAATGCCAATGCTTCCGATTGCGGTACATGTGCTCTGTCTCCTGGGGGGGCTGGAGTGCCACATGTGTGCAATCAATGGCCCCACAGTGCGTGGGAATCTGGCAATTCTGTAGAAATCTGTCATTGCCTTCAGCCGCAGGTCCTCAGTGGTGGGTTTGATGATTTGGTTGACCATGCGTCTGAGAATTGCAGGGACAACCTGGTGCACACATCTGCTCATGGAGGATTGTGACATCCCAGCCACCACTCCACTTGTACGCTGAAAAGAGCCACTGGCAAGGAAATGGAGTGTTGCCAGTACCTTGACCAGTGGCTGCACTGCATGTGAGCGGTGTGTTGGGCTGGTGATGTCCTCCTGCAGGGTTGTGGTTAATTCCAGGATGGCATGAGGGGTGAATCTGAAGATGCGAAACACCTCAGAATCACTCATGCCAAACAGGTCTATGCGGGTGCGGTATATCCTCTCCCGTACTATCCTCCGTGCCATCCTCCGTGCCCTCATCCTTCTTTGTTCATCTAAAGTCAGTAGTATAGCTATGTGCAACGATGCCCCTGGCATGTTGGCATGCAGATTGTTGTGCAACACGTGTGACTGCTGAGCTCCTCACTAACAGTGTTGCTTTATCTAACAAGTAGACTTTTTTTCTCTTTTTATATCAGCTTTTATATGCTCTAATTTTAGACAGGACATTTTGCTGTTGCGCACACTGCGTCGCCTGCGCTGCCCCAACGTTGTTTTGTGGATCCCCGTAAGTCCCTCATTAGCATATTTGACTAGCAAATCAATGGTGTGTCTAGCGCACTTTTGCGCGGACGGATGCGCCAGTCTATCGAAATTACGCGGGACAAAAAAAAGTAGATTTTTTGCGTATCTCGTTCTGGGGATGCCGCGCATCGAAACGCACGCGCACATTTTGACTTACGCACGCGCATCTCCTGTTGCGCAGGCATAATCGCTCTGTGAATCTGGGCCATTATTTTTAAAGCCCTGGTACCCAACATGTTCCTGTGGCTTGCCATGTCCTGGGCTGGGTCCACTGCCTGTTGGGCACCTGTGCATGACTTTGCAAGTTGGCAATGGGTTGCCAGACACTGGAACACTCTGAAATAGACAGTTCTGTAAAGTGTTGTGATCTCCACTTGGCAGTTCAAGTACAGTTCTGGCATCAGGGTGTAACCACCATTACTTAACTGGGGAGTTAAATTTCACTGCTACTCCACTGATCACCAATGCTGGAGGGGGGTTGAATTTCAGTGCATCTTCATCACCATTGTGGAGGGATTCAATTTCAATGCCACTGCACTTACCACCAATACTGAGGGGTTAGATTTTACTGCAACTGTACTGATCACCAATGGGGGAGTTGCCCGACAACTGGGAGGAGGTCAAATAGCATTGATGCAGTGCAGGTGCAGGTGGGGTCGCTGACTCCAATGCTGGGGAATTTTATTGTGGTCACTGACACCAATGCTGGAGGCTTTTATTGAAACCACAAACACCAATGCAGAAAGACTGTAACTTCTTGACTTTCTTCAGTGTACATCTCACCCAATGAGATAAAGCAATCCAGGTGAGTTTAATTGTCTTAGATTGGCTTAAGTTGATGCTTAAACTATGGGAAACTGTTGGATCCCATAGTTAATTGCACCCACTTGCTCATACAGTGATCACATGCAGACTGCCAGTGTTCAGGTCTGGTCACTCGCATGTTATTGCTGCATAGGAAATTATGTGCAAGTGGCACAGATTAGCTGGGGGAGCCCACTGCCTCCCATTGCTTTCAAAGGCGCTGCTTTTTGCAGCTAATTCTCACATAAAATTGCAGGAAGGGTGAATTTCCAAGTTCAAATACACCCTAACAGTCAACATTAAAACCTGACAGAGTCTTGGGGCACTAGTAGACTTCTTTAATGTACACCTGTATTAGGCATTGCCCCCGCAATTTATATATTGCCATTGAATGTGAGATTGTTATTTGCTTAAGGCTGTGCGATCTCTGCCTATACCCCTATTGTACACATTAAGATATAGATCCTCATATATGCTCTTGTATTACGTGTTGATGGAACTATTTGACTTGTTCTGTTGTCACCATTTATGTCTTAATAAAATCTTTGTGGATAGAAAACCTGACAGAGATTCTAACTCTTCTGTCTTTTCCAAAAGAGACGTGTAACTGCAGCCATAGCAGCCCAAGCAGATTCTATGTCTCTTTAGGATAGGAGGGGCTGTCAGAAAGTTGGGAGATGTTCCCCTAAGCTTTGGGTATTCTGCTGTCAAGAGGATAGTCTGGCATTTGAAGAGAGTCGTGATTTTGCAATGGCAGGGACCTATGGAGGTGTTAACACAAATTACTACATTGGAAGCCCCAACTGACGACCTGTAGCAGCTGCTGATGAACCAGTTCTCTCAATTTATGACTGCACAGAGAAAGATCACATGCCCTTCATTAAATTGGAAGTTCCTGTATACCATAATAGCCAGGAGGTGATGCTAAAATTTGAGAGTAATACTGGCAGACAAGCTGAGGTTCTCCAGATTTTGTTGATCTGCTAATGTCAGGTTGCTAATTTTTCTATATTTTAGCATTTCAGTATAGTTAGCACTATAACATTGATAAGTGTATCAAAGGTCTCCAAGAGGGAGGGGTATGGGAGCAGGGTCTTTATCAATTTTTTTTCTACGGGGCCCTTGATCCAAAACATATTAAAATGTCTGAAGTTACTCTTTAATTGGTTTGGGAGAAAATATTTAGCGGATTCACAAAGCACTTACGCCAACGTATCTCCAGATATCCCGACGTAAGTACAAATGTGCGCCGTCATATCTATGCGCCGACCCACAAAGCAAGATACGTAAAAAAATAGGCTTCAGCCGCCCGAAGTAACTTTCCTACGCCGGCGTATAGTGGGCGCATTTTTACGCTGGACGCATGCGGCACTCCCATTGATTTTCGATGCAAATATGCAAATGATTTAAACACGGCGATTCACGAACGTACTTGCGCCCGGCGCATAATATACGCGGTTTGCGGAAGTCGTACGTTCGGCGTAAAGTTATTCCCCATATTGGATGCACAACTCATGCAAAGGTATGGACCAGGGAACGAATGCCGTCGAATTTTACGTAGTTTACGTTGTACGTGAATAGGGCTGGGCGTAGGTTACATTCACGTCGTAGGCAGTGATTCGACGTATCTTAGGCAGTTGTTTCGACGTGATTGTAAGCATGCGTACTGTGATGCGTCCAAGGCACGGCGCATGCGCAGTTCGTTTTAAGTACTTGTCTGAAGCTCGGCCCATCATTTGCATGGGGTCACGCTTCATTTAAATGTATCACGCCCACTTCCAGCCCACTTCCACCTACTTTGACTTAGGCCGGCTTACGCCGACGAATTTACGTTACGCCGGCGCAATGTTGGGAGCATTTGCTTTGTGAATTCCATGCTTCCCTCTCATCGCTGCGTCGGCGTAGCGTAAAAGACATACGCTGCGGTGGCATATATATATATATGAATCCGGGCCATTGTTTTTTACTTGTAGAAAAATGTTATAAAAAAAATAAAATCAAAAAAATCTGATGGTTTATGTTTATCCAAGGTTTCATCATAGAGTTTGATTTTTTTTTTTAAGTGTGTTTGTTATTTGTTTGTAACAAAACAGTCCAATGCCCAACTGATCACATCATAGTCAATATTTTATTGGCTGAGGCAGAAATGACACTGTGCTAAAGTTATCATATGGTTTAAAAAGACATGACTAACATCTTATGGTGGATATTTTTAAACAGAGAACAATATTTACAGGCAATTATCCTAGTATTTTATTATGCGTGGAATTAGTTTTGAAAACACCACATGATGGCGTTTCAACTAAACTATTCAATAAAACAAGGAAAGCATATTTTTGCTAAAAATGGCTCAATGAGCTAACCGGCAGATGCAAGAAAATATGGAAGTCATCTGCAAGCATTTAATATCATGTAAAGCATGGAAGCATTTCTCCATCTGCCACATGTCAAGGATAGAGATAGATGAGCTGTTTCTTAAACCTTAACAACATAACCAGCTGAAAAGAAAACAGACCTTTCCACTGAGGGTCGATCGTCTGAGTTGTTGACTGTAAATCAAGCTTTTTTTCTCTCTGTGTGATCACTTAATAAATGTTACCAGTATTGTCTTATTGTATTTCCCATTCATTGTTTGATATTAATACAAGAAGGAAATGGTTCTCTGTTTTGCACCTTATCTCTCCCCTTCATTAAAATGTATTACTATATACAATATTGCTGGGTCATACAGTTCCAGACAGAGAATATTGTTATGGTGTACCCAAACACGTAAAGTAAATCTATGGTCGCAGTATACATTTTCATTGTATAAAATTACCATTGTAATAGCAACAAAAACAATAGTTCTTTTTAACAATCCAATATAAGCTCACTTAAAAAAAAATAAAAAATCATGTTGTAAATGCTGCCTGTCTGCTGACCAGTGGCAGCCCGTCCATTAGGGGCACACGATCACTGCCCCCCCCATCCTTGTGCCTGACCCCCTGATCTAAATGCAGGGCATCGGACACATGGATTGCAATCAGGGTTTGCACCTGAAACCCACCCAGTTGTGTGACAATAGTGAATGAATATTCGCTATTGTAACACTGATTCTCCTCAGACCCATCACACGATTGGCAAAAAGGAGATCAGGTCAGATCGGTGGAGGAGGGAGGAGATGCAGGGGAAGCAATGGAGCAGCACGGAGAGAAGCTGCCGCCGCCCAGAGCACTGCCTGCGAGATGGGGTGGGGGGGTGCCCTGTGACCCGGCCGACCAACCTTGTGTAGCTACGTGTCTTGTGGTCATAGCGTCTGATCCTAACATAATAGTGACACCCCCTAACGACCAGATCTGTTACACTTGGGAACGCAGAGCCAGTTACTTGAGTTTTTTGCCTTTGTCAGAATGCTTAGAGTGAAGGTTATTTGCAGTGTGCAGCTTGCAGTAGGGGATACAAATTAAAGTCCTTCACTGTGGCAGGATCTAACTGAGGAGGAGCTGTCTGCACATGCCTTAACTGTTGAAGGCAGATTTACTCTTGGTAACGTGCAACCCTTGATTCAGGTCTGTTCTGAGCTGCTATTTCAGGTTATCTCTTAGGGCCATGATGTTTTAACTCCCCCATTTACTTTGTACCAGGCTTGACCAGTGTAGTCAAAATATCCCCAACTTTTTCTTACCCCGATTTATTTACCCTCAACCTCATCCCCTCATTACCATACCTCCACCAATAATAAGACCACACATGAGTTGGAGTATAAATGGCCATAGCAGCCTTTTTATTAATAAAATCCCAAATAATTTCCCAATAACATTTGTAACGACAACTTTTTAAACACCCAGCGTGTTGATCTTTGACGGCACCCCGAAGTTACCATTTTCCACCACTACACTGCGGGACCTTTATACCATACTAGGCCTTCAGCCGTATCACCAGCAGCTCGGAGACAACCCCTTTTCCCACCGTGCAACCATAACCGTATTCCAGCATACACCGTTCCACTGGAATAACCCCAGAGGGGCCCATACCATGGATGAGCCCCCCACCACTTCCATCACATATGTTGTTATCTGCCACCACCAAAGACCAAGGACACCACCGTTACACCGCTGCTATGACGACCCAAATCCATTGATCCTGAAATATAAGAAAACAAACAAACCACACACAGGAAAGACAAACAAAAAACAGGGAGGGTGGGTGGGAAAACAGCCTTCCAAAACTTCTTATCTCGCAACCTCCCCTATAAACTTTACCACCTTAACCTCTTGTTGGCTCACTTTCCACCTGGTCATGCCCAGCCCTCCACTACTTGTTACTTTGTTCTTCTCCGTTCCGGGCCTCACTTGATTTTTGGGATGGTTGTTAAGCATTGTGCAGGTTTATTTTTCCAGCAGTATTCAGTCTATTTACAACAGTTGGTGTTGTATTGTATTACTGCTGTGCACTGTTTAATTGAGCAATGTGAGCAAGGGATAGGGAAACTGACTTTAGTTCAACCTCTATTACAAGCTTGGTCAGAGGTCATATCCCCAGTGCAAGATGAGTCACATAAGTACCTTGCCACCAGTAAGCACACTACCCCTGTATCATCGCCTCCTTGCTACCAGATTGTGCCTGATTACTTTCTTGAACTTTCCCTTGTCCTGATTCGTTCTGCACCCTTCTGCCCTCCAGGGGACAGAAGAGTTGATACCTGCAGCAAATACCCAATCAATGACCATATGTTGAATACAAGAAATTAAATAGATTAACTCTTAGCACACTAGCAAGAGTACCAAATAGGCTATAAATATTTAGGTATGTGAACTAACTGCAATCATATTTGTCAATATGTACTCATCAAGGTATCCTAAGGTCCCATGAATATGATTGACCAACATGGTGTGGATACGACAATTTGATGATATATAGTGATAGGAGGAATATAATTTTGTAATGAGGTTGGAATGATATATACTATGTTAAAAGTGATTATAATGATGGGATATGCATATATTAAGAACTGCCCCCAAGAGGGGCACCCAGTTGGGTGGTGATTATTTCATTTTATCCAACCACTTTAAATTCACTATCACCAACACATTTCACCACCCAACTGCCTCTTGAGGGCAGTTCTTAATATATTCATATCCCATCATTATAATCACTTTTAAAAAAAATGTAACAATTTTTCTTGTGGTGTTGCGCTTTTACTCTTCTGTTTTTTGTTTTTATGGGTGTGCGAACGCATGTCAGTTAACCACGCAATATATATATATATATATATAGATACGCTGTTCAAAAAAATTCAAGAAACACTTTTTAATCATAGTATTGCATCAAGTCAATTAAACTCCTGGGATATTGATCTGGTAAATTGAGTAGCAGAGGGGGTTGTTAATCAATTTCAGCTGCTTTGATGTTAATGAAATTTAACAATAGGCACACTAAATGGGCAACAATGAGACAGCCTCCAAAACAGGAATGGTTTTCCAGGTGGAGGCCACTGACATTTTTCCCTACTCATCTTTTCTGAATGTTTTTCACTAGTTTTGCATTTTGCTAGGGTCAGTGTCACTAATTGTAGCATGAGGTGGTACATGGCCCCTATAGAGCAGGGGTAGGCAACCTCAGCACTCCAGCTGTGGTGAAACTACAAATCCCATCATACCACTGCCTCTAGGAGTCATGCTTGTGATTGTTAGGGTCTTGCCATTTCTCACGGGACTAGTAGTTTTACCACAGCTTGAGGGCTGAGGTTGCCTACCCCTGCCATAGAGGTTGCACAGGCAGTCCTACTTCTCCAGGATGGCACATCAATACGTTCCATTGCCAGAAGGTTTCCTGTGTCTCCCAGCACAGTCTCAAGAGCATAAAGGAGATTCCAGGAGACAGGCAGTTACTCTAGGAGAGCTGGACAGAGCTGCAAAAGGTCCATAACCCATCAGCAGGACCGGTATCTGCTCCTTTGTGCAAGCAGGAACAGGATGAGCACTGCCAGAGCCCTACAAAATGACCTCCAGCAGGCCACTGGTGTTAATGTCTCTGACCAAACAATCAGAAACAGACTTCATGAGGATGGTCTGAGAGCCCAACATCCTCTGTGCTCACTCCCCACCACCGTGGAGCTCCTTGGATTTATTGCAGTGTTAAGGGTAAACATTTAAAAATCATCAAATCTGTTGAGTTGTAAGGCTGCATTAATATATAACGGTCCAAGAATGGAGACTCAGATTACTGTAAACGGTTAATGCAAAATTTGTCTCATGTTACTCTAAATTATTTTACCTTACTTAGAAAAAAGATGGTTTTATTGATTTAATCTTAATATAGTTTTACGTATTAACATCCATTATTATGACACATCAATTACGATATTAACAATAGAAGCACGTATGAGAATTTTAATTGTCTTCTAGATCTGTAATTATCCCTGGAACTATTACTTAATGAATGGTTTTTAGGTAACAATTACAATGAAGGAACATCCCACGGACGTCTATGCAGAGCCAGCGGTAACAACAATGGAAGCTTAATTTGTATTTCACATATATTTGATCTTTATTTTGAGATAGAGGCTTAAAATAAATTACCTGTGTAATTTCTAATGTCTCAGAAATTATACTTTTGACATCTCCTTTGTTCAAGAAGAAAATATCTGGAGGTGAAAAATTAAGGCTAACACTGGTATCTGTAGTTAGGATTAAAAGTCATTATATTAAAAAAGTAACATCAAAAAAGATTCCTAAGGTTCTACTTTTAACTAGAAATTTAACAAAAGTTTTTATATTTAATTCCAAAACCAGTTGGTCAAATGTGTTTAACTTCTCTTTATTTTTTATGTAAAAATTAAGCTCTCAGGGTAAAAACAAATCTCAGATTGTTGTTCCTTGTTGGGTGGTCTTCCTTGGATAAAATTCAAGGGGAAACTCAGGAAGGTTATATAGTGGGCTCAACACACAACTGAATAACCAAAGTTTCACTTAGCAATGCGTATGTTCATTTGAAAAGCAAATAATAGTTAATAAGGTGAACCTTTGTATAATTTGGATAGCTAATCATATAAGAGAAAATGAAAAAAAAAAAATAGAATTTTTGCAAGCACATGATTGGCTGAAGAGAAAGGGCCAGATCCACAAAACTTTGCGGCAGCATATCTCCAGATACGCCACCGTAATTTCAAATCTGCACTGGCGTATCCTTGTTTTGTATCCACAAAACAAGATAAGCCGGAATTACGTCTATTACGCCGTCGTATCTTAGTTGCATATTTACGCTGGCCGCTGTAGATTTTATGCGTAAAATATGCAAATGAGATAGATACGCCAATCCACGAATGTACGTACGCCTGGCGCATTTTTTTATGTCGTTTGCGTAAGCGCATGTCCGGCGTAAAGTTACCCCTGCTCTATAGAGGCATATGCAATGTTAAGTATGGACGTCAGGACAGCGTAAAATTTCTGTCGTTTGCGTAAAACGTTAGCGAATAGTGCTTTGCGTAAGTTCCGTTCACACATTGACTTTTTGCAACGTGATTTCGCGCATGCGCACTGGGATAACTCAACGGACGGCGCATGCGCCGTTCAAAAAAAACGTCAATTACGTGGGGTCATGATGATTTACCATAAATCACGGTCACATCTTAGAAATTTGAATTGCGCCACAATTACACTACGCCCCCGTAAGTTACAGCGCAAATTATTTGTGGATAAGGAACCTGCAGCTCTAACTTACGGCATCGTAGTGTATCTTAGATACGCTACGCCTGCCTAAAGATAGGCAGTTCTTTAAGGATCTGGCCCAAAGAGTACCATCTTATTTATTAGGATGAGTAACTTTTCACGTTTTAAAGTGAATGGTCTCAATTCCTTTAATACATCAACCAAACAGAAGAGTGTAACTAAGAGCTTAACAAAAAAAAATAGGATCCAGTCCTGATTCAAAACAGACTTAACCACTTTCCGACCAGCCGCCGCAGTTATACGGGACTGCCCGTAGCTCTACGTCGGGACTTTCGCGGCCACTAGGGGGCGCGTGCGCGCCGCCGGCGGCCCTCGCGCGCGCGCGCCCACCGCTCGCCCCCGAGTCCCGCGCGCGTGCCCGGCAGGCGCGATCACCGCCGGGCACGCGCGCTCGTTCGTTACAGAGCGGGGAACGAGAGCTGTGCGTGTAAACACACAGCTCTCGTTCCTGTCAGCGGGGGAAACGCTGATCTTCCGTTCATACAATGTATGAACGGAAGATCAATGATTCCCCCTAGTGAGTCCACCCCCCCCACACAGTAAGAACACAAATAGGAACACACTTAACCCCTTCCCCGCCCCCTAGTGTTAACCCCTTCACTGCCAATGGCATTTTTATAAAAATGCCAATGGTCCCAAAAATGTGTCAAAAGTGTCTGATGTGTCCGCCATAATATCGCAGTACTGAAAAAAAACGCTGATCGCCGCCATTACTAGTAAAAAAAAAATATTAATAAAAATGCCTTAAAACTACCCCCTTTTTTGTAAACGCTATACATTTTGCGCAAACCAATCAATAAACGCTAATTGCAATTTTTTTTTACGAAAAATATGTAGAAGAATACGTATCGGCCTAAACTGAGGAAAAATAATGTTTTTTTAAATCTTTTTTGGGGATATTTATTATAGCAAAATGTAAAAAATATTGCATTTTTTTCAAAATAGTCGCTCTATTTTTGTTTATAGCGCAAAAAATAAAAACCGCAGAGATTATCAAATACCACCAAAAGAAAGCTCTATTTGTGGGAAAAAAAGGACGCCAATTTTGTTTGGGAGCCACGTCGCATGACCGCGCAATTGTCAGTTACGCAGTGCCGAATCACAAAAAGTGCTCTGGTCTTTGGACAGCAATATGGTCCGGGGGGCAAAAGTGGTTAATCTTGTTTACATTTTGCAGAGATGCATCATAATTAGAAAAAAATCCAAAAAGGAAACACTGCGCTTAATATAATAGAAAATGAGCGAACTGTGTAATAAAATGATAATCTATAGCTGCCAGTATCTAAATTTTGTGATACAAAAATAAGAAAACATGGAAAAATGGGGATGATACGGCGCTTATGAAATAAAGAGCACTTTCTGTTAAAAAGATAATGTGCTGTGTATATAAATAAAAATTAATGTGCTATGCATATAAATTAATATAAACAATGCGGTGGTACAAAATAACCAAAATGGAAAATGAAACATAAACAGGAAAAAATCACCATTAGTGCTCAAACAATGAACTGACAACGTGCACCATATGAAACATAAGTGACATGGATTATGTAAAGTCCCATAAGAGTGTGTTCAATTGGTCCTCAAAAACGAAGAAAGGAGTGATGTGATCTATATCCACCAAAGAAACACCCAGGGATAGTGTTGTAGTCTCCTTACCCTGTAAATGGTGGTCAATGTGAGCATGGGGATTTTGGGTCTCCCTCCTGACCTTGTATGGTGTCCCGGTGTTGTTCTCTGTAGGCTCAACAGTATAAAACAAAAGAGAGAGAGACCATGGCGTAATACCAGAGGCGTAATTTAATAGGCCAAAGGGCAATTGCACTTACAATTTGGAAGACAATGGTGCGCGGTATAAGCCAATCCCAGACGACGTCCGTGGTGACGAAGCGCGTAGGCGTGGCTTGCAGCTTTGACGTCATCTTGCTGATCTTTTCGAGGAAGTACCGAGCAATTACGAGCAGGAGAAGGAGGCACAGCCACCGATCGTCCATCGCATTGGGACATTTTATACCGCGCACCATTGTCTTCCAAATTGTAAGTGCAATTGCCCTTTGGCCTATTAAATTACGCCTCTGGTATTACGCCAGTGTCTCTCTCTCTTTTGTTTTATACTGTTGAGCCCGAACTTTCTTTACTGTGTGTCACTCACCAGGCTGGGGAGCTTCCTCAAAGGCCACGGCAGTTAGTACTCCATCTCCCAGTTCTTCCACTCGACAACTTCTCCCAAGCTGGTCTGGCCCTGGTCAGGATAGGAAGATGCCCCCTTCCAATACTAGTTGGGGATTTGTCAGGACCCCCTGAGATGCCCTAGACAGCCCCACCTCTCTTCCCCTCCTTCCTTCTAGAAGCCTCTAAATGCAGAAGGGAGGTTACCGAAAGATGATACTGTCTGTGAGTCACCAGCCTACTCTCAGCTAGCTAAGCTTGATTAAATTTACTTGTACTGACAAAAATCCTCCTACTAGCACCTACTTAAAGTAGAAGGTGCTACACTACACTGTCTTCTTGGTTAAATGAGACCCTGTCACCAGACTATTCATTTTAGCCATCAATCTACTCTTAGGGCCAGATTCACGTACCCGGGCGTATCTTTGTGCGGGCGTATCGTACCTTCTTTACGCTACGCCGCCGCAAGTTAGAGAGGCACGTGCTGTATTCACAAAGCACTTGCTCCCTAAGTTACGGCGGCATAGCGTAAATGGGCCGGCGTAAGCCCACGTAATTCAAAGTAGCAAGACAGTGGGCGCGTTTTATTACAATGAACCGTGACCCCATGCAAATGATGGGCCGAACGAACGGCGCATGCGCCGTCTGTGGACATATGCCTGTGCGCATGCTCAGAATCACGTCGGATAGAATGCCTAAGTGACGTCCGCGCGCAATGCCTGGAAAAAACGTAACCTACGCCCAGCCCTATTCACGTAGTACGTAAACAACGTCGTTCCCTGGCCCATACCTTTGCATTAGCTGCGCCTCATATAGCAGGCGTAACTTTACGCCGGACATAAGCCTTACGCAAAGCGTGTATATGAAGCGGCCGGGCACATCTACGTTCGTGAATCGACGTATCTTACTCATTTGCATATTTATAATGGGAACGCTGAATGCATCCAGCGTAACTATGCGCCCATGATACGCTGGCATAGGCAAGTTACGTCGGACGGCTGAAGCCATGTTTTTCGGCGTATCTCGCTTTGTGAATCGGCGCAAAGATGCAACGGCGCACATTTGAAATTACGGCATCTGAATCTGGCCCTTAAGATTATACATGTAGTTAACATAATTTAGGCATACCATTTACCTGAAAAATCCCACCCCCCCTATACAGTCATCTAAAAGCCCTAAACCTGCTGCTGGGTGCCACCCATCTTGGATGTGATGCCAACATCCCCAGCGTATTCTCCTTCCTCAGCTGCTACATAATAGTTTATGACAGTATAGCACAGGCAGTAATTGGACACCTTAGACGTGGAGAGGGCTATGACGAGCAAGGATGAAGAGGGCTGTACTAAGGGAATTTACTTTTCCAAAGAAGAAGAATTTGCTAACAAGTTCAGAGCCACATTACGAGTCAATAAAAAATAATTTATGGAAAAAAAAAGTATTGAAACATACATCATTTTTCTGTGCTTTCACCAGGACCTATTTTCTGTATGAATATCCACATTTTACAAATATACTAATATCATAATATATTATACTAAAGGAGATGTGGAAAGTCCCAAGGCAAATTTAAGCTATAATCCATCTGTGCTGGA
Organism: Rana kukunoris; assembly: GCA_029574335.1. NCBI lineage: Eukaryota > Metazoa > Chordata > Amphibia > Anura > Ranidae > Rana > Rana kukunoris. The sequence goes on from CM056049.1 coordinate 133,295,959, forward strand.
ATGGAGCTCAGGAGTGATCCAAGAACTAGGAGGAAATAGAACAGCACAGGTTTCTGTTGCTACTGGCAATTACAGATGATCGAGCGGGTATAACAAAAGCATTTATAGACTTACAGAAATGTGGGTCCGATATGTCTAATAAATGCGGAATCTAATGGCAATCTGTACTTAAAAGAGCTGCTGTTACTAATACATTTATGAGGGTGGATGAATTGTGACTGGACGTCAATTCAGTCATGGCCAAAAAAAATTTTTGGCACCCCCGCATTTCTGACAGATAATGCACCACTTAGCCCAGAAAATTGTTGAAACTACAAATGTTTAGGCATTCTCATGTTTGTTTATTTTGTTTGTATTGGTATGACACAAAAAAGTGGAGAAACAAAAAGCCCAAACTGGCACATTCCATCCAAAACTCCAAAAATTGACTGGACAAAATTATTGGCACTGTCTTCAAATTGTAAGAAATATTTGCACTCCAAGTTTGTGGTGCTCCTGTAATTTGTAATTAAACTCATCTGTATCAATTAACATGTGCTGGCAATAAATAAATCACACCAGAAACCAGTTAAAATGGTGAAAAATGTACTCAACCTTTCTGTTGTGTGTCTCTGTGTGCCACACAAAGAATTGTGTGAGAATTTGAAAACAACAATTATGGAAAAGCATGGATAATCTTAGGGTTACAAGTCCATCTCCAGAGATCCTAATGTTGCTCTGTCCACTGTGCACAATATTTTAAACAAATTACAGTCCATGGCACTGCTAATCTCCCTGGACATGGACAAAAGAGAAAAATGTATTATAGATTGCAACACAAAAAAAGATTGTTCGAATGGTGGATAAAAAATCTTGATCAACTTTCAGACAAATTCAAGCTGACCTTCTGGCACAGGGTACAACTGTGTTAACTTGCACCTGAATTAAAAGGGAGGCTATAGTTGGAGACTCAGGAAGACCCCATTGCTGACACAGAAACATAAACAAGCCAGAATAGAGTTTTCCAAAGCTTACCTAAACCAAAATCTTTTTGGGAGAATGTGGGAGACAAAACAAAATTGTCAGAAAGTTGGATCTCAGCCAGAAGGCATAGGTCTTACAGCAGGACAATGACCCAAAGCACATGTCAAAAAGCACCCAGAAATGGTTTAAGACAAAGCGCTGAGAGTACTGGACTGGCCAACAGTAAATCCAGATCTAAATCCCATAGAACAGTGGTCATCAACCTTGTCCTCAGGGCCCACTAACAGGCCAGGTTTGCAAGATAACTGAAATGCATCACAGGTGATGTCATTTGCTGCTCAGTGATTGCAGTATTCCAGTCTGCATCTCCCCAAGGTAATACATAAAACCTGGCCTTAGTGGGCCCTGCAGGACAGGGTTGATGACCACTGCCATAGAACACCTGTGGAGAGATCTCAAAATAGCAGTTGGGAAAGGAACTCTTCCAATCTGAGAGACCTGGAGCAGTTGGCGAAAGACGACTAGTCCGAAATTCCAGTAGAGAAGTATACAAAACTCATTGATGGTTACAGGAAGCAATTGATTTCAGTGCCAATAATTTTGTTCAGTCTATTTTTGGAGTTTTGCATGGAATTTGTCAGATTTGGATTTTTGTTTCTCCACTTTTTTGTCATACCAATACAAACAAAATAAATAAATATGAGAATGCCTATACATTTGTAGTTGCAATAATTTTCTGGGCAAAGTATCTGACAGAGATGCAGGGGTGACAATATTTTTGCCCATGACTGTATATACATGCGCATTGTTGATATTTGTGAACCGATCTACTGGCAGAATTATCAAACAAAAATAGAGAAAAAACAAATGAAGCCATCACAGTTTAAGTGTAAGATGAAGGGGCAAATAATCGGATATGTATTTCCTGTGGTTAAATATTTGATATTCTTAATATACTAAAATAAAGGCTTACTGCTGCCAAAAGACTAGAAAGGGCACTCACTTTCCAATCACTGGAAGAAAATAAAAGAAACAACAGCGCAACCCCATAGTGTAGCATTAAAATAAAATATGTGACAGTTTATTGGAAAATAGAAATGCAGTCACAAAAGTGCATGTGTAGGGCATTGTATAATTGTGACTTGGGAGGCAGGAAAGTCCAAGGGGCAGTCCCTTCCTTCCTCCCACTGACACCAACAGTGGGGCGTAATGCCTTCAACTGACACCAAAGATGAAGCTTTATTTTCATTAACTGACACCAACCATGGGGAAATGGTCCTTCCACTGACATTGTCTACTCCCACTGGCCACAATCCAGCCTTTGTAAAGTCTAAGGGACAGTCAACTGGCCCTTTGTTTGAAGGTTTGGAGACCTAATATGAAAGCTATTTTATGGAAGTTTTTAATAATAATATTTCAATTAAGTTGACGAGTTTTAATGAGGTATATTGTATATGTGAAATACTTATAGTATCTCACAAAAGAGAGTATACCCCTCACATTTTTGTAAAAAAAAAATACATCTTTTTCATGTGACAACACTGAAGAAATTACACATTGCTACAATGTAAAGTAGTGAGGGTAGAGCTTCTATAACAATGTAAATGTGCTGTCCCCTCAAAATAACTCAACACACAGACATTCATTTCTAAACCGCTGGCAACAAAAGTGGGTAAACCGCTAAGGGAAAATGTTCAAATTGGACCCCATCAGCCATTTTTCCTCCCTGGTGTCATCTGACTCATTAGTGTTACAAGGTCTCAGGTGTGAAATAGGAGCCGGTGTGTTTAGTTTGGTGTTACCACTCTCACTCTCTCATACTGGTCACTGGAAGTTCAACATGGCACCTCATGGCAAAAAACTCTCTGAGGATCAGAAAAAAAGAATTGTTGCTCTACATAAAGATGGCCTAGGCTATAGGAAGATTGCCAAGACCCTAAAACTGAGCTGCAGCACGGTGGCCAAAACCATACAGCCGTTTAACAGGACAGGTTCCACTCAAAACAGGCCTCGCCATTGTCGAGCAAAGAAGTTGAGTGCACGTGCTCAGCGTCATATCCAGAGGTTGTCTTTGGAAAATAGACATATGAGTGCTGCCAGCTTTGCTGCAGAGGTTGAAGGGGTAGGAGGTCAAGCTGTCAGTGCTCAGACCATATGCTGCACACTGCATCAAATCGGTCTGCAATGCTATCATCCCAGAAGGAAGCCTCTTCTAAAGATGATGCACAAGAAAGCCTGCAAACAGTTTGCTGAAGACAAGCAGACTAATGACATTGACTACTGGAACCAAGTCCTGTGGCCTGATGAGGCCAAGATAAACATATTTGGTTCAGCTGGTGCCAAGCTTGTGTGGCGGCAAACCAGGTGAGAAGTAGAAAGACAAGTGTGTCTTGCCTACAGTCAAGCATGGTGGTGGGAATGTCATGGTCTGGGGCTGCATGAGTGTTGCCGGCACTGGGGTGCTACAGTTCATTGAGGGAACCATGAATGTACTGTGACATACTGGAAAATTATTTTTATTGATTTTTAAAAGACATAACACATAACACGTACATGACTCGGCACACCACCAAGTCTAACTATTCGGCCAACATGATAACGACCCCAAACACACCTTCAAGACGACCACTATCTTGCTAAAGAAGCTGAGGGTAAAGGTGATGGACTGGCCAAGCATGTGTAGCACTACCCCCCAAAGGAGCTGCTGCTTATACAGTATTTGGGTGGCATGCTACCTCTATTTCTTCGCCGTCTAGGGTACTTGATGAGAGCTGAAAAAAATGTCCACACGTTGTATTCCTTTTTCTTTGCTCTATATACCGAAAGTGGTAAAAGAACGAACAATGGATTGAAGAGGTGAAATAGATTATAGGTAGTGGGTTCAGGTGTAAAAACTCATTCAGAAGCACTCCTGCTTCCAGTCACAAACTCTCGTCGCCACTTTAGCCAGAGTGGGTATTGTGCCCCTGGATAGGCCTCTCTCACTAGTCCTAGCAGCCAGGGCATCACACAGAACTTTGGCAAAGTCTCTGCCACCAACCTTCCCAAAGGTGGAGATATGTTCGGTCCAGAATCCTCTCACGTTAGGATTAAGCACCCGGATCTCTTCTTGAAGTAATTACTTGTGAATTCAGGAAACTGACAGGTGACCACTGCTCAGCCTTTCAATATCAGTGCGTCCTTCAATGAAGTTCAGGCCTCCCCTGAGTGTACCAGCGTCGTGCTCGGTGCTCTCTATAACAGGTAGGCGCAGGCGTAGCATATATACGTAGGCGTAAGCCAGCGTAAGTGGAAGTAGGTGGAAGTGGGCTGGAAGTGGGCGTGATCCATGCTAATGAAGCGTGACCCCATGGAAATGATGTGCTGGGTGCCAGAAAAGTACTTAAAATGAACTGCGCATGCGTCGGGACATGGACGTATCCCCGTGCGCATGCGTACAACCACGTCGGAGCAACTGCCTAAGATATGCTGGATCACTGTGTACGCTGTGAACGTAACCTACGCCCAGCCAGACCCACGCCGGCCCATATTCACAGACGTCCAACGAAAAATACGTAGGCTTCTGTTCCCTGGTCCATACCTTTGCATGGGTTGCGCCTCATCTATGGGTAATAACTTTAGGCCGAACGTAAAACTTACGCAAACTGAATAAATCATGCGCCCGGGCCAATATAGTTAACTGAATCCTTTTAAAAATGATTAAAAATAGATAAAAATCAATCATATATTGTGCCTGCAGTTTCAGTTTCTTTTTCATCTAGTTTAATGCTTCTGTGAAGTACAGAGACACAGAGCCAATACAGGGCAGTGTTTGTTTTTAAAATGAAACTGATTGGTTCTGAGGGGTTTTAGACACACAGTAATCACACCTCCTTGATTGGAGACCATCAGGAAACAGACAACCAGGAAGTGTCCAGAACAGAGAAGGATTACAGCAAAAACAAACAATGAGGACATGAAACCGCAGCGAGTACAGCTGGGGGGTTTTCAATCAGCTGACCTCCCCCTCTCCTGTGGAGTTCCACAGGGGTCGGCTTTATCTCCGGTCCTGTTCAACAACTATGTGAGGCCATTGGCCGACCTCATCAGGCACCACAATCTCCAGTTCCATGTCTATGCCGATGACACGCAACTTTACTTTAAATTCAAACATGGTGAAGTTGCTCCCGAAACCCTGGCCGCTTGCCTTCGGGAGATCTATCAGTGGATGTGTGCCAACTTTCTGAAGTTAAACAATAGTAAGACCGAATGTATTACCTTCAGTGACTTGAGTCTGGCCCCTACACTGCCTCAATGGCCCTCGGAGTTTGGTAGCGTTCCCGAGAGAGCCACCCAGGTCAGGGACTTGGGAATCATCCTGGACTCTCGGGTGACTCTGACCCCCCAGATAAGCAAGGTGGTGAGTACCTGCCACTTCCATCTGAAACTTCTGAGGGTGTTATTTCGATTCATTGACCACCCCAGCAAAAAAACGGTTGTCTCTGCCACGATCGCTAGTCGCCTGCGCCTGGACTATTGTAATGCTCTGTATCTAGGACTCCCTAATAACAACTTGCATAGACTCCAGCTTGTCCAAAATGCAGCTGCGCGGCTACTCACGGGTGCTTCCCGCAGAGAGCATATCACCTCCTCTCTTATCGCCCTGCATTGGCTTCCTATTTACAAACGGATATTGTTCAAGACTGGTTGTATTATGCACAGGGTATTCTATGGTTCGGGTCCAGGCTACCTCCGTGCAAGATTCATCATATACGTCCCCTCCCGCCCCCTCCGTTCCAGTACCTCCTTGGATTTTACGGTGCCTCGTTTTAGGAAGGCTCGTCGGGGAGGTCGCTCTTTTTCCGTCCAGGGGACGAAATTTTGGAACAGCATCCCCCTACCCATTAGACAGGTTAGCAATCTCCTGGCTTTCCGTCGCAAACGTAAAACCTACCTGTTTACCCAAGCCTATGGCTGAGTCAGTAGAGGGGTGTTTCGAGTCCTTTTTATGTCATATTAGGTCTCTCCCTTCTTAGTACCCCTTTTAATTGCTGCGGTGCCGATTTTAGTTCTCCGTCATGGGTGATGTGTACTTCTTTTCTGTTGCGTTTAGCGCTTCGAGGCCCTATGGGTAAGACGGGCGCGTTATTAAACATCTTTTAATAATAATAATAATAATAATAAAAATATTTACAAAAATGTATATCTAGCACCAGAAAATCCCAGCATGTTTAGAACCCATTTGGGAATCTGAATGTTTTACAGGCTTGACCAGAAAGTAAAAATCAAAAACCAGAACAAGTATAGAAAACATAATATGCTCCGCAAATACTATATAATGGAAAGTTGTATATGTATCCATAAAATAAATAAATGTTTACTTTATACAGGTAGTGAAAATATATTATTAAATACCAGTTCACACCTCCATTTAGTATCAATAGTAGTAATAAAATGTAAAATAGTAATTTTGCGAAAAAAGCATAACATATAACAACAGGAAAAAAAACATAAAATATAGCATAATGCATCTTAAACATGTCTATCATAAAATAAAAAAATAAAAATAGTCCTAAAATAAAGAACATACCGGTAATTTATTTTGAAAAAAATATTAAGAGACAACAATTAATGTTTAATGTACACTTATTTAACCAGAACGGACCAACTGCCTGGAAAAAAAACAAAAAGACGTGTTTATGTATAGTCACACAGCTTTCACCAGCTGTTCTTTTTCTATCTCATTTAGAGGTGTCATGTGGTTTTTTCAATCGTTCATCTTAACATCTCACACTCTCAGGTGCTAGAATGTAAACATATGCATGCTTTAGGGGAAGTTTCTTGTCAGACAATCCACTAACCCTTGAACATGTACGCAGAGCTATACAAAGGTATTTTCTCACATATTTAAAATTCAAATGTGCTGAAAGAAGTGTCTTTTTTCTTTTCAGTCAAAACAGCAAGGGATTAAGGGTTTATTTTACTATTATGCAATAAATAATGTCCTGTTCTCATAGTTATTACACTTTGTTTTAAATAATCTCAATTTTTAATAACTGCTTTTTAAAATAACCAAAATTATATGTTTACTAGACATGTGCATTTGTTTTCGTAAGAATGCATTTTCGTCCGAAAATCTGTTTTTTTCGTTATCGTTTTAACAAACGATAACAAAAGTGCAAGAAACTAAAACCGAAAGATCCGACATAACAAATGCTTTATTTTCTTTTTCGTTGCAGTAAAAATTCGATATAGAGAGATTCGACATTATAGGGAAAAGATTCAACATCATAGAGAAAAGAATCGAGATTATAGAGAAAATATTCGACACTATAGAAATAATAGATTCGACATTACAGTGAATAGATTTCGATTTATGAGAAAATAGATTCAACATTATTACTAGTCATACAACATTAGAATTCTTGTAGGCGGAATATTCGAACGGAAATGTACGATTTGACATAAAGATTCGACGTTCCTCGAATATTCTTTTGACCATTCCACCGAAACCAAAAAGATTTGATGTTCCATCGAATATTCTTTTGACCAATCGACAGAAACCAAGTATTATTGGATTTTCGGACGAAAGCTATTCCCCAACGAAAAACGAAATAAATCAAATGATTTCCGGGAGTAACTAAATAAATGTATTTTCCAAACGAAAACGAAAAAACAAAACAAAATATTCCAGTCTGCACATGTCTAATGTTTACTGGGATTTAATAGCCAGCATGTATGGAAAATGTGTTTTGATAAAGACAAAATAAGACCAGCTAATGGAAAATTCCAGACAAACACCTAAATACTAGGTTGAAATACATATCGGTTTACAGTTTTACTTGCCAAAGGATTTAGAAATTTTGCAAGCCAATCTCATAATACACACACACCTTGCTAGTTGGGAACATCACTCTGCTACTTCCTGATTTAACTTGATGACTTCCTTGGTCAACTCTCTGATCACTGGGCAGAGGTGGCTAGATCAATTCACTGTCTGGTGAGAAGGTTGGAGGAACTACATGTCACCAATCAGTTAGTTGCAAAATGTTTTATATATTTTTTTAAGCATTTGCAAAATGTTTAGAGGCAACCATTATCTTCATATTCTCAACATTAAAACGAGACAATAGCAGAAGATAGGAGGAAGAATGGACAGCCGCACTCCGGAGAAACTTGAAGAAAGTTGTCTTTTATTGATAAAACTGGGACATTCAAAATCAATACAGCCACAGAGCAAAACAGCGACGCATTTCACACTATGCTAGTGCTTAGTCATGTTGTCTTTTAAAATCAAAGTTGTCTTTTATTGATAAAACTGGGACATGCAAAATCAATACAGCAACAGAGCAGAACAGCCGACACGTTTTGCACTATGCTAGTGCTTAGTCATGCCATGACAGCCGACGTGTTTTGCACTATGCTAGTGCTTAGTCATGCCATGACTAAGCACTAGTATAGTGTGAAACGCATCGGCTGTTCTGCTCTGTGGCTGTATTGATTTTGCATGTCCCAGTTTTATCAATAAAAGACAACTTCCTTCAAGTTTCTCCGGAGTGCGGCCGTCCATTCTTCCTCCTATCTTCTGCTATTGCTACATGCATCGCCAGCACCCTGGTATCCCGAAGGTTCCTGATTGCTCATAAGACTCACGTGGAGCGGTGATTCTCTCTTCCAGTAAAACGAGGCAGCTGCTCTAATAGTGCATGGCTTGTGATTAAAGTATAATTAAGCCCTTAAGCACTTTAAGCAGTTGATGTAGGCTACTTTCACACTAGGGCGGTGGTGCGTTAGTGGTTAAGCTCCGCTAGTTTTAGCAGTGCTTTAATGGCATTTTAGCTGCGCTTTTCTGCCGCTAGTGGGGCACTTTTAACTCCTACTAGCCTCCGAAGTAAGGGTTAAAAGCGCCTGTGTTTCGGCACTGGCCATTAATTTTAATGGATATGGCATTTTGGGAGCAGTGTAGACACCGCTTTACTGAGTCTACACCTTTTATTTTAATCCTTGCCTACTTTCATGTTTAAGCTGGTGCCATGACTGCTGCCCCAGGTTTTCTGTTTCCGGTGGCTCCTTTCTCTTTCACCATTCTTTGGAGCCATCCTTGCACGCAGGGATTAGATGTGTGTCTCCCTATAATGTGTGCATCAGTAGAAACTCACTGACCCATTGTTTAGTATGGCAAGGTACTCCCCTGATCCTCCATCCTGGTCCTCCTCCCTTCTCCGAGCTAAAAGATTGATTAGTCACTGTACTGTCCACTGTTAACTCTTTCTTGTGATGATGGGAAGTTTAAGGAAGAAGCACACAAATCAGTAGCATTGAATGCTGCAAATGCTGTGTTGAGAATTTTAATAAATAGTTTACTGGGGTTTGTTTATTTTATTGCTTTTATTTTGTTAAGCTACCAAACTCTTATGCCGCGTACACACAACCTTTTTTTTGTCATGGAAAAAACAAAGTTTTTTTCGACTTGATTCCTCTCAAGCCTGCCTTGCATGCACACAATTGTAAAAAAAAAAATGCTCGAGCAAAGCATTGTGACGTATAACACATATGATAACACGTACGACGGCACTATAAAGGGGAAGTTCCATTAGAATGGTGCCACCCTTTGGGCTGCTTATGCTGATTTTGTGATTACTGCGTGTTAGTAAAAGTTTGGTAAGAGACGATTCGCGCTTTTCAGTCTTCGTGCTTTTCAGTCTGTTCCAGCATGACAAATGTGCTATCTCCATTACGAACTCTAGTTTTACCAGAACGAGCGCTCCTGTCTCATAACTTGCGCGTCCCCCCCCCCCTCGTTAAAGCGTACACACGACAGTTTTTCACGCCGTAGGGAACCGGGCAGTGAAGCCGGAGCGCTTCACTTCCTGGTTCCCTCACCGTGGATGGAGGGGGGAGCAGCAGAGTGATGAGCGATCGCTCGTCCTCTGCTGAAGACGGTGCTGGACTCCAGGACAGGTAAGTGTCCTAATATTAAAAGTCAGCAGCTGCAGTATTTGTAGCTGCTGGCTTTTAATATTTTTTTGAGCGGACATCCGCTTTAAGGCAAAGGAATAGTGAGAAAGTGAGGTTTTCTAAACCTGTCCAGTCACTAGGTCACCCCAACCATGGACCTTATGCTCAGAAGCAATCTACTGTCAGGAGTCAGATTGGGTTGGGTGTGGATTGGTCTTATATCTATGAGTATGCTTATTTCGTTTTTTATCCTTGTATGTTTGGATCTTTTCCTTACTCTGTATCATTAGAAGTTCACCAGTTATGAGGCTACTGTGTTGTTTGTTTTTCAGTTGAACTTGAATATGTGTTTTTTATTCAACCTTAATAACTATGCACATTAAGTATAAAGATAGGATCAACTAGCTGTAGTGGCCCATGTCTCTCGTGGTGTATCATCATTACTGAGCCCAGGAAAAAAAAACAGAATCATTTTTATACAAACAGCTGCATTTATTTGATGCTGACAAATGAGGGTTACTTAGGTAGAAAAAATGGAATATGATTTGTTACAATGATGCATGTTAGTAATGACTGATTACTTGATGTTTTTTTTATTTATTTTTTTATTATTTGATAGAAATGTATTTACTGCAATGGGTTAAACTGTCAATGGTCGATATCACTGACCCCTTAAAAAGATGCTTCCTTGTTCTCAAAAAAAGTGTTTTCTTAAAACAGTGCTGACAACTGACTTTCAAGAAGCATTTGTTTATTTCCTCACCCCCATGATAAATATTCAAGCTAAAAGGATGGTGTTGACAAGTCAGGCAGACACCCAGTGTAGAAAAAAGCTCACCAAAACCTTCTAGCTGCATTTGTAAGATTCTTAGTGCTGTACCTAAGGAACAAAACAACATTATTTAATGGTATACTGCTGAATGCATATTTAACAGCATACTTCACCTGCTATTATGTTTTGCATTGACATTTTTATTGCTTTCAAATACATGAACATCTTCATACAGTATATTCAGGCTGAATGTTTTTTGGATTATTATTTTTATTATACAGTTTGTGCAGCACATTACTAAATAAAGGCAGAGAGAAAATTAACAATACAATACAAGAGGAATTTGTGGGCCCTGCTCGTTGAGGTTAAAAGGTTATAAGGAGGGTCATGTGATACAAAAGGGAACAAAGCCAGACATACATGGAGCGAAATTCGTCCAGTTTAGAAGGGACTGGCTGCATTCTGATCCATATCTGGGCACCTTGGTTGTCATCAAGTCATCAATCAAATTATGTACAATCAGACTGTTGGGTTTTTCCCAAACAATTAGTGCCACTGGCAATAGGCCGGCAACGCTAGTCATTGAGTTCTGCCTGCAGGTAAGCCTACATGTGCTTCCCACCAGCAGAACACAGTAGAGCTGCAGGAAGGATTCCCCCATCGAGCAATGCAGCTGAGCCACGAGTGCAGTGGGCTGGCGAGCGGTCAGGTCGGCGGGCGAGCAGAGAGATGAGATCATCTCTTATCGCGTGCCCTGCATCACTGCAGTTCCACCCTCACCTGTAGCTGTAGGCAGCAATGAGATTACATCATCTCTCACTACCCACCCTCACTCTGGAAGCCATGTGCTGAAAAGTTGTGGAGAAACTGCCAGATCTGCTGTTACTGTTGCCTGCCACAAAATTGCCTTTGCACTTAAAAAGTAGTGTCTGGTATTTTTTAATGGCAGGCAACAGTGGGAAGCTTCAACTGGTGGCAGGATAGTGACAATCCACATTTGGTGGCAGACAACGTGGCAAGTGACAATCCGCACCTGGTGGCAGGCGATGTGACAAGTGACAATCCGCATCTGGTGGTAGGCGACATGGCAAATGACTATCCACATCTAGTGGCAGGTGACGTGGCAAGTGACAATCTGCATCTGGTGGTAGGCAAGGTGGCAAATGACTATCCACATCTAGAGGCAGGTGACGTGACAAGTGACAATCCGCATCTGGTGGCAAGTGACAAGCTGCATCTGGTGGCAGATGACATGACAAGTGACAAGCTTCATCTGGTGGCAGGCAACGAGGCAAGTGACAAGCTGCATCTGAAGGCAGATGACGTTACAAGTGACAAGTTGCATATGAAATCAGGTGATGTGACAAGTGACAAGCTGCAACTGAAGGCAGGTGACGTGACAAGAGACAAGCTGCATCAGAAGGCAGGTGACATTGCAAGTGACAAGCTGCTTTTGAAGGCAGGTCACGTTACAAGTGACAAGCTGCATCTGAAGACATGTGATGTTACAAGTGACAATCTGCATATGAAATCAGGTGATGTGACAAGTGACAAGCTGCATCTCAAGGCAGGTGAGGTGACAAGTGACAAGCTGCATCTGGTGGCAGGTGACGTGACAAGTGACAAGCTGCATCTGGTGGCAGGTGACGTGACAAGTGACAAGCTGCATCTGAAGGCAGGTGACCTGACAAGTGACAAGCTGCATCTAAAGGCAGGTGATGTTACAAGTGACAAACTGCATCTGGCGGCAGGTGACATGGAAAGTGAGAAGCTGCATCTGGTGACTAGGGATGAGCCGAACCCCCGCGTTCGGTTCGCACCAGAACCGTCGAACAGACCGACCGTTCACGCGAACATTTAGAACTCCATTGAAGTCTATGGGACTCGAACGTTCGAATTCAAAAACGATCATTTTAAAGACCAATATTCAAGTTATTGTTGAAAAACGTCTCTGAGAACCCGGGTCTTGCCCCAGGGAACATGTATCAATGGAAAACTTTTAAAAAACTGTAGTTTTTTCAGGAGCAGGACTTTAAAACTTTTTTTTCCATTGATACATGTTCTCTCAGGCAAAACCCGGGTTCTCAAAGACGTTTTCACAGGCAAACTATAGACACTCAGCAGGTACAATATTTAAAGGAATTTTTCATATTTTTTTTTTAAGTTAAGCATCATTAAAATCACTGCTCCAGGAGCAGTGATTTTATTGATGCTTAAATAAAAAATAAATAAAAATTCCTTTAAATATTGTACCTGCTGGGTGTCTATACGTGTGATAACGTCTTTAAATAGCACAATCACCTGCCTGCCAGTAAATTAGGAAGAACTGATCTATCTAAGCTATACAGTGTATAAATATATGTACAACTCCTAGGGATGTATATATATTCTCTACACACTGTAAATAAAGCTAAACTGACTAGCCTGCCTGCCTGCTCTATCTAGCTATCTAAATAGACAATCTCTCTGTCTCTCTAACTGCTCTCATTACCAAGCCGGAACACACTACACGAGGCCGCCCGGAAGGCGGTCTTTTATAGTGTGGGGCGTGTGCTAAAGCCCTGAGCCATAATTGGCCAAAGCCACCCAGGCTTTGGCCAATTATGGCTCTTAGTTTTTTGCGCGCTGTGATTGGCCAAGCATGCGGGACATACAGCGTGCTTGGCCAATCATCAGCGCACAATGCCGCAGTGAATTATGGGCCATTTTGTGTCACTCGAATTTGGCGCGATCGACCGCTTTTGTTCGAATTTCGTCGAACGTACGAACAGACAATGTTCGAGTCGAACATATGTTCGTATCGAACGTGAAGCTCATCCCTACTGGTGACAGGCGACAGTGGCAAGTGACATGCTCAGGGTTCCCACTGATTCTGCATTATGGTGATTTACAGCTACTTCATTTTATATTACAATGTAATAATAGAAATAATGTGCTTCAATCATTCTGACACCATATCAACCATGACGCCGTGATGATTAAAGCTCCAACACCAGGCATTGCCCCAACAAATTGCCTGTGAAAAAACGCATTCCCACCCCCCTCTCTGGGTCTTGGCATAATTTTCTTCCATGCAGCCGGTCACGGGTGCCAAAAAGGTTGGGGACCGCTGCTGTAGAAAACACACACCCTTGGGGAACACAACTTCTAAGTATAGTAGCCAAAACACTTAACATTTTACTAAAAAGTTTTTAATGCAAATGCATAAAATGAGAACATTTACAATCTTAAAGGAACACTAAAGGTTTATTTTTTATTAGATCAATTGATTGCTGTAAGTTAGAGCATTTAAATATCACTTACCTCGTTTTTCCTTTTGACTTCCAAAATACAGTAATCCAGGTTTAAAAATGCCATTTTCTGTCTCTCCTCTTCTTGCTTTCCACCAGCACCTGCATGGTGGAAAGCAGAATGTGCTCCCTATGGGCCAGATTCAGGTAGATGGGAGCATCTTTGCTCTGGAGTAACGTTTCTCATTTACGTTACTCTGGCAACATTTTAGGAGCAAGTGCTGTTATTCACGAAGCACTTGCTCCTAAAGTTGCGGCAGCGTATCGTAAATGAGCCGGTGGAATTCAAATTGGGCGGGTATGGGGCATGTATTATTTAAACTAAGCGCGATCCCGCGGCGAACGTACTGCGCATGCGTCGACTGTCAATGCATCCCAGTGCGCATGCTCCAAATTCTGTCAGTGAACGTCAATGACGTCAAATCCCCATTCATGGACGTTTTACGCAAGCGACGCGATTTTTTTTTTTTCGACGCGATGACGGCGGCTATACTTAACATAGGATACTCCACTAGGGGGCTGCTTTATCTTTACGCCACGTGAATTGGCGATTCCCGCTGATTAACAAATTTTTTCAGCGTAAACCGGCGCCATTTTTAAATTAAAGTTGCGATGCGATGGCGAAATTCAATTACGCCGATCGCATCGGAACTCCAACCCAGCGTTTCTTGTTTTCTGGTTACAGAAAACAGAAACGCCGGCTTAAAGTGACAGTTAGGCTGGAGTATCACTGATACTCCAGCCTAACTCTACCTGAATCTGGCCCTATGTCTACAGCCCTGCGTGAAGATGCTCTCTTAACCCTCACAGGCATGGAAGCTAAGCCTAATGGGAACTGTAGTTCCCATTAGGTCGTGATGCAGCAAGAATGAACGCGCACTGCAAACCAGGAAGTCAGTGAGAACAACACTTCAGGAGTGACGGAGGTGAATAAAACAGCTCGATTTCAACAGGTATCAAACTAGTTATACTGCAAAACATTACTTTTTACTTTATCAGCTACTGTCAGACTTTAATTTAAGAGGAAAATATTTTTGTCTTTACAACCCCTTTAAAGATCAATAAAATGAAAATACATTGAATGGAAATGTAAAACATTCCTAATAAATATTGTATCAATAGATTTAGCATTCAATATACGTGAAAGTTTCACTAGAACGTTTTAGACATTATAAGCATAAAGGAGAGTTTTTACAGTTATAGGTAAAGTAAAATAAAAGTACATTAAAGTCTATGTAACAAGAGTAGAAAAATGTCCTTGTGTGTTTCTTGTGAAGACACAGCCAGGAATAATAGAAGATCTCTTCGATGTGAGGGTATATCCATTCTTAGACAGTTGTCACCACAACAGACATGGAGGGTTTCTTATTAACTCCTTTTTCTGTGACAACTCAAAAAAATAAATAATTTGCTCTCACTGTCTGTGCCAGAAAAAATTGTGGAAGTGAATTTCCCTAGCAGAACACAGACAGCAATAAAGACATGGAAGCGATTCTAACCATTTCTCATTTTATACAAAATTAGATAGAAAGTTCTGGCTTTACATACATTTTAAATGAAACTAAGGATTAACAATATTAATAACATAAAATCAAATCATAAAAAGGTCTGTGAGTATATAATCTCTAAAAAAAATGTGATAAATTAGGAACTAATGCCCCGTACACACAATCGGATTTTCCGTCGGAAAAAACCTTGGAAATCCCGCTCACGCTTGGCTTGCATAAACACGGTCACACAAAAGTTCTCTGAATTTTCGACCATCAAGTACGCAGTGACGTACAACACTACAACAAGCCGAGAAAATGAAGTTCAATGCTTCCGAGCATGCGTTGAATTGTTTCCGAGCATACATCGGAATTTTGCACGTCGGAATTGCTACAGACTATCGGATTTTCTTCTGAAAATTTGAGAACCAGTTCTCAATCTTTGGCTGGCGAAAATTCCGACAGCAAAAATCCGATGGAGCATCCACACGGTCAGAATTTACATTCAAAAACTCACATCGGACTTTTGTTGTCAGAAATTTCGATAATGTGTATGGGGCATTAGAAGATGATAGTTGCCCAGCCAGTTAGGGTCAGATTAGGAAATAATAATATATCTATGAGCAATGTGACAGCACCACTCGCTGATTAATCCCATAAAGAACTGATCACCTGGGTTGGATTGATCAGCATTATTTTTCACAAAAAAAGTCAATGCCAGGGGGAACTTTTTCCACCTGGGTATACACGTTCTGGGAAAGACTTGCACAGAAAGATCTTTCTGTGGCTAATTTCAGCCTATTTTATTAGATATACTGTAAATAAGGCACTATAATTACGTGGAGCTTGAGCTATTGAATGTGCTAATACTAAATAAAGGCTAATTTATACTTGCAGTGAAGGGGAATAAAATGTATCTAACCCCCCCAAATGTAATATATTAGATGTGATGGCTGCGTTCGTTTTATTTTTTAGGCTTTCGTTCCTTCATTTTCATCTGGTGATCTTGCCAGCAACACACTTCTTGTCCTAGGCAGGGTGTCAAACTCCATTTCATCGTGGGCCGCATCAGCATTATGATTGCCCTCAAAAGGGCCGGTTGTATCAGTAAGAATTGATATCCAAGCATCCCGTCCCCTTACATTAGATGTCAAGAGCCACCCCACCATCAGAAGTTGAGTCCCCCCACTCTCCCTTACATCACAGTTCACCCCCCCTTTCCTTATGCTCCTGCTGGGAAGAATCTTGAAAGCAGAAAGTAGGGGTCTAGAGAAGGACCAGAGAAGGGCTGGAACTCTCCTACAGCTGCAGGAGAGGTGCAAGGGCCACATGAAATTGCCTGGAGGGCCGCATTCGGCCTGCGGGCCTTGTGTTTGACACCCCTATCCTAGGGTCACACACTGTACTGTGTTTGTGGAGGGATAACATTGTCACTTTAGCATAGGAAGTGTGTTAGGACTACAATACATCTCTCGTTCTCCTTGTCTTTATAACATATAGGGCTGTGTCTTGTCCTTGGAAAGAATTGGGCAGGGCTGGTAACACTAATTGGGGTAATGGTGCAGAGTTCACAGTAATTTAAGAGCTCATCGGATTTCTGGCAGGATCCACAGGTACTGAATGTTTCTGTACTTGTAGAAAGTGTTCTTAGCTTTAAACAAGAAATTGAATGAAGCCATCACACCTAAGAATTGGTTAGCTGCAATATAATATATTGTTTGTTCTTGAAACAGACTCTACCCTAGGTTTGTTTTAGTTGAACATACTCAATTATTTACTCCACTGGGTAAATATTCAATATCACGCCCAATGTGATTGCAAACTGTTAATAATGTGATCTAAATCACTTAGTAATCCACTATTAGGATAGCACAATGTGCCAGAGAGCTATTTGCCCAAACAGGAGATACAGTATAACATTACTGACCTAATAGGTAAGTGGTTCCTTGACTTTCTATTTGGCTGTGCCAATGGCATGCGCTGCATCACAAACATGAACTGATAAGTGTTCCTTTAGCCCTCATTTCCATTAAATCGAGCAAATTGGGTGAAGAAAATTTCTACTTCTCAGTGAAAGAGATATCAGAACAAATCAGTTGGATTTGCGACAAGTTTTCACTCTTGCCAATCAAATGCCAACCATACACAGAAGGTTCAAAGGGTTTTATTTGTTTGTACTGGACCAAAAACATATGCAGTCTGTGAAAGAGTAATCTTGCCAATTTAAGTATAATTAAATCTAAATTTTTAGGATCTGGATAGAGTGGTGAGGGTTAAGAAACCCTGTCTATGTCTCTATTGGGAAGATTCACTCTTTCTATACACCTTTTCAAACAATGTTAGGGATCATATGTAGCCATGTACATTTTTCTACCTCCAACATAACATATATATGTATACACGCCTACATATGTATATATTTATATAATTTTTGGAAGCATCCTTCCGCACCAATGGAACACAATATACTGGCTTTCAGTTAACCAGCTTTATTTTCAGCCTAATTAAGTTCTTTCGGATGCACTCTCTAGATCCCTATACATGTGTTTGTCATAGGTTAATTTTGATTCCACCCATAGAAGACAACCTTTCAATTAACTTCTTTCATTTTCTATATAGGTGTATTTTATATATATATTATATATACTTTTTTATACATCATTCGGCTGTTATAGCCAATGGGTCCTTTTACTTTCAGCAGACATTATTATCATTCTATATATAAAATTTAAAATTCACTATTTCATTGGGCCAGCTTTGGACTTCGTTTACATTATATTCTCATATTGAGAACCTTTTTACCTTTCTCTTTTGCCTTGACCCAAATGTTTTAGAATACATACACCAGCCTCCCTACACGGAAGTTTTTCACATTTGCTGACACCTTTGATCACATTATGTTTTGGTCTCTCACTTCAGTGACGCCCATTATTAATTATTTCCATTTCACTTTAATTCACCTTTTTCACACTTTTCATATTTGGCTACGATGTGTCTACATGCTTTGACACAATTTGCCACTCCTTTCTTTTATGTATGAATATATTTTTTATGATTGGATGTATTTATGGGTGCATTTTTCCCGATTGTTGTCATTAAATTTCGGGTAACCCTTTACATCCACATTCTTAATTATGTTTATATGCATGTCACCATAATGGATGAATCCATCTCCAATACACACATAGATCTATTCTTTCTGCCATTTACCATTGAACAAGTTGTTAGATACTGTAGATCTAGTGCTTCATTTCATTACATATGTTTTCATTCATATCGACACACACATTCACATTTATTTTCACTTTTATTCATATGTATTTGTTCCATCACCATTATACATTTCATTTGCATAGTCTATCTTATGCTCTCTTAACAGCCTACTGTGGTTTGAATTGCATCGTCTTTAAGCTTTTATTTTATTTTATTTCATTCATCATTGCCTCATGTTTTACCATTTTGTGTCACTGTAGTACTATGTATGTACCACATATACAGTATTTTATATGTTCATAATGTGCTATGATTATACATTTTTGATTATTGGTTTCACATTTGTGTGTATTTGTTTGTTTTTTCTTGCTTTGGTGTGCACAGGTGTAATGTGACTATCTCATTGGCATCAGGGGTTGTCCTAATATCATAGGCTCCTCCCGGGCAATTAATTGAGATTGGTCACATGTTCACCCTATGCTCTATATATACCTAACAGTTTTAATGCTCCATTAGCCATGAATAAGCACTGATCCAGTGTGAAACGCGTCGGCTGTTCCTTTTTTCCACTGCTGTGACCCTATTTTTGTACATGCTGTGTATTGAATAAAAGACCACCCATCAGGTTTTGGAGTGCGGCTATCCATTTTTCTTTGTCTTCATTTTGCTTAGTGCACCGCCAGCACCCTCGGTATCCTGCACCACCTGTAACCATTTAGTGATCCCACCTTGAGCGGTGACTCCTTTCTCTCATTCACTCTTTCTAGTTGTCCTGATTACAAATGTCACCCAGAATTAAAGGTAAATCCAAAATTTCGAGTTGCCACTAGAACAATAAAAGAAGGGAGATCTTTCAATGGGGACACTTGTTCCTATTACAACTGCAAGATCTCCTCAAATTAGAAAGATATTCTCTTACTTCTTATTGAAGCTACAGGAAAGCAAGATAAGGGAAATCTCCCTAATTAGACATGAATGGCAAAAAACAGACAGCAGTCTAAACCTTACTGTATTCTATGTAAAATGAAAACAAGTTTGGGTTTTAGATACCCATTAAATCATAATTGAGAAAAATGCACCAAGTGTGCTATAAATTAGGTGCAAAGTAGCTCTAGTTTTATCATCAAATTGTCTAATATAATATATATGATTTTCAATTCATCATAATAAAATCAAAAAAGCATTCCTAGCATATCCAGTTCCAAGGTATTATGCTAATTGCAATCCCTCAATAAACCTTGAGTGACAAACATTGTGATTTAATTTATTTGCAAGTATTATATTTTTTTAGAATAACCTTCACATAAAGGACATTTCATAGCTTAGCAGCTATAAATAACTGTGTCTTTAGCATCTTTTCTTGTTGTATAAAACTTGTTTCAATCCTTTAATTATTAAGGATAGTATATCACTACAGTATATTGTGAATAAACACTGTAATTACCTAACAACCCGTGTGAATGAACATTGACCCAGTAAGGGCATTCAGCCGCTGATGTTAGATTTACGTCAGGGTGACAGAAGGTCACTATGACAGCCAGACAACTAGTATTTTCAGAAGAAGGTCAGCAGTGGCAGACACTAATTTATCTCTCCTGACAGCTTGTCCTTGAACATGGTATTGATCAGTTACATGAGACATGTTCAGAATATCCTCCATCCCAGCTCACTCCCCATTCAAAATGTGACAGATCCACGGCCATATTTAGGAAAATATTCTTGTATAATAGGAAAGGATTTTTACACTGAGAGCAATTTTCCTTCAAGGTTGTTTTATGCCCCTTTACTTGCACAATGCCAGAGTGGTTTCAGCTGAACTGATTTTGTTATGAAATTACAGATTTGTATTTTATTTTAATTTTTTTTAATTTTTTTGGGGGGGTTTCTTATTTGTGTGTGTGCGTAAGGGTTATACTTAGTGAAGTTTCATTTATGTCAGTAGGTGTTCTTTGACATTTTGTTTCGGTGGGTTTGTGTGTTTGTATTGGTGTACTGTCACTTTACTTTTGTGTTTTAATTGAATTTTTTGGCATTTCTTTATGTCTGTCAGACAAATCTAAAGTAATGGGACTAGTTAGTGGCTGCTTTTTGGCCCAAGAACAGGTCCAGGATAGTTGACAGGAGCTTTTACAACCCATTTAGTCTTTAACACCCTTATGCCTAGTACACCCATGTTTTTTTTTCATTGGACAAAAATCCGACGGTTTTCCGAACAGAATTCCTCTCAGGCTGCCTTACATACACACGCTCAGGCCAAAAGTCCGCCCGTCCAAAGCGCAGTGACGTACAACACGTACGACGACACTATAAAGGGGGAAGTTCCATTCCAATGGTGCCATCCTTTGGGCTATTCCTGATCCTCGTGTTAGTAAAAGTTTGGTGAGAAACGGTTTGCGCTTTTTTTAGTCTTCGTGCTTTTCAGTCCATTACAGCGTGATGAATGTGCTGTTTCCTTTCCCGAAAGCTAGTTTTAAAGAAAGAGCGCTCCCGTCTCATACTTGATTCTGAGCATGCACGTTTTTCTGCCCGTCGGAAAAACCATACAGATGAACAGTTTTCCCACGCTGATTTTTGGCCTGACGGGAAAAAAGAGATCCGTCGGAAAAACTGATATGGAGCATACACAAGGCCAGGATCCCTGACGAAAACCTCTCATAGCAGTTTTCCCATCAGAAAAACAGGTCGTGTGTACAAGGCATTAGGCTACATTTACATCTCCATATGAACGTGCTATTTTTAATGTTTTTTTGAGTGTGTTTTCTCACTGCATGCATAGGGAAGTCCATTCATTTAATCACTTCAGCCCCGGAAGTATTTGTCCCCTCAATGACCAGGTCATTTTTTGTGATATGGCACTGGGTCACTTTAACTGACAATTGCGCAGTCGTGCAGCGCTGCACCCAAACAAAATTGACATCCTTTTTTCTCACAAATAGAGCTTTCTTTTGGTGGTATTTGATCACCGCTGTTTTTTTTTTTGCGCTATAAACAAACAAAAAACTACAATTCAAAAAAATATATTAAAAAACAATTTCTTCATCCGTTTAGGCCGATATAGTCTTCTGCTATATATTGTTATACATGTTTTTGGTAAAAAAAAATCACAATAGACATAGATTGACTGGTTTGTACAAAAGTTATTGCGTCTACAAACTATGCAATAGATTTTGGAACTTGTATTTATTTTTTATTGTTTTTACTAGTAATAGTGGCGATCTGCGATTTTAAGCGGACTACGACATTGCGGCAGACCAATCTGATCCCAATTGACACTTTTTGGAGACCAGTGACATTATTGCATTGTTCAGTGCTATAGAAATGCACTGATCAATGTAAAAATGACAATGGCAGGAAAAGAGCTAACACTAGGGGGCGATCAAGGGGTTAACTGTGTTCCTTAAGTGTGTTCTAATTGTAGGGGGGATGGGTTGCCAGGGAAATGACAGAGATCACTTTTCTTGATGACTGGGACCAGAAGATCTCTTACATGTCATCTGTCATAACGGGGATAAGCCTTTCTGCCTCTGTAGTAGGCGATCGTGGGTCGCCAGGGGACATCGAGTCCACCCAACCACGGGCACGCTCCCGCAGTGGGCAGCAGGCACGAGCGCACACTCCCAGAGGTGTGTTGACTATTTTTTTATGTGTACCCCTGACCTTTAATAGAATAAAGTTGCATCTGGACCTCTTATGGTGTGGCCCTTAAATGTCAACCCTTCTTACATTACACTACAAGCAAAGTAGACTGTGGAGATCCTCTGGGGTGTAGAAAGCATGTGCTCAGAAACCAGATTATTTACACCAACATTAAACCTTAAAACATGCTCACACATTATGAAATACTTACCTTAGAACGAGGCCCTGTACCGCGCCTGGTCACCGCTGAGGAAGCCGACATGTTCTCTCTGCATTTCTTCTGGGTTTGCTGGCTCCGGCAGTGTGAGTGGCCAAAGCTGCAATGACGTCACTCCCGCACATGCGCGTGGAAGTCCTCCGTTCCAGCAAGGAGCTCTGAATTTCCAGCATGATCCACCAGACCTTCAGAGCGAATGTGCCGCTGACATCAGCGGCTGCATGCAGGGCGAATATCTCCTAAACCGTACAGGTTTAGGAGATATTCATTTTACCTACAGGTAAGCCTTATTATAGGCTAACCTGTAGGTAAAAATCACCAATTGGGGGATACAACTGCTTTGAAATAACATTAACAGTAAAATAAACCTACGGGTCCAGCGCTATCTTTCCACTTTCCTCAACCATTGATTTAAAATAGGCTGCCCTATGCTCAAAAAATGTGCCAAAGAAGCTTTGGCAACCTTTTTGGATGTTCAGCTTTTATCACGTGTTTGTCACACATTTTGACACATGTGAAAACACCCATCTGCTGTCCAGGTTTGGCGTGCCATTATGAATGACATTTCAAGCACAATGTGTGTGTAGTTCTATGTGTCCTGTGAATATGTGAAAAAACGGAACGGAATTCATCTCAAGTCTGCCTTGCATACACACGGTCACACAAAAGTCCGGTAAACTATTGACTGCCATTAACGCGGTGACATAAAGGCTACAACGAGCCGACAAAATAAAGTTTTATGCTTCCAAGCATGCGTCCAATTGTTTCCGAGCATGCACATTTTTTTCCCATCGGAAAAGCATACAGACTAACGGGATTTTTTCCTGACAGGATATTCTGCTCTCTTGTTTTGTCCGGCAATTTACCTGTCAGAAAAACTGCAAAGCAGCATTCACACGGCCGGGATTCCTAGCCAAAAGCTCTCATTGCAGGTTTTCCGACAGGAAAATTGGTTGCGTGTACGAGACATTAGAGTTTGCGCACAGTATACGTTGAAAGCGTTATTGAATGCAGTAAACAAGGATATGTAAGAGAAACTATTTTATTTCAATGAGCCTAATTTACACCATTGCAATGCTTTTGCATGCGTTTAAAAAATACAGCATGCTGCAGTTTTCTCAGTGAAACGTGCATGAATGCACCACAGATGCATGTAAATGCCACTAATTTTTTTTTTTTTTTTTAAAGGCAAAAAATGTCACAGCAAATGCACCACAAATACACTGCACACACATTGTAAAGAAATATAAGTGTAAATGCATAATGGTGCACTAAATGCAGGGGTTGCAATGTGAACAAGCCTGAAAAGTACCAAAAATAACCTTAATTAAAAAAAAGATATCGACCTTAATGCATTTGAGGGAAAATAAAACTCAGTTTGACTCATTTCTCTTTAAACAAAGCAGAAAGAGAAAAAATAAGCAGCTCAGTTTACAGTAGGCAGCAAAAGTGCATATAACTGTAATAGGGGCTAAATCAGAATACGTGCACAGCTCATAATTTCTCAGCACAGACTCACAGCAGCAAAGTGGACTTGTATAACATTTGTTAATATTTTTTGTTTACAAACTTTTTATTAGGTACAAATGTCATGATATCATATAACAAGAAAAATACAGTGTATTTTAATGTTAATACTTTGTTGTCAGTTGCATACATTTGCAAATATAAGGTAGGGTATGGTGAATTTTCGCTTGAATCTGTAAGTTGACATAAAGTTATGGTTGATCAGTGTATGTGCAAGCCACATACAATATCTAGTTTCCTCTGTAAAGTGTTTTAGAACACAGAAAACAAATTCTCCTGCGCACGAGAGGATAGTCCAAAAGTCAATTGTCCATAAGGATAATACCAACAACTGTGCCACCGGCCTTGCTGCCCTTCATAGATGGGGATATCCTAGTGGCAAACAAGAGAAAAGAAAACAAAGACGCACCAGCCTAGTGTATTACCGTTAAAAGATTTTAATAAATTAAAATGTATATACAGGACCTACTTACAGGTGTAGTAGAAAGAATCGCAGTGAGGCTTAACTCCGACCGGTCATGGAGAAAGTGAGTGGGGTCACCACCGGCTGACACGTTTTGAAGCTCTAAGCCTCTTCATCAGAGCCCAGCAGTGAAATGGCCTCTATAGGCCTCACCTTTAAACACACACATATACGCACACATGACCATGCACCATGACAACGAGCTGTGAGGTTCTTCCCAGACTCCTCCCACCTAAAGGGAGGGGAGTGATCTTGCGTGCCGAACACAAAACGTAATAGTAAATACAAATAGCAATGCTAGTACAGAAAACAGAGAACAGCTACATGACGACCATGGAGTGCAAGAGCATTCGCTACAAAAACGCTACAAAAACAAACGGAGGTGACAGTAGCAGACATAGAAACTGACATGAATGGTTATTGATGATGATAGAAGTAGTGATAATAGTGATGATAATACTAATATCAATAATATCAATAATGTTGGAAGTGTCAAGAACAACCATATCACCATAGGTCAATGGCCAGGTACATTGTATTAATGTTATTATTGTTAATATTGCTAGTGACACTAAGCAGAGGCTGGTATAACTGCAGATGCATGTAAATCAAAAATAAAATATATATATATATAGAGAGAGAGAGAGGGAGATGGAATACTCTACTATACTCACTGCGGGAGCGTTTTAAGCATTGATAAATTACCTAAGTGTAAACGGCCACAGACGTACATAGATCCATATCCTCTGAAAAGTGTGGTCATTCTCTATACATGGTGTTGTTGTGCTCCATATGTATTCCTACCGCCTACTCCAATATTGATCCAAAGACAGACAAATTGTATACTGCCCCTTTTGTGAAGTTGTTTTGCTCATTACATTTCTTTGCCTCTGGGTTTCTTCAATCAGCTGAAATTTGTTCAGAATGTCAATCCACTTTTCTTGAATTGGTAGTCAAGTCTGGTAAGTACTGAAAATGCAGAAAAGAACAATATATCTTAACAAGACAAGCACTTCACAAGTGAATGAAGACATGAAGAAATGAATAGCTGATTTATTTATTAGAAATGAAAAGCTAGAATAAGTAATGTATTTAGAGGGAGTTGAGCTGACCATAAGTGAGTAAATATTCCCCTTTGAACGATGGATGGAGAATCGCGTTGCATGTTGCAAAGTAAATTTCCCCAGAGCTGAATCACTGCTGACTTCCATCATCCAATCATGTACAAACAAAAATGTTGCTTTTTTATTTACCTTGCATATGATTGGTATTAATTGCAAAGTGAAATTTTACCATCCATGTAGCCTGGAGTAGTGGTCCCATGATTTGGAAACTTCCTCTTCTTTACCTAGGGACTTTGGGATGGATCAAAATGGTTTTGATTGGTCAACATGGTCAAGTTTTGATATGGAACACTAGCTTTTAATTCAATGGATTTCTTCCCCTTCTATCTTCTGGGTAGAACCTTAAAGCTGTGTACACACGATCGGTCAAATCGATAAGAACAGTCTGAAGGACAGTTGTCTTAGGTCAACTGATGATGCTGACTGATGGTCTGATGTGCCTACACACCATCAGTTAAAAAAACGATCGTATCAGAACGTGGTGACGTAAAACACGACAATGTGCTGAAAAAAATGAAGTTCAATGCTTTCAAGCATGCGTAGACTTGATTCTGAGCATGCGCGGGTTTTTAACCGATGGTTTTGCATACAAACAATCGGTTTTGACCTATCGGTTATCAATCCATTGGTTAAATTTTAAAGCAAGTTTGCTTTTTTGTTAACCGATGGTTAAATAACCTATGGGCCCCCCACACGATCGGTTTTGACCGATGAAAACGGTCATTCAGACCGTTGTCCTCTGGTTAACCTATCGTGTGTACGCGGCTTAAGACTGCTGGATTGGAGGGTTCAAGCTTAAGCCCATCTGCACTTTAAATTATATGGAAGAAAATGTTGCGAAAAAGTAATTTATAGCTTCCAGCAGTCCAATAATAACCAATAGGTGTAACAATAACTAGTATGAAAGAAGAAAGATGGTAAAAAGATTTGATATTGTATAGGAAAAATTAATAGAGTTTAAGACTAGGAAGTACACATAAAAATGGATGTAATAGTCAGCTAAAAGGAAAAAGAGTAAGAGGGAAGGGGAGAAGACTAGAGAGATAAGAGAGACTGACAAAGGGGAGGGGGGGGAGGTGGATAACATTTATCCGAGATTAAGGGGTTTTCCTATAACGGTGCCTATTGAAATAATGTATTGTATATAATATTGTATATAATATGTTCTTCATAATATAAAATCAAATAAAGTTTAAAAAAAAGAACAAAAAAAACAATAACTAATATGGAAAACTGCTCATGCTTTGTAATGAATAAATAAAATAAATATTACAATTTTCTTTGTGAGTGTGGTGCATGTTTATTGTGTGTCAGGTTTTACATGCAAAACAATATCCAATGCCTCTATGCTTATGGCATTTTCACATATTGAATCCCTGATGCTTTTACATACAGTAGCTGTCAAGAGCAAACCAGAAGAAATCTAACACAATATGACTTGACATGCTGTGTCATTTTTATATGTGTAGCTAAAGTGAAAAAACAAATCCTAATAACATGTTTGTACCTTTACAACGTTTTTAATGCATTAGTATGCATTTATGCTTTCATATTTATTCCTTTGGCATTTGCTATCCATGGAAAAAACATTTCAATATATAAAAATAAAGACCTCCTACCTTCTACCTACCGACATTTTGTTAGATATACAAAAAAAACTGTCACATAGGACAGTAAGATAGAAAGAAAAACAAAGTACAGCTCATTACATAGAGGGCTTATATCACTGCATACCCAAAGCAGCACATTAGCGTACAATAAAGCATGGCACATTAATCTTTAATCAATGGGCCAGTCTACTCCATGGTATACAAGGAGGGAGCCTTACTTCTATTGTCTCTATCCAACAGGACCAAAAATAATCAGATGTCCACACCACAATCTGCAGAAAATAAGTATGCTTTTCAAATAAAATTTATTTGTTTGGTTAAAATCTCCAGTCATCCACAGAAAGTGTATTTACTGAGGTCCATTTCAAAGCTTTAAAAAGCAAACTAGTAACTTCCATCCCTAATTAGGGAAATATAATATCCTAAAGAACAGGTAAGTGAGTCTACAGATAGGTGTGTAACCGGGTGATCTGCTGGCTGTGCGCAGCTCTCTATTACTTCTCCATTACCACTGTGGCGGTAACAGAGGTTGGACTTCTGTGTTTTGTTCAACAGCCAACTTACCCTCCTCACTTCCCTGTTGTGTGAACAGAGCAGGCTGTGTTCTTCTCACCCCTCACTTCCCAGGTGTGTGAGCTCTGTGTGAAATTCCCCTGCTTGCTCCTGCTCTCCCCTTTCCTTCTGGCAGCAGAGGACCTGAGCCAATCAGGGGGAAGGAGGATTTGCTATGCAACTGTCATGGGTTCTGGGAACTGTGGTCCTTAATTGGGCACAGTGCAATGCAAGTGAAGGGAGGCTGATGGAGCTGTGGATTCATTACCCAGTATTACCTGCACAACAGAGAAAGACAGTTTTTTTTTCTCAAGAAACACTGAAGAGATCTCGGCCTTTACTGGAGGAAGCTGAACTACACAGATTGGTGCCAGAGCTTCTGCATTCCTGGGACCAGAGGGTCCATAACCTGGGGTGAAGTAATGAAGTAAGTAAGTAAGAAGTAATAAATAAACAATTTGAAAATTTCAAAAATTCAGTGTATCCTTTAAAGGTCCGTAAGTGAAGAAAATCCACAAACGTGTCAGTGTAAAATTATTACATCCACCAACTGTTCACTAAAAGGTGCTTTAAAGACAAATGTATTTCAATTTCCTGGCAGAAAAGATCGCCTTGTGCAGATACTGTGTACACCACCACCTCTGACTTATGAGCTGCATAGAGAAAAGCAACAAAACTTTCATAAATTATCCAGAACTTGTCACTGTCACCTTTTCTAATAGCATTCCTATCCAGCAAGGGGGTGCTACACCACCATTGTATGATACCTAGATAGGATGCTCACCACATAGAGCCACAAGAGGTGGTGTATATTGCAGTAAAAACAACATCCAGATCACCTTAAATATAGTTAAAAATCAAGATCTTCCATCACAGCCAGATAGTAAGACACAGTATTGAATGATCACTTACTAAGATGGACACCAAATTAGAACCCGAAACGGCAGTGTGATGTCAGCACATATAGCTCTGCATCCTTTCCATGTCTCATATGTTGAGGTTTCAGGCTGAGGACATCTAATGGCATAAATAAAAGTACTTTGGAAAGAAAGCTCTGGATTGAAAGGTGAATATTGAATCAAAACCTGATTTTTTTATTTTATCTTTTGAAAGGCTATTTCATTCTTTAACAGTGCACAATAAAAAATAAAATCAGTACTATTTACAAAGTTAATTTTTTTCACATGTATAAATATTAATTTGGGGAAAGGGAATAGCCGCTCCAGGTGGGAACCCAGACGAACATACACTGCTGCAGACAACTCAGGTGCAGGCTTTGCACTTAGCAAGGCAGGAACAAAAATGTTCTCTGGACGGCCGCACTCTGAACAAATTGTAGCCTTTAATAAAAGAAGTACAGCACTACAAGTCACAGCAAAGTAAAATAAAACCCAACGGCTGATGCGTTTCGCACTGAAACTAGTGCTTAGTCATAGCTATGACTAAGCACTAGTTTTAGTGTGAAACTCATCAGCCGTTGGGTTTTATTTTACTTTGCTGTGACTTGTAGTGCTGTCCTTCTTTTAATAAAGGCTACAATTTGTTCAGAGTGGGGCTGTCCAGAGACAATTTTTGTTCCTGCTTTGATAAATATTATTTTGGTGTGATTGCAGTGCAGTGAATCATACAACGTGTTTTACATGTTACCATGATCCTTATGAAAAGTACTGCACTAAAATGCAGAGGTGTGCATGCAGGCTTATATTAATCTAAAATAACTTTTTGTATTATTATTTTACTTACTAATGCTATAAAAGGGTTTCTTGATGGCCTTTCTCCTTAAATAAACTAACTTGTCACTTTACCCAATTACATCTTTTGCAGTTGCACATAAGCTAATTTTGTTGAATCAGTCCCTATGGGCCAGATTCAGGTAGATGAGAGTATCTTTCCTCTGGAGTAACGCTTCTCATTTACGTTACTCTGAAGACCCTTTCAGCGCAAGTCCTGTAATTCACATAGCAGTTGCGCGTAAACTTGCGCCAGAGTAACGAGAATGCGCTGGCGTAACCCGACGCAAGTGGAAGTGGGTGTGATCATATGTAAATGATGGGCGGAGCCCAGCGCAGAGGCTTACGTTCAGCGCATCATCCACGGAGCATGCGCGGTGAGTGCGGCTCCACTCGCCCCCTTGTGCGCATGCTCACAACTACCGTCGGCACCACTTCACGGGAAACGTCAGCGCAATGCCATCCATTGGGCGTTTAAATGCGCCCGTAGAAGCGCCATTTCGGCACTAAAGTATATCCTGTTCCCCCTCCCCGCAGTGATGTTACTTTTGTTTTGAGATGGCTGCTCCCGTTCCCCGCAAACACACAGGAGAAAGCTGAACTTTAATGGCCAGGAGCTGTTAGCCATCATCTCGGCTATGGAGACCTATGATGTCTTCCTCCATGGCTGTAAAATTTGACAGACAAGCATGGACAGAGGTGTTGTCCTGCAAGTGGGGGTGCTCAGCTAGCTCTTATCGTCGGTAACGCTGCTGTAGCTGCTCTCCTGCTGACCTGTGGCCATCTGGAGTAAAGATAAAGCAGCCTTTTGTAGAAATAACTTTGCGCCGGACGGACGAGATACGCGCGGCGCATGTAGCCAGCGTATGGTGCTAATCCGTTCGTGAATTGGGAAAAATCCCTCATTTGCATATTTGCAGGGGAAATCAATAGGCGCGACTGATGCGCCCAGCGAAATTAAGCGCTGACGATACTCTGGCGTCGGAACGTTCCGCCGGTCGCAAATGACCCGTTATTGGGCGCATCTAGTTTGGTGGGTACGGGCACATAGAAACGACGGCGCATCATCACAGTTACGCGGCGCATATCCAAATACTCCAGCGCAAGTGTTCGTGAATCTGGCCCTATGTGTTTACTTCAGCTGCTCACTAAAGCTCTATTCAGTATATGTTTTTCTAAAGACTTTGTTCTGCACATGATTTCATATAGAAGACTTTATTTCTTTGTGTGACTTTTACACACCTGTTCTTGTAACTTTTCTGCATAAGTCAGGAATTTAGACAACATCTTGTGATCTCCTTCCGCTTCATTACACATTTGAGGGCTTCCTGCCTTACCCAATACATGACTTGTTTCTACAGGATATTAATGTCCAGGTTTAAATGTTTCTGTCTCAAAGCCTCCTAACCCAAACAAAGATGCATTTGTTACCAAGTGTCACAGGGCAACATGTATCAGATGAATAACTGAAAGTTATTTAAGAAAAGAGATAGCCAAAAGCAGTAGCTGCATCTCCATAGCAAAGTGTTCCTTGTACCTAGAGAGAAGCCGGCTATAAAAAGGGTTCTTCAATTTTGTCGTGTCCTCTCTTCCTCCTTCACCTTTTTAAAAGTAACATTTGATACGACAGCCCTTTGTCTTGTGTTTGTATCCCTTTAATTAATGTATGGGGTAAAGAATAGAGACAAGCTTGTTTTCACTGAGATGTGATTTCAGAAAAAGAGATAATGAACCTTCTTTGTCATTGTGTCTGTGAAAGACTTGTGTGTAATTTGTCCCATGCTACAGCAATCAAAGATAACCTATGAGCAATTGATTACAGGTTTTTTGTCCTTTTAATTACATGTTTTTTTTTTATACAGTGATCTGGTTACAGGCTGGAAGCAGATACAGATGAGCCATCTCTGAGCTTTGTGACTTTCTCTATAAAGCTATTACCGATCTGCCATCACTACAGAACAATCATATCAGCTCACAGCAGATACTCCATCTCATTGACTTTTATTTTGTAGTGCAGAAGAGGTTCTTTTTTTTTATAGAGCAGCAATCAAGACAAGAATAACTCCTTGTCTGATGGAATTTACTTTTACGGTTGTAAAATTGAAGGTAGTAATAGCAAAGAGAGTTTGTTACTATCATGTAGCGCTGCATGGATTTGAGAAAAATCTGTAGCAGTCATTCTTGATTTCCCTCTAATAATTCTAGATGCCTGCCTGGGTCCAAGGACATTCCTAGGTGCCTCACTCAGGGCACATGCAACATATCTCATGCTTGGTGCCCCAGTTGTCGGGCTGAGGCTAGCATATTTTACTTTTGTCCTACATAACCCATTTTATTTCAACATTGCTCTCTTCTTTAACTATTGATGTGCCTTGCTTGATTCTATACACAAAGCACTTGTATAATATAGTGAGACAAGTGTCAGGACAAAGTCATCTGGAGCCCAGGGCGAACATACCAAATTGCTCCCCCCCCAAGATGTATGAGCATTGTTGTTCAGTCGTTTAGTCGTTTCCGACTCCTCGTGACCTCATGGACCATAACACGCCAGGCTTTTCTGTCCTTCACTGCCTCCTCAAGCTTGCTTATTTTCTTGTTCATTTTTTTGATGATGCTATCTATCCATCTTGTTTTTTGGTCGTCCTCTTCTCCTTTTTCCTTCCATGTTTCCCAGCATCAGGTTCTTTTCCAATGAGTCCTCTCTTTGCATTAGGTGGCCAAAGTATTTAAGTTTTAGCTTTAGGATCTGTGCTCCAGTAAATACTCAGGGTTGATTTCCTTCAGAATTGACTAGTTTCATCTTCTTGCCGTCCAAGGGACTCTCAAGAGTCTTCTCCAATACCATAGTTTAATGGCATAAATTATTTGGCATTTAGCCTTCCTTATGGTCTAACTTTCACAGCCATAGGTTACTACTGGGAATGCCATAGCTTTAAATAAACTGCACTTTTATCAGTAGGGTGATGTCTCGGGAGCAGTGCCGATCCTGACCTCCCTGGGGCCCTAAGCAAAATGACGTCACATTAAAGTTGAGAAGTGGGGGGCGCTGCCAACAGTGACATGTCACAATAAAGATTAAAGTTAAAAAGCGGGTGGAAGAGGGTGTTCTGCTGTTGGAAATTACATCTTACATTAAAGTGAGAAGCGGGGGTGCTGACTTCGGGGTGAGGGGCCGAAAATGACTTCTCACCAGGCGGGGCCTCTAGCAATTTGGGGGGCCCTCCGCAGATTTGCGGGCCCTAAGCGGCTTGCATAGTGAGCCTATAGGGCGGATCGGCCCTGCTCTGGAGTTTTACAATGTTGTCTAGGTTTGCCACTGCTTTCCTCCCAAGAAGCAAGAACTCTCTTAATTTCATGTATTATAGGTATGAAACCTGCGCGCTACTATATGTAGTTTAAAGGGAAAATAGAACATCAAACTCCAATGAATATAGTGAAATAGAAAATCAGAGTAAATTCAAAAAAACACAAAAATATAATGAATGTGAACAGCTGCAACCACTTAGTAGTGTACTCAAAATCACTAAAATAAACAAATGAAAAAAGAAGGGGGAAGAGGTGTGCTTATTCAATATAGTGTGCCGTTAACATGGAACCCAAAAATAAAATAAAATAAAATAAAGTTCAAAAAAAGTAAAACCAAAAAGTAGGAATCAGTTTATATAGAGATGGATGCGTCATAGAACGGTAACTAGATAGAAGGAAAACAAAGCATCGGTCCAACATCGGTCCAACAAAGACCAAAAGCTCAAACAAGACTCCTCAGATAGTGAAAGGGGAATCCTGCAGAGACATTCGGATCCCAAGCAAAGACGAAATACTGCATGGAATCTTAGCACCAACACTTCCTGCGCTCACCACTCGGTTGTTCCATATATAGAGAAAAGCTCACTCCAAAAAACTAATGCATCTTGTGTAGATGGCACTCATAGAAAGCAACCATAGTGCAATATTGCCAGATCAAATAAAACTTGTTTAGCTGCTTCCAGACCAGCCGCCAACGTTATACTGCAGCAGGCTGGCACCCCTGTGTGAGCCGCCGTAGCTGTACATCGGATCTTTAAGGCACCTCCGGTTGTGCTTGTGTGTACCTGAAGTGTGTTTCCCCCGGACTTGATGCGAGTGCCCAGCAGTCGCGATGAACGCCTGGCACCCACGATTGCTCATTACAGAGCAAGAACGCACACGCACATCCCAGTTCTCTCAGGGGCGAGGAGACTGATCGTGTGTACATACTACGATACTACGTATGAACACCGATCGGTCTCTTCCCCTAGTCAGTTCCATCCCCCTTCAGTTAGAACACAAATTAGGGAACACATTTAACCCCTTGATCACTCCCTAGTGTTAACCTCTTCCCTGCCAGTGACATTTTTACAGTAATCAGTGCATTTTTAAAGCACCGATCGCTTTATCAATGGCAATGGTCCCAACAATGTGTCAAAAGTGTCTGATGTTTCCGCCATAATGTTGCAGTCCCAATAAAAATCGCAGATCGTCGCCATTACTAAATAAAAAAATATATAATATTAAAAATGCTATCAAACGACCCCCTATTTTGTAGACGCTATAATTTATTATTTCAATAATATGCTTATTGCTTATTGAATTTTTTTTACCAAAAATATGTAGAAGAATACATATGGGCCTAAACTGAGGAAAAAATGTTTTATTTATTTTTAAAAATTAGATATTTATTATAGCAAAAAGTACAAAATGTTGTGTTTTTTTTTTTTTTAATTGTTGCTCTTCTTTTGTTTATAGCGCAAAAAAATTTAATCACAGAGGTGATCAAATACCACCAAAAGAAAATTAAATTTTTGGGGGAAAAAAGGACGTCAGTTTTGTTTAGGTACACCCGCTCAATTGTCAGTTAAAGTAACGCAGTGCGGAATCGCAAAAAATGGCCCGGTCATTGGGCAGCCAATTCTTCTGGGGTAAAGTGGTTAATAAAAAAAACTGCTTACATCAGGTAAGAACAAAATCCGCAATCTAAAATGGGAGTAGTGACACACTTGCCTCCACACCACACTTCCGCAATAGGTACCAAAAGTGACGTCACAAGGTTCCCTCTGCACGTTGTGTCACTGGTCACGTGACTTCCTGAGGATTTTTTATATTGCATATTTTGTTCTTACCTTATGTAAGCAGTTTTTTATTAAACAAGTTTTACTTTTTCTGGCAATATTACACTATGGTTGTTTTTTGTTTTCCTTCAGTGCCATTTATACAAGAAGTATTTGTTTTTTTGGAGCAGGTTTTTCTCTATATAGGGAACTCACCCAGTAGTAAGCTCAGGATCCTAAACTTACTACTGGGTGAGTTCCCTATATAGAGAAAAACCTGCTCCAAAAAACAAATAATTCTTGTGTAAATGGCACTCAAGGAAAACAAAAAACAACCATAGTGTAATATTGCCATGCAGCATTTCATCTTCGCTTGGGACATGAATGTCTCCGCAGATCCACCAGCAGGATTCCCCATTCACTATCTGAGGAGTCTTGTTTGACCTTTTGGTCATTGTTGGAGGTGAGCGGCCAATCTATAAATTTTATAATCGATGTTGGACTGATGCTTTGTTTTCCTTCTATAAAGTTACCGTTCTATGGGAGAGCCACCTCTGTATAAACTGATTCCTACCATTTTGTTTTACTTAGACTTTTTTTGCACTTTATTTTAGTTTATTTTATATTTGGGTACATTATATTGAATAAACGCACCACTCCCCCCTTCTTTTTTCTTATTTTTTTCTTAATTTCATGGCTACAGTCACCATCTGCCGTGATCTTGTATGAGCATTACATGTCAGCAACCCCCCCTCCCCCAAAAAAATAAGCACTAATCTGCATGCTTACCTTATAAGCATAAATATCCATGCCACCCAATACAAATCCGTCCCTGCTGAAATCCTCTTCTCAGCCCAAATCGTTGAGCCCCCCAAGCACAAATCCACCCCCTCGAAATAAAAACCTCCAATCTAGTCATTCTTCCAGCAACACAGCAACACTGTTATAAATAAAGATGGCCTTGCCACCCAGAACCACAGTAAAACAAGGGTGCACAGGCTATAGCAGTGACCAACGGGGTCAGTGGGAAAAACCATTGAGAGCAACAGCCGACCACAAGATCGACACTCCTGGAAGTGCCAGTTTCTGAAGAGACTTCCAGGAGTTCTGGCAAAGGAGATGTAGGTATATACTATCCTATTGACATAAAGAACATTTATTTACTCTTCAGTTGAGCCACTGAGTGAAAATATTGTGTATCATGTGTAAGGTTCCCCATGTTTATGAATGGTTCTCCTTCTCTAGGTATATCTAGTAGTTTTCAGTCAAAAGAAACTGAATTTGTGTAGAAGATGTTCTTTCATCTTTTTTAGTCCCTTTAAGTTTTAGGAGCACACCCCATCAATTATGGCTACACAAGTAACTGTAATAAGTCACCCTAATCTAATCACCAAGAATTGGTCAAGGCAGATCTAATTTGTTTTGATTTAATATGTTGCCTTTTGACGTTTAGAATTGAAAGACAAACGGGTTTTGTTGACTTGAAAAGGATCCTAAC
Organism: Rana kukunoris; assembly: GCA_029574335.1. Lineage (NCBI taxonomy): Eukaryota > Metazoa > Chordata > Amphibia > Anura > Ranidae > Rana > Rana kukunoris. The sequence continues at coordinate 133,332,044 of CM056049.1, forward strand.
CTGATACCCTCCCTAGCAAATAATCAATTTCAGAGCCTGGTTAACTGACTGGTAATTGACCTGGCAAAAGCCTCAGCTCTTTCTGCAAATCAGATGGGACAGGGAAAGGGTGCATGAAAGGGATGTATTTTACAATAAAGGGACACTAGTTGCCAAATAATGAAAATACATAAATTAAACCTTTAATTTATATTTTTCACAAAACCGACAACTCTTTTGGAAACTATGAACAGGTGTGAACTACAATTTTTTATTTTTTATTTGAGCAAAATAGGACAATAAAAAGAAGATATAAATGGATCTTGGAAGCTCATGTAGGTTTGCTGGATTACCAAAAATTTGGCATAAAATGTTATTCTATTTTTCTAACAAAACACATAAAATATATTATTAATTTATTATTAGGTTTATAAACATCATTTCTACAACGTTCATAATCTATTTGTGTAGCAAGGCAGACTAAAATGTGAAAAAAAATTCTTGGAGGAATTCCCTCCAGGACGAAAAATAAAAAATAAAATAAAAGCATGCAGCATGGCTTTTCTTTTTATTGTCTCCCAAGTATAGGTTTAAAAGAAAATTGAAGATTATTACCTGATTCTAGGCTCTGATTTTTTCCTCTTTTATTTACAGTTATTATGCTAACGCTCTCATCAGTATGTTGGCACAGATGACATAGTGGCAGTTTTTGCATATTTCCATAAATTAATACTACAGAGGAAATAGCAGAGAATCACGATAAATAAAAGATATTTGAAATGGGACTAGAGCCAATTTCTTTCATATCATTTACAAAAACTATTGGTTTGTCACAGGGAGAAATGTGCCTTTGAAACTCAGCTAAGACCCTCAGGCAATTTCATCTATATTATCAGCCACTGTCTCTATGAGACCATTGGGAGCAGGTGTGAAGTTACTCAATATTATTGAGTTAAGTGTTTCATGGCTTTTGAAGCAGAGGTACAATACTTTAATAAAAGTATTGGTGTGTGAAAAACTAGAGACAATTGCACCTGCTTCTGGCACTTTATTTTTTTTTGTTTAGCTAGCTCAGAATAGTTTTAGTCTAGGAGGAAAAAAAATTGACAATGTCATTCATATAGGGTAATGATGTATCTAAAAGCAGCGTCACCTCTATGACCATAGATCTCTGTGGGGTGCAGTTTATAATCAGGTTCTATGCCTGGCCATGTCATTGAAAGGCTTAATTTACTTTCATTGGTGGATTATTTATGACACTATTTAAGTTGCATTTTATGTTTTACATTGTTTGATACTTTCTGTTACTATTTAAATGCCACGGGATATACCGTATTTTTCGCTCCATAAGACACACCTGGTCATAAGATGCACCTAGGTTTTAGAGGAGGAAAGCAAGAAAAAAATATTCTGAAACCAAATGGTGTACCAAAATATTTATCAGTGCCCATGAAATGCAGCCTGACCTGTGCTAAATAAATGCAGCCTTACCAGTCCCATAAAATGCAGCCTGACTTGTTCCCATTAAGGCTTCATTTCCACTGGCGTTTTAAAAGTGAGCTGTAAAACAGCTAGGTATGCCTGAAAAAATTTGCGTTAAAAACGCGAAATTTACCGCGTTTTTGCATGCGCGTGTTTTTGCGCATTTTTGCACTTTTTTTAACGCTAGCGTTAGGCAGCGTTTTTTTGAAAAGAAAAATCTCTAGGCTATATATATGAGATTTTTTATGAAATCCCTGCAGCTCAAAAGCGCCGCGGTGCGCGTTTTTGCGCGTTTATGCGCGTTTATGCACGTTTTTTAAGGTCGAGCGTTTTTACAGCTGTGTTTTAGGAGCTTTAGAACGCCCTGCTCCTGCGTTTTTTTTACAGCTCAAAAAAGCCTAGGCCATTTGCAGCTCAAAAACGTCTATGTGGGAATGATGCCATAGAATAACATGGACAGGCGTTTTTAAGCTGTAAAAAACGCTCAGAAACGTGGCTGTAAAAACGCCAGTGGAAATGAGGCCTAAATGCAGCCTGACTTGCAGCTTTACCTGTGTCCATTAAATGCAGCCTGTTCTGTGCCTGGCGACTGGCAAGGACGTCATCACAGTCGCCTGTCCACCTGTCACTCAGAAGACAGAGCAGCCCGAGTGACATTTCTCCATCCAGCCGCTGGGCCTGCTCTGTTTTCTGTCTTCTTTGAGTGAAAGGAGATCGCCGGACGATCGCAGAAGAGGCGGCCGCCCTCTATTGTGACATGGCGGTGGCGTCGAAGACGGGCGGGCTGTTCAACATTCGCTCCATAGGACGCACAGGCATTTCTCCCCATTTTTTGGGGGGGGGGAAAGTGCGTATTTTGGAGTGAAAAATATGGTATATACAAACTACCATTGCTAGCCACCTTTGGAAAATACTATGGCCCAGATTTACATACCTTGGAACATCTTTATGCCGGCGTAGCGTATCGAATATACGCTACGCCGACCCAGCGCAGAGCGGCGAGTACAGTATTCACAAAGCACTCGCCCCCAAATCTACGCTGGGATCCCTCGGCATAACTCGTCGTAAGTGGAAGTGGGCGTGAGGCATGCTAATGAGGCGTGACCTCATGTAAATAAAGGGCCGAGCGCCATCAAGTACGAATAACGTACGGCGCATGCGCCGTCCCCCAATGCGCATGCTCAGAATCACGTCGGGACGAATGCCTAAGATACGTCGAATGATGTGAACGTAACCTACACCCAGCCCTATTCACGTAGTACTACGTAAACGACGTACAATACGACGGCTGTTCCCTCGTCCATACCTTTGCATGACTTACACCTGCTTTATGTGGGGTAAGTTTACGCCGGACATACGACTTACGCAAACAGTGTATATTAATGCGCCAGGCGCAAGTACGTTCGTGAATCGGCGTATCTCACTCATTTGCATATTTGAACGTAAAACAATGGGAGCGCCCGCGAGGCCAGCGTAAATATGCCACCACGATACAACGGCGTAGGAAACTTACGTCAGTCATATGAAGCCGATTTTCAGGCGTATCTTGCTTTCAGAGTCAGGCGCATAGATACGACGGCGCATATGTGCACTTACGCGGCGTATCTCGAGATACGTCGGCCTAAGTGCTACTTAAATCCGGCCAATATGTATGGCTACAGTACTTTGGAGTCAGAGACAAGAAACTGAAAAAATCTGAATACCTTATATCTATGCTTGTTCTGGGTCAGGAACTCAAAATATTCAAGGCAACGCATTCACATAACAGCACGTTAACTATCATTTTTAGAAGGCTGGATAAGTTGAAATAGCCTACATTTTTCTTTCATGGCATATAATCATGAAGGATTTGGGGATCCCAAAACATCACCAGCTGCCAGTGTTTTAAAATGTTACTTAAAGTGATAGTAAACACAGTTTTACCACTTGTACCTACAGGTAAGCCTATAATAAATATCTTCTAATCTTGCACTGTTTAGGAAATATTCATACTGTAAATAGCCGGCCACATCACTGGCACAAGCGCTTTGAAAGTCTGAGTGACGTCATCGCACCCTGGCTACTCATGGAGATGGAGGCTGCAAACCCAGAAGGAAGACTGGGTGAAGACAGTAGCCCTGTTAGTGGTGATAGCATGCCGCTGGAGGGCTTCGTTTTAGGGTAAGTCTCTCATAATGTGCTAGTATGCTATTTTTTCTGCGGTTTACTACCGCTTTAATTTAGGGTGGTTTTATCACATGCAAATTAAGTTGCTGTTCAAGCCTCTTTAAAAAGCCTGGACATGTTGACTATACACTAGTAGATTGTTTTACATTTTGTGTTCGAAGAAACTTTGTTCAATTTTCTAATCCTTAGTAGGATAAAATCAAAGTACGTCTTTGACCACAGACATGAGAAACTTTGTAGCAGGATGGAAAAAATTTCCCGAACGAATGAATGTCAAACAGTATATGTGTCTTTTGTAAAAACCCATTCCCTCCAAAATTGAATGTTAACCATTTAAGACCTGGACCTTTAGGCAGCTAAAGGACCCGGCCAGTTTTTGCGATTCGTCACTGCGTCGCTTTAACTGACAATTGCGCGGTCGTGCGACTTGGCATCCAAACAAAATTGATGTCCTTTTTTCCCAACAAATATAGCTTTCTTTTGGTGGTATTTGATCACCTCTGGTATTTTTTACTTTTTGCTATAATAAATATCCCCCAAAAATATATTAACCACTTGCTTACTGGGCACATAAACCCCCTTCGTGCCCAGGCGAAATTTCAGCTTCCGGCACTGCGTCGCTTTAACTGACAATTGCGCGGTAGTGCGACGTGGCACCCAAACAAAATTGGCGTCCCTTTTTTCCCCACAAATAGAGCTTTCTTTTGGTGGTATTTGATCGCCCGTGCGGTTTTTATTTTTTGCGTTATAATGAAAAAAAGAGCGACAATTTAAAAATATATATATATTTTTTACTTGTTGCTATAATAAATATCCCATTTTTTTTTTTTTATATATTTTTTTTCTCAGTTAAGGCCGATACGTATTCTTCTACGTATTTTTGTAAAAAAAAAAAAAAAAATCACAATAAGTGACTGCTTTTCGCAAAAGTTATAGCACCTACAAAATAGGGGACATAATTATGATTTTTTTTTTTATATTTTTTTTTTACTAGTAATGGCGGCGATCTGCGATTTTTATTGGGACTGCGATATTGCGACGGACACATCGGACACTTTTGACACATTTTTGGCGCCATTCACATTTATACAGCGACCAGTGCTATAAAAATGCACTAATTACTGTATAAATGTGACTGGCATTGAAGGGGTTAACACTAGGGGGTGAGGAAGGGGTTAAATGTATTGCCTGGGTGTGTTCTAACTGTATGGAGGGAGGGGGTGACTGGGGGAGGTGACCGATGCTGTCTCCCTATGTACAAGAGAAACAGCATCTGTCACCTCACTGACAGGACGTGAAGCTCTGTGTTTACACTCAGAGCTCCACGTCCCTGCTGTCTCACCGACGATCGCGTGTACCTGACGGACATCGCGGCCGCCGGGTACACGCATCGGATCCTCGGTGATGCGTCGGGACTGTTTTTCCCCGCCGCGCGCCACCCTGTGGCGCGCGCGGGGAATTACAAGCAAATGACGTCCAAAGAATCAGGTCCGCGCTGTTCACGTCTTTGGACATAAAGCAGTATTGAAGTGGTTAAAAAAAACATTTTTTTCCTCAGTTTAGGCCGATACGTATTCTTCTACCTATTTTTGGTATAAAAAAAAATCGCAATAAGCGTTTATCGGTTGGTTTGCGCAGAATTTATAGCTTTTACAAAATAGGGGATAATTTTATTGCATTTTTTTTTTTTTTTACTACTAATGGTGGCAATCAGGGATTTTTTTTTCGTGACTGCGACATTATGGCGGACACTTCGGACAATTTTGACACATTTTTAGGACCATTGTAATTTTCACAGCAAAAGATGCATTAAAAATGCATTGTTTACTGGGAAAATGACAATTGCACTTTGGGAGTTAACCACTAAGGGGCGCTGAAGGGGTTATGTGTGACCTCATATGTTTTTCTAACTGTAGGGGGGTGTGGCTGTAGGTGTGACATCATTGATTGTGATTCCCTGTATAAGGGAACATACAATCAATGCAGGCGCCACAGCTTTGGGGACCGATTGCGGGACTCCAGCGGCGATTGGGTCCACGAGTCCTGCGGTCCCGTCACTGAGCTTCGGACCGGGTCGTGGGCGCACACCCGTGACTCACGGCTGGGCACTAACAGAGGACGTACCTGTACATGCATGTGCCCAGCCATGCCATTCTGCCGAAGTAAATGTGCAGGAGGCGGTCCTTAAGCGGTTAAAAGCAAACAACATTTTAAACTACATTTACACGACATTTGTCAAACCGTTGAATGTAGTGAGAATTATTGTACAGTAAAACCTTGGTTTGCGAGCATAATTCGTTCCAGAAACATGCTTGTAATCCAAAGCACTTGTATATCAAAGCATTTTTTTACACGGTATAAAAGAGAAGAGAGGCACCTCTAAGGCCGCGTACACACGACCAAATAAATCAGATCAAATCGGTCTGACAGACCATTTTGATCGGATTTGTCTGCTGGGCTATTTTGGTTTGATCGTGTACACACGATCGTGTACTAACCAGCAGACATGTCGGACAGATGGGTTCCCAGCAGACAGATTTTAAAGCATGCTTTAACTACTAGCCGACCGCCCGCCATCATATTACTGTGGGACGGTGGCACTGCTGGGCGAGAGCCCGTAGCTATACGTCCGCTCTAAAGCGTCCCCGCTCGCTCCTCGTTCGTTACAGAGCGAGGACCGGGAGCTTTGTGTGTAAACACAAAGCTCTCGGTCCTGTCAGCGGGGGAAACGCTGATCTCCTGTTCATACAATGTATGAACAGAAGATCAGTGATTTCCCCTAGTGAGTCCACCCCCCATACAGTTAGAACACACCCAGGAACACACTTAACACCTTCCCTGTCCCCTAGTGTTAACCCCTTCACTGCCAATGGCATTTTTATAGTAATACAATGCATTTTTATAGCATTGATCGCTATAAAAATGCCAATGGCCCCAAAAATGTGTCAAAAGTGTCCGAAGTGCCCGCCATAATGTCGCAGTACTGAAAAAAAATGCTGATCGCCGCCATTACTAGTAAAAAAATAAATATTAATAAAAATGCCATAAAACGACCCCCTATTTTGTAAACGCTATAACTTTTGCGCAAACCAATCAATAAACGCTTATTGCGATTTTTTTTAACGAAAAATATGTAGAAGAATACGTATCGACCTAAACTGAGGAAAAACATTTTTTTTTATATATATATTGTTGGGGGATATTTATTATAGCAAAAAGTAAAAAATATTGAATTTTTTTCAAAATTGTCGCTCTATTTTTGTTTATAGCGCAAAAAATAAAAACCGCAGAGGTGATCAAATACCACCAAAAGAAAGCTCTATTTGTGGGAAAAAAAGTACGCCAATTTTGTTTGGGAGCCACGTCGCACGACCGCGCAATTGTCAGTTAAAGCGACGCAGTGCCGAATCACAAAAAGTGCTTTGGTCATTGGACAGCAAGTGGTTAAAATTTGTCTGCTGGAAAAACCCGTCTGCTCGCCCGTACACACGATCGAATCTGTCTGCTGAAACGGTCCGTCGGACCGTTTTCAGCAGATAAATTTGATCGTGTGTACGCGGCCTAAGTGTAGCAATAAGTTGCTAAATGTTGTACCTTTATTAAATGTAACCATATTGCTACACTTAGGCTGCGTACACACGATCAGACCGGTCCGATGAAACTGGTCTGAAGACCAGTTTCATCAGACCAAATTGATCGTGTGTACGGCCCATCGGACCGTTGTCCGTTGGACCAAAGTTTTAAAACTTGCTTTAAAATCTGTCCGTCGGACCAAATCGATGGTTAGTACACAAAAGCATCGGACCAAAAACCCACGCATGCTCAGAATCAAGTCGATGCATGCTTGGAAGCATTGAACTTCGTTTTTTCAGCACGTCGTTGTGTTCTACATCACCGCGTTCTGGCCCGATAGGATTTTGGATTGATGGTGTGTACGCTAGGGATGAGCCGAACACCCCTGGGTTCGGTTCACACCAGAACCTGCGAACAGACCAAACGTTTGTGTGAACTTTAGAACCCTGTTAAAGTCTATGGGACTCGAACGTTTAAAATCTAAATTACTCATTTTAAAGGCTAATATGCAAGTTATTGTCCTAAAAAGTGTTTGGGGACCCGGATCCTGCCCCAGGGGAGTGTTTGGGGACCTGGGTCCTGCCCCAGGGGACATGTATCAATGCAAAAAGAGTTATAACAGGGACAGGGACAGTTCTAAGCATGGGAAACAAGCGCTACTTTACAGGCATACTATACACCCCCCCCCCAGGTACGAAATTTAAAGGAATATTTCACTTTTATTGTTTCACTTAAAGGAATTATTAAAATCACTGCTGCCAAAAAAACTGCAGTTTTTAAAACTTTTTTTGCATTGATCCAGGTCCCCAAACACTTTTTATTACAATAACTTGCATATTAGCCTTTAAAATTAGCATTTTAGATTTCAAACGTTCGAGTCCCATAGACTTTAACAGGGTTATAAAGTTCACACGAACTTGCCGCGAACACCCCAAATAGTTCGGCTGTTCTACTCGAACTCAAAGCTCATCCCTAGTGTACGCACATCAGACCATCAGACCACTTCAGTGTGGTCCGATGAAAACGGTCCGTCGGACCAGTCTCATCGTGTTTACATGTGTACGTGGCCTGAGAGGCTCCTCTCTTCTTTTTTATACTCAGTTGTGACATGACGCTACTCTTATATCAAGACATCGCTTGTATATCAAGGCAAAATGTATTAAAACATTTTGCTTGTCTTGCAAAACGCTCTCAAACCAAGTTACTCTCAAACCAAGGTTTTACTGTACAAATGATAAAACACAAAAATCTACTACTGTACTTTAGCTTTATTAGTGGATTGTTTTTTTTTTTTTTCTTCAACTCTTTACACTGTCACATCCCAGTTGTAGCGGTCAGTGAGGTCAGGTCATTACTAAGATTCCATGTTGCCAGAACAAAACCAAAAAACACCCAGTGAATTCTGTGTCATGGATGCACCCTGTAATACAATGAAAAATATGTTATATGCATAGTGTTAAATACATATACAATAGGATACACAAAAAATCATATTACATAATTCAATTGACCCAGAATCCTTTACACTTTTCCTTAAATTATAGGAATAGGGTTAAGGAATATAGTTATCCCTCAATAGATATCAGCAATACAGTTGAGCACAGTCAGGGGTACGTTTACTATTGTTAGTATTTGTTTGGAGCAGATCACTGACCAAAACAGCTCCAGAAGCAGATTATATGGGATATTGTATTCCTGGTACGGTTTGGATATACTCAAGTGTTTATTTACCATCCTTCTTCTAGGGGTCAAAATGATATGAAAAGCTGCATTACAAAAGGCACATATGTGTATGAAGGTGGATTTTTAAATTGGACATTTATAGATTATCACTGTACAGAATTTATATTTATATTGTTTGTTAATCCCTGTCTTTTATATAATGTATAAATCTTTTATCTGAGAAAGCTGCTCCATCTGTATTGTTGTTTTTTGATTTTTTTTTTTACTTATTTTTGTTTGAGAAGGTGCAGTGTTACTTACTGTTATGAAATGGTAGTTATTATGTTTTCCCTATGGGGAAAATTCACTAAATTTCTTACACCATTATTGAGCAACTAAACCTATACTAAAACTAGACCCCTTTATAACACACTCAAATATTGAGATACAAACATTCGATTAGAGTATTCTTAGATCCCTGACCTGCACAAAGATTGTCAGCAACTATCACTCCGTAGTAGTCTGTAGGTTGTGCAGTGCTGTGTATGTGTCGATCAAGACCATACTGTGTAATAGCATATCTGCATTACTATGCCATATACCATGGGTCCTCAAACTACGGCCCTCCTGAACTACAATTCCCATCATGCCCTAATGTCTGTAGCAGAGTTTTATATCTGCTTGTATCCGACACAGCTGGAGGGCCGTAGTTTGAGGATGCCATATACAGTAGATAATAAGGGTGGTCTGGGCATTTAGAGTTGATTTACATGAAACTGAGCTCTACTTCACAAACTTATCAATACATCAAAGTTAAAATTTAGTGGAAATATTAACTGAAACATTCTAGAGAAGGTAAAATGCTAGAATGCCTAGGGCCATTCAACTAAAGTCAGTAAAAATGTTGAATTATCGAACATTAAAGTAATACCATCAAAAACCTAGAAAAAGTAAAGTGAGCATGTAAAAAATGCGTAAGTTCAGCTTATTGCTTGAATTTGCCTTTTGAAGTCTTTTTTATATGTTGTGCATATTCAACTATTTGTACATGTATTGTATTCGGTATTTATTTATGAAAATTCTCAATAAAATATTTGAAAAGAAAAAAAAAATGCGTAAGTGGCAAATACCTCCAGTGAAAAATAAATTTCAATAAGTTCACTACACTCAGACAGGACCACATTAACTATAGAAGTATAGCACCCTACTAAATAGGCTGCTAGTTGGGTTAGGCAAATTTAGTTCTGTGGCTCCCCTGTGATCAGCAGAGCTGCATGCGATTTCTCTGGGCTGCTATGGACTCTGTAAGCTGCGGGTTTGATTTCTTCTCCTGTCACCTGGAGGTTTCCAGAATGTAGTGAGTGTGAGAGTCAAATCAAACAACTTGAATATTTATGTGGCACTAGCCAATCCCTGGGAAGTGTGCCCTGATGGTGCTGGGAGAATGCATAATAAGTTTAGAGCCTCAGGGAACAGGGTTCTTCTCCTAGAGGAGAAGTTCCCACCCAGAAGGGCTGCTGCCTTTCTAGGCATTTCAGCTGTAGATTCTGCTTATCTATCCAGGTCCCAGCTGGGCATAACTGGGGGAAGGGGGGTTATCCTGTTGATTATATGTGATCATACATATAATCACTGCATTCAGTGACACTGTGACAGGGGGGAGGGGGTGGGGGGGGCGATCGCGGGGGTTAAATGTGCCTATGTGTCTGTGTGTCAGTGTAGTGTTGTGCAGACTTACTGTGCAATGTGATCTCTCCTCAGCGGTGGTTGAAAAAAAACGCTGAGGGGAGAGATCACATCACTTCCTCCTTCCTGTGTATACACAGGAGGACGAAGTGACAGGGCGGGGGAGCACGCGGATTGGCTGGGAGCGATCCGGAGGGGGCGGACAAAAACGAATAGCCGCCCCCTCATCCCGGATCGCTCAACCAGCAAACCGGACCATTGCATGTACCGGGGGGGGGGGTCCCGATCGGACCCCCGACCCACGGCAAGGCAAGGCACGTATATATACGTTGATGTGCCTGCCTGTGCCATTCTGCTGACGTAAATGTACATGCGGCGGTCCGCAACCAGTTAATTAAAACAGTTGTGTAGGAGACTTAAAACTGGGTGAGGAACAGCCAAACTGCTACTAAGCTGAAGTTGTGAAAGACAGTTTCATGTCACAGGTCATACACCATGGCAAGACTGAGCACAGCAACAAAACAAAAGGTAGTTATACTGCATCAACAAGGTCTCTCCTAGGCAAATATTTTAAAGCAGACTGGGGGTTCAAGCTATTTTAACCTCCCTGGCGGTATGATTCTGTCTGGAATTACGTACCAAAAGCGGTACAATTATTTTGTATGGAAATTCTGCGTTTTATACTGTAGGCCTGTAATTTTTAGGAATAACTCCCTTAAATTTGTCCAAACCAGAGTCTAGTAGACATCCCGGGTATGATAAAGTTTGAAACACAAAATCATAAAATTATAATATAATAAATAACTATAAATAATTATAACAAATAATAATGTAATTATAATAAAAATTATTCACTAATGTAATCAAATCAAAATCACTGAAATTTGCTCAGTTGCAGAATTGTGGCTGTCATTACTTTTATTTTTTTATGACGAATTTCCCCACAAATCGCTATCACTCAATTCTGCAAGTGATTATAATTTATTATCGCTGTTTTCTAGCTGCTCTAAAATCACTTTTGACATAAAGGGACACTTTTGGTTGCTATGGACAATCTACAGTTTGCAGGCACAAAAAAAATGTTTTTATTATGTAAAACAACATGCAGGGCACTGGGCAGACCACTAGGGACAGGGGGGCTGTGTACTTTTTACATACAGTACTGTAATCTATAAGATTACAGTATTCTGTATGTAATGTGTTTGTTTACTTTTTTGAATTTGCCGCCGGTCTCCGCCCCCGTGCGCCGTTACGTCGCAGGGAACGGAGATCGGCGGCGTGCGGGCACTGTGTGAGACGAATGGAGGACGCCACTCGCTCACACAGCGGGGATGCATCGCTGGATCCAGGGACAAGGTAAGTACAGTACCCCGCCTGGATATAAGGTAAGCCAGCGCGCGCTGCAGGCTCTGCATTCACCCCGAGCACGACTCGGGGATATCGATATTTTCATAAAAAATCCAACCCGAGTCACGCTCGGGGATACCGGCAGGGGGGTTAAAGAAGCCCAAAAAAATGGGCAACACTGAGGACTGTAGATGCAGTGGTCAGCCAAAAAACCTAATGCAGCAGATAAAACACATCAATCATGCTTACTTTCTTTTGACACTGGAGGATGTCCAGCAGTGCCATCAGCAAAGAAGTGGTAGAAACCAGTGGAACCCAGGTACACCTTTATACAGTCTGGAGAAGACTGGCCAGAAATGGTCTTGGATTACAGCCAAAAAAGCTATACCTCAGACCTGGAAACATTGGTAAGCAATTTGACTATTCATGAAAACTTAGTAACTGGGGTGCAGAAAATGGCAGCAGGTGCTCTGGACTGATGAGTCAAAATTTTCAGTAGCAGGAGGCAGTTTGTTCACTGAAGGATTGAACAGCTTAGCATGGTGGAAGTACCTTGCAAGTTTGGGGCTGCAATTCTACAAATGTAGTTGGAGATTTGGTTAGGATCAATGGTGTTCTCAATGCTGAGAAATATAGAAATATACTTATCCATCATACCATACCATCCAGGAGGTGTGTGATTGGCCCCAAAATAAATCTGCAGCAGGAAAATTACTTCAAACATAGAGCCAGTGACAATAAGAACTATCTTCAGCATAAAGAAGAGCAAGGAGCCCTGAAAGTGATGGTTTGGCTCCCACAGAACCCTGATCTCAACATCGTGGAGTCTGTCTGGGATTATAGAGAGACTGGAGGATCTGAGGCAGCTTACATCCATAGAAGATCTGTGGTTAGTTCTCCAAGATGTTTGAAACAACCTGCCTGCCAAGTTCTTCCAAAAACTGTGTGCAAGTGTACCTAAAAGAATTGATGCTGTTTTGAAGAATAAACTATTAACATTTCTATTTCTGAAAGCATTATTAATGTACAGCATTTTTTCACACCTGCCTAAAAATCACAATAGTATACATCAAAAAGATAGTCATTAAAAAACAAAATTTCATGACTGAGTAATTTGTTCTGTGGTAAATATTATTCGGATTTATAAATAAAAACTCAGATTACCATGAGAGAGATTTTTCAATTATCTTCAGGAACCATTTTGAAATTGCAACTAACATAACAGCATAATAGGAGAATGGTGCATTGCTGAAATTTTACTATAAAAGTCAACATTTGCAACTCTATTGATTGTTTTTAACATATACTATTTGAATTGTTAGGTATGTGACTGGACTGCTTTAAAAAATATATTAATACTTGGTAATATGTAATTATGTTTGCTATAAATATACATAAAAATGTTAAATATATAATTTTACTGTAAAAAAAAACTGAAAATGATCTTTATGAACATAATACTTCAAAGCCAATTACTTTCCAGGTTACCCATCCATTAACACGTGCAATTATATAAATCAATCAAAACGATCAAAGCATTTGTCTGCACTCTGGGGCATATAGACTTCAAATTTCTGTGCATTAGATTTCATCAAATCTCCATGAATTCATTTCAATTTGAAAGATTTAAAGTAAATGCCTGTCAACTTCAGCTGATGAAATTATTGACACTCCCTGTAAAATATAGACAGTTAATTGATTTTAGAGCTTGCAGTGCTTTTCATAAATTTATTCCTAATGTAACAAATGTCTTCAAAGCAAGTATGACTTTTCTAATCCACTTTGCATATACTCCACGTGAGCTACATATCTGCTATTTAAGTGGGCTTCAAAGTAACATCAGAGTCAATCATTATAGAGTTTGCTTTGGCTTATTTAAAACTTGTGCCTACCTTTAAAAAAATGTCAGTCTGTGATTTTGGTACATTTAATTCAACACCTCTCCAACACCTTTGCATAAAACAGCATACAGAACTATGTCTGACAGTGCAGATAAATATTCAGAGTATCTGTATACTGAGTGACTTTTGCATTCTTTTGATACTATAGTAACATTCAATTAAACACACAAAGACTTACATTTTTTAATCAAATTGACACATATTGTGTTTGTGCTTGTGTGTTAGGGAAAGTTAATTTGTGGCTTTGCAGTGGGAATTTGTGTGAATACGGAACTCTAATATATTGGTATCATATAAATATTGCTCACTCTCTCCTCTCTGGTTCCTTTGATGCCTCTTGTTCCATTTTTCTTATAACTGGCCTTTTATGTAGTCAGCTTTTTACTGTGGCCTTTTTAGTCAATGTAGTATGCTGTATAGCACTTTGCAAGCCCTGAGGCCCATATCACAGGTACTACATATTCAGGTCTTTACATCTGCTTACTGAACTCTGGAGCTTAACACTGTGTTTCAGCTTCACTGAGCCCTAGGCACTGCTGCTGGCCTATCGACTTCATTTTGCACAATTTTTCCTTATTGGAATGGTTTTGGTGCCACATCACAGAAGCATTCTAAACAGTGGTGGCTGGTGCTCAACATTTTTGGGGGTGTGCAAACAAACTGAAAAGAAAAACAAACAGAAAAACATTTATTGCCGCCACTGTGCCAATTAAACGCAGCCAATGTGCCCATAAAACGCTGCCAGTTTTCCCCCTCATATGCAGCCAGTTTCCCCCCAAATGCAGCCAGTTTCCCCCCAAATGCATCAAGTTTCCCCCAAAATACAGCCAGTTTGTCCCAAAATACAGCCAGTTTCCCCCCAAATGCAGCCAGTTTCCCCCCAAATGCAGCTAGTTTGTCCCCAAATACAGCCAGTTTGTCCCTAAATGCAGATAGTTTGTCCCCAAATACAGCAAGTTTGTCCCCAAATGCAGCCAGTTTGTCCCCAAATACAGATAGTTTGCCCCCAAGTACAGCCAGTTTGTCTCCAAATACAACCAGTTTGTCTCCAAATACAGCCAGTTTGTCCCCAAATGTCGCCAGTTTGTCCCCAAATGTCGCCAGTTTGTCCATAGCCCAGCACTTACCTTCCTCGGGTCAGCGTCGACCTCCTTCATGCTCCCTCCATTCCCTTGATGTCTTCTCCCATCCTCGATGTTGCTTCAGCGGATCAGGTGACTGGTAACCAGACCCGGTGCACCTGATTGGCTGAGAGGCGGGTCAGTGTTAGGGAAGCGATTCCCTCTGTTTAACCATTTGGAAGCCGATTAGAACCCACAGGCTCTAATCAGGAAGCCTATTAGAGCCTCTGGCAATAATCAGGCACTTCCAAAACACACCCACCACTGTTATTCAGATGGGGGCCAGACACCTGAAAAGTGGGCGGCAGTGGCGACAATAGATATATCCATGCAATGCAAGAATATATCTATTGTTGAGTGATGGGTGTAGGAGAGAGGGGGCAGCGCTCCTGCACCCACATGGACGCACCGCCACTGATTCTAAAGACTGGGTATAGACATCAAAAGATTGTTGGAAAGGATGTTACAATGTGATTATACCTTTAGGTCCAGCTAAATGCTGCCTAAAACTGAAAATACACTGAGTTTTTCATGTAGTGCACCAGTTCACCCATTCCCTATTGCCAGCATTCTTGTAATCTCAGAACCTTTGTTTCTCATTCAGGAATGTAGTTCCTAAACAATCGTATTGAAAGCCTCTTTTTCTCACATACAAAAAGTCTGATTTAAATAAATGGTCAAAAGTTGGCTTCAAACCTACCTTGGAACCTTAGAAGGTTTGAATGTGACTGATGATGCAGAAAGTATACTGTATTCAGAAGAAGGTAGACGGTAAGTATATGCTGAACTACACTGCTAGTGTTTCTATGATGTTCTCTCTTGAATCCTGCTGCAGTAGATTTCAGAGAACCCAAATGAAGGTAAACTGAGTGCACTCTCTGATTATATCACAGCTGTAGAGTTTTTTTTTTTGATTGCTAAGATCAGTAACGTGATTGGATTTGCTCATTACTACAAGTTTTTTCCTTGGAAAGGTAATACAATAGATGGCTGAAATAGTGGATATGGGTATAACTGGAAGAGAGATACAGCCTCCACTGGCTCCAGGTTCACAGGTTCCATGGGGTTATTTTTGCTCTGCATCAAGTGGAAAGTTTTACAGTTGCCTGTTGTTTGCAATTAAACATGTGCACTATAAGAATAATCTTACATATCATCAACTTTCAAAAAAATTCTAGTTTATTATATATATTTGTAAGTGTAATACAGGAATAAGTTTATTGTCCTTGCATTCATTTTCATCTGAAACCATCTGTTAATTCAATGTACAGCATGACTTACATCTTCGCACAAGAATGTCTGGTTTGTCACAGCTGTAACAGGATAGACAAACCTTTGTGAGGATTTGGGAGAATCTTTGCTGTTGGCATCCACAGCTGTGCAGTGGTGAGTGGGCGATATTGAACGGAGGCAATTCTCTTCCTCTTGTCTGACTTACAAAGTACGAGCCAAGGGTGGAAAGGTCACAATTTCTTCACTGACAGGATTTTGTGTGTGGAATTTAGGGATCTTAGAGCAAATTCACTAAATGATAGCCTGTGAATGCATGTTACTTATAAAAAAAAACAAATGTTTTTCAAAGTGCCATTCCTACTATCTTGCGTATTGATTTATGCATTTTGGGTATTTGTAATTGTTACAGCTGAACTCAAGGAAATCAGCCACTTTCTAAAATGTGTCAGATTACTATAGGTTAAGTCCAATGAGGTGCATGCCCCTTGTGGATTTACTTCTTTATTTTCACTTTACATGTTTACTAAGTTCCGGGGGAAAGCTATCAATATATTCTAGGGAAACTTTTGTTCTCAGCTCCAGCAGTTGTAGAGTCACATGCAGTCACTCTGCTTACCCAATCACAGAACTTTTTTTTATTATGTGAACCCTTTTACAAAATACAAAATGCAAAGGGGTTGATTTACTAAAATTGGAGAGTGCAAAATATAGTGTGGTGCAGCTGTGCATGGTGGCCAATCAGCTTCTAACTTCAGCTTGTTCAATTAAGCTTTGACCTAAAACCCAGAATCAGTTTTTTATGCAGAGCTGCACCAGGTTTTACACTCCCCAGCAGGGCCGGAGTGGGACTAATTTTCGGCCCTGGAGTTTCATGCCTTAGACCAGCCCACTTTAGTTCACGACTATTAAAATAATGTAATTAAAACGTCAAAATATAAGTTAGCAATGGCGCACTGTTTTCTACAACCTGTAATTCATAGTATTTTTCAAACAATATTTCCAATTCAGTGCAAATGAAGTTACCTAAGTTTTGCTTCACAGTAAAGATTTATTAGAACGATAAATAACAGGACAGTATCAGAATCTATTTTCTTTAAGAATTAGTATTCATAAATATCCAAACATTGAAATGAAGAAAAAATCTAACAAAAACAAATATATTAAACAAAATAAGACCCCTTTCACACTGAAGTGTTTTTACAGCGTTTTGGCGTTAAAAATAGCGCTCTTAAAACGATCTCCATGCATCTCAATGGACCCTATCACACTGAGTCCTGCAAGCGCTGTAAAAACACCTTACCCTTTCACACTGAGGCGTTGAGAAAAGTCCTGCAAGCAGCAGCTTTTGGGCGCTGAGAAAAATGCCCCTCTCCATTGAAATGAATTGAAAGCGCTGTAAAAACGCATTACCCTTTCACACTGAGGTGTTGAGAAAAGTCCTGCAAGCAGCAGCTTTTGGGCGCTGAAAAAAACGCTCCAAAAAGGCCCCTCTCCATTAAAAAAGCACTGTAAAAGCGCCTTACCCTTTCACACTGAGGCACTGCTAAAACTTTAGAGCCTTAGCAGTGCTTTACCAGCACATTGGGATTGCAGATGAGGCTTCGCTGTAATAACGCTCAAAAAACGCTGTAAAAATGATCGAAAAACGCCCCAGTGTGTAAGGGGCCTTAATAATAAAAGATTTAAATAAAATGTATTGCACTTGCATCTTTTTCCTCTGTTTAGGAAACATGGACAACCCTAAAACATTAATAAACGCCTGAGCAGAGCACTGGTCTCTGCAACTTTATCTATAACAGTGTCATTGTCCAAAGACATGAGAATTTCTTTCTCAGTGCACATGAGCATGAATGCCTCAAGGTTCTTTTGGGTTAAAGTGCTCCTGAGCCTGTTTTTTATGAATTTTACTGTTGAGAAGCTTCTCTCACAGGCTACTTGTGTGATAGACAGTGTTAATAGCAACTTGTATGCGAGTCCAATCACATGGTAGGCATCAGTTAGAAGATTGTACTGAGAGAGAATGAGATGAACACAAATGACACAGTTTTTACAGGAGGAACAAGTTTTGCTCTCCAATTCGACATCCTGCTGCTGTTCCATGGAAAGATCCTCATCACCTCCTTGTGGGATATCACTAGCTGTCCTGACAATGTAACCCTCCAGACGGGACATCTTTAGTCTTTCCCACTGAGATGCAAGGCTGTACAGTTCACCACATAATGTGCCAACTGTAGCCCTGTCATCAAACTTAAGCAGACATTTGCTTATTTCTTCCAGAGCTGAGCTGGGGAGTCCATTTTTCCTCACATGAGCAAAGTTTCTAGGGTCTAAACAGGCAAAATCTGAGCAAAGTTTTGCATTAGCAGAAAATCTCCTTTGGATACTGGCTGTTACTGTGTCTACAATGACATTGTGTACTTTTACCTCAAAGTCAGTATCAGCTGATGCTAACTGCTCATCTTCTGCAAGCTCTCCTGGCATTCTTTTCTTTTTTCTGATCCTTCTCTCAGAAAAGGCAGCCTGCACTACAAGCTCACACTCTTCCTCCCCTTGCAACTTTCCATTTGCCCATGTCACAAACTTATCAGCTGCACACTTAACTCCTTCAAAGTCCCTGGCACACTTCCTGAGACCCTCCTCTGTCCCCTCAACCAGACGTTGAGCTGTGATTATATCCATTCCCTTTGTCTGTAAGTATTTTGAAAGGGGGGAGGTAAGCTCAAAAATGCGAAGGAAGAGTTGAGCAGTGACCACTGTCTCATACTTCAAAAAGCCTTCTAGAAATCCCTTTGCCTTGGCCCTCACAGTTGGCTTTTGTGTACTGTCATCTATAATGGTGTCTAAAGTCATAAGCACTTCACAAAACAAGCCTTCCTGAGGATTCCCGAAGCACCCAAATACTTTACTTAGTGCCTGATCCTTAGCCCACCACCTAGTTGGCCCTATTGGGCACAGTCGTCTGTGATGCTTGTCCTGACTCTTCTCCTCCCACTTCTGCATGCGCACGTATGACTCTCTTAAAAAAACTGCTACATCATTAAGCAGTGAAAACAGAGAAGCACTTTCCACAACACTGCCTGTTGTCTCTGCCAGTACAAGATTCAAAAGATGTGCATAACACCAAATATGAACCTGATTGGGGGAATGCTCAGAGAGGAGTGTAGAAAACCCCCTAAACTGACCCTGCATATTAGCTGCACCATCAGTTGAGTTGCCCACACATGTGCCAATGTCAATATTAAGGTTCAGTAGCACTTTCTTTAGAATCTCTACAAAATTCTGACCAGTAGATGACTCACAGTCCACCATAGCAATCAGTCTTTCATGAGTGACATCTGTCACATATCTAAGTATGATTGAACACTGGTCTTTGGAGGTGATATCTTGGGTAGTGTCAATTTGAACTGAAAACATGCCAGATTTTCTCACATCATCTGCTATAGTCACCTTTATCAGTTGGCTAATGACATCCACAATTTTATTTATTGTGTCTTTTGACAGCAGAGTAACTAGAGCTCCTCTGCCTTTTGCACCAGTTTCATGCTGTTTTTTGCTGTTTTCAATGCAAGTGTTAACATGATGTTGGAGGCAAATGTCATATCTACTCAAGAGTAGAATCAACTCCAGGACATTACCATGATTAACAGCAATGTTTTCTAAGCTATAACCTGCCTCTTCTTTATCTCCCCTGTAGCTAAGACCACATTTGCCTATGACTTTAACAACGTCCACTATACGCTCCATCACCTGGCATTTCTTTTTCACTTGCTCAGCGCGTAATGACATTTGGTTGCCAGTCAACAGGCTTTTCACATCTGCCTTTTGTATTTTCAGAAAGTAAGCATCTGCACTATCTCTGTGTGTCTTACTTTTTTCATGTTCCACAATCCTTTGGTGAATGTGTTTCCAGTCTTTCATGCCTCCCTTTATGAAAGGGCCATCACTTACCAAAGGTGCAAATGCCAAACAAACTGAACAGTATAGAGCTTGGTTTTTTTCACAGTAAGTTAGCCACTTGCGGTTTGTTCCATCTTTGCTATTGAAAACCTTTGGTATAGGAACATTTGGGATTTGTTGAGGATGATAAGAAAAAAATGTATGTATATCCTGATACTGAGGTCGAGTAAAGTAATCAAAACTATCAACAGAATCCTCTTTATCTGCCTTGTTCCTAGCTTGTGGTTCTGGGTTCTGCTGCTGAGTTGCTGCCTCTGCTATCAGTTCCTGAGTCGACTCTACTCTCTCTTTCACACTTCCTTCTGTATCCATTGACTCAAGTGCACCTGTATATTTAATCATAATAAGCATATTGTAATCTTTAACATATTTGTTCTTAATTACTAAAAAAAATTACTATTAGTTCTTCTGAATGACAATCCTACCTGCCCATTCTGGTGTGTTGGGCTCATGACTGGAGCTTGGTAACATTACTGGGCCTTGCTCTTCACTGTTGGCAGCAAACCGGACTAGAGGCGGCTCCTGCTGAAGAGCTACAAAAAAAAGTTTGATAGACAACGTTGTTTTGCAGTTGCACGGTCACTAGCATCTTGCACTGCTCCTAACTAACGTTAGCTTACCGGCCATCTCATCATCGTCTTCATTTGTTTTCTTTTGGAAAAATGTGCTCAGCTTGGAACATTGGGCCGCGTCAGTTTCCAAAGCCTTCTTCTTTTTTATTCGGGCCTTTTCAGCACCGCCTTTACGCTTTCTGTTATCCATACTCCTCGTGTACTGGCAGAGTACCCCTTATCAAAGAACATATTGTCATTATACTCCTATCTACCTACATACCTTCAGGATACTCCTATCTACCTACATACCTGTAGCATACATCTACAACCTACATACCTATAGGATACTCCTTATCTACCTATATACTTATATACCCAAATACAATACTTTAAAAGCTCACTGTTTGGTGGCACAGTGAGGCTGCAATTAATGTTTTTTTTTTTTTTTAGTCAGAGAAGGCAAGCTGAAAATAACACAAACATTTTTTTAAACTGCTGTTTTTTATTAAAAAAATTATGGGCACAGTGGCGACAATTGATGGGCACAGTGGCTGCGTTTGGTGGCACAGTGGCTGCGTTTGGTGGTACAGTGGCTCCGTCTGATGGGCAGTGGCGACAATTGATGGCACAGTGGCTGCGTTTGGTGGCACAGTTGCTGCGTTTGGTGGCACAGTTGCTGCGTTTGGTGGCACAGTGGCTGCCTTTGGTGGCACAGTGGTTGCGTGTGATGGGCAGTGGCGACAATTGATGGCACAGTGGCTGCGTTTGGTGGCACAGTGAGGCTGCAATTAATGGGAATTTTTTTGGTTAGAGAAGGCAAGCTCAAAATAACACAAAAACATTTTTTCTGCCATTTTTTAATTAAAAAACTGATGGTCACCTCAGTCCAACAGTTGGACTGAGGTGACCATCAGGTTTTTAATTAAAAAAAATGGCAGAAAAAAAAGTTTTTTTTGTTATTTTCATCTTGCCTTCTCCACCCCCCTCCCCCTCCAATACAGTCAATTATTTTCTTACTTGTTATACACTTCGTTCTGCTGCAGTCCTGAGTCCAGGGTCCAGACAGTAGCAGCACTAGGAAGGAACTGTAGACGCAGGCTGAGCTGAGGCTCCTCTTGACTTGGGCTTCTTTCCTTTCCTTTTTTTTTTAGTCAGAGAAGGCAAGCTGAAAATAACAAACATTTTTTTAAACTGCTATTTTTTATTAAAACAATTATGGGCACAGTGGCGACAATTGATGGGCACAGTGGCTGCGTTTGGTGGCACAGTGTGGCTGCAATACATTTTTTTTTTTTTTTTTAGTCAGAGAAGGCAAGCTGAAAATAACACAAACATTTTTTTAAACTGCTATTTTTTATTAAAAAAATTATGGGCACAGTGGCGACAGTTGATGGTGGCACAGTGGCTGCATGTGAAGGCACAGTGGCGACAATTGATAGGCACACTGGCAGCAATTGATGGGCACAGTGGCTGCATGTGATGGCACAGTGGCGACAATTGATAGGCACACTGGCAGCAATTGATGGGCACACTGGCAGCACACTAGCGGCAATTGATGTTTTTTTTTTCTTAGCTAGTCAGAGAAGGCAAGCATGGCTCAAAATAACACAAACACTTTTTTTTTTTTATTTGCCAATTTTTATTAAAGTGCTGGTCACCTCAGTCAGCCTCCTCCACCAGCACACTGGTGAAAATTGACCGGGCAAACTGGCAGCACGCTGGTGGCAATTTATGGGCACAGTGGGGCAAACTGGCAACAATTGATGGTTACAGTGGCTGCGTGTGATGGGCACAGTGGCGACAATTGATGGTGGCACAGTGGTTGCGTGTGTTGGCACAGTGGCTGCATGTGATGGCACAGTGGCTGCGTTTGGTGGCACAGTGGCTGTGTGTGATGGGCAGAGGCGACAATTGATGGCACAGTGGCGACCTTTGGTGGCACAGTGGCGGCCTTTGGTGGCACAGTGGCTGCCTTTGGTGGCACAGTGGCTGCGTGTGATGGGCAGTGGCAACAATAAATGGCACAGTGGCTGTGTTTGGTGGCACAGTGGCTGCGTATGATGGGCAGTGGCTGCATTTGGTGGCACAGTGGCTGTGTTTGGTGGCACAGTGAGGCTGCAATTAATTTTTTTTAGTTAGAGAAGGCAAGCTCAAAATAACACAAAAAAAAATTTCTGCCATTTTTTAAATAAAAAACTGATGGTCACCTCAGTCCAACGGTTGGACTGAGGTGACCATCAGTTTTTTAAATAAAAAAATGGCAGAAAAAAATGTTTTTGTGTTATTTTGAGCTTGCCTTCTCCAACCCCCCCCCCCCCTTCCAATACAGTGAATAAATTATTTTCTTACTTTTTATACACTTCTGCTGCAGTCCTGAGTCCAGGGTCCAGACAGTAGCAGCACTAGGAAGGAACTGTAGACGCAGGCTGAGCTGAGGCTCCTCTTGACTTGGGCTTCTTTCCTTTCCTTTTTTTTTTTTTTAGTCAGAGAAGGCAAGCTGAAAAAAACAAACATTTTTTTAAACTGCTATTTTTTATTAAAAAAATTATGGGCACAGTGGCGACAGTTGATGGTGGCACAGTGGCTGCATGTGATGGCACAGTGGCGACAATTGATAGGCACACTGGCAGCAATTGATGGGCACAGTGGCTGCATGTGATGGGCACAGTGGCTGCATTGATTGCAATGGATAGGCACACTGGCGGCAATTGATGGGCACACTGGCAGCACACTAGCGGCAATTGGTGTTCTTTTTTTTTTTGCTAGTCAGAGAAGGCAAGCATGGCTCAAAATAACACAAACACTTTTTTTTTTTTTTATTTGCCATTTTTTATTAAAGTGCTGGTCACCTCAGTCAGCCTCCTCCAACAGCACACTGCTGTCAATTGTTAGGGCAAACTGGCAGCACGCTGGCGGCAATTTATGGGCACAGTGGGGCAAACTGGCAACAATTGATGGTTACAGTGGCTGCGTGTGATGGGCACAGTGGCTGCGTGTGATGGTGGCACAGTGGCTGCGTGTGATGGTGGCACAGTGGCTGCGTGTGATGGTGGCACAGTGGCGACAATTGATGGCACAGTGGCGACAATTGATGGCACAGTGGCTGCATGTGATGGCACAGTGGCTGCGTTTGGTGGCACAGTGGCTGCGTTTGGTGGGCAGTGGCTGCCTTTGGTGGCACAGTGGCTGCCTTTGGTGGCACAGTGGCTGTGTTTGATGGCACAGTGGCGACAATTGATGGCACAGTGGCGACAATTGATGGCACAGTGGCGACAATTGATGGCACAGTGGCTGCGTGTGTTGGCACAGTGGCTGCATGTGATGGCACAGTGGCTGCATTTGGTGGCACGGTGGCTGCGTTTGGTGGGCAGTGGCGACAATTGATGGCACAGTGGCTGCCTTTGGTGGCACAGTGGCTGCCTTTGGTGGCACAGTGGCTGCGTTTGATGGCACAGTGGCGACAATTGATGGCACAGTGGCGACAATTGATGGCACAGTGGCTGCGTGTGTTGGCACAGTGGCTGCATGTGATGGCACAGTGGCTGCGTTTGGTGGCACGGTGGCTGCGTTTGGTGGGCAGTGGCGACAATTGATGGCACAGTGGCTGCCTTTGGTGGCACAGTGGCTGAGTTCGGTGGCACAGTGGCTGCGTTCGGTGGCACAGTGGCTGCGTTTGGTGGCACAGTGGCTGCGTTTGGTGGGCAGTGGCGACAATTGGTGGCACAGTGGCTGCGTTTGGTGGGCAGTGGTGACAATTGGTGGCACAGTGGCTGCGTTTGGTGGCACAGTGAGGCTACAATTAATGTTTTTTTTTTTAGTTAGAGAAGGCAAGCGCAAAATAACACAAAAACTATTTTTTCTGCCATTTTTTAATTAAAAAACTGATGGTCACCTCAGTCCAACGGTTGGACTGAGATGACCATCAGTTTTTTAATAAAAAAAAAAATGGCAGAAAAAAATGTTTTTTTGAGCTTGCCTTCTCCACCCCCCCCTCCCCTCCCCCCTCCAATACAGTCAATTATTTTCTTACTTGTTCTTGAGTCCAGGGTCCAGACAGTAGCAGGCTAGCAGCACTAGTCTAGTAGGAAGGAAGGCAGTGGCACTGACTGTAGCAGCCACAGGCTGAGCTGAGGCTCCTCGTGGCTTGAGCTTCTTATTTTCCTTGCCGCCGCTGAGCGCTCCCTGCACGAGTCCTCCTCCTTCTCTCACCTCGTTCTCTCCGCGCCTCCGGCGTGACGTCACGCCGCGCACGCCGGGGAATGAACCAACTCTCCTCCATGGGGGGGGGGCGAGGAAACGCACGGCCCTGGAGTGACAGGACACTGAGGAAAGGCAGCCAGGAGCGCACTCTGCAGCAGTGAGTCGGCTCCGGCGGGGCGGGCGGCATTCCTTTATCAAATGTGCTGTGACTGCACTGCGCTGCGCTGCCTGTCTGACACACACTACCGGCCCCCACCCCGACCAGCCCACCGGGAATTTTCCAGATTCTCCCGATTGTCCACTCCGGGCCTGCTCCCCAGTATTAGTAGATCAACCCAAAGTCTTCTGCGAAAAATGTTTACATATTGCACTTAGAGGGTTGCCCTTTCTTGTTCATTTTTATATTACAGAGTTTTCTTTTGCTTTCTAAAACTTCTTAACTGGCAGCCTCCTGTGGACAGTTACCTATTTATCCTTACATGGACTAAATTCCTAATGAACTTATTTTATTCTCCTATTCTCCCTTCCCAATTAATTTTCATTTCTATTTGTTGTCATATCCAGAGTGCGCTATATTACCCTATTGTTTATATGAGTACCCCCAAAACAGGTGGCTTGCTATGGAAGCACTCGGATGCGAGGAGGAGCCAAGAGCATAGGTGAGTATATCATGTTTTCTACTTCAATTATTTTTTATTGACTTTACAATCATTCTAAAGTTCAGCCCTATCACCTTATTACCACCTAGTGGTGAAAAAGTATAACGCTTTACACTAAGGCCGCGTACAAACGACCGTTTTTCTCGACAGAATCCATCAAGAAACTTGGTGGGAGAGCTTTTTTGCCGAGGAAAACGGACGTGTGTATGTTTTTCATCGAGTAAACTGTCGAGGAACTCGACGAGGAAAAAAGAGAGCAAGTTCTCTTTTTCCTTGACGGGAGTCGTCGTGTTCCTCGTCGGGCTGGTTTTCCAATGAGAAACACGTTGGTGTGTATCCTTAGAAACCGGCGCACCTTCGGTAAAAGTTGTATTTGTAATGGAAATAGCACATTTGTCACGCTGTAACAGACTGAAAAGTGTAAATGACTCTTACCAAACTTTTTCCTAACACGCAGTAACATGAGATTAGCAAAAGCAGCCCCTGCCGTTGTATGTCTTGAAGTCACCGAGTTTGAGAACGGCGAGATTTGGTCTTGATAGTGTGTACGCAAAGACAGCTTATCAAGAGTCATTTTTATGCAGCAGTTGCAGGTTTTGTAGAAGCAATGTGTCAGTAGTAGCGGCTTGCCCACTAATATTATTCATAGGAAAAACAAACCCTAACTAAATACAATTTGGAGCATAAAAGTCCCACGGTAGGCCAAACTCAAGCTTACAACAGCAAATAACAGTTCAATAGTAATTACTGGCAGCCTTAGAACAACAGGTAGTATTTTTCGTATCCACTGGAAGATCCATAATGTTGCTGCTAAAAAACATTGTACAGAAACAAGACAAGAGACCATGCTTCACAGAAACAGAAGCCCCAGTGCTATTGGCTCATGGTACAAATCTAAAAGTAAAGTAGCACTATGGCGCAGCAAGAAAAAGCCAGCAGTTTCTTTTTTTTTCTTTGCATCAGCAAAAATAAACCCAGTTTGCTCACCAGTTCCTTATGATGTCTTCTCGAGGACATGGGGCTTTCCAACTCCATCCCTGGCATTCTGCAATACAGGCCTTGACCATGGCTGTAGAAGTTCCTAGTGTATTCCAGCTTGAGGGTGGCAAATGTGAGCCAGGCACTCTCGACAGAGGTGGTAGTAAGTGAGTGAGTGAAAAACGTATAAAGCGCAACACATGCAGGTATGCATAGGCTCCTTGCTGATCTCTCTCTGAAAATGGGAGACAGCAGCAGCCAGTTGCAGAAAATTAACCATTTTGCATCAGTATGACTCTGAAAGTTATTTTTTTTCTTAGCAACATGCAGGTCATCTCATACAGCAGAAATGTGTGGCTTTCCCCACCTTCTTTCTGGTCATATTGGCACTAGGCTTTTCCCACCACCAACCTACACTGACAATATCCTAGAGTTTGTTTTTTACCCCTTAACCGCCCAGTGAAAGAGACAAAAACTCTCCAAAAAATGATCAGGTTCTTCACCAAGTTGATAGCAACAATGTTCTAGTAACAGTCTCTGAGGCTTCACTATATGATACCAGTAGACAAACCCTACATTGCCAAGATGAAATTACAATATTTGCGGCCAATTCTTACGGGTAACTGAAACACAAATTTGGCCAGCACCCTCACAGTCTGACCAAAAATGTTACCTTACTACTCTCTTAAGTTGGTTAGGGACCCTCAGGTGTCTCGGCGGGATCACATTTTACCAAAGGGGGAATTCCTGGCTCTTGGTGGGGGAGGGGGGAATTAGAGACAGTCATTTTATGAAGTTCAGGAAAATCAGAGAAAAGCAGAGCTATCAATTATGCCGTGTACACACGATTGGTTCATCCAATGAAAACAGTCTGATGGATTTTTTCATCAGCTATCTGATGAAGCTGACTTTCATCAGTCGTGCCTACACACCATCAGTTAAAAAAAAGATTGTGTCAAAACGTCGTGGTGTAAAACACAACGACGTGCTGAGAAAAATGAAGTTCAATGCTTCTGAGCATGCGTCCATTTGATTCTGAGCTTGCGTTGATTTTTACCCGATGGATTTCCCCACAGACGATTTTTTTTCTATCGTTTTTTTAACCATCAGAAAATTTATTAAACAGATTAAAACAAGTTCCTAGTTTTTTCACTGATGGATAAAAAACCGATGGGGCCCACACACAGGGCCCGCCTTAGGTGTTTAGGTGCCCTGTGTGAGCTAATCCTGTGGGCCCCCCCCCCCCCATCTTCACCCCTCGCCCCCTGGTCACCTAAACATCCACAAAGAGGTCCCCTATATCCTCCTCCCCCTCTGTGTGTAGGCTGGCTATAAAAAGTAAATACTTTATATTTTATTTTTTTATCTGAAAAAGTAGATGCATGCAGGTCCAGGGGCTCAGTGTGACTTACCTTTCAGTGGACGGTGCGGCTTTGCATTTAAGAATGACGCCGCCCGTCTGCCTGAGAATAGCCGAGTGTTTTCGGGCTTTCCCAAGCAGCGGCGGCGCATGCGCAGTGTGCCTGTCGGGGCCGGCAGCAGGCATTTTTTTTTCAGGTGCCGCAGCCAAAGGCAGGGGGACCTGGCAGCACCTTCTGCTGTGACTTGTAGGAGTTGGACTCTTGTGATGATCATGTGAGTAACTGACGGGATTCGTTTCTGCAAGAAGCACCAAAAAACAGAGGTGTGAACCCAGGCCTGAGATTTTTAGTAACATAATGGGGATAAAAAAACAAAAATAAGTACAAAAAGAGCAAATAATCGCTACTATACGGGGTTCATTTTTTTACTGTGGGACAGTGAAAGTAATATTTACAGTAGCGATTTTGCTTTTTTGTACTATAAAGGGCTGATTTTAGTTTTTTTTAACCCCATTATGTTACTGGCCGATTAATCGATTATGAAAATGTAATCGGTTCATTTCATAATCGATTAGTTGTTGATTAATCGATTAGTTGTTTCGGCCCTACTTGGATTACAAGCATAATCCGTTCCAGGAGAATGCTCGTAATCCAAAGTACTTCGCATATCAAAGCAAGTTACCCCTTTGAAGTCAATGGAAACAAAAATAATTTGTTCCGTATTGACTTCAATGGCATGCAATACCGCATGCAGCCATAGGCGGGGGGGCCAGAGAGCCTCGGAAATGGCAAAAAGGTCCAAGGACACTTCTGACCTGGCAAACCTTGGAAAGACTTTGTTCCAGAGATTTGCCGAGGTCAGCCGAGCTGTCCTCAGGCCTTTTCATGCATTTCCGAACATCGCCGATCGGCTGTGATTGGTGATGTTCGGCTCTGTTTGGCTCCGACACACCCCCACCTCAGGCCAAATGCGGTACTGCAGGCCCCATTAGCTTGAGACAACACTCGTAAACCGAGACAGAATTCTTTTAAAAAAGTTGCTTGTCTTTCAAAAAGCTTGTAACTGAGTTACTCGTAAACTGATGTTCCACTATATTTGTATTTTTTTTACCAGAGACATGTAGCAGAATACATTTGGCCTAAATCTATGAAGAAATCAGATTTGTTTTATTTATTTTTTATTGGATATGTTTTATAACAAAGTAGAAAATATTGTTTTTTCAAAAAAAAAAATTTTTGGTGTAAAAAACGAAAAAAAAAACAATAGTGATCAAATACCATGAAAAGAAAGCTCTGTGTAAAAAATGATATAAATTAAATTTGCGTACAGTGTTGCATGACTGCGCAATTGCCAGTTAAAGTAGCACAGTACTAAAAAAAAAAAAATGGTCATGAAGGGGGTAAAATCATCCGGTTGTCATGTGGTTAAAGAGCTAACTAACGTGCAAAAATTCCTAATAAATATGTGTTGCCTTTATTTCTGAAACCATTTTCTCCAGAGCCAGCTGTAAGTGTTAAGGCTTTGTGTTTAACGCCTAAGATCCACTTTGGTGAAATTTGAGAAAAATCTGTCCCCAATATTTGTGTTGGGTATTGCTACATGGCTCACCCCATCTCTTGTGCCATCTCCTGCAGACCCACTGATCCAGCTCCAGGTTGATTGATTCTGGGCATCATTCAGCTTTCTGTGAGCCCAGGGTTTTTATGAGCCCACCCTCTACTCACAGGGCCTTGACTTGGCCGTATAATTAGGTGGTGCCCCCTCTGCACCATTCATCCTCCAACCACTGTTGGAGGATGAAGGAGACCTGTGTAAAGTGCAAAAGAAATAAAGACGTTTTGGGGGAGAGGGATGTATACACTTTCTTTTTAGAAGGGCTGGACCGTGCTCCAGTGGGTAAAAGGGGCAAACTGGCTCAAATGTGGAAGGTAAGCGGAATATTGAGCTCGGAGTTGGGCTTTAACCACTTCAATACAGGGCTTTTATACACCCTTCCTTCCCAGACCAATTTTTAGCTTTCAGCGCTCTCACACTTTGAATGACAATTACTCAGTCATGCTACACTGTACCTAAACCAAAGCAAAGCTTTCTTTTGGTGGGCTTTATATTTTTTGCAATACCAGCGAAAAAATAGAGAATGTTTTGAAAAAAAATAATTTTTGCAAATAAGTAATTTTTCTTCCAAAGTTTGGGCCAAAATGTATACTGCTACATATCTTTAGTAAAAATAATAAAAAAAAAGTGTATATTATTTGGTCTCTGTGAAAGTTATAGAGTCTACAAGCTATGGTGCAAATCATTGAAAAATGATCACATCTGATCTCACCTAAAGTACTGACTGCCGATCTCATTTCTTGGGACCCTAACAAGCCAGGAAAGTACAAATTCCCCCCAAATGACCCCTTTTTGGAAAGTAGACATTCCAAGGTATTTTTAAGAGGCATGGTGAGTTTTTTGAACGTGTAATTTTTTCACACAATTCTTGGGGAATTTTTTATTTTTTTTCACAAAAATACATTCTGCTACTCCTCCCGAGTATGGCAAAACCACATGTGTGAGACTTTTACACAGCCTGGCCATATACAGAAGCCCAACATGGAAGTAGCACCGTCAGGCGTTCTACAAGCATAAATTACCAGGTACTGGTTTCTGGCAGGTACTCTGGTGAGGCGGCGGGTACTCTGGTGGCGGGTACTCTGGTGGTGGGTACTCTGGTGGCAGGTACTCTGGTGGCAGGTGGTGAGGTGGCAGGTACTCTGGTGAGGTGGCGGGTACTCTGGTGGCAGGTGGTGAGGTGGCGGGTACTCTGGTGGCGGGTACTCTGGTGGCAGATGGTGAGGTGGCGGGTACTCTGGTGTTGGGCACTGTGGTGAGGTGGCGGGTACTCTGGTGGCAGGTGGTGAGGTGGTGGGTATTCTGTTGGCGGGTACTATGGTGGCAAGTGGTGAGGTGGCGGGTACTCTGGTGAGGTTGCAGGTACTCTGCTGGCAGGTGGCGGGTACTCTGGTGGCAGGTACTCTGGTGGCAGGTACTCTGGTGGGGGAAAATCTGGTGAGGTGGCAGGTACTCTGGTGGCGGGCCCGCAGTAGCAGCGAAAAGCCGAGGACGTCAAATGACGTCCACCCAGGATGGTAGATCCCATCTGTGGACGTCATTTGACAATGGCTGGGTATTGAAGTGGTTAAGGATTAGCCTATAGACTAAAATTAAGACACTTTCCAGAATTGTTCCATTTAACCACTTGCCACCCGCCCACCGTCAAACGACGACTGGGCGGTGCGGCTCTCGTTCTGGGTGGACGTCATATGATGGCCACCCAGAACGACGGCTCTCGCATGCCCCCAGGGGCATGCAGGGTGGTGATTGCTGCCGCGCCTTGTTGCTAGGACACGCCGCGACCCCGATCTGTGTAAAGAGCTGCAGCCGCGCCACATGTAAACATGGAGATGCCAATAATCGTCTCTCCTCGCTGCACATTGACAGAGTGAGGCAAGGAGAGCCAATCAGCGGCATCTCCTCACAGGGGACAGCTAGGTATGTAATCAGGGCACTGATCATCAGTGTCCTGGTTATAATTAATTGCTTACCAGTGCCAGCAATAATTACCACCAGCAATCGGTGCCAACAAATGCCATTAATTTGTGCCCAAAAGTCCTAGCAACCAGTGACCAAAAGTGCCAGCAATCAGTGCCCACAAGTGATGCCAGTTAGTGCTGACAGTTTGTGCTTCCCATCAATGTCCATCAGTGCTGCCCATAACAAAGGTCCTGATGTCAGTGGCAAAAATCAGTGCCCCCTCTTTGGTGTCAGTGAAAAGAATTGTGTCCCATCATTGGTGTCACTGGGCCTCATTGTTGGATATATTGGGAGGAATTGGGTCCCATCGTTGGTGCCATGGGGAGAAATTAGACCCCATCATTGGTGTGGTTGAGAGGGATTGTGCCCCTTGATTGGTGTCAGTGGGGAGAATTAAGCTTCACTGTTGGTATCAGTGGATGAAAAGGTGTCCCAAGGGGTGGATAAAAGCAAGAAAAGGGCCACAGTTTGGAGACCACTGGATATAGATTGTGGAGGACAGAAACGATTGTATCTTCTGAATAGAGCAGATTCTCTAGCCTTGGATAAAAGGAAAAAAAATCCCTCCCTGAGAGGGATGTGTAGGGATGTAGAATTCCTTGAAAACGTGATATTTTTTTATCTAGTTAAGCCTTGGTTCACACGATGAACTGCATGTGAATTGAACAGGAACTGCACTGAATTCTTGTTCAGTTCACTTTGAATGGGCTCAAATCGCACCACATGACACCAATGTAATTTCAGGATATATCCTGTCCTTGGGGTGAAGCTAGTAGACCTGAAATTAGTGACAAGGTCCTCTTTATGGAGACATCACATAGGGGGCTTGTCAGTACACACACACATACATGGTTAGAATACATGTAGATACATCAATGACATCACAGACTGCAGCATGGAGCTCTGAAGGGACGTGACGTCAAGTCTTCCCATCAGAGCGCATGTGCCAGTGATGTTACCGGCTGCATGCAGTGTGAAAATTATTATAGGCTTACTTGTAGATATAAATGACAAAAAAAGAGTTTACAGTGGAACCTCGGATTACGAGCATAATCCGTTTCAGGAAAATGCTTGTAATCCAAAGTACTCGCATATCAAAGCAAATTGAAGTCAATGAAAAGAGAAAAAATATCTGTTCCGCATTGACTTCAATGTCATGCAATAACGCATGCGGCCAGAGGTGGGGGGCGCCGGAGAGCCTCGGAAATGTCTGAAAAAGCTCGAGGACACTTCTGCTGACTTTGGCAAACCTTGGGAAACCTACCTGAGATTTGCCAAGGTCAGCCGTGCTGTCCTCTGGCCTTTCCGTGCGTTTCCGAACGGCACCGATCGGCTGCAACGTTCAGGTCGGCTCCGATACCCCCCACCCACCTCAGGCCAAAAGCGGTACTGCATACCTCTTTGGCCTGAATCGTGCTCATTTTGCGAGACAACACATTAAAATACAGTGCTCGTATTACGAAGCGCTCGTTAACCACGTTACTCGCAATCCGAGGTCCCACTGTATTTCAACTCAAAGTACTGGTCATGGAAGGGTTAAATGAAAGAGGAAGCAATTGAAAGGAAAATATACCAATTTTTTATTGTGTGTTTATTAAAGTATGATTATGGCTCTGTGGACATCTGTACTTCTTCCAACTATTTCCATGCACTCTGATTAAACTAAGAGTCCTTTAGTGAAATCAGTTGGCCAAAAGTGAAGATCTAGTGATCCTTTCTTCCATTCACTGACACACTTTTGACCAAGAGATTCCAAGCCTGCCCACCACGACAAGGTAGACTCTTCTAGGGCAGGACCTACTCTAACTACACTAAGCTACCCTCGATGCTAGTCATCGTTTTTCTAATGTTGGATGTCTGTTTGTAGTAGGCCTCATCCTATAATCTGTGTGTGCAATCTACTCTCTCCTAATTTGGTTGTGTGTGTGTGTGCATCTCTCTAACGTATGTACCAGTCAGTTTATGTACATCTGGATGTCCTCTGTTAGTTTGGGTCAGTGTATGCCAGTCAATGTATGTTGATCAGTGTGTGTGTCAGTAAATGTTAGTCCTGTTTATTACCTTGGAACATAGCCATGTTCCTTTGCAGTTTCGAGCTCACTGTGTCTTCTGTCAAAAAATCTTGGCCCTCCGGATCTGACAATGAAGGAGTCACAGATTCTGTCCATCTGTGCGCAGAGCTTCTGCCTGATGATCTTGTCCTTCATCTCAGGTGGAAATGGCTTTGAAATTTCAGTGTCGGTGGATTTTTTGCCTTTGCATGGAAAAAAAACAAACATTTTAATATTGGTGCACACAATATAATACCGAACATGTCAAACATTAGAATTCCAAAACAAAAACCAGCTTCAGTACCCCCAATTTCCCATGGATGGCATTTTAAAAGCCCCTACAGGTCATCAGTTTAACATTAAGGTGAAATTAAAGGCTATTTATTATAATTAAAATGAAAAAACATGTTATATTTCCCTGATTTTGCAAAAATATTACACAGAGTGGTCCTTTATCTCCTTTTTGGCAGTCCCCCAATGACGCTGTCTGCTCCTTTTTTTTCCCTCTTAGCAAGTAGTGTGCTATGGGGGCACCCCTGTGGATGTGCTTCTGAGCCGGGCTGTATGCATCCATAGACGCACACAGTGCCGGTAAGCCATGCCCCCGCTCCCTCCTCACAGGTGTTTGACTGACAGCAGCAGGAGCCTATGGAACTGAAAGGAGCGGTGCTGCAGACAGAATCGTGCTGGAGTGGTGACAAATAGCAGCAAGTGTTTAGCCACTTCCCGCATAAGGTACATAATAGGACGTCCTTGGCTTTGTGCGGGGATATCTGAATGATGGCTGCAGCTACAGGCATCACTCAGATATTGTCTTTTTCAGCCAGCGATACTCTGCACCATAAGAATGATCATAGTGGCTGTTCCACCGCTTGATCGTTCTTACAGGCGGCGAGAGGGGACTGCACAATATAACTGGCCCGGTCATTTACCAGCAAAATGGTCCGGGACAGAAGTGGTTAATGTCTGTATATTCCAAATACAGGTTCTCCCATCTGGAAAGTTCAAAAATCTCCACCACCATGAGCCACAAAAACAGAAATATTGTGATACCGTCTTTTTATTAAAGCGGTTGTAAACCGCATATACATTTTTTTTTTTTTAAAACCTGCAAGGCAAAAGACATAATGAGCTAGTATGCACCGCAATACTCTGAACAAGGAAAGTAGAACTTACATGGTCCACGCCGAGCGAGATGTCATCTTGACTCAGCGTGTCTTCCAGGTATTGCCGCTCCGGCGCTGTGATTGGCTGGAGCGGCGATGACGTCACTCCTGTGCGTGCGGCCGGGAGATTTCAAATCGGCAGGGTCCGGCGGATGCCGGTCCTTTCGCCGTGGATTCCAACCTGCGCATGCGCTGCTGCAATCAGCGGCGCATTGCGAGGGGAATATCTGCTAAACCGTACAGGTTTAGGAGATATTCTTTATACCTATACCTACAGGTAAGCCTTATTTTAGGCTTACCTGTAGGTAAAAGTGAAAAAGTGGCTTTACAACCACTTTAAGATTTTATTACAATTATTCCTGATGACGCGAGGATTGCGAAATGCATAGAAAATTGACACAGCGCGTCTGACACTGGAGCTGTATGTTTTCCAATTGAAACAGCTGAGACGCATGCCGTGGATTGTATCGCTCTCAGTGACGTTCCCGACCGCCGCCTATCCTCAAGCTGCGTGTATACCTGCCCGTTTACACCAAGTTTTTACCCTGTAAGTAATCTTAATAAAAAGACGGTATCGCACTATTTCCGTTTTTGTGGCTCATTGTGGTGGAGCCTTTTAAACTTTCCAGATGGGAGAACCTGGATTTGGAATATACAGACATTAATGGAGAGCAGTTTCTGTTGCATTATACTGGGGATCGATCCTGTTCAGAGAGAGGCCGCAAGACAGAGGGTCCTGTTAAAGAACCCTGTACATGCCTGATGGTCATTTATGGGCGTATACATTCGCTGAGCGCATTTGATTGTCACATCGGGTGAAGCACTTTGTGTAGGCACGTTGCACTATTGAAAGCACGGTGGTTGGAGAACATAGATTTGGATTACAGCACCTTTTACTGCAAATCCCATATCTGCATTCATTTGAACTTTTTAATTGAATTTCATGCTTAATTGACATTATTTTAATATTCATGAGTCACTCTTAATTTATGGACAGTATGTAATTAATCTTCCCTGATTTCCGAATGGCATGCTTTTGATTGTTGCTATTTGCCTTATCTTTTCCATTGCTCTCACTATAAAGAGGACCTGTCATGTCATATTCCTATTACAAGGGATGTTTACATTCCTTGTAATAGGAATAAAAGTGATCAAGATTTTTTTTTCTTTTTTTTCTAAAGTGTCAAACTAAAGAAATTAAAGTGCCCCTGTCCCCGTGCGCTCGAACAGATATAATTAACATATAAAAGGGGTTATATTGGGAATATTATCAGCAGTGGCAGCCTATGTATCATTGCAGGTTTCCTATCATAAAGGAAAAGTGAGGACATACCACTAAACCTGTAGAAAGCCTCTATATCCTGGGGGGAGGTCTCTGGGAGCCGCAGAAGAGCTTGCAGGATGGGACAGTCTCCATTGGTGACTTGTTTGCTTCTCTTTGCCGGTCTCTCCTCCCCTCCAGCTGATGAGAGATGTCTGGTCTTCCTTTTCATCATCTTTCCTGTCTTATTTAGGAGAAGAGTGTCTGTAATTGGGGGGTGTACAGTAGGTGGATGTTGTGTCTGCAAGGAGATTGTAAGTATGTTCAAATATTCATCCCCCAACCCCAAAATATGACCTTAAATGTTAAAACTACTTTATTTTATAGATATATTATCAATATATATCAGAAATTGAAGAAATTGAACACAAAACCTTATACAAGCTGTCACCCCCCCCCCCTTCTCCTAGCACAGCTGTTTACACCTATTCCCCCACCCCCAAACTCCCCAAAACCCCCAAATATAAACTTTTATATCAATAAAAACGTGTATTTCAATAAATACTAGAACAAGAAAACTAGAAAAACAATAAATAGTTAGCCTGTTGAGCGATATGGATAGCCTCTGTCGTCACACAGCGATGAGATCACCATCCAGCTCTGCAGTCAGACTAAAGTGACAGTTGGATCCCATAACTGGACCTCAATATCTATAATATATATATATATATATATATATATATATATATATATATATATATATATATATATATATATATATATATATATGTGTGTATTTATCTCTAGAGCTCTGTTCATTAAAAGATAAATAGCACACATAAATATCTATCACTTATATTTAGTGTTATTTTTGACATTTAAAAAAAAGCAGTGCACATTACACCTTGTTTGGCACACCGCTAATCCATTGATTGTCCCTAGAGGTTAACCCCTTCCCAGCCAGTGTCATTAGTACGGTGTACAGTATTATCACTGAACACTGTATTAGTGTTACTAGCAGTATCAGTGTAAATTAGTGACCCTCCCAGACAGTGGGGTTAATTTACTGAAGGCAAATTGTCTGTGCACTGCAAGTACAGTCGCTGTAGATCTGATGGGGACATACAATAAAAATAATCATTTTCTCTTACACATGATTGGATGATAGAAATCAGCAGAGCGTCCCCTCATTTTTAGAGCTTCACCTCACATCTACTGCAACTGCACTTGCAATACACTTGCAAACCAAGGCCCAGATTCACAGAGCAATTACGCCTGTCTAACTGGTGTTAGACAGGAGTAATTTCAAATTTTCGCGCGCCGTATCACTAGTTTGAATCCTCAAACCATGATACGGCGGCTTCGGGCTTCGGTCCGAGGGGCTTACGTCCTCGTAAGCCTTCGGATCTACACTGCGATATTTTTGCGGCCGCTGGGAGGAGTTTGCGTCGTTTTCATGCGTCGGGATATGCAAATGAGTTTTTACGGCGATCCACGAAGGTACGAGTGTCTCTTGCAATCGCCTACGTCATTTTTTGGCTACGTAATGTTAGAGGAGCTTTTTGCTGGTCTAACAGTGCGTAACCCATGTAAAGTATGGCCGTCGTTCCCGCGTCGATTTGA
Organism: Rana kukunoris; assembly: GCA_029574335.1. Classification (NCBI taxonomy): domain Eukaryota; kingdom Metazoa; phylum Chordata; class Amphibia; order Anura; family Ranidae; genus Rana; species Rana kukunoris. The sequence continues at coordinate 133,369,581 of CM056049.1, forward strand.
AAATATATTTTTTTTTAACGTAACTCGTTCGGGAATAGGAATGTACGTAAACGGCGCTACTACGACGTGACGACGTGTTTTCGCGCAATGCACGGCGGGAAATTTGCGAACGGAGCATGCGCAGTTCGATCGCCGCGGGAACGCGCCTATTTTAAATGCTTCACGCCCCCTACTCGCGCAGATGGATTGCGACGGGAGAAATACACTACGCCGCCGTCGTTTACTGGACAAAATCTACCTGGATTCCACGTAGAGCCAGGTAAAAACCGGCGGCGTAGTGTATTTCTGATACTCTACGAGAATCTAATTCTCTGTGAATCTGCCCCCAAGTGTCTGTTAGGGTCAGATTGCTCACCACACGATCAGCCGCCACTATAAGCCGCTGATCACCGCCATTACAGTGTAGCGTCTATAGCTGTGTACGTTCCAGTATGTATACCGTAGTTTTTAGATGCTTTAGCTTTCACACAAACCAATTAATATACACTTACAGGCGGCCCCCTAGGTACAAACATCCGATTTACAAACGACAAATAGTCATTGGTACAGAAAGTGAGGTGACATTTTCTGAACAGGGGCACAGACAGCAAAACAAACTTTACAGGGGTGTTAACCCTTCCCTATGCTATCCAAAAAGCTTAAAAAATATTTTTGGGCTGGAGCTACACTTAAAAAATGTACCTGTTCCGACTTACAGATTCAACTTAAGAACAAACCTACAGACCCTATCTTGTTTGTAACTTGGGGACCACCTGTATTGGGATGCAGTGGATCCTTGGATTTAGGGCTGCAACTAAAGATTATTTTCATAATCGATTAGTTGGCGATTATTGTTTCGATTAATCGGATAATAGCCTTAAAAAAAATTGTATTTTTAAAACAATTTTTGGCCCAATTTGTTGTTGGGGAGGTTACAAAACACAAATTGCATTGAAGTATATTGAACCAAAAAAAAACAAAATGGCAGCGTCCTTGCCCTTTCCAAATACACAGCAGCTGAAAAAAGATCATGGCTGTGAACGTGTCTCATAGGAAAACATGTAAATGAACTGTAGTGTGTTTCTGCAAAAAGCACCAAAAAACAGAGGCCTGGGATTTTTTTTAGTAACATAATGGGTTAAAAAAACAAAAATAAGTACAAAAAGAGCAAATAATCGCTACTGTAAGGGGTTAATTTTTTTACTGTGGGACAGTGAAAGTAATATTTACAGTAGCGATTTTGCTTTTTTGTACTATAAAGGGCTGATTTTAGTTTTTTTCAACCCCATTATGTTACTTTTCATAATCGATTAGTTGTCGATTAATCGATTAGTTGTTTCGGCCCTACTTGGATTACAAGCATAATCCGTTCCAGGAGAATGCTCGTAATCCAAAGTACTCGCATATCAAAGCAAGTTTCCCCATTGAAGTCAATGGAAACAAAAATAATTTGTTCCGTATTGACTGCAATGGCATGCAATACCGCAT